>OZ010792.1:555556972-556756972 GCA_963932465.1 Maratus speciosus
TCAATTATTTTCAAATTAGAATTAAATGATTACGCATTAAAAGCAGGAAAACATTGAAAATTACGTCATAAAAATTATATTTACACGTGAATATTAAAAGAAAAAGAAAATTTTTAAATAATAAATTCATTGATATGTGTTAAAAGTCGTAAATGGAGGAAATTACGTCATATTGGCCAAAGTGGCCAAATAATAATATTGCAAAACAGTTTAAATTAAAAAATATATTTATATGAGAGATTTATTTCAAATTTCGAGATGATATTTTTAACTATAGTTGCCAATTTTAAGGTAGCGCAAATAATAATATTATCTTTCTAATAATAAAAATATTTTCAGTTGAATGTTACAAAGAGAAAGGAAAGTTTGGTGAAAATTATGTCAGATTTAAAACGTTACATTTAAAATCTCTTATTTAAAATCATTTTCTTATAGCGTTGTTAAAAAATACCAGAAAGCAAAGACTCTGTTGACTTAGTTCCTTTTATATTTGGTAATTTTCAAATGTTTAACTAAACTTATTTAATCAAGCACGGAAACAGCAACTAAGATCAGCTGATTCGATCTTGAAATCCCTCAGTAAAAGGGAAACCCGTTTACAGTAAGATCGCCATTGATTTTTTAATTATACAGAGCAGCCTCGATTATCCGAGCTAATTGGGACTGTTAGTAAATCGGAATCGGAAATCTCGGTTAATAGAAACTGTGTGTAAAAACTCGCCGTGCTTGCGAATTTAACATCTCTTTTAAAAAAATGTATAGAACGTTTTTTAAATAATAAAAATAAATATATGTAAAGTTCTGTTTCACAGCTTAACAAATTTAAAAAGGAAATCAACTACCAGTAGTAAATTTTAAAATGCAAATTGAAAAATTTACGAAAGTTCACACAGCCACTGGAAACAAAGCATTGTTCGCTATTGACTTCTCAGGGTCCAATGTTTCTTTGGAGTTGAGGGCTTTTGGGGGCAGAAGGGCGTGTATAGCACGCACAGTGAGCTAAAGAGTGTGGTTATTTTTAAGGCTCATTCAAAAGGGGAAAAAAAATCAGACTTTGTTATCGGCTCGGTTAACAGAAACCTCGATTAATCGAAGCTCGGTTAATCCAGGTTCTACTATAATTCAATCTTCCGTAATCTTTTTAAAGCAGATCAAATTAATGGACTTTAGCACAAAGTCACATAGCTGATAACTGCCATGCTTGTTGGCCACCTTTTTTTCAAAAAGTTTGCTTCACCTTATTCAATTAATGAGATATCTCCGATAAAATAAGTCACATTTTCCCGTTCTAAAATACTGGTATCCAAAAATCATAGCATGTAACTGACACTACAAGTACTCATGGAACCAGACTATTTTAAGTCTGATTTTTATTATAGACTATATAAAATTATTAAAAATATATATTATGATAGGAACTAGCGGGCTTCGTCCGCTATTTACGTTACGGATATAAAAATCATGTTTTTTTTTTAGGGAAAAATAAATAAAAACCTATTTGACGATAGGTTTATAAAGACACATTTTGTATTTGTTATATTTCCGGGGATGAGGAGGGGGGGGGCTATTTTGATTAAATATCGCAATTAGTCCACATGGCAGATATAATTATGATAGACACTAGCGGGCTTCGCCCCTCTATGGCGCCTTATGGGTCCAGCTTCCATAACTCAGAAACTACCTTTCGGACATCAATGCAACAGATTCCAAACGTTATAATTAACTTAATAATCACCCTATATAGCATTAAAGTAAATTTATGAGTACTGCGTACTATTTTTTTATCGTAATTTCTGAAGAGAAAAAATTATTTCGGTTCCATTCTTAGGTACTGGTCTGAAAAATTTTGAAAAAGGGGGGGGAAGGAGTTGACATGAGACTGCTGTTTGTCAAACAACACAACGGGGTCTGGCTTATTCAACTTGGTTTTTGATGACTTCAATTGGAAGGTGGTTTGTTTAAAAGAGTGCGTTCCCTGCCCCATGAAAATTGGAACTATTGGTGCACCATCTATGTAAGGATTTAATAATTATAAATTAACATTTTGGATTTATTAATTTAAGGATAAAGTGTTTTTAAAGGAATATCAAATGAAACCCTCTGTGCGATCTGCGATTATACTTACCCACTTGTTTTTATATACAAACTGCTATAAGGAAAATTGTAATAAAATAGTAAAAATTAAATCTGCATTAAATTCCATAAGTATCTTTTTTTTAATCATTTTATCACTAACCTCAAAAAAGTAATGATATCAATGCAAAAACCCTTGACGGGTTAAAAGTTTCTGACGCAGCACTTTATCTTATGCTCTAAGAATTTTAAATATGGAACTTAAAAATACTGATATCAAATTTTGAGTGACGTTATGCTATTTCTTAAAAAATATATTTGTATTTATTTCATCATTTTATTTTTGGTTTATTTATAATCGCATGTGCAAAAGTTATGTTCAACATGAAAAGCTGCATAAAATTTTATTCGCTGTTGCTTTATCATTTACATCTCTCATAAATTCAAAATATGAGTTTTAAAAGATATGATATAAAATTTAAGTGACGCCTTGATGTGACTTTAAAAGGTTTGTTTTAAAATTCAATTTAAATTATTTTTGACTTGGTTAAAATATTTTTTTTACATCTACACAATACTTTTAATTTTCCAATTCACTGTTAAATATATCACTTTCATTGAATCTATACTATGCATTGAAATGTATTTATTTCAATAAATTGATTTATCTTTTGTGTCACGCTATTCAAAATTGTGAGTAAGATTTATGTAAATGGTTTATTTGCGTCAAACTATCCTTTTTGATACATTTCATGTAGTTTGGACACAATGACGCAAAGAAACCATTTACATAAATCTTACTCACAATTTTGAATAGCGTGACACAAAAGATAAATCAATTTATTGAAATAAATACATTTCAATGCATAGTATAGATTCAATGAAAGTGATATATTTAACAGTGAATTGGAAAATTAAAAGTATTGTGTAGATGTAAAAAAATATTTTAACCAAGTCAAAAATAATTTAAATTGAATTTTAAAACAAACCTTTTAAAGTCACATCAAGGCGTCACTTAAATTTTATATCATATCTTTTAAAACTCATATTTTGAATTTATGAGAGATGTAAATGATAAAGCAACAGCGAATAAAATTTTATGCAGCTTTTCATGTTGAACATAACTTTTGCACATGCGATTATAAATAAAACAAAAATAAAATGATGAAATAAATACAAATATATTTTTTAAGAAACAGCATAACGTCACTCAAAATTTGATATCAGTATTTTTAAGTTCCATATTTAAAATTCTTAGAGCATAAGATAAAGTGCTGCGTCAGAAACTTTTAACCCGTCAAGGGTTTCTGCATTGATATTCTTTTTACAAGTACTAATATCCTCATTTTACATAGAAAAACAAATATTCTTTTTGTTAAATACGGGGTTCCGTCATAGGCAGGTTATTTTTATCGAGTTTTACCTTACTTTAATTTTATTACCTAAATATGCATCTACTCATCTTAAAACAGTCGGATGTACCGATCCCAAAACTTTCTTCCATCTCAAACGTGTTAATACTTTAAAATTTGCTATCATAGTGAAAAATTAAATGGCAATCTATGCTCATTGTGAAGTTTCTAAAGATATGGAATTTCGCGCATTAGTTCTTGAGATACGACTAACGCTGAAATGGTGTAAATCCAGCAAAATGCAGCCTAGCCCTAGCAGAGCTGTCTCTTGTGTAATTTACACCAAAACCTAACTGGAAATAACTTATGTCAACGTCTAATTGAATATGACGCTTGGTAAAAATCTGTGCATTAGTTTTTGAGATGCAGCTACTGCAAAAATCGTGAAAAATCCAGCATAGCAGCGTCACCTGTTGAGAGATTTACAGCAAAACATAATCAGCAGCAATATTAATCAAGGTATACTTGAATATGAAGTTAGTTCTTGAGATTGAGCTATTGGGGAAATCGTGAAAATGCAGCACAGCACCTATTAGGCTATTTACGCCAACACCTAATCAGCATCAATTCATATCAAGGACTAACTGAATCTGAAGCTTGTTGAAAATCTGTACATTAGTTCTTAAGATAGAGCTATTGTGGAAATCGTCAAAATGCAGCATAGCAGCGCCACCTGCTGAGCGATTTACACCAAAACGTAAACAGCAACAATACATATCAATTACTAACTGAATCTGAAGTTTCATGAAAATCCGTCCATTACTTCTTGAGATAAAGCTATAGCGGAAATCGTGAAAAATTTAGAATAGCAGTGCCACCTGTTTGGTGATTTACACCAAAAACTAATCAGAACCAGTTTATATCAGGGACTACCTGAATATAATTTTTTATTAAATTCCGTGCATTAGAGCGCCCACAAAATTGTATCACATACATACAGACAGACAGACTCGTAGACAGACATTTTGTAAAAACATGTTTTTCGGTATCTCGTACTCCTAAAACATGCAAATCCGTCGAAAACCGGAAGTCGAAAATTTTCACGAATCCAATACTTTCTTCTTGTAAAGATAGAAGAAAGTAAAAAAAAAAAAAAAAAAAAAAAAAAAATAATAATAAATATCAAAATTTGAATTGTGGAATAAAGAGATTTAAAAATACGTGCGGTAAAAAAAAGTGGGCCGGGCCAAATGTTACTGATATTTTTACTGAACAGACCAGAGATCCTGCCGATCCAAAGGTCCAAATGATTTTCATATGAGTTGGGTTCAAAATGTGATTGAAAATTTCTGCCTGTGCAGACCTCAAGAGTAAGCAGTCCAGTCCCAATTTAAGCCGGAAAAAAAAATTGAGGCCCGGTCCATCTCGGTCCGAACATCTCGAAAAAAGTAATCCCCAAACCAAGCCCGGACCGAGTGTCGGAAGCAACATTGGGGAGGGGCCGTAAAGACCCTTACATCGAATAACCAAAAAACTAGCTCAGAAAATTTTGTAAATTTGGACGCTAAACTTCTATTATATTTAAAAAACAAAAATAAAAAAACGAGTTTTTAGTGAACTTTGCTCACTTCCATACATGTGTTTGAATTGATCTAATTCATTTGAAAAATTCCGAATTTGAGCTTGAACTTGACTTATTTTTGAGAAAATAAGTTTGAGTTAGCTCGTTTTTTTTCTTTTTCTTTTTTTTTTTTTTTTTCAGCGTGCTCAACACTGGTTGGCATTAATTAGAGAACGTAAAATTGAATTGGCCTAGAATAAACCAGAAGGTTGGCGCCGAAGCGGTCTTTGGGATCAATAAAAGCACGCCAAATGAAATTGGTCTAGGATAAACTAGATCGGCCTAGGATAAACTAGTTAAGACCAATGAATAGTAGGCTATACTAGTTTATCCTATGAGCGTTAGGCCAAACTAGTTTGGCCTAGGACAAACTAGTTTATCCTATGAGCGTCAGGATAAACTAGTTTGGCCTAGGAAAAACTAGTTTATCCTATGGGCGTTAGGATAAACTAGTTTGGCCTAGGAAAAACTGGTTTATCCGATGCGCGTTAGGATAAACTAGTTTGTCCTAGGCCAATCTAGTTTGGCCTAAAATCGGGCTTGGCCAGTAACATATATATAAATAATTTTACACATATATTTCGTCTAAAAATGTATTTTTCTTATTATGTAGTAGAAAACAGACAAATTTTAGATTTTTTTACAAAGTTTATTGAGCTATGAAGTGTTAAAGGCGGTTTTCAAGTTCCCTCCTCAACAAGCACGAAACTTTCTTTTCTGGCACATTTTCTGACTTATTTTTAAATGTAAACGCATAAAATTGGCAGGGCTGACTATTGAAGCGATTTGTAATCAAAATGAGTTTTCTATTTTTTGATAAATAAATTACTTATCGAGTTATAAGCGATTTTGGGTCACACGACGACCGGTTTTTCTCCTTTCTCGCGTTGTCATTCAGGAAATTTGTTTAAAAACGTCAACTTTGACAGCATTTTCCCAATGACCTTTTGGGTTTACCAAAAAATGGAAAACGTCTTTCAATTACATAGTTTCTAAATAAGAAAACCTGCCAATTTCATGCGTTTCTGAACAAGATGGAATTAAAAAGTATGTCAGAAAGTAGCCCGTTTGGGTTTGAGAACAGCATTAACAGAAAATGTTTAGAACAGAATGTATGCCTATTTTCAATTGCACAAAAATTCAAGGTAATTTCTTAAATGCAATTATACCTCCTTCGTGGATGTCTTTCTTTCTGATAAAATAGATTCTACAAGTTGAGTAAAACGTATTACAGTCGGACCTCTATTTAACGAACCTCTATTTTGTGAACTTTTCTTTGGAACCAAGAAAATTTTGCGAATTTCTTCGTAAAATAACCTCCAAATAGCGAAGTGCATTCTCTATTTAACGAACTTTTTCTTGTGATCAAAAAAAAATTTTCTCCCCATTTCTCAAAATATTTCTGGACATTTCAAACTTATTCTTTCTTTAAACACATTTTATGATGTTCAATGGTCTTCAACTGGTTTTACCAAGCGTCTTTTTTGTCAGCAGTGAGAATTTGTTAAGTACAAAGAACGAAGACGATAATCCCTTAGAGTAACTTTAAAAAAATGTGGATACAGTGAGAAAAAAAGAAGAAATTAACCATGATGTGCTGATTGATGATTGTATTTCACTTAATTCTGAAATTGAGACCTCGGAAACACTATCCGAATTGGATATTTTCGACAATGTGAAAAATAAAAATAATACAGCAATGAATTGCGATGAGGACGAATAGGATGATGTTGGAAATGATCATTATGGAGGAATTAACAAAACTTCGTATGATGAAATGCTAAAATCATTTGAAACAACCGACGCGGATTATAGTTAGAAGAAAATACGCATGAAGGGGGTTTTGGTGCATTGCACAGATGCGAGACGTATTATGAGAGAAAACAATTTTTTAAATAAAAAACTGAGGCAAAATTAACAGAGTTTTTCAGAAATTAAATTTAAGGATGCATATGTTAATGTATAATTAAAATTATTTGTTATAATAGTAATAAATGCGATAATGTCATTAAAATTCGTTAATTTTAATGTAAAACTATTTACTTATATGGAAAATACAATGTATTCCCGGACAAAGTTTTGTTTTCCTTGCCGATTTCAAAGATTTAAACACATTGAAAAAATGAATTGATGATGGCTATTGATGGGTAAAATAAATAAAACAAATCGATATAATTTATTAAAAAAATGTGATTAATTACTTTTAGTAAAAATATTTAGTGTTCATGAATTTAAAATCTGTTTTATGTAGTTTAAAGTATTTTAAAAGGTGAGTCTCCATTTAACGAATTTTCCATATAACGAACTTTTTTCCGGGATTTAGCGACTTCGTTAAATAAAGATTCGACTGTATATTGATTACGTAGAATTATATTGTTAAGAACGTTCCTTTTAATTCATTTTAGTTTTAAAATCAAAAGGCCATTCTTGAAATAAGTTTAAAGTAAAGTATTGCAAATCGCACAAATGTTACAACTTATTGCAGTTTGTCTCCACCTTCAACTCTTAAAAAAAAAAAATACATTTTTAGGTGCGTTCGTAATTATATAAATATTACGTAGCACCTATAGTCTTCGTTCAGTCCGTCCGCATGTAACAGAGCAAAAACTACCCAACCGAATGGTCCGAAAATTTTGTCGAATCATTTCAAATTTTATGAAAATCGGATGTATAGTTCAGGGCCGAAACTAAGGGGGACAGAGGGGGCATGTGCCCCGGGCGCCAGAGCCAAGGGGCGCCAAATGAAAGATTATACCTTTGGAATCGATCATTTTCTTCTGATGGACTGCTGGTTTTCATTATTATGAAACAACCATTATAAATGAAGTGTTAGGTGAAGATGAAAGAGCAGTCGTAAAAAGTTTGAACTCTGATTTTCTGGTCAGAATGAAAAAAAAAATGGCCATTTTTTGGGGGAAGGGGGAATTATGGCCATCCCCCCCCCCCCCATTCTGACCAGAAAATCAGAGTTCAAACTTTTTACGACTGCTCTTTCATCTTCACTTAACACTTCATTTATAATGGCTGTTTCATAATAATGAAAACCAGCAGTCCATATCAGAAGAAAATAACTCGGTTAAAGCGGAAACTCGGTTAAGCGGGACTCGGATAATCGGAACTCTACTGTATAAGCAAACACTGTAAATAGCCGGTAATACATGCGAATTCTTTTATGTGAACGAACTATAATTGCAACAAACGTCACATTCAATTTACGTAGTTCAGTATTACATATTTTATGATTACATATTTTAAATTTTAAAATAAGTCGACCATTAGAAAATTAGTAAAAGTCTCTTTGTAAATATACTTTGAGGAAGAAAGGGAGGGGAGGGGCGCCAAAATTCATGTTTGCCGCGGGCGCAAAAAAGGCTAGTTTCGGCCCTGGTATAGTTTAATTGCAGGGACAGTCAAAAGTTTTCCGTTACATTATGGCCAATGGGAAAAAATTATTTCAAGTGCATTTTAATGATGCTACAGCCTTTTGAACAGAATGAAATGGATATGCACTTCATAAGTGCACTAAAATATACATTCAGTACACTAATGCGGTACAAAAGATATTTATAAAACTAGTTATAGTACGAACGCACCTCATTTGCCACGTCTGACGTGCATTTCCCAACTTGTTTATGCTCCTTTCTCTTGTTATTATGTTCAGTGTCACCTCATTGGTTTCACAGGCCATAAATGAATTCTAAACTCTGGAAAGTATTAAGGGTTTTTAGTTTTTTACTAATTGTTTCCTTTTTTGAAAGCTAAGTTTTCAGTCGAGAAGGTTCTACCAATTGGAAAAACTCTGGTAGCCAGCAAAAATTTCTAATTAATTTCAGTAGCCCCTCCCTCCTACCCTCCTCAACATACAAACATTAATCATGGATTTTCAAAAACACATTTCTTTTTTAATAAATTGATTGAGAAGGAATAATTTCTGTTATAGTAATGATACCATTAAGTATACTGCCATAAACTGATGTAATTAAGATATACAGTGTGATTTCAAAAATCCGTCATCAAAACTATCTTTTTCCCTTCCTTTTTCTTTTACACTTTAAAGTTAAGGTAGAAGAAAAATAACAATTGTTTATGAATTAAAAACTTCAAGATTGGAAGTAAAAAAGCAAAAAAATAATATGTGACTTTTTTTCATTTGTCAGAGGCGATTATTTTCTGAACAAATTTTCTGGGAGCTGCACTGTTGCTCAGCAACGGCGTGTATACTAATACACAAGGTCTTTGGGAGAAATTCTTTGGAGTCTCTCTTCTGACGTTGTGCTAAATAGAACTGCCGATAACTCTAGTAACAGCTTCGAAGACGAGGATGAACAACAGGCAGAAGAAAAGGTGTCACTAGAAAAAGGCATAAATTTGACTAAAGAATTAATATTTGCTTTAGAGAACAAGACTGCATTTCCGAAATGGACATTCTTCATTTGTATAACATACAAGAAAAACTTGTTAAATAAACGTAAAAAATTTGAAGAAAACAAAACTGGCATCGATGTTTCCGAAGTTACACGATAAGAAATAATTCCACTCTTTATTAGATTTTTTTTTCCTGTAACATAGAAAATATCAATTAATGCAAGTTTATTTCTATATGTAATTTTCTCTTTTTATTACATAATTATCACTTAATAATGAATTAAATTATGGCTAAAGGAATCATTAAGAATATAGTACTACTTTCATATTCTTAGTTACTACTTTTGACATTCCTTCGAAATTCCGGAATTTTCAAAACACCGGCATTGCCTCGGTCCCGATGATGCCGGATATTTGAAGTCATCTGTACATTCTATGGAATCCAAATTTATATAGAAACAGTCAGTTAAATTATTTAATTTTTGAAAAAAAAAAATAGAGCTTGTGAAAACATTATTTAGTCATTATAAATTAAACGAAAAAAAAAAATTACTAATATGATGGGAAAAAGATTTAAAAAAGAATCTGAATGTATATTAATTTTTTAATGCTTAAATTTTAATTGTAAGTATGCGAATGACACTTTGAATTCTTTTAAATACAGGACATAGCAGAAGAATTAAGAGGTATTGTTTTTAAAAAAAATTATATCAGGCCTGTTTATTAAAATGACAGAATTTGAGTATATGCCAGGTTTTGCACTGATTTTTTTTTTTTTTTAATCTTCAGTACCATATTTTTGTTTTTCTATGTTTTAGTTTTTTTTTCAACAATATACAGGGTGTCCCAGAAGTAATGGGACAAACTTTAAGGGGAGGTAGGGGACATCACAAGGATTCAGATTTGCATAGCAACCCAGGGTCGGAAACGCTTTCCTGGCGCGGTAGTGACGACACAAAACACAAGAAAGACAGGATACGAATAAGAGGAGAAAACATATTTATTATCCTTAGTACATCAAAAAACTAAGAGGAAAGAACATTAAAGGGACAACGATCGTCATCAAAATAGGTGTTCGAAATTACGACCCCGGGCCGTGATGCATGGAAGCGCATCTCCGGCGTATGGAAGATCTAATGCTTTCGAAAATACTGGGAGTGCCCCGGACTTCCCCAGCAGCTGCCAC
Source organism: Maratus speciosus (assembly GCA_963932465.1). Lineage (NCBI taxonomy): Eukaryota > Metazoa > Arthropoda > Arachnida > Araneae > Salticidae > Maratus > Maratus speciosus. The sequence continues at coordinate 555,567,570 of OZ010792.1, forward strand.
GATGCGTGCAACAAGTTCTTCAACACTTTCCAGCATTGTCCCGGCATTTTTGCAGTACTAAGAATAATAAACATGTTTTCTCTCCCTGTTCGTGTTCTTTCTTTCTTGTGTTTTGTGTCGTCACTACCGCGACAGGAAAGCGTTTCCGACCCTGGGTTGCTATGCAAATCTGAATCCTTGTGATGTCCCCTACCTCCCCTTGAAGTTTGTCCCATTACTTCTGGGACACCCTGTCTATGTATTATTGAAAGACTATATACTTATTCTGTTTCCGTAACAAATTATAAAATACATTTTCTATGTGTTGTATACTTATATTAAACAGAATAAAGAAAACTATTTACAAAGAATCCCTATTTACATTTTTACTTTCTTCTATCTTTAATAGAAGAAAGTATTATGATCGAAATTTTTTCGACTTCCGGTTTTCGACGGATTTACACGTTTTAGGGGTCAGAGATTCCAAAAAAACATGTTTATAGAAAATGTCTGTCTGTCCGTGTGTCTGTCTCCAACGTACCATCAAAAAGTGCATGATGTTATGCATAGAACTAAACCTTTTTTTTTAGTTTTTGGCTATGGCAAACAATTAAATTTCCCTTCATTCGGAAAAAATCCGCCGGAAGGGGGCGCTGTAATAGTGATTTTGAATATTGTACTATCGAAAAGTGTATGAAGTTATGCATAGAATTGAACCAAATTTTTTGTGTATGTTTTTGGCCATGGCAAGATGGTCTTCCCTGAATGTGGAAAAATTCCGGCGAAGGAGGTGCTGTCATAACGATTTTTGTGTAATCTTAATTTTTCGTAGTTTTGTTGTACACCAGTGGCTCGTGAATCGACGGGAACTTCCCATCCTGATAAGCCGACTATTCGTGATTTTAATAAATATCCTGATCGAGATTAACTCGTTTTTACTGCGATTAATTGACTGAAGCAGAAATTTAAGATGAAAGTCAAATTTGATATAGTATTGAAATAATAAAAATGAAATATTGGCATCAACATTTTGAAATATTAAAATATAGGAGAAAGTTTTGGGATTGGCGCACCCAGCTAGTTTAAATTAGCGTTTTTATTTATATTATCTTTTTATTTATTTAAGAAGTTTTAATTTCGTTTAGAAAATTAGCCAGAAACAAGTATTGAACTGTTTATATTGTTCTAAGTGCAAACGTGTCTGTAATCTTCTGTAAACGGGCTACGTGATAGGTTTTTAATCCTTAAATGCCTGATTTTTCAAAAATCATTGTAATAATGTTTTTCGACTTTCATTTTTTAAATAAATCATGGGAAAAAAACTTAATACTCGTTTTGCATTTGAAAAAAAAAAAAAAAAAAAAAAAAAAAAAAAAAAAAAAAAAAAAAGGTCTTAGCACTTGGCTGAAATGTCTTGAAACGCACTGTCACATCTTATCTTTTCAGAAACTGAGGCCATGGTATAGAAATCTGAACAGTCTCTTATGATTTATATGACTCTTTTTCATCAGTTGTCTATTCATTAACCTTTAGGCTACTGACTGTACACATATGTCCCAGATAGCATTTTTAATAAGCAGAAAATTTGAAGCAGTCTTGCTTTGAAATTCTGCAAAGTTGCAGCAAGCTCAGCATGACAAGACTGAAAGTTCATAACAAGACTGCAGCAAGATAACGCAAACGCCGAAGCCACCACACTTTGAACTTGCAGATAACTTGTCGTGCAAGTTAAATTCATGCTGTATCAAATTTATTGCAAACTAACGCTAACGGTAAACAAGTAATCAAAAATACTGCAAAGTAGTAATCTTTCCACGCCCTACTATCTGCTTACAATTGTTACATTATAAGTTTAACCCCTTCGAAGGGGTCCATAGACCTGATCAGGTCTATTGATGTGAACACAAGGTGCATGCATCGTTTTCATCACCATAAACAAGTTAAGGTAATATTTGTACTTTTAGTAAGAGCCATTTTTTATTTATTTATTTATTTATTTATTTATTTATTTTTTATTTTTTTTTTGTATTTGATAAGTACATCGTTTAGAAAAAGCGGTGCCAACCGAATAAAATTTCTGCGATTTCTGCATATGTGTTGATTGTCTATTCTTTCAACAGAGAGATTTTTTACTTTCGTCGTCACTTTCGTGAATTAAACACCCCAGATAGCATGAACATTAGCAGCAAGTTTGATTTTTTATGACATTATTTTGCCGTGACAAATTTAAATTGAGAAATTCGCGGCAAATTTCCCGCAAGGTACACCATTCCCCACTTGCATGAGTAGTTTGTTGTGAAACTGGTGGCAAGACTGTCATTAATATCACGAAAGTAACGAAAGCAAAAAATCCCTCTCTTGAGAGAATAGACAATCAGCACATAAGCAGAAATTGAAGAAATTTTATTCGGTTGGAACCGCTTTTTCTAAACGCTATGCTTATCAAATACCAAAAAAAGCTCTTATTGATAAGCACAAATATTACCTGAACTTGCTTAAGACTATGAAAACGATGCATACGCCTTCTGACGGTGTGTTCGTATCAATAGACCTGATCGGGTCTGTGGACCCCTCCGAAGAGGTTAAACTTATAATGTAACAGTTGTAAACAGATAGTGATGCGTGGAAATATTACTAATTTGCAGTAAGTTTGCAGTATTTTTGATTACTTGTTTGTACTTAATTTTCAATAAATTTGATACAGCATGAATTTAACTTGCACGTCAAGTTAGCTGTAAGTTCAAAGTGTGGTGACTTCGACGTTTGCGTTATCTTGCTTCAGTCTTGTTACGAAATTTCAGTATTGTCATGCTAAGCTTGCTGCAACTTTGCAGGTTTTCAAAGCAAGACTGCTGCTAATTTTCTGCAAATTAAAAATGCTATCTGGGACAGTCTTGCCATCAGTTTCACAACAAACTACTCATGCAAGTGGGGGATGGTATACCTTGCGGTAAATTTGCTGCGAATTTTTCAATTCAATTTGTCACGGCAAGATAATGTCAGAAAAAATCAAACTTGCTGCTAATGTTCATGCTATTTGGGGTACCAATCGATATGTAAAGTAGCATGCTAATGATTAACACTGTTCTCAAATCCAAAACAGTCTACTTTCTGACACATTTTTAAATTCATTTTTGTTCTCAAACGCATGAAATTGGCATGTGCTCTTAAACTATATAATCTAATAGTTTATTCCATTTTTCGTGAAGTCAGAAAGTTTATCAAAAAACGTTGCCAAAGTTAGATTTTGAATCGAGTATCTGAACGCAACAGCTCCGGAAAGGGAAAAAACTGCCATCATGACACAAAAATCGCTTATAACTCGAAATGTAATTCATTTATCGAAAAATGATAAAAACTATTCGGTTATAAATTACTCATATAATCATGTCCGCAAGTTTCGTCCGTGCCACGGAGTAAAAGAGGTGGAGGCGAAACTAATGTTAAAATTTTGCTATGCAGTTTTCCCCCCCGTTAGGTGGCGACACCGTAGAATGTAGGCTATCGGTCGATTGTTCTACAATGCTTTTCAATGGGAAAAGCACTGATTTTTAAAAAATTTTTACTAGAAAATTTGAATTTTAAGAAAGTTGTACAAGTAGAAATCTGATTAATTACAGTTTTCTTCATAAGATACATGTTTTTTTAAAGGCACTTGGCTTTTTAAGAGATCAGAGATCTTCAGAGATCATTCTGACAAAAAAAGTGAAGGCAGGCCATTTATAAACATTGAATATCACGGATTATTCTGCCACGAAGAAATAAACAGACTTACGACTTTTAAAAATTAAAAGTATTATTCAATATTTTTGAGTAAATTTTAATCTCGCGTATATTTTATAAACTTTGAATAATTTAATAATTCATAACTTTTGATATCTATGCAATTAATAAATGTAGAATTAAAACAAATTTTTATCTTAATTATTTAGGAAAGAAAACGTGTAAATTACAGTTCATTGTTCAGGAACTAATTTTTTCAAAAGTCGTAAGGTTTGATTTTAATATGATCTTACTTATAAGGAGGAAGGGGGGGGGGGGGGTTAGAGGACCGGAATTTCCAGACCCGGGCCCGCCCCGCCCCGAAAGAGAAATAATTAGGCTTGACCCGGACCGGGCGGGTAGAAAAACTAAAATTTCGGCCCAGCCTGGTGCGTGTGTGTTTTCGCAGTTCACGCCCTGGCCCGCCCCATGCAAAAATCAGTGAAAACAGGCCCGGCCCGTCCCTTGCAAAAAAAAAAAAAAAAATCAGACCCGACTCAATTTCTACAAAAAATTCCGATTTTTCTTACATACATTTAAGATTATTTTCCAGAATACTTCATAAATATTTATGGAAAAAAAACCAGTATATTTTAGATTACTATATGTTTTCAAGTCAGAGCATACAAAATATCAAATTTTAAAAACCCTTTAGACTCACTCTTATGCAAAAATGCATGAATACAAAATTTATTACGATTATATACATTAAATTCAGTAATGCGAAAATAATAGGACTCCATCTTAAATAGAACGCATTCATCATGGCAACCTAAAATCATTACCTATCATGGGATATCTTTGAATTAATTACGTGTAACAGGATTTAATAGAATAATCACCATGGCAACCTAGAATCATTGCCTATCACGGGATATCACTGAATTAATTACGTGTGACAGGATTTAATAGAATAATCCCCATGGCAACATAGAATAATTACCTATCATGGGATATCATTGAACGTATATCATTGATCATTACGTACGATAGGATTTAATAGAATGAAGGAAACTTTTATTAATTTCTTTTGAAGTTTTGATTCCATTTTCATAGAATTTGACATGACAAAATTCTGCCATTTAAATGGTTTAATCTCAATTTAAATGTATTTGACAGATAGGTACATATCAATTACCCACAGTAATTTTTAGTGTTCATCAGGGGCGGACTGGCCCACCCCGCTACCCCGCGATCGCGGGGTGGGCCAAACGGGTGTGGTGGGCCAAAAAATTACATTTCTTTCTTTCTTTTCAATGAAACTAAAATAATAATAATAATTATGAATCTCAATTTTTCTTGGTAGCGGGGTGGAGCAAACGGGTGCGTGGGCCAAAAAAATACATTTTTTTAGTTTTTTTCTTTTTAATAAAACAAAAAAAAATTATGAAACTCAATTTTTCTTGGTAGCAGGGTGGGCCAAACGGGTGTAGTGGGTCAAAAAATAAACATTTTTGTAGTTTTTTTCTTTTTAATAAAACAAAACAAAAAAATTGTGAAACTCGAATTTTCTTTTCCTTTTTTTCCGTGAAGCATTTTTTTCCCTTTTTTGATCGGGTAAGTCTTAATTTCTACCTTCCCTCTCCCATCAGCAGTTGTTGTCAGATCTATGCAAATTACTCATTTTGTATAGAAGCCGAGAGATAGGGGATAAAGTAAAAAGCACATATGGTCAGTGAAGGGTGGGAAGTTGTTCGGTGGGATGGGTATACCTGCGGACACTTGCGTAGTAACAAAAGATGGCCAAGGATTAGCTTATATATCTAGGAATAATCTGCAGATGAAGGATCTCGGGGGGCATGGATTAGCTTATAGAGAAAAACGGGAGGAGGCAGCGGCAGACTTGAATAATAGAGACGTTAAACAATAAACACGGCAATTTTTTAGAAGTGGTAATGCTGTTATGTAAATATAATAAAAGTTTGCACGGTTACGTAGCACAGGTTATGGAGAGAAGTCAAGAAAAAAGATCTTCAGAAAGTATGATGAAGGCTAGAATAGAGCAGAAAGAAGAACAAAATGAAAATCCTAAACGGCAAGGAAGAGGTCCGTTAATTACATTCCTGTCAAAGTAATTTATATACCAGTTAATTGCTTATCTCTCCATTCAGATCCAAATAAACATTGCCGATGATGCAAATACGTCAGGTCCATTCAGTATTGAAGTAAATTTCACAAAAGATATATAGGTAATGGAGCAGTTGGCACTTTGTGTTCGTTATGTGCAGCGTGGTAAAGTGAAGGTTAGTTTTTAAAATTGGTTGATGCCCCCAAAACAACAGGGAAAGCCTTAGCTCCAAGTAAAAGAAGAACTTAAAGTTTAAACTCCCTTCTTCACAAATAGTTGGCACTTCTTTTGATGGTGCAGCAAATATCATTTGGAGATATAAAGGTCTGCAGGCACAACTGAAAAGGGCAATCCAAATACTACATGTTCATTGATATGCACATGTGCTTAATTTGTTCCTGGCAGATGCAACAGAATGCTGTAAATTGACAACGGACTTCTTAGTCTTAATGTAAGCTACAGCCGCGTTTAGCTCATAGTGATATGAGCTAATGAAAGCATGGACTTCAGTGAATAAAGAGTCTGTAGGTGGAAATAAACTTCTTCGCCGATTACAAAAAGTAAGCGCTACTAAGTGGCGGATTAAGGATCCAGCACTTAATAGCATGTTTGGCGAGTCTTCCAAATCTTTTACATATCAATATAAGTTTTTAACATTGCTTAAGTGCCCACAAGATATCACCGAAATGGGCGATTTCCCGTCACATGTATCTTTTACGGCAAGATCACCGATTGATAGTTGGTGCAAGTTTCAGCCTTGAAATTGAGAGTTTCCTACCAGAAAAGCGCATATATAGCAAAACGTCGATGTGGTGAATATTCTTACGATGAGGCAAGAAGTATTATCGGATCACCATCTGACATATTTAAGGTAAACGTTTATAATGTCATTTTATACACAGCTATTCAGCATTGAATACACGGTTTACTGGAAATGACTTGCCCATGAAAGACATTGCGTGGTTCGATCCTCGCCGCTTTAGTGAGGTTAAATTTTTAAATGCACATGCTGAAGAAGCTCTTAGTACTCTGTCTGGCTTGGCGAAAGTCATGAAAGACTATGCCAGAAAAGAGTTGCTGCAATTTTCCCGGCACTATACTCATTATAATCCGTCGCTATTGCAGCAAAAATCTCGACGTAGCTCTACGCTGCTTACAGCCAAAAAAAAAAAAAAAAAAAAAAAAAAAAAAAACGAGCTATTCAGAAGACCTCATTAAAGATGATGAGGATTGCTGTAAAGTTAATAAGAAATGTAAAAAATGCCTATATTGTGCATTAGAATTATTGTGCGAGTTGAATGCCTATGGTCGTGTTTATCCAAAACAAAGATGCGATTATTTAGTGTCGAATACGTAAGCGTACATGTGTGTATGGGCGGGGCGAGTAGAAGAACAGGCTTTATAAGTGAGCGTGGTAATTTTCATGTTTGTTCGCTCGCAGACCTCGCCGAATATCTTAGTGTTTTTTGCTACATACGGTGAAATTCAAAAGCAGACAGTAAACATGAGTAACCACCAACGTTTGAATGCTGGAATGACGTCGCAAACAGCGAGGAGACAAGTCAGTCTCAAGTGCAGATTCCTGGAGACTTCAATGTAATGCCCAACGTCGTATCGAAATTATGGAAACAGTTTAAGGATACTAGATCCATAGAGAGAAAGCCTAGACAAGGTCGTCCAAGAGCCACGACGGCCAATAAAGATTGCTATTTATCTATTACAGCGAGGGGTAACAGGAGTGCAGCATCTTCCTAGGTCTCTCGTGACCTTTATGCGGCTACAGGAAGCCGAGTTTCAAGGGTTACTGTTTGCAGAAGTCTACACGACAGACGGCTGTTTGCAATAAGACCTACTGCTTGCGTAAGCTCACTTCTACGCACGGGATAACCCGTTTATCATGATGCATAAATAATCGACTTTGGACCAGGGATCATTAGGGGACTATTTTATTCACTGATGAATCTCGGTTCAGCGTTAACACTAATTCTCGACGTACTTTCATCTGGAGAAAACCAGGGATCCAATATCTGCCTCCCAACGTCCAAGAAAGAGACCACTATGACAGCGGAGGATTGATGGTCTGGGCAGGCATCATGTTGGATGAGCGCACACCCCTTCCTGTGTTTGGCAAAGGCTCTGTGACTGGTCTGAGGTATAATGATGATATCTTTGTACCCTATGTTCGCCTTTTCAGGGATGCAATTGGCCCTGATTTCATTTTAATGGACTACAACATGCACCTATATAGAGCTCGTCTGGTCGAAGAATTTCTGGAAAGTGAGGATATTCACCTGAAGGATTGGTCCGCCAGATCTCCAGACCTAAACCCTATAGAGCATGTCTAGGACGCTCTAGGTAGTGAAATTGGAACTCGCTTTCCACCTTCCAGAACCACAGAGTGAATGAAAACCACGTTGCTGGAGGAGTGAGACTAACTGTCACAGGGACTCATAAACTGCCTGATTTCCAGTATGAACACTGCAAATAGAGGCGTCTTAAATTTAGACACATATGCGACTGAAAAAGAATTTCAGACACTTAAGTGACTGAATCAGAAAATTAAGACATGATAGATGTCTTAATTTAAAACATATAAGTGTCTTACTACGATCATGGTATAAACGAACTAAAATACGTGGTTAAAATATCTGCAGGCATCTTATTTTAAGACGTTTTTTTACTGCTGTTCGTATTAGGCACCAGGGAGCCCCTCAGTTGCGCATGCGTTTTACATTTGTTTCTTTCTACAGTGATAGTCGTTTGTAATTCAAACGGTTGTTTGTTTTTATGTACGCGTAGATTTTAGTTAATTTATTTATTTTGACTTGTTTCATTTTTTTGTGGAATGTAAACTTTTGTGATTACAATACGCATCTACTTAGTTTATGTATTTATTACATACATGGACTTATGTGCTTCACGTCAAATGTCGCTAATAAGCCGTCATCGATATAAAGGCGGGATAGACACAAGGAACTAACAACGCTTGAAGATTACATCCGGGAACTCCACAAACACAGTATGCTACGGATTTAGTGCTATTTGTATTAGTTTATATCAATAATTCTGTTTTATTCGTCTTCGTCTTGTAAAGCTGGTTAAAAAAACTTTTGTCCGGCGGGTTATACTTTGAGGATGGAAAACATTCTCTTTGCATAGCTAGCCGGATGTATGAAAGGATTTCCTTTTAAAAAGATGCAAGTCGTTCTCGCCCTCTGTGAGTTTTTAAAATTTCAAATCCAGAAATTTTTCTGACCATCTGCGAAGCATTTCAAGTAAGTTTTTGTTTAAATGTTCTATTTTAGATTCATATATATTTAATTTGAAGTCAATTATAATATTGATTTTTGGTTAATTTTAGTAAAAAAGTTATTTGAAAATAACAAGTTGGAAATTGCAAGCCAAACGTGGCAAATGAGGTGCGTTCGTACTATAACTAGTTTTATAAATATTTTTTCCACCGTATATTGTACTGAATGTATATTTTAGTGCACCTCATAAGTGAATATCAATTTATTTCTGTTCGAAAGGCTGCAACATCATTAAAATGTGCTTGAAATATTTTTTTTTTCCATTACCGTAATGTAACGGAAAACTTTTGACTGTCCCTGTAATTAAACTACACATCCGATTTTCATAAAATTTTAAATGACTCGACAAAATTTCGCAACAATTATATATTTAAAATTTCAGACCAATCGGTTGCGTAGTTTTTGCTCTGCTATATGCGGACGGACTGACAGACAGACCGGCGGACGGACCGAACGACGACTATAGGTGATACGCATTTATATAATTACGAACGCACCTAAAAATGGATATCAGTAAAAAGCTAGAATTTTATATATTTACTTCATAACTAGATTTTGCACTTAAAATTGATGTTTGTATAACTTTATTTATATATTTTTCATAAAAAATAAACAAATATGTAGGCAGTAACGGGATTAAATATAATACAATATGAGCGATTTATGCATTTCTTTTACGATTCTTTATTTCTAAACAGATGAATTGCAAGTGATCAAGATAAATGACTAATGATTTGATAACACATGTCCTTTGACCTACTTCGATCAGAGTAGAAAATGCCAGCCTAATCAAAAGAAAATTACGTTCAAATGTTTATCAGTTACTTTTTTTTCCTTTATAAAGAAAGCTATTTTCTCTTAGTGAATTTAACGACTGAGATTCACAGATAAACACAATTTAACTTATACAACTTTTGCATACATTATTTATTTACCAAATGCGTGCGTTGTGCATTAAGAAAAGTCCCGCCATAACTAACATTCCCGAATACCGGACACTCTCTATTTAGCGAACCAGAATGCAGGTTTAAGTACTTTGCAGAAGGAATTTATTAAAGCATGGGCAAATTGGGAAGTGTCCCCTACCTTCCCCTATGATTTTGGGGGCCCCAAATTACGTAAGCAATTGTTGTAAGGATTTTACTTTAAATCTGTTTTGACATTGTATGATTATAAGCAATATTTGGATCTTTTAAAGTAGAACAACATTAAAAACGAACTAAAAAATAATATAAATACAGTAAAACTTCTCAATCACGGGCACCTCGGAATTGCTGAATTTGTCTGCTATTCGAAGGTGTTCACTTTTCTGAGGTAATTATATATATTTGTGTTGAATAGGAAAGTGTTCAGAAAACAAAGTTATCCGCATGAAGATTTTGTAGTAAAATTTCCATAACGGACACTCCTAAATCGAGGACACCACTATTTAAGAAACGCATTTTTTATATTCACAACATGCATATTTTTTATATACATTTACCTCAGAAAATCAGACGCCTCCGAATGGCGGACAAATTCCACGATTCCGAGGTGCCCGCTATTGAAAGATTTTACTGTGTATCAAGACAAAATATTTTTTTGTTTTTAATCTTATTCTATTCTAGAAATTCAAAATATTGATTATAATCAGTACAAGGTCCAAAAAGATTTCAATTATCAGCTTTATAAAAATTGCATACAAAACATTGGTGCCCCTAAAACCAGGCTGTGTGTGTGTGCGGGGGGGGGGGGGGACAGGACCATGACCATAATTTTTTCCAGCATTCAACGTGGTCAAACATGGCTACGTTTAAGGCTTACAAAAAAATGACTGCAATTCAGACGTATGAAGTGTCTGAAATTCGGACGCAAAAAGTGTCTGAAAAAATTCAGACGTTTTAAAATGTCTGAAAATTGAACACTCCGTTTCAGACACTTAAGTGTTTGAATTTCAGACATTTTCATTTACAGTGAATTCACGTTGTGGGAGTTGTATAACTGCAAGAGAGGAACATACCCCTATTAACCCATTTTTTGGTTCAATGTTGTAAGCTCTGTTTTATACCTTCTGACGCTGATGAGTCTTACGCGAGAACTGTTGAATGGTTATTTTTTTGCATTTTATCAACCTACGTACATACCAGTGTTGCCAGATTGGGGACTTTTTCGTCCCCAGATTGTTGTTTGTCACCGCTTTTTTAAAATAGAAATATTCGGCTATTTAAAAATAGATTAAAAATTCTGAAAAATAAAGCGAATTATACTATTTTATAAAAAAGTGGTGACAGTTAAATAATCTGAATTAAAAAAATCTCCAATCTGGCAACACTGGTACATACCTAATTTCATTAAAATCTACCCAGTAGTTCTGGAGATAATCAACCAAATTACGATTATGATAAGATAATAGACGGAGTTGCCACAAGTTCAAAAGACTTGCTTATACATCAGACATTCTAATTAGTTAGTAGTGAGAGTATGAAACATACTATTCAATTTTCAGGTACTATATTGATATTATAAACAAACATTAATCAATGTACAAAGGGTAGTCAGTATTCAAACATTTTAACAATGGGGTTGTCGATTGGTGGGCCAACGCATAAGTCTATCGGGGTGGGCCAAAGCAAAACTATGCCAGTCCGCCCCTGGTGTTCATTAAGTATAACATTTAAAAAACATGTGCACTAAGATCGATTTAAGATAAAATTTTCTCAATTTAAACATAATTACAAGCAAATAGCTTTATATTAAAGCCTAAAAAAATCTCTCACCTGTAAAGCACGGAACAAGCTCAATTTTATTTTCCCTTCGTTTTTTCTTTTTTTTTTTATGTCACTGGTATAACCTGTTTACAATCCAGGAACAAAGCACTTATATCCCATCTTAATTTATGCTTTGTAATATCAATAATAAAAAATAAACGAATAACATAAAATATTTTTTAATTCTAACGTACGGCTCTTATACATACAATCATATGATATTCAGCTAAAAGAATGGTCAACATGCGGATTGTAGCGCCCTCATAATTTACCAAAATATAACTTGTGTTTTCGGCGAGTAATGCCTATTAAGTTTCCCCTCCATCTCTTTTACTCCGTGTCCGTTCTTTGACATTTAAAAATGAGTCAGAAATGTTCAACGGAGAATAATATTTTTTAAAGTCCTTTTGTCTGGTGCTGCTATCTAGTGGCCTAGTGTCGTAGCAGTAATTAAGGGAAAGTGCATTTCTTTTAATCTATTACGCCCACCAGTGGCTGAGAGGTTCTGCTCTCGAAGCTGGTAGACGGGAGGTGCTGGGTTCGATCCCAATCGCGCCCGTCGGCCTAATCGTTCGGAGTTTTCGTGGTTTTTCTTCGAACCTTGGATTTCCAAGCGTTAATACGGGTTGGGTTCCCTTAGAAAGACCCCCACAAAGGGCACTCCCCCCCTGGGCCTATATCCCTCGTGCAGATAATTGGCCGTCATAAATACTACCAACCAACCAACTTTAATATATTACATTATGTAATTTGTATAGCCGTAATCCTGTTTATATTCTGTATTTTTCTGTGAGTTAACTGGTTGATAATTTTGAAGCTCTAAACTACATCTTGCCCTTTGGCTCTATTATTAGTAGTTTTTATATAGTTATGATAGTTACAATTTTTCGTCTGATTAACTTTACAGATTTTCTTCGAAAAATTAAAGAAAGCAAGTCATTAAAATTACAAAATTGAAACTGCGAATTTTAACGATTGATCTAGCTCATATTTTAAAGGATCGATTCAATCAAAATTGTATTTCAAAATCGAAACTTTTACATACAGACAAAACTTTTCAAAAGTTGGCCTTTTGCTCTGAAAATAGTCAGTTTCAATTTGAAAGCAGCCTTAAGTAACATATACTTAAAATCTCCTGGCTAGAATATGGTTTTATCTCCAGGTGGAAACGGGAAGGAAAAAAATCCTACCCACCACCTTTCCCTACTCTTTCCTATGTGTCCGGTAATGGTAAAAATTTCAGTTAAAAAAATTCTTGAAAAGTAACATACTTCAAATACTTTATCGTTTTAATAATAAATAAATATTTGTGTTAATACAATGTTGATATTCTATTGTTGGCAAGGGTTAGGGTTGACGAAAGCTGTTAATGTTATTAATTTTTTATTAACTTTTTTTTAAAATTCATAGCCCACTCCCATAAGGCTCTCTGCTGTGCATTTAAACGGTTAAAATTTCTAAAATATTGCTTTTCACGAAAAATTTTAGCTGTATGAAACAGTGATTTTTTTTTCATAGTTTTTTATAATTATTGCATATACTTTACTCAAATTAGAATACAGATTTAGTTCATAATGTAGAGAATAGATGGCAGCACCAAATATTTCATCTTTTGATTATTTACTCAAAAACTTAGAGAGATCAGTTGCAAATTGTGTTTATAAAAATGTCAGAATTTAAAAAATAAATTATACAAATCTTCACTTTTTTATTTTATAAATTTTAGTAAAAGCATTAATGAGATTTTCAAGATATATTCTGGGGAATTTTTAACATATACTTTCTACTTTACTTTATTATTATTTTTTTCTTTAAACAATAATAATAATAATATAAAGATTTGGTCAGACAACACTGGAACATTAAAGCGGTTTTCTTACGAGAGTACATGTGAAAGAAGGAAGAAAAATTATCAATTGGAAAAAAAACAACGACTTATTGGATTTTTTTTTTTTTTTTTTTTTTTTTTTGTAGCTTGAGCTTGAACCATTTTATATGCATGCATATCTGCCAACTATCCGTATTTTTTCTTTTTTCTCAAACCAGAAAATTTATTTAATAAAATGTTTCTTGCTTTTGTGTGGCACTTATATGCTTTTTCTTTTTTAAAATAAAATTTCCAGTTCGAAATATTTCTTTTGACTCGGGGTTGGGGGAAAAGAAAAACTAAAGCTTGGCAGGTGTGGGCATTAGAAACCTGCGTCGAGTCGGGTAACCTTTTCTTTACCCAAACCCAACTCTCAGTTCGGGTTGGGTTGACGCTAAATTTTTTCATTGCTGGTCAGGTTGACTTTCGTTGTTTCGGGTTCGGGTTGGTTTTTGATGACTCTTGCGGTTCGGGTTCTGGTTGAACCGATTTTTAAAAAGAAAGCCCAAAATATTTTCATAGATAAAAAAAAAAATCTATGTACAATGAAGCCTTCATAACGTGCACCCCTATTAAGAGGCTTCTTCAGCCAAACGAAAAGACCCGTTCGCCAATGCTAATCCTATGGAAGAAATTTATAAAGATATCTCGGTCGCATTTCAATATTTTTAAATGATTTCTTTTGCATTGAATAGTTGAGATCAATCTGTACAAAGGCCGTTGTTTACTTTTTCGATTTTGCTTACAGGTATTTCTTATGAGGTCACTTTGATTTTCGGAACCGGTTTCGAAAGTAAAAGCATCCTCATAAAAAATATCTGCAATCAAAATCGAAAAAGTAAAAAACGGCTTGAATACAGGTCGATCTCAACTAGTCAATGCAAAAGAAATCATTTAAAAATATTGAAATGCGACCGAGATATATATTTATAAATTTCTTCCATAGGATTAGCATTAGTGAATGCGTCTTTTCATTTGACTGAAGCCTCTTAACGAACACTTTTCAAATTCCTAACATAATATTTACACGCTTTTACCCTTGAATAGTGAACACTTCGGAATCTATGCACACGTAACGTGTGTATGTGTACATAAACTATCATAAATACGATAAATGTGTTTTTGTGCATCAAAAACGAAATGTTGGTAATTTTTTTTATATTCCGAGTGGAGAAAATAAGGTTTCTGAACTATATTATAAAGAAAGAATAATATCTGTTCCGCTTTCTTGTTTTCATTTTATTTCACATTCAGTAAATTAAGTATTGCAGTAAATATATATATACTCATTCATATTCAAATATGTAGTTATTTTCATCTGAAACATAGTTCTGCTCAAACGTTTTGTGAAAATTCGAAAAATCCGACTTGCAAAAAATCTAAATCTGATCCGCAAGAATTATTCCACAATGTTATGCATTTTCAATCTGAACTATAGTTAATATACTAAGAAATGTTTGTAGAATATAAATAAAATCATATACATTACCTCCTATAGATGATAATTTCTAGAAGTGTGATTTCGGTAGTTTTAAGCGTATTTTAGCCTGAATTAAATTTTAGCTAAATATGTGGTGCGTTATAAAAATCTATAAATATTATACAGGGCTGTACAAAGGAATTCAAGTATGTTTCCGTCTATTGGTAGAAATAACTGTGGGTAAATTTTCAACCTATTATGCGTTTTCTTATAAAACTAAATTTTACCATATTATATAGAATATATACAAATCTATAGATCAAATACAGGGCTATACAAAAGAATTGGAGTATTTTTCGGGCTATTGACGGTAATTAGTGAAATGTGGTTTTCAAATGTGTTATGCGTTTTCTGAAATGCTTACTTAGATATCTTAAGGCTCCTGTCCCTGCCGGTGAAGACACTCACGAGCTAATGCTAATCCTATGGGGAGGGATTTATCTAATATCTCGTTTGCATTTCGACATTTTAAAATTTTTTTTTTTTTCTTTTTTTGCATTGGATAGCCGAAGTCCGTCTCTACATCGCACCTTTTTTACTTTTTCGATTTTGGTCGCAGATATTTTTTATAAAGTTACTTTCACTTTCAAAACCGGTTCTGAAAATGAAGGTGTCTCTCTAAAAAATAGCTGCAACTAAAATCGAAAAAGTAAAAAAGATGCGATGTAGAGACGAATCTCGACTATCCAATGCAAAAAAGAAAAAAAAAATTAAAAATGTCGAAATGCAAACGAGATATTAGATAAATCCCCCCCCCCCATAGGATTAGCATTAGCTCGTGAGTGCCTTCGCCGGCAGGGACAGGAGCCTTAAGGTGTATTCCACTGAAGTAAAACCACCGTGATTGTGTACTGTAATTGGACACGAAATAAACCAATAAGAATGAAACAAATATATTAAGAAAGTCTCTATACAAATACTTATTTACAAGGAGTAACTCACTCCCAGCCTTACCTGGGTAGGAAAGAAAATAAATTTGGAAAAAAAAGAGGAGGGAAAAGTGTCCCGCCGAAATAGAGCCACTACTGTTAATAGAGAATATGCCCGCTATGGTTATATATAGCTTGTTATATACGATATGGCATACCATTTACCAATCCTTGGAGTACAGTAGAATCAATACTTTTCCACGCTTCAATGATGACGACCTTCAATTTTGCCACAGATTGAAACTGTCTGCCATTGATACTGCCACATACAACTCTACTGAGGATACCTCACACATTTTCTTGGGGATTGAGATCAGAGAAAAAGGGCAGGCCATTCCATAATGCATCCGATTAACTAAAAACCATTCCCAGGAGGGTTTTGCAACGGGAATGGAGGTCTTTTCCTGCTGTAAAATCCAACTTAGCACACCAGTTCTCTTTGCAAACGACAGTAAATGGTTTTCTAGCATTTCTTGGTAGGTCTCTTTAACCCTTTCGAGGTCGGTGTCACTAAAAAAGGACACCTAATTTTAATTCCAAAACTGACAAACGCACCAAGAACGTTTAATTAAAATTTTCATTTTATAATGTACGTGAAAATAAGCAAGTTCGTATTTTCTTATGAATTCGTTTATAAAATCTGGTGTCAATCCATTATTTCATCAATTTATAAACAGAATTACTAATCGGTAGCCTTTATGTGACCTGAGAGAGAGAAAAGCCAGGTTATGTTTACTTTCATTGCAGAAGCCATCCCACACCATTAATGAGCCTCCATCTTGCTGTCTTTTGGAGAAAATTTCCTCTTCATTCCTCATGTCATACCAATAGAATTCAAAGCCGTCTGGCCCATACAAATTATTTTGTTTTCATCTAGACTATAACACGATGCCACTAGTCCTTCCAGGTTTGATGATATTTGGCCCAATCGATTCCCCTGTGCATGTGGATAGCTTTCAACATGGGCTGCTGTTTCCTTTTCTTATATCGCAAGTTGCTTGTACGTTTTTCAATTAGTGACAGGGTTGATTTTGTCACAGGGATGTTATCGTTATCCTCTTTGGCCAGATGCTTTAGGGAAATATCACCTCATGAAAGACGGCGCAAAATTTTTCTTTCCTGCCTGGAAGTCATTTTTTTGCGTGTGCACCTCCTTTCTTTATACCCGTACGCATTGCCCTGATTTCCAAAATTTCTATTACGGTTTTAGATCGTTTGATTTTCTTAGATATTGGTCTATGTGAAAATCCCTGTTCCTTAAAAGCTGTTATCTATCCTTTTTCAAACTTTGATAGCTGGGTTTTCTTTCCCTTGCAATACTGCAGGAGAAATAGAAAATACAATCTTCTAAAGTCTGCACAAAGTTCGACTGGCACAGAACAAGTATTTAACAACTTCCTGACGTCATAAACATGTTGAACTGCAGCAGCTCGAATGTCGGTAGTTACCAATAAACACTAATTATTGGCAGTGGCTTTATTTCGGCGGGACACCCTTTTCCCCTCTTTTTTACACATTCATCTTTTTCTCCTGCCCTGGTGGGGCTGGGAGTGAGTTACTCCTTGTAAATATGTATTTCTATATAGACCTTTCTTAATATATTTTTTTCGTTCTTATTTATTTGTTTCGCGTTCATTTACGGCACACAATTACGGTGGCTTTATTTCGTTGAGACACACCTTATTTACCTTATTAAATAGCGATGTTTTGTTAAAGTATTCTGGAAGTGTTGGAAAGTGTCTCATATTCTATTCTTGGCGCATAATTTTTCTTTCTTGTTTTTTCTGTATACCCTTCTTGAAGGGATGTTTTTTTTTTTTTTTTTTTTTTTTTTTTTTTTGCTATTTCGATTAACATTTATTTTTATGTAAGAGGATATTTTTAAGTGAGTAAAATTATTTATAAATCCTATTACCAATTTTCTACTGTGTACTTTCGGCATCGAGCTCGGGCTTTGATGACACAAAAAAATTCGGGCTCGGATTTGAAATCGTGGGGTTCGGTCTCCGAGAAAAAAAAAATCGTCTCTAATAAGCGTGAAGCATGTCTTCCCTTAGTGTACATACTGAGAAAGACATTTCCTTATACACTGTCGAAACCTAGGTTTACGGACTTTTTAAAATTGCAAACCCTCCTAGCGTCTTGAGAGCTTTCCTGTATTTTCATAAAAATGCTTATAAAAATAATTTTAATTTAAATTTTCTTTCCCTGTTTGTTTCTAAAATACATTTCATGCACCTTTATTTAATATACATCTTGAAATACAATTCTGCTTAAAATATTGTTGTCTACAACAGTTTTAAGTTGTTTTTGGGAAACGGAAAAGTACGGGCAAAGCGCTCAGAGGGTCAGCTCAGCACAAACCGTTGTTTTTAAACTTTCTTTAAAAATATTTCTGACGTATTAAAAGTAAATCTTAGTTGCTATACCTCATAAATAATATCGACGAATAACAGACTATTTATTTATTTTTTCTTTTGTTCATGGACAAAAATAACATGTTTCAATTCGAAAAACCCTTTGGGTATGCGAAGGGATATTTTTCTACCAGCAACGTAATTAATTTCAATAGTGGAAAATTAATTGCCGTTACTGTTAAAAATATCAATTCAAAAATTGATGAAATATTGATCTTATCCTGTTGCCTCAGCAAGCAAGCGAACAACCTTCGACTAGCGGAGTTTATATTTCAATTTCAAAAAAGTGACCTTGCATAATTGAAGCGAAGATGAAAGTGAATGAATATATGTTGGGTTCTTGTTAGATTACGACACGTTTGTAAAATCATACCCGAGAACCTTCTATAATCTATGAAAATGATAAAAATATATCCAGATAGCATTTTTCATTTTCAGAAAATTTGCAGCAGTCTTGCTTTGAAAACCTGCAAAGTTGCAGCAAGCTCAGCATGACAAGACTGAAAGTTCATAACAAAACTGCAGCAAGATAACGCAAACGTCGAAGTCACCACACTTTGAACTTACAGCTAACTTGATGTGCAAATTAAATTCATGCAGTATCAAATTTATTGCAAAATAACGGTAAACAAGTAATCAAAAATACTGCAAACTTGCAGCAAAATACTAATCTTTCCACGCCCCACTATCTACTTACAACTGTTACACTATAAGTTTAACCCCTTCGGAGGGGTCCAAAGACCTGATCAGGTCTATTGATGCGAACACACCGTCAGAAGGTGCATGCATCGTTTTTATTTACCATAAACAAGTTAATGTAATGGTATATATAAATATTATACAAACATACATACAATAAATACAATAAACCCAACTGGAGTGAAAAATTAGCCAGAGCCAGGAATCGAACCCGGGAATACAGTATACAAGACTGCTGCTCTAACCACTGAGCTACTCCGGCCAATGCCTGAGCCTGCAATTTCTCACTAATAAACCATGTTGGGGAAGTCACCAGCCATCTATACGATAGCCTTGGATGACAGGACAACGATGAATAGATTTTACTATTACATCGATCTACGATAATTATAATAAAACACTTATACTACAATATATATTAAAACACACATACACACATAAATAACGTCTGCATTCAACAGTTAAAGGTATATATAAATATTATACATACATACATACAATAAATACAATAAACCCAACTGGAGTGAAAAATTAGCCAGAGCCAGGAATCGAACCCGGGACTACAGTATACAAGACTGCTGCTCTAACCACTGAGCTACTCCGGCCGATGCCTGAGTCTGCAATTTCTCACTAATAAACCATGTTGGGGAAGTCACCAGCCATCTATACGACAGCCTTGGATGACAGGACAACGATGAATAGATTTTACTATTACATCGATGTACGATAAATAAAATAAAAATCATATCATAAAATAAAATAAAAATTTATTGTAGATCGATATAATAGTAAAATCTATTCATCGTTGTCCGGTCATCCAAGGCTGTCGTATAGATGGCTGGTGACTTCCCCAACATGGTTTATTAGTGAGAAATTGCAGACTCAGGTATCGGCTGGAGTAGCTCAGTGGCTAGAGCAGCAGTCTTGTATACTCTGGTCCCGGGTTCGATTCCTGGCTCTGGCTAATTTTTCACTCCAGTTGGGTTTATTGTATTTATTGTTTGTATGTCTGTATAATATTTATATATACCTTTAACTGTTGAATGCAGGCGTTATGCATGTGTGTTTTATTATAATTATCGTAGATCGATGTAATAGTAAAATCTATTCATCGTTGTCCTGTCATCCAAGGCTGTCGTATAGATGGCTGGTGACTTCCCCAACATGGTTTATTAGTGAGCAATTGCCGAACCAGGTATCGGCCGGAGTTAGTGGTTAGAGCAGAAGTCTTGTATACTGTGGTCCCGGGTTCGATTCCTGGTTCTGGCTAATTTTTCACTCCAGTTGGGTTTATTGTATTTATTATATGTATGTCTGTATAATATTTATGTATACCTTTAACTGTTGAATGCAGACGTTATTTATGTGTGTTTTAATATATATTGTAGTATGAGTGTTTTATTATAATTATCGTAGATCGATGTAATAGTAAAATCTATTCATCGTTGTCCTGTCATCCAAGGCTGTCGTATAGATGGCTGGTGACTTCCACAACATGGTTTATTAGTGAGAAATTGCAGACTCAGGCATCGGCTGGAGTAGCTCAGTGGTTAGAGCAGCAGTCTTGTATACTGTGGTCCCGGGTTCGATTCCTGGCTCTGGCTAATTTTCCCCTCCAGTTGAGTTTATTGTATTTATTATATGTATGTCTGTATAATATTTATGTATACCTTTAACTGTTGAATGCAGACGTTATTTATGTGTGTTTTAATATATATTGTAGTATGAGTGTTTTATTATAATTATCGTAGATCGATGTAATAGTAAAATCTATTCATCGTTGTCCTGTCATCCAAGGCTGTCGTATAGATGGCTGGTGACTTCCCCAACATGGTTTATTAGTGAGCAATTGCAGACCCAGATATCGGCCGGAGTTAGTGGTTAGAGCAGCAGTCTTGTATACTGTGGTCCCGGGTTCGATTCCTGGCTCTGGCTAATTTATCACTCCAATTGTGTTTATTGTATTTATTGTATGTATGTCTGTATAATATTTATATATACCTTTAACTGTTGAATGCAGACGTTATTTATGTGTGTATGCGTGTTTTAATATATATTGTAGTATGAGTGTTTTATTATAAAGTTAAGGTAATATTTGTACTTTTCAATACGAGCCTTTTTTGGTATTTGATAGGTATAGCGTTTAGAAAAAGCGGTGCCGACTGAATGAAATTTGTGCAATTTCTGCGTATGTGCTGATTGTTTATTCTCTCAACACAGGGATTTTTTGCTTTCGTCACTTTCGTGAATTAAAAACAGTCTTGCTATCAGTTTCACAACAAACTACTCCTGCAAGTAGCGGATGGTATGCCTTGCGGGAAATTTACTGCAAATTCCTCAATTCAAATTTGTCACGGCAAGATCATGTCAGAAAAAATCAAACTTGCTGCTAATGTTCATGCTATCTGGGTAAATGTGAAAACATCTTATTTAAGTGAAAGTTTAAATTTGAAAATTATGAAAACATTTCTGTACTATTACGTTTACGTATACTACGTTACTACGTTATACGGTTACGTTACTATCACTTTCACTAACTGATTGAACTTGTTTTGAAAAAAATAAAATCAAAAATACATCTTTTTTTAAAACTAAATTATTTTTTGCAATTATTTAAAAATAATGAATTATAAAGGCAAAAAAGTTGAACATAAAGAGTATATTTTTTGTAGTAAAAGGTAGTACTGAAGGTTTTACTCATAAATCAACAGAAACTAGATACAGAATTTTCTCCACAAATGAATAAAATATTCGTGTAACATTTTGCTGTTCGATCAATAAGGCGAGAAATATGTTGTTTAAAAAGCATTAATGATTTAATGTTGTAGTAGAAAAATATTACTGATAATTCTCATGTGTTTCATTTAAAATTTCGGAAGTTGTAATAATTTTACTTTATTGATATTTTAAAGAGGACTTTTTGCAGCAAAACTTAATTTCGTTTCATGAAAGCGAAAAAGATAAATTTTAAAGATTTTTTAAAGTAATTGTAATGTATTAAAAAACCCCAAACATATTTAATTAAATTTTTAAAAAGTGGCATTTTTTTCTTGTTTAAGCATATAGAGTATGATTAGGTATATATACCATTCAGTTTTCGCTTTAATTAAATTTAAGTAGGTGTAAGTGACAGACGGACAGACGGACGGCTGTGACAGACGGACACAGAAGTGATCTTATAATAGTTCTGTTTTTACTTTTTAAGTACGGAACCCTAAAAAAACTAGTCGGATGTACCAATCCCAGAACTTTCTTCTATCTCATACATGTTAATACTTCAAAATTCGCTATCACACTGCCAAAATTAAATGGCAATCTATGCATATCATGAGGATTCTAAAGATATGAAATTCCGTGCATTAGTTCTTGAGATATGACTATCGCTGAAATCGTCTAAATCCAGCAAAATGCTGCCTAGCAGCGCTACCTATTTGGTGATTTATACCAAATCCTAATCAGCAACAATTTATGTCAACGTCTGACTGAATCTGTAGTTTGGAGAAAATCCGTGCATTAGTTTTTGACAGGGACCCGGAGCTGGAGCTGGAGCCCGGAGCCGGAGCGCACCGGAGCTGTGTTTTCCCTGGAGCTGGAGCCGGAGCTGGAGCTCTAAATTTTCCCCAGCTCCAGGGCTCCTTTAGTTTTTAATATTCTTTTAAATCTTTTTTTTTCAGTCTTTTAAATTTCTAAGCTTAAAATATTTTAATTAAATCATTATTCAGTATTTTAATTATATCATTTTTTAGGTTTTTATTATTATTAGAGAAGGAAACCTTCTCAAAACATGGTAACACTACTTTACTTCTACTTTCTACTTGAACTAAGTGACAACACTATTTGAAAAAAAAATATGGCCGCCTGTTGTTTACGTGTGTAGTTGTACAATTTTGGCTGTTTGAAACAGGGTTGGCAAGTTTCTGCCAGAGTGGTTAAAACCAGCGGTTGTAACCGGTTTAAACCGGCATGGCAGAAACTAGTTTCTGCCAGTAAGTGGCAAAAACTGGCAGAAACTAAGAAATAATATTAATAAGAACTTTAATGTGCAATGATTCATAATTCACACAATCACATATGTATTTGATATGTAAACAATTAAGTTAAAATTTAAAATTAAAGATTATGAATGTTATTCAAAGTTGCAAAAAAGTTTCAAAATGATCATATAAATATACTTTGTTTATATAATACTAACTTTCTTTCACTTGAAAAACAGAAATTTTCATAATGGTAGTCTGATGCTGTACAAGTTTAACTATTAATATTATTGTTTAGAGTTGAATTTCTATTTAAAAGTAAAAAAAAAGAAATTTACAAAAAATTCTGTGATATTTTAACAAATGTGTTTTTCCGAGTATTTTTAAATAAATAATGCAATGCAATAACTTAAAGATTATGATTCTTGTGAAAACATATAAGTAAATAATTGAAGCACAATAAATAACAGAAAAAAAAATGAACTATCTTGTACAATTATTTTACAATATTGAAAGAACAAAATTGCCACTCAAATATACTATTATTACTTTTCCACAGAACATTCCATAGCACAGGACAAATTTTGCTGAACACAGACTGTTTCTTAATTTGTTCTGAATAAAATAAAAGTTCGAAAATATTCTTTCAAGACTGTCATTACTTGCTGGCAATGTCATTATTGAGGATGCAAAATTTGAAAAATCCTCATTTTCACCAGTTTTCGTTTTTAAAGACGACCACCACACAGAAGGCAAGACATTTTCTAGGGCTTCCTTCGAGAAATGTTTTTCTGGGACAGGAGTAAATTTTGCTTCAAAGATATTATATATGGCACAAAATTGGGATTAATATCAGAAAGCAATTTCCTTGCCTTTTCTTTATGTTCATATGTCAATTTCGATCCCATAAACTTAGAATGAAGTAATTAAGCTAGCATATGGTAGTTGGTTATTACAGTATTGAATCTTCTTTGAACCTTTGTATTTGTTTGTGTTGTAAGTGCAAAATGCGGTTGGAATATTTTCAACTAACTGTCTTAAATTGAAGGGAAAAAAAAAAGTCAGATTTGTTCCTTTGAATACTGTATTTAAATGAAATATTTTTTAAATCCATGCACTTACTAGATCCACATATAACTGTAACATTTCTATGAGAGATATTTTTTTACTGTTATTAAATTATTATGTTAAATTACAGAAAGGTATTCTGTGTAAGTATTGATTAGTTTTCTTTTCTTTTCATTATTTAATTTAAAATAAGTATTGGATATAGTTTTCTATTTGATTTTTAAACTGAAATTTTAAAATACTCTAATAATTGTTTACATATAAAATTATACAATCATATTATAACAAAGATTTTATCTGTTATATAACTCATTTTTTCTAATACAAATCTATTTATTTTTTAATTAAAACTACCCACAATATTTCATTTGTTATTTATACTGAAAAAAATGTACTTAAGGAATTTAATACTACTAAAAAAAATCTCAGATTATGTATGAAATGTGTTTATGCCAGTTGTTGCCAATTTCTGCCGGTTAAAACTGGTTAAAACCGGTTATAACCACTTTCTGCCACTGGCAGGGCAGAAACCCATTTCTGCCGGCAAAAAGCCAGCCCTGGTTTGAAAAGTGTAGAAGAAATTTAAGATTTTTGTGTTTAAAATTCCACCGGGCAGAAACCCATTTCTGCTGGCAAAAAGCCAGCCCTGGTTTGAAAAGTGTAGAAGAAATTTAAGATTTTTGTGTTTAAAATTCCACCAAACTTTCTATTTAAAAGCAAAAGCTAAAAGATGTCATATTTTCTGAACAAGCATTTCAAATTTGATGAGAAGAAAAATGCATTTTGTCAGATCTTTAATGAAGGTAGAAAGTATTTGTGAGCAAAAAACTAAATGTGTAAATTAAAATCTGCAACTGAAAAGCGCAAAGTCGGAGCCGAGTTGGAGCCGGAGCCGGAGCTGGAGCCACAGTATTTACTCTAGGAGCGGAGCTGGAGCTGGAGCATCAAAAATTGTTCGGCTCCGGGTCACTGGTTTTTGAGATTGCATCCAAAATTCATCTGCAAAATTCATCTCTGCATTCTATTGCGAAAATCGTAAAAATTCCTGCATAGCAGCGCCACCTATTGGGTGATTAACACCAAAACCTAATTAACAACAACTTGTGTCAATATATAACTAAATCTGAAGTTAAATGAGAATTCGTCCATTAGTTCTATAGATAGAGCTATTGAGGCAATCGTGAAAAAGGCAGCACAGAAGCGCCACCTATTGGGCGATTTACACCAACACATAATCAGTAGCAAGTCATATCAAGGACTAACTGAATCTGAAGTTTGATGAAAATCCGTGCGTTAGTTCTTAAGATAGAGTTATTGGGGAAATCGTGTAAATCCTGCAAAATTCATCATAACAGCGCCACATGTTGGGCGATTTACACCAAAACGTAATCAGCATCAATTCATATCAAGGACTAACTAAATCTGAAGTTTGATCAAAATTCGTGCATTAGTTCTTGAGATAGAGCTATTGCGAAAATCGTGAAAAATTCAGCCTAGCAGTGCCACCTGTTGAGCGATTTACACCAAAAACTAATCAGCATCAATTTGTATTAGGGACTAACTGAATATAAATTTTTATTAAATTCCGTGCATTAGTTCTTGAGATAGAGCGCCCACAATATTTGTGTCACATACACACAGACAGACTCACAGGCAGACATTTTGTAAAAACATGTTTTTTGGAATCTCTGATCCCTAAAACGTGTAAATCCGCCGAAAACCGGAATTCGAAAATTTTCATGAATCCAATACTTTCATCTTGTAAAGATAGAAGAAAGTAAAAAAGAAGAAGAGAGAGAAAACAGCCCATACACATAGCCGCCAACTTTTACACTTTTTTCTTACCGCTAAAATTTAATAGGAGTTTTTAACTTTTAAATTGCCGAAAAATATGATTAAATAAGGCAATATTTTCTATTAGTGGTAAAAGAAGCTTAAAAGTTGGCAATTGTGCATACATTTTAATCACAAAATCGCCCCAAAATTAAAAACAAGTGGATAAGTGTGATCATAGATCGCACAAAGGGTTTCGTTTAATATTCCTTTCAAAAGTGGTTAAAAAAGCACGTGCTTCCATTTTAATCTATGCATCATATAGAAATGAAACAGATTAATTAAATAATAATTAATATCTCAGCTTCTAATTAAGCTAGTTCTTTGAACTGGGTATGTATGAAATCTGCGAGAGATTTCCCATCCGGAAGTCAAAAAAATTTATAAAAAAATTTAATATTTAAAAAGTTTAAATTTCGTATTAAAATAAAAACCGCAAGTGTGTCGTCATGTCTGAGATAAAAAACCTGTTGAAAGGAAAGTTTTAAAGCAATGATCCAATTAATGAAATAATAATTAATATCTCAGCTTTCAATTAAGCTAGGAGTTTGAACTGGGTATGTATGAAATCAGCGAAAATTTTTACGTCGAGATGTAAAAAAATTAATCTAAAAATTTAATATTTAAAAAGTTTAAATTTCGTATTAAAATATCCCTGCTTAAATTTCTCCAGCGTCGATATGTCTGAAAGATGACAACACCTGCTTTCCGCTGAAATGAAATCTCTTTTCATTGTCTTTTGAAATACAGAAATTAAATTTTTATCGATCGATTTTTAGTGGATTTTTTGCGTTATACCCAACGCAGAAATTTGAACTTTATACCAAAATGAAGTAGAATTTTTTCCGCGTCTTTCTATACCTTTTACGAATTTGTAGGACCAATACTTTGGGAGATGCGATTTCGCTTTTTAAATGTCCACTTCATTTATTGCTTATTTTTCTCCGTGGTAACCATGCATCCGCTGAATTTACTGGCAACCCTTAGGAGAAACTTCGCTGATTTGGAGAAGGTGCGTTCGTAGCTGCGTTCAAAAGGTTGATTGGTTAATTTTAGAAGTTAATTAGCCCGTAATTCGGTTAATTACCGACTTTTTCAAAATTTTATGATTTGTTGTTTGATGTGAGATGTTCAGCTATAAGTACCCAAAATTTCAAGTCTCTAACATGTATAGTTTCTGAGAACGGGCTCTGTGACAGACAGACGGACAGACAGACAGACAAACGAGTGGCACGAATAGGGTTTCGTCAGATGAACGAAACCCTAAAAAGAAAACTCCCGAAAATATTCGGTTGACTGTAAATTAAGAGGCTACTTCAGTCAAACGAAAAGACCCGTTCGCCAATGCTAATCCTATGGAAGAAATTTATAAAGGTATCTCGGTCGCATTTCAATATTTTGAAATGATTTCTTTTGCATTGAATAGTTGAGATTGATCTGTACAAAGGCCGTTGTTTACTTTTTCGATTTTGTTTACAGGTATTTCTTATGGGGACACTTTCATTTCCGAAGCTGGTTTCGATAGGATTAGCATTAGTGAACGCGTCTTTTCATTTGACTGAAGTAGCCTCTTAAGCCTTCCTTCAATTTATGTTTAAAAAATAAGCTTCTTCATACTGAAATTGTACCAAACTCTAATGTCTTTAACTTGAACAATTTTGGCAGCATTTTTTCTCCCCTTTCTTTTGGTAAATTTTACATTAGGATATCAGACGGTGAGTCATTCGGTCAAATAGTTTAGGAATTATGAACGCTTAAAGATTTGAATTTCTAAAGTTAAATTTTTTGCTAAACGTTGCAAAACAGAACTCAATACGGGTAAGTTCGTAAAATATAACTAAAAAACTACCTATGGAATGAATTGTAACGTTGGATTCGCATATTTAAAGCTTCTGGAAACTGATTTCTGTTAAAAATTCCATAGGTTACAATTCATTTTGTTTTTACCCGACTGCCAAGAAGGGTTATGTGTTTCACGCGTATCTGGGTATGTGGATTTCTTTATATTCTCGAAACATCCCAACGGCTGAATGGATTTTAATAAATGAGCTCTCTACCGATTCGTTTTAACCGTCCGATGGTTATAGGCAAGGTTTTGTTTTTTATATTCAAAATGGCGGTCGAGACGAAAAAAAAAATTTACGCACCCTATTAAGTGGCATATCATTGGATAGTTCTTTCAAAATGAAGACGATGTTTCATTGACTATTTTACAGTCAGAAGCTCCGTTTAAATATTACACAACCTGGAAGTTGTGTAGGTAGGATCTCTAGCTTTACTGCAACTCTAACCTTCATAGACATGTATAGGCCTCATCAAAACAGTGTTTATAGATAGGAACTAACAATTAAACTTCAAAGTCATCAATACAAGTAAATAAAAAAAATAGGTAAGTAATATAAAAAATAGCTTCACATTGATGAGAAATAATTAATTAGTTCGCTTTTCACACAGTCGGGTTTTTTGATTTTTTAAATTTAATTTTTACTTGTTCCGAAAATCAATTTCAAAATATGCATAATTTCGAAACTCATTTTCGAGTAAACTATGAACTGTAACCTATGATTTTTTTAAAAACAGAAACAATTTTTAGAAGTTTTAAATATCCAAAGTTACAACTCATTTCGACAAATAGTTTTTCAGTTATGCTTTACCTCTTAAATGCATAGTGACGCATATCCACATCACTTTTTATTTAATTCTTAGCAACCAGTATTATATTTATATATAGAAATATTAATCATGTAAATAATTTATAAAAATATAAACTTAAAAATCTATCTTAAAATTTCTGGTGTCTAATCTTTACTATAAGAGTAAAAAACATAATTCTAAAAAAATAATTTATGCATTTAAGGGTTAAGTTTTACAAAATAAAAAAATTATATAAAATAAGGTAATTTGATTCATACTTATTAAAATATTTACTAATTTGAAATATTTTAGTTTTAACTTGTATTGCAGATGTGCAACATTAGAAAAGATTGATGTATTATACGAAAAATGCATCTTTGTTTTTTCCTGTGTTATAAACCTTTCAGAGAATCATATATAATTTTTTCGAAACGGAATAAAAAATCATGCATTTAAGGGTTAAAAACTAGCCACATTGCAATCTGTTTTGCAGCAATTTAAAAAGAATTTTACAATAGGAGTTCCGAACTTGAAACCTTCAACGATTCCTAAATCATTTGGTTGAAGGATTTCCCGTTCGGTATTCAAAAGTAACTGTTACCGAAAAACAAACAAACAAATATACTGTCAAAATTGGGTGTTCGTATTGGAAATATCAGAGTTTTATTGCAATTTTTGTTTGAAGACAACCCCTAAGTTATGTTTATTTTGAGAGAAAACGTAATTTCCGCCCCTTCCCCCCTAAGACCATTTGGTGATTAAAACATATAGGGTTTTTCTTTTCCTTCTTTCTTTTTTTCGTTCAGTTGACTTTGCATGCATCCCATCACAATAAGAGCGCTGGGTACGGTGGAGCCCTTCATTTTCGCCGCACTGCAACTGCACAGTGGGCGAAAATGAAGTAAAACATGATCGAAAATGATCTTTTGCAATTTTATTCTTGTACTAGCTGACCTGCCTGGCGTTGCCCGGGTCCGTGACAATGTATTCTTAAATGAACCTTAAATTTGTATTATTTAATCTGCCGCGCATGTGCTGCAAACTCTGTTAGTTCCAATTTCCACCGCCATGTGGCGAGCTGTGTTCTAAACAAACCTATATCCAAACGAAACTCCGTTATTCAAATTTTCCGTAGATATATTACTCGAGGGGTTGGCGGTATCAAATAAGAATTTAAGAAATTTGCTGAAAATCCTTTAGTTCCACCTTCCACTGCCAGGGGTCGCAATATGTTTAATATGAACATCAGAAACGTGTCCCCAGCGGCTGCGGCTCGGTAAATCAGGCGTGCACGCACGCTCTGCTAAATCTGTTAGTTCCAATTTCCATGCCGAGTTGTCGCACTCTGTTCTAAACAAACCTTTTTCATGTGGTCTAATTGTTATATTTAATCGAAAGTACTTCTTCCCCTCCCCCCCCCCCCTGTCTTTGTAAATATAACAAATACAAAATATGTCTCGCGTGAAAAAGTGATTTATTAATTTTTCTTTAAAAGATCGATTTCACAGACAGTTGTCTATGCTCAAATGATTTCAGATAAAAATCGTACGATAATTTAAAACTGTTAATTAATGCATACTCGTTAGCTGCAGCCGGATTTGAAAGAAAGTTACATATTTGGATTCAGCGTTAAAAAATACGCATAAATGTGTTCATTTCAAATTGATAAATGCAATATTAAATATATATATATATATATATATATATATATATATATATAAGCATTAATTAAACATTACCAACCATCATCAAAAACTGCAATATTGTGAAATGACAATAAAAATGGATACCACAAACCTATAATATAGAACTGTATGTATAATGTAAAGTACCTTATACATAATTACAAGAATTAATATGGAAGAAAAAAAGAAGAATATGGATACCGAAAAAATTGAAAAACTTATATATTGAATTACGTTTTCAAGAGTACAGAATTCAATGATATAAGCAAATCGGATATATATGTATATGTATAGAGCTGCAAAATTGCCTAGTCTCTTTAGTTACGTGTTGTTTTGAAATAATTTTAGGTCACGCTGGAAGAACGCATCTCAATGGCTGCGAACACCTGAGTGAGTTCTTATTCTGCGGTTTCATAAAAATCTATGCTTTTGTTGAATTATGAATACTTTCCATTCTTTTAATTTAGGCATTTTAATTAATTTCTCAAGCAATTATTAGAAATTTAAAATTGAAGCTCAGGTACACCAGGAAAGGCCTTGGACTATCTTCACAAAAATTTTGAGCCTAGTACGTGCCGTAGATTTTGCTAGCAATCGCAGACATGCACACACAGAGAGAGGGCGGTTTGTTCTTTTATTACTCGATTGAAAAGAAGGGTTATGTGTTTCATGCGTATCTGGGTATGTGAATTTCTTTATACCCTCGAAACATCCCAACGGCTCGATGGGTTTTAATGAATGAGGTCTCTATCAATTCGTCTTAATTGTCTGATGGTTATAGGTTAGGTTTTGTTTTTATAAATTCAAAATGGCGGCCGTAAAATACAAAATGGTGGTAGAGACGAAGAAAAAATTTTACGCACCCTATTAAGTAGCATATCATTGGATAGGTCTTTCAAAATGAAGACGATGTTTCATTGACTATTTTACAGTCAGAAGCTCCGTTTAAATATTACACAACCTGGAAGTTGTGTAGGTAGGATCTCTAGCATTACTGCAACTCTAACCATCATAGACATCTATAGGCCTCATCAAAACAGTGTTTATAGATAGGAACTAACAATTAAAAGCAACTTAAAAGTCATCAATACTAGTAAACAAAAAAAATAGGTATGTAATATAAAAAAAAAATAGTTTCACATTGATGAGAAATAATTAATTAGTTCGCTTTTTATGCAGTCGGTTTTTTTGATTTTTAAATTTAATTTTTATTAGTATAGATATGACTTACATTTGCATTATTTTGATTTAAAATTACCTATTTTACAATACGATAAAAGCAAAATAAATATTTGAACAATAAATACTTTTTTCTAAATTTTCTCTTTTATTTTTTAGGGGGGAAGGGATTGTACTCTTCTGCTCTTCTGGACACAACAATAACACTAAATAAATACATTCTCATTTTGTACAGGAACTCATTAATTTTTAGCTGAGGTGCTGTACTACAAAACCGAACAATTCATTCTTTTTCAGTGTAATATGCATAACCTGTTTATAATATTTTCGATATTTTGAGGATATTTATTCATAATACAGAATTTACACCCTACTCGATAAGTGTCATCTCCCAAAGTTTTTCTCCTCCTGCACCGTTTGTGAAAAAACAAAAAAGAAAAAAAAAGAAAGTTTTTCCGAGTAAAGAAAAAAAGAAGCAAGAAGAAAAAACAAAATCGCTTTGCAATGACTCCGTTTCTAAATTTAAAATCCCGAGTCTTCTACAGCGGTATTCCTATGCGCGTTGTTTTCTCTCTTCACTTCATTTCTGCATGTTAGAAACTACTTCATCCCTAAGGTTTTAGAATGTGAAACCTTGAGTAGGAACGAAGTTTGGCTCATAATGTTTAGCCCTCCTTGGCGAGAAATAAGCAGGTGAAATATCCCGCTTACTATAAGGTATACAAAATGAGTATTTACAAATTTAAATTTCAACAAATGTGAGTTAGCAGTGGAAAATGTGTTTAATATCCAGTTTACACTCACATGCGTGCATTAATTTATAAATGGATGAAAAAAAAATGTTTTACAGACTTCTTTCCCTCTTAAAGGGTCTCAGAACTCTTAAAATTGGGGAAAAAAAAAAAGACCATTTCAACTTTTAATATCTCAAAATGTATAGCATTTGAAAACACAATTTTTATTCGGGATGAAAGATATTAGTATGCTCTTTCATTTTATGTATTTTAAAAATTGCAAAATTCAGAATTAGCATTTATATGGAGCTCCAAATTGTCAGACATTTGACGAGCAGAAAAATAGTATAACAATTTACGCGCAGGATTACAAAATAAATTTTGCAACTAGAATGAAAATTTTGTTGCCTACTTATACTTCAGATTGTAATAATTACCCTGAACCTAAGTAAATTTGTATTTAAAGCATTTTTATATTTTTAATACAAAGTTGTATTAAGCTAATACAAAATTTTGAAAATTTCAAAAGTATAATCACCTAAAAATATTTTTTTTTGAACAATAAAAAGGAAAATTTAGGTTCAGTTTATACAGACTAACATGAAACACGTGTTTTGAAAATTTCTTTCATGAAAAAATATTCAGAAGTTTTTGAGATATCGTGCGCGTTATCCCTAAAAACGTCATTTGGAGAAAAGGGACTTCAAGGTTTCGGAAACGCCACTTCGTCTACTCAGCAGGTATAATTCTAAAAGCCATAATTTCTGTTCTAATGAAGGAAATTCAAAATGAAAGAAATTCAAGGAAACAATTGAAGAGCTAAGTGGAAGAACATGTTAAGTAACAAAAATTACATTTGAAGAAATTTGAGGTGAAAGTTTTTGCTGTAAATTTTAATGATTTATTTTCTGTTTGATACCATGTGTTTAAAATATTAATAGGTATGGTACTAAACTCTCTCAGAATAGCTTATTCATATTTAATTCTGAAATATTATAAATTATTAATATTATTGACATTATTAAATATTAATGAATAATGTCTTAAATCTTCAAGACTAAATAGAATCTTAGTATTTTATCTTCACCATGTGATAGGGTACCTCATAACGCTTTCATCCAAAAGATTAAAAAAAAAAAAAAAAAAAAAAATAGAAAATGTAGCATAACATGTTCATCCACTCAGCCCTTCAATTACATCAAAATGTTCAGAAAAGATAGGCGTTTATTATCTAAAAAAATTAAATTTTAGAAAATTTTGAAGCTTTAAGAGTCCTGAGACTCCTTAAGGCTGTTCTTAACTGATCTGCTCAACAAACGCAAAACGTTTTGACACATTTACAAATTCATTTTTTAACGGAATGGTATAAAATTGGAAAGCTTGGCCATGGAAGCGATTTGGAATTGAATTGTTTTTTCCATTTTTTGATCCATCAATTACCTATTGAGTTATAAGCTAATTCGATCACGTGACAAACACGTTTTTCGCCCGCTCTTGACGCTCTTTCTTCCTTCGCGCGGAAATTCGGTTCAAAACGCCCACTTTGACATTATTTTCTGAAAGATCTATTGCGTTTGCAAAAAAATGGACAAAACAGCTCAATGACATAGTTTCGGAACAACAACACCAGCTAGTTTCATGCATTTTCGAACAAAAAAAAATTAAAATTTATGTCAGAAAGTTGCCCTTTTGGATTTGAGAACACCCTTAAGGCTTTTTATCAGTCAGCAACAATCTACTCTTGAATAATGCAAAAAAAAAAAAAAAGCAAAAATTTTGAGCCAAAGAAATAGACTAGACAAGTAGAAATTAAAATAGACTAGGAATCCAACCCGCACTTCCCGGGTTACAGACCCAGGTGAAAATTATTTTATTTTTAAATTGAAAACTCTAGTATTCTCTAAAAAAATGTTAAAATTACAGTGCTAAATTCATCTTGAATAAATAATTAAAATTCGTATAAAGCACAAATAAAATGTACTAAAATTTATTTCAGGTGCATACGTATAATATAAAATTATTTAAAATACAGTGGAACCTCCTTGTGCAACCATCTCTATTAAGCGACCACCTCCCTGAACGACCATTTTTTCATGGAAAGAAATTTATTACCATAGGCTCAATACTAATTTTACCTCCATTCAGAGACCATCCCAGATGAACACTTCTCCATGAGTGACCAATTTCTTTGAAGAAAATTCCGCTTTTTCCTGGTTGCTTGAAGAAGGTTTTATTAGAAAAATAATTCCGGAAAGCGCATTATTCATCAAACTACTAAACTAAGTTCAGATATTTTTTTTTAATCCCAGTAAATTTTAAGTGTTTAAACAACTTTGTGCCTTTTTAGGCAATGAATTTAAGTCTGATGACAAATTAAGAATGACGGTCAATAAACTTCCCTGCCTTATTCTATCGAAAAAACCTTAGGGAAAAAAAGATACATTAATGAAATTGTCATTATTTGTTCACGTCCAAAAAAAAAAATCGCATTTATTTTCTGAACTTCGAAAAGACTGGGAAATAAAAATTATAAAAGAAAAAACCCTAAAATCAAAGCAAACGTCAATGTATTCATTTTTTAAAATCTGCAGTAATTAATTTATGTAAATATCTTTTGTTTTGATACTTAAATTTTTATATTTTTCCCTAATGTGAAAAATAAATTTTAGTAACATTAATTGTTACCTTTTTTCAACAATTAAAATCTAAAATCTAGATTTAAACATGACCTTCAT
Source organism: Maratus speciosus (assembly GCA_963932465.1). Lineage (NCBI taxonomy): Eukaryota > Metazoa > Arthropoda > Arachnida > Araneae > Salticidae > Maratus > Maratus speciosus. Next base: position 555,602,671 of record OZ010792.1, read on the forward strand.
TAAGAGATCACCTCTCGGAGCGACCAATTTTTATTGGAACAGAACGTGGTCGCTTTAGGGAGGTTTTACTGTACATTGAAATTCCTTAAAAATACTTTAAATATCAAATTAAAATCGCGAAACGTTTCCGGCCAAATTCCCACGGCCAACGTCAGTGGTTATTTAAATGTTGTTATTTCTCTTTAGATTTATTCATCAAGGAGAGATCATTGTAATTTAAGGGTGTAATTTTCCTCTCAACTTATCTTCCATACCATCCTTAAATTACAATGGTCTCGCCTTGACGAATAAGCGCAAAGAGAGATAAATAACAAAGTTTAAATAACCACTGACGATGGCCATGTGAATTTGGCCGAAAACGTTTTGGGATTTTAATTTTCAATTTTAATGTATTTTAAATAAGTTTATATTATACATATGCACCTAAAAGAAATTTTAGTGCGTTTTATTTGTGCTTTATACGAATTCTAGTATTCACTTTTTTGCATTTGTATAGTTACTCACTGACAACACTAAAAAGTATTCTTAAATGAAAAATAGCAAATAAAGTTTTAAAATTTATTAAAAGCGATACTTTTGTAGTTGATAGCCGAAGAAAGAGTGAATTTTTGGCTTAACCACTTCGGGTCCGATTTTTTTTAATAAAAAAAAAGATACTTTTACGTTAATAATGTTAGTAGCTGTCCAAATAGATTTACTGAAGTTTAAAGAATGTGTCATAGTCTGAAATCTAACGAATGCAGTTATTTTGTGTGTTATTAAATTCATATTTATATGATAATAGGCCTAATGTCATAATGGTTAGCGTACCATTATAATAGTATTTAAAATACAATTTTTTGAAACTTTTTCATAACTTTTTTTTTTTGTAATTTTTTTCAAACTCTTTTGGAATTTTTTTGTAATTTTTTTATGTTGTAATTTTTTTTTTCACTTTTGTAAAAAAAAAAAAAAAAAAAATTATTGTAAAATTGTTTTATCACTTTTGTAAAAAAAAAAAAAAAATGTTATGGTTTTTTTTTTTTTTTTTTTTTTTTTACTTTTGTGATTTTTTTCTTTTGACTTTTGAAATTTTTTTATTTTGTAAATATATCTAGAAAACTTTGAAATTATTTTGTGAACTTTTATATTTTTCATTCATCTCTTATCTTTTGACTGTTCGTATGAAATTTTTCTAAGATGAGAAAGCGTTTTTTCGTTTAAAATGTTAGGAGATATATGGGAACGTCCACGGCAGAATAAATTTTTTACTGAAAAATTTTTTTAAACGGAAATATAAGTGTGATACATCAATTTAAAGCTAAAGAGTTGAAGTATATGAATTTGTAAGTTTTAATTTCATAAGAGCAAGTGTTTATTGAAAATGAGCTGGATACTAACAGTATAAAACTGCATTTGAGCTTAAAATGCAACTTATTGAAATGTATGATTTTTTTTACTTTTTATAATTCAATAAAATTCCTATGCGTTCAAATCAATAAACAATTATCATATCTTTAAGATCTACATAGATAATTTCTTTTAGATAATGTCTTTAATATATTTTTGGCTGTATTTAAACGTTAATACTTAAATGTCTCAAGAGTAACGGAAAACATACAAAAGTTTTAATAAAAAAAAAAAAAAAAAAAAAAAAAACTACTTAAAATTTTTACCCAAAACTTCTAATTCTCTGATTTCGAGGTATAAGACATATTTTACATTAAATATTTTGTTTATGCTATGCATGATATAGGCTGTGGGGAGCTGTCACAATAGTAACAAACGTCTGTGTCACAATAGTAACACATAATACTTTTGTCGATAGTTTGACACAACACTGCATTACAACCGAAACAAACAGAATGCTTAAAGTTTTGTCGTTTTTTCTCTGTTATTAGAGCAGTTCTTGAAATAGTTTTAGCTATAACTAAGGTTATTTTGTAAATTTTAAGGAAGATAAATTATCTTTATTAGTGTTTTTTTAATGGGTGGATTTATTTTTATTAATTTTTGGTATTACTTAAGATTATAAAATAATCAGGACAAGTAATTAAAGATATAATAAAACAACTCAACTCGTGTCTTTTTTGTGTGCTTTCTTTTGGTTTGAAGCACATGGTCTTTGATTAGATATTTTATAGGTTTTGTAAAGCTTCGTTTACTAAATTCTGCTGTATAACATACAGAGGTTCTTATAGTAACTCTTATGGAAAGGATTCTGATAGAGTACTTTAAAGGAAAGATTTTAATATTGCTTCTTATACACGACATTGTTTTAAAGAGCAGGAAAAATTCTGCTAAGCGCCAAAAATTGTAGAGAAAAAATAAGAATGAAATTGAATATGTTGTTGTGAGAAAGAAACAAAACAAAATATATTATGATAAGATGGAGAAAAGTCTTAGAACCAGCAAAAGCTTCAGCAAGAAAATGGAAATATTAAGAAAAGGAAAAAGTAGAGAACTAACTAATCTTAGATACTGTAACGGAAAAAAAATCTAACTCCATAGCTTTGGAGAATTTTATGTCGATGAAGATTTAAGAAGAGATCATTCTTCAGCTAAATCTACGTTAGTTAAGCGTGAAAAAGTCACATAATTTCATCAATTCTAGGGGACATTTAATAAGAGAATACGTTTTTTGTTTAAAGAAGCTTTCCTAAATTGAAAAATTGGAGATTCCTGTGCAGCTTTAAGACCTAGTTTCATAAAACAATAGAAAATAACTCATCAGAATATCTCCATTTGTTGCTGTCACGAAAACAGTCAAGCAATACATAATGTAGTAACTGGTGTATTTCCTGCATTAAACATTCCTGTGATGGATTTAATGACTTTGTCTGCCGAGATACATGATGATTAGAATTTAGGAATTCAGAATGTTTAACTTGCAGAGATAACATCGAAGAATTATTTGAAACGGAAGTCCATAATACAGAACTTCTTATAAGTTATTGTAAATAGCAAAACAAAACTTTTACCAACATCTTCATCAATACTGTTACTTTTTCAAAACGTTGATAAACGTTTTGAAAAAGTAACAGTTAAAGAAACCATTTCTGATTGTTTAAAAATTTTCGAAAGCAACTAAATCCATTTCTGTGGCACACATTCATTGAAACTTGTACAAGGGATTATTTTCGTAATGCCAAAAAAATAACCATTTCTCAAAGAATAGTTATGCCAGTGGATTTTCTGGAAACTGTTTTATTTTCATGCCAAGATGAAATTTTGGTATGAAATACTACATTACTGGTCAAATCCACAAGTAACTGTATTTTCAGCTTTTTATTTAGTATGATCGCAATAAAATAAAATCTTATGCTATTATTTTAGACAATGTATCTCATAACCAATTTTTTGTAAATGCTTTCGTATGTAAAATTTCAACATTGCATCTTTAAGGGAATTTGTATTTTCCTAAAATGTACCTGTTTTACTTTTTTATATGATGGTTGTGCTTTCCGATTTAAACAAAAATATAACTATGCAAATATTCCTGCGATGAATCAGACTCCTTTCTCAATTAACTTAATTGGGCATATTTGTTTTCAAATACTCCTGGTATAGATGCTGTAGATTTATTTTGTGTTGTTGTATAATGATATATAGGGAATGAAGTGCGTGCTAAAAAAGTAATTCTAAGATACACTGCTTATTTTGTCAAAAGAAATAAAACAATAAAGTTTCATTACTTTGCGAGAAAATACCAACAGCGAAGGGCATTCAACAAATACAATTTGTTAAAACCATGAAAAATGACACTATCTACTACAAACCTTACACTAATATGATTCGTACAAAGAATTTGTGTTTCATTAAGTAAATCATGATACAGGAGAAGTTGTAAATGATATTATTGATAATGAAGACAATGACTTATTCTGAAGTAGCAGAAACTGAGAGGTTGCTACGTGGTTATAGTGTTTGTTAATTTTAGAATTTGTTACACTATTTTATGTTATTTTAAAATTAAACCATCCTTAACAGTTGTTTTCTACGGAAAATAATTTTTTTAAACTTATTTTAATTTTTTTTATTTAGTATTTAAACTGCATATTTGCTAAAATTACATTGTGGACAAAATGTCACAAGAGTAACACTTAGCATTTTGCAAAATCAAATGTAACTAATTCATGCGTTATCAGATGAGTTCAATGATTAATGCTTTTTAAAAAGATATAATTACTCTGCTATATTCTGTAAATTTTATTTCTATAGTCTCATATAATTCACAGAATTTCTGCGTCAAACACAATTTTTAAAAATTGTATTTTTTTGTGGTCACAAGAGCAACAAAATTTTCATTTATTATCAATGCAAGTAAAATGCTTTTTGTTACAAACTGTATATGGTTTATGAAAGTAGAGTACATGTATTTTTAAGTAGTTGCATCAAATTTATCCTAAATATATTTTGTAATAAAAGAATTGGAAATATATATGGAAATTTGCTCTGATGGTCACAAGAGTAACAGTGGACGTTCCCATATTCCAATATTGAACTAGACTTTAGAAAAATAAACACGTTGATATGTGTAGATAAAAGAATATTTATTATAACTATTTAAGGAATACATTGTGAATAATATCTACATTCAAGTTTGTTAGAAGATTCACGGATAACAAAAATTCCTTTACATCCAGTGTGTATGCCTTCCAAATTTTAATTTTGAGATATTGTAGTAAATCTTTATGCAATTAGGTTGGGTACAGTCATGGAAAAAAACGTAAACATCCCCTACTAACTCCTCAACAAATTATCGTAGAAGAAAGTGACTGGTACCGAATGATTGGAAATAAAGTCTACTTCTAAATGATGTACATAAAATTTGCTTAGGGGCATCTACATATTAAAACGAACCCAAACTTCATTTTTTTCAATAGCAATACCCAATTTTAACAAGATATTTCGAATCTTCAGTTCAAACTATGCCTAGACACCAAATTTCAAGTCATTTGAATGATAAGTTTTTGAATTATAAACATTCAAAATTTAGTGCTTCTAATGTTAAATTACACTTTCATATTTTTATTAATATCTCCTGAAATTATGCTCCAAATGTGCTAATTTTTTGTGTAGCAATAATGCTAAAATACCCAAACATAAATGCGTTGAATTTGCAATTTTTATAATTTTATTACATGAATTACGAATTATGAAATTAATATTCGAAAAAATTATGAATTACAACCTACAATTTTTTTTTTTTTTTTTTTTTTTTTTGATGGATTTAGATTTATTAAGTCTTGTTTTATGGAAATCCAAAATTTCACATTTTTCTTCCAAGTAGTTTTCAAATTATGCTTAAAAAACGGCAAAATGATGGTTTATGGGGCCGTCTATGATAGAAGTGACTAGATATTTTGAAACGTCTTATGCTATCCTGTAATCTAGCAGTCTTCAATGACTGCTTGAGTAGTGCTTAAGATGCCTTGATCAAGAAGGGGGTTCTTTCGGTCAACAACCGAGTACCGAACTTCAATTTGGATACAGCCCTTAAAATACGCTCGTTTTAAAGTAATTAATTTGTCGGAAATTTATCGTACGAATTGCATAAAAATTTGTTTTTAGGCTAATTCAAGGGTGTAGAGTTCATTTATGCTGTCAGAATTGTGTACTGCTGTTAAAAAAAAAGTTATGGTTCGTTTTAATATGTAGAGCTAAGCAAATTTTATATACATCATTTAAAAGTAGGCTTTATTACCAATCGTGTGGTACCAGTAACTTTCTTCTACGATAATGTTTTGCAGAGTGGGGTGTTTTTATGGGGTGTTTACTTTTTTTTTTCCACGACTGTACATAGTCTAAATCTCTTCCTTCATTGTTAAATTCTTCAAACGTCTGGTTATTTTTTGAATATATTCACAAAGTTTACATACAACTAGTGATACACTATATGATGTAGTATGCATTTTTTATTCATGTTTTCTTGAAAAATGGCTTTTGGCAATCTTCGCAAGTATAGGGCTTTTCATCTGTATGGATCTGTGTATGTTCTTTTAAATTCCATTTACTTAAAAATTGTTTGTAGCAAATTGAACACATCTGTAAGAGAAATAAATGTAAACAATTAGATTTATCTTCAACGATATAGATAAAAAACACTTGTTAAAGTATAAACAATAAAATATTTTATTTAAATTTACTCTAATTACGTTTCATATATGAGTTATAGCATTTCCTATATAAGTACTCGCATATTTATTATTCCTTAACTCTACATGTGCTAAGAACGAATCATTCGGATCATTCATTTCTGATAAAGAGGATTGCTACTGTTTTGATTAATCTTGCTGCAACATCTGTAAAATAAAAGAAATATATTTATATACTTAGGAAAAGTTTAATATATAAATAATCATTTATTTATTATTTATTTTTATTAATACATATTGTAATGATATACTAAAACTTACTTTATTCACTAACAAAGAAATCGATTACGCGCTTGAATTAAAATCTGAAAATTTATCAGAGTTGCACACTTAAAGTCACCTTCTCTCCCAAGTCTAACAGTTGAAATGAGAAATGCTGCGCTGCTTTTCGAAAATTTATATTATCCTCAAACGTTTTGATCACGGGACAATTCATGCATGCGTAAGTATATATCAGTAGTATATTAAATGTTATCAAGAAATTATGGTATATCAAACCATAGATTATTATATTCTGAGAAGAGATAGTGGTAATGGCATTTAAGGTGGCAGTTAAACTTGCAATTTTTAAAAGCTTTTTTTTTAAATTAAATTTTTTAGTAACTTGTAATTTTTTTTTTTTTTTTTTTTACTTTTGTAAATTTTATTTTGCTAATTTACATATTTTTCATTCATCAGTTGAAGTTTTATATGTAATAGATGGAATTTTATGCGGTAGTTAATTATTTTAATTGATTATTAGTATTTTTCTTATGTGATACTTTTCGTCTATGAGGTTATTTAATATATATTACATTTTATTTACTTATTCATATGATAGTAATATATGTGAGGAATACATATCTGATAATTATTAGAAAAGTGTGAAGCATAAATCGTTCTGTGATGTTGATAAGCGTTGTAGTAAAAATTCATATAGTTTGATTTTGAAATAGGTTATTTGAAATATAAAATATTAAAATTAAAGATTGTATTCATGTATACTATTGCTATGTATATAATTAGAACTATAAACATAGTATTAATATTTTAAGCAACTTGATGGATGAAAGTTCAGAAATCTTCGATGCGTTAGATGAAACATATGATAATTTTATTAATAATATGGATAGGCTCATATATCCATGACTCAGGCTAGTCAGGTATACTATGCATCATTAAAACTACAAAGATAGTATTCATATTTTACACAACTTGATGGATGATAATTCGGAAATCTCCGAAGTGCAACGTGAAACGTAAGACAATTTGATTAATAATATGAGCAGAATAACCTGGACTAGTCCGAATTTCACTGAATCATGAAGTATAGAATTTGATTAAATAATGTTTTGTGTATAAAAATTAAATTCGAATGTGATGAAATTATGGAAATTGGTTTCTAAACCAATTTCCATAATTTCATCACATTCTCTCTTATTTTTATATGTACAATAAATGTTTTGTATATAGAAATTAAGTTCGAATGTGATAAAAATTATGAAAATTAGTTTGTAAACTCTTATTTTTATATGCACAATCACGAAAATATTTTTTTGAATGTCAAATTCCCAGTTATTGATAAGATAAAAAATTATTTTTTTTGTTTAATTATGAATATTTCTTGAGGTGTATGTCATCCAAGTTTTAAAATCTTGCAAATTCGATGCACGTTTGTAAAAATTATGTAATGTTAAAATATATAGGAGCAAGAATCAAGTTTGATGTAGATAAGTATTGCTGAAATTGAAAATATATAAACGTTGTAGAATTTTGTCGAGTCCTTTCAAATTTTATGAAAACCAAATCAAAACTTAAAAATATATTAATTAACGTTTTCTTCATTCTATTAAAACCTATCATAATTAACTTTATTATATCATGATAGGTCATGATTTTAGGTTGTCATGGTGACGACGTCCTGTTTAAGATGGAGTCCTATTATTTCCGTATTACTGAATTTAATATATAGAATCGTAATAAATATTGTATACATGCATTTTTGCATTAGAGTGCAACAGCTGTTGCACCAAGATCTGAATATTTATAAAACTAGTTATAGTACGAACGCACCTCATTTGCCCCGTTTGACATGCAATTTCCGATTTTTTTTTTTTTCTTAATCGAGTAGTGTGATATACTTTTGTATGCTGCATTATTATTCTAAAATGTCATTTAATAGACCAAATAAGAAGAGTGATTATGTATCTATCAACTCATAACCGTGCTACTTGTCCTTTGTCCTTTTTATCATAGGTGTAAAAGATTTTTTGCTTTTTACAGAAAAAAATACGTTATGAGATTTTTAATCTCCGCTTTAGAAAAGCTTTAATCAAAATTGAAAAAATAATAATAAAAGTAGAGATTTAAAGATAAAAACAAAGAAGTTTATTACGAAAGAAAACCTCATTGTGTAAGGTTTAGGAAGAGTGACAGATGAAAGTGAGTCATACCTCCGAAACTTTCTCATCAGATTTGTATCTGTGATATTAAATTGTTCCTTAGACATATGGGACACAATGCACACTGGCTGATATAAAAATCCAAGGTCTTGTAATTCACAAGAAACAAAACGAATCTTTATGCCCCGCCAAGAGAAACGCCAAGACTCTTTGAAACTGGGCCAAATAGAGCAACCCAACTCACAACATCAAAAAGCAATTAAGACTTTACGTTTTAGGGGTGAGGCTTGCTCTCTTACATCCATCCGAAGGGGGGGGATGGAAAAATTTCAGAACACAAACCTATCCGACATCCTTGCCTCGAAGACTCTCCTCAATGGAATAGTCACCCGTTTTGAATGAGGTGTGAAGAGTTGAGTTGTTTTCTAAATTTGTAATTAAATGTTCGACGGTCGAATATTTACAAGTTTACTTCCGAATTCTCTCGACGAAATAAACTAAAAAAGACTTGTTGCAGGAGGATATTTGTGTAACAGAAGTCGTGTTGCATTGCTGGAAAAGGAATATCGAAACTACCGTCTGTTTGGAATATCTGGCAGACGATTTTGGATTTATCTTAGCATGGAGCGTGTTTTAAGATTTGGATTATGTCACGATTGGATAGCAGATGACCGTAGAGAACTAGGATAAAAATGTAGGTACACTTTATTATTATTTAAGATATTTCTTCATATCTAAAATACAATAGAGCAGGGGTTCTCAAACTATGGTACACGTACCAGCACTGGTATGTGAAGCTCTGTTTACTGGTACGCGAAAGCCTGATACTGGTATATGAAATGAAATAAAAAATACAGCAAGGGAAAAAAATACAGCTCAATCCGCTCCTTCTATTGCTTAATTTGTCAGTTCACCGGTCCGTGGTGTCTGCTCTCTGTTATGACTGCTTTGGCCGCGTTTTACTTTTTCTTATTTTAATATCATTTCGATTAGAATTTTTAGATAAATGAAACTAATGCCTCAGCAGATGTTGAATTGACCTTTCATCCCCCTTGTAAAAAAAATTCTTCTATTACTATATTGTATGTGTGTATATTACTTATTTCAAAGAGTTTTGATCTCTCATTAAAAAGCAGTTTATTTTCACAAGGTATGTGAATTTATTACTGTAAGTTATTTACTTATTAAATTTTCTTAAATGTATTTAACTTTTGATATAAAAATAGTATTTATATAAAAAAAAAATGACGAGCAAGGCGATTTCAAACGTGTGTTTTTCCCCACATTTAACAAAGCGGTGTAGTCAGGCCCTGATTAATGCACGGGCCTCCGGGTCCTCGGCCCTGGGCCCACCAATTTCAGGGGCGCACAAATTTGTGTGTATTTTCTCAGAATTTAAGTTTTTCCACTGTTTGCATTTTATATTTTGGTCCCTGACGTAAAAACAAGGTTTTACTGTAATAAAAAACCTCCATATTTAATTTTTCTGTAAAAGTCCTTTTCAATTTGAGAGTACCTATAATTTTCAAAACTTGCCGTATCCAGAAAATCAAATTTGGAGAAAATGCCAAAAACTGCATACTGTGTTTATTGGTTTTAATATAAACGAGGATTTTATCATGTCAGAATTATAGTTTAAAATGATTACTAGACTGTTAGGGAAAACACAATTTTTATGATTTTAAATAAGGCGAGTTTTGAAAAAGACGTCCTCATTTATTCTGCAACGTAAACTGTGGATCATAGATCTTTGTGAATTATACAAATGCTTATTTGAGAAAGTGGACGGTAATTCCTTTTCTTGATTATTCTTGCAAGTTAATTTTTTTTTTTTGTAAACTTGAAACTTTCAACAACTGTGTCAACTTATCAAATAAACCTACTTTTTTTCCCCCCTGAAAGTGTCGCCGGGAATGGGGAAGTAGGGGTGCCCAACTTTTTAACAGGCCTGGGCCCAACTCAGCAAGATCGGGCTCTGGATGTAGTGTTTATCTTTTCTACTTTAATACATCTATTTTTCCCACATTTAACAAAGCGATGTAGTGTTTATCTTTTCTACTTTAATACATCTATAATTGTCACCTAAAAATGATACACTTTATTGATAAATACACTATAAATTATTATAAAAAATACATGCGCATGCTTTTTACGAAATCTTTCGTTTTGTTTTCCATTGTTCTGTTTTCAAACAGTAACCTGTTTACACATGTTTTTCTGTATTAGCTTTGAGTTTGTCACCTGGTGGTACGCGGAAGTATGAATTTCTATTTAGTGGTACTTCGGTCTAAAACTTTGGAAACCCCTGCAATAGAGTATCCAAAGTTTTGTTTCTGTGGGGAGGAGCAGTGGGGTAAAAAGGATGGGTTGAGGACTACTGTGCCTATGTTTAGGCACAAAACACTGATTTCGGTTGATTTCACGTGTGGAGGAGCGAGGTGGGAGGTATAGCTTTATTAGCCCCCCCCCCCCCCCTGGATAGGCCCCTGATAAAGTATAATTTTTTAAGGAAATGAAAATATGATTAAGAAACAGAAAATGCTATTAACCCCTTCGTTACGAGCGTTACGTATACATATTTTTTATTATAAATTTTGCTTTATTTAATCAAGACATTTTCCCGATTCAATTAGGAAAAAAAATTCTGTTTTGAAAAATCGTAGATAAATGATTAAAACTTATGCAAAAGACTCTTGTCGCGAAGGGGTTAAAAATGCAATCAATGTGAAAGGTTTTGAAACATTATTATGCACTTGATAAACATACCACATATTCTGAATATCTTTTGAAAAAAAAAATAGAATACATTTTTAATTTGGGTATCAAAGTTATGTATTTGCTGATAATTTCATCCGGAAATTATGGGCTCCAATTATTTTTGTATAGAAATTCAGTGTATGTTTTTATTGCAGTGCTTGTTAAAAAGATAAATTAAAATGCTGTTATTGCTCAAAATGCATATTTTAATAACTTTTTCTTTTGCCAAATGAATTTTAGTATTTTATTAAATGTATTCTTAAAAGGTTTTCATTGAAAATAATAGCAGCAAACTTTTTAACCATAATTCAGGGGCTCTGCCTCATACGAACTACGCTCGCCAAACACCACCCAGAACCCGCAGCCTCTAAAAACACGCTAATTTGCTCTGTTTTTAAAAGATTATCCGATTACGAAAAATTAAAAGATATTATCATGGCAAATGGCGATCTTCCGTAATCGGATTGCAATTCATTTCTCTTTGACTGAAGGATTGTTTGGTCCCCAAGGCCGCATCCACCAGTGTCGCGACGGCTGACTGCTGTTTCGGTGAATGATTAAATAAGATGAATCACGCATTTGAAAATTAGATTGTATAAAATAGTTAAGCAAAAATGTTGCTGCTTTTATAACATCTAGATCTAGAATAAACGTTTTCTTTTAGACGCTATAAGAAAACCGTTTTAAACATTTTCACCATTAAATACTTTTTGTAGCTAATAATTTATTTATTTTTTCAAGTTTTCTTTATTTTTTAATATTTACGTATAAATATATTTTTCAATTCAAAAGTGTTTAGAAATAATATTATTATTTGGACTTTTTAAAATCAGGCAAAAGTAATTGAGAACGGATATTTCAAACTATGATTTAAGGCTGTTTCTTAACTGCTGTGCTCAACAAGTGCAAAACGTTTTGACACATTTACAAATTCATTTTTCAATGGAAATGTATAAAATTGGAATTCCTGGTCATGGAAGCGATTTGGAATTGAACTGTTTTTTCCATTTTTTGGATCAATCAATTACCTATTCAGTTATAAACGATTTTGATCACGTGACAAACACGCTTTTCGCCCGCTCTTGAGTGCTCTTTCTTCCTTTGCGCGGAAATTCGGTTCAAAACATCCACTTTAACACTATTTTCTGAAAAATCTATTGAGTTTGCAAAAAAATTAAAAAAAAAAAAAAAAAAGCTCAATTACATAGTTTCTGAACAACAACACCTGCTAGTTTCATGCATTTCTGAACAAAAATAAATTAAAACTTATGTCAGAAAGTTGCTCTTTTGGATTTGAGAACACCCTTAAATCTCTGTTTAAAAACTATAATTTTGAATAAAAAATAATGCTAAAATAAAAAATTAGACAAATAAAAAAATAATTGCACACTACACACAACAATGCAGTAAAGTGTACGCCTGCAAAAGATGATTAAATTACTATGCATAGTTTTTGATCCTATAAAACTTAAATTATTAAAGTAAAAACTAATCTTTAAATTATATACTATAGGTAATATAATTTAGGCTTCCTCTGAATATTTGAAAAGCATAGTTATTTATGATGGATAATTTTTAATGATTTACTGATGCTACTCATATACATTTACTTTATAAACATTTTCTTAAATTATTACAGTAGAAACCAATCCTTAAATTCTAAACTGTAGATAATATAATTTTTGCTTGCTCTGAATATTTGAAGTGCATTGTTATCTATGATGGCTATTTTAAATTATTTACCGATGCTACTCATATACATTTACTTTATAAACATTTCCGTAAATTATTAAAGTAGAAACTAATCCTTAAAGTCTAAACAAGTTATTATTATTTAGGCTTGCTCTGAATATATGAAATGCATTATTATTTATAATGGTTATGTTAAATTATTTACTGATGCTACCCATATATATATTAAGTTTATAAACATTTTCTTAAATTATTAAAGTAGAAACTAATCCTTAAATTCTAAACAAGTTATTATTCTTTAGGCTTGCTCTGAATATTTGAAATGTATAGTTATTTATAATGGTTCTGTTAAATTATTTACTGATGCTACCCATATATATTTACTTTATAAACATTTTCTTAAATTATTAAAGTAGAAATTAATCCTTAAATTCTAAACCATATATTATAATTTAGGCTTGTTCTGAATATTTGAAATGCATTGTTATTTATGATGGCAATGTTAAATTATTTACTGATGCTACTCATATGCACTTATATTACAAAAATTTCTTTAAATTCTAAACAAGTTATTATTATTTAGGCTTGCTCTGTATATTTGAAATGCATTGTTATTTCTGATGGCAATTTTAAATTATTTATTGATGCTACTCATATGCATTTATATTACAAACATTTCCTTAAATTATTAAAGCAGAAACTAATCTTTAATTCTAAATTAGATAATATAATTTAGGCTTGCTCTGAATATTTGAAATGCATTGTTATGTATGATGTCTATTTTAAATTATTTACTGATGCTACTCATATATATTTACTTTATAAACACCTCCTTAAATTATTAAATTAGAAGAAAATCCTTAAAGTCTAAACTACATAATATAATTTAGGCTTTTTCTGAATATTTTAAATTTTAAATTATTTACTGATGCTACTCATATATATTTACTTTATACACATTTCCTTGAATTATTAAAGTATAAAATAACTCTTAAATTCTGAACTAGATAATATAATGTATGCTTTCTCTGAATATTTAAAATTTTAAATTATTTACTGGTGCTACTCATATACATTTATTTTTATGAACATTTCCTTAAATTATTAAAGTAGAAACTAATCCTTCATTCTAAATTAGATGATATAATTCAAGCTTGCTCTGAATATTTGAAATGCATTATTATTTATGATGTCTATTTTAAATTATTTACTGATGCTACTCATATATTTTCAGAGAAAGCCTAAATTATATTATCTAGTTTAGAATTTAAGAATTTGTTGCTAATTTAATAATTTAAGGAAATGTTTATAAAGTATACTTTATAAACATTTCCTTAAATTATTAAATTAGAAACAATTCCTTAAATTCTAAACTAGATAATATAATTTAAGCTTTCTTTGAATATTTTAAATTTTAAATTATTTACTGATGCTACTCATATACATTTACTTTATAAACATTTCCTTGAATTATTAAAGTATAAACTAACCTTTAAATTCTGAACTAGATAATATAACTTAGATTTTCTCTTAATGTTTGAAATTTTAAATAATACTGATGCTACTCGGATACATTTACTTTATAAATATTTCCTTAAATTATTAAAGTAGAAACTAACCTTAATTCTAAATTAGATTATATAATTCAGGCTTGCTCTGAATATTTGAAATGCATTATTGTTTATTATGTCTATTTTAAATTATTTACTGATGCTACTCATATATTTTCAGAGAAAGCCTAAATTATATTATCTAGTTTAGAATTTAAGAATTTGTTTCTAATTTAATAATTTAAGGAAATGTTTTTAAAGTATACTTTATAAACATTTCCTTAAATTATTAAATTAGAAACAATTCCTTAAATTCTAAACTACATAATGTAATTTAGGCTTTTTCTGAATATTTTAAATTTTAAATTATTTACTGATGCTACTCATATATATTTACTTTATACACATTTCCTTGAATTATTAAAGTATAAAATAACCCTTAAATTCGGAACTAGATAATATAACTTAGGTTTTCTCTGAATATTTGAAATTTTGAATAATACTGATGCTACTCGGATACATTTACTTTATAAATATTTCCTTAAATTATTAAAGTAGAAACTAACCTTAATTCTAAATTAGATTATATAATTCAGGCTTGCTCTGAATATTTGAAATGCTCTGTTATTTATGATGCCTATATTAAATTATTTGCTGATGCTTCTCATATATATTTACTTTATAAACATTTCTTCAAGTTATTAAATTAGGAACAAATTCTTAAATTCTAAACTAGATAATATAATTTAGGCTTTCTCTGAATATTTGAAATTTTAAACTATTTACTGATGCTACTCATATTCATTTACTTTACAAACATTTCCTTAAGTTATCAAAGTAGAGACTCGTCCTTAAATTCTAAACTAAATAATATAGTTTAGGCTTGCACTGAATATTTTAAATGCAATTGTTATTTATTATGGCTATTTTGAATTATTTGCTGATGATACTCATGTACTGCTACTATGTTAGAAAAAGAAAAAAAATAATTTAAGAACTCAATATGTAAATTATTATTATTATTATATTTTGAATAAATAATGGTCTGCCAAATCAATGATTTGTACGTAAGTTTGCTTGTTTAGTGGTTTCATCTTTTTTTGTTTTACATTTTTTTTTTCCAATTTCTTCTTTAAAAAAATCTTCCTTTTTGTTTTAATGATTTTTAAGGATGATCATTTAAAGAAAAAATAACGAAACCTTCACTTCTCCAACTGATTATTGAATTTATGACAGGAAAAAATATCAGGTGTAAATTTCCAACTGGTCGAAAAATGTCCGGACCAGGATTCGAACCAGGGATCTCTTTGGCCATCTGAGCTATCCCGGACGAATCTGGTGGAACTTTTTCACTCAGATAACCTTATTGATTATAGCATCTGGTCTGAAATCTGGTTTAGTTCAACAGAATAAATCGGAGGTAATGGAACTCCAGAAACAGCTGGATACGTAATTACACTAGATAAATTTTAACACAATTATTCTAATTGGTAAATAAATCATATCAAATCATTTTCTCCCAGTTGAAAAATTACATCTAATATGATTACATCTGATGTGATTTATGTGTCAAGTAGGTGTTGGTTCTCATGCGTCGTGATAGTAACCGTTTTTTGGCGATAAATGGAGTTGCTTATGAAACCAACGTTCACGGGAATGCTTCCTCTTTCCAACGTTCGCTTTTGTTTCTTCGCTGTGTTTCAGAAAAAGAATTGATAGCCTTAGTTTCTTTAATAACAAAAGCCAGCAAAATTTGGATTGCGTCATGTTTTCATTACATTATATTATCCTAATTGATTCTTACGTATATTTTAGCGTTGAATCCGAAAATGACCTTCATTTTTCACCATCACGTTAAGTTTTTTTCCAAATCGCGCATTATAAAAAAAAAAAAAAAAAAAAAAAAAAAAAAAATTAAAAGTAGGAATATTGCGAAAATCTGATACTATAAAACAGATGTAAAAAGTTAAAACCCTGACGATAACACTGGATAATACAGGTTTTGTCCTAAAACTAAAATTACTTGATTCTAGATCAGTTTTTGGCGCTGATTCCGAATATGCTTTCCGTTTATCTCTAGGTGGTCCAGGTTTTCAGAAATTTGCATATTTAAATTTATGCAAATTTAAGTTTTTTTGTGCTATTTTATGTAAATTTTGGAAGCAATATATGTCACATCTAATTACGTTTTCTAGATAATGACTACTTGACTATTTGCTTCAGATAAATGTCACGATTTGCATATTCTTAACATTTATTTATCTGTTATTAAGCCTAATTTGCATATTTTTCAATGGTGTAATGTTTACATCACTATCAACTTTAAAGTAGTTGCCACAGAATTAACGTAATGTTTTTCTAGACTATATTTTTATGCTGATTTCAAATCTGCAGTCTGTTTTCTTGTGTCATGTCTAGTTTTTGAGTAAGATGAATTTCTACTTTTGCACAGCATTAACACAGGTTAGATATAAGATGCTTTTTAGGGGTGTGTAATTCATTGACAAGAAGGCGAACAGGGTCAGATTCATATCAGAGACATAAACAAAAATTTATATAATCGAAAAAAAAAATAATAAGTAGTAGAATGTATCCTAATTAGTTGAAGTTTGTCATACAAAGTATCATAAAAAGCTATTTCTGGCTTTTTTGACCCAAAACTAAAATTTCACTTTTTTTAAAAACTAGACGTGATAGAAGAAAACAGATACAAGATTTGAAATCAGCTCAAAAAACTGGTTTAGAAACATATTAGCGTACTCGTGTGGCAGAAATATTTGAACGTCAAGAAACATTATTAGAAAAACACGAAAAATATGCAAATTAGGTACAATATTTCACAGTCACATGTCAGTATAATCTCAGAAACAACGTTTTTTGTGAAGTAAATTAGGTAGTAATCATAGCATAAAACAAAAAACTCTGTCTGGTATTGCTTTATACCTTAAATTTGCAAATAATTGTATAAAATTTACTAAATTTGCATAAATTGCACAAATATCTCTCAAACATGACATGCTGGAGTAAATCTAAAACTAGATTCGGAATCAGCACAAAAAACCGCATAAAAAACAACTAATTTCTGTTTTAGGACAGAGCAAAAGTTCAAATTTGTTGACTAGTGTAATTTACGGACACCCTCTATAAATTAATTTAAATTAAGAGAATAAATTATTCGAAGTTGAATAAACAGTGTGCAGTTTTCGAGAATGATGAATGAATAGCTTTAATGTTAAAAATTAAACTTGGTTTATCGCAAATGTTTGACACCGTTTTACAAACCGATTCTGATGGATGGACAGAAGGTGTGGAGCCGTGACAAATCTGCCTGGGCGTCAATTGAATTGTCTGAAAATCAAATAGACATAATCTGATAGGGGTGTGTGCGGAACAGGAAAGTGTTTAAATGAGCGTTATGTGTTAGCTTGAAAAAGTGATAAGTCCAAGCTAAGGGTCGACCGGAATGGGTTTTTAAGGGGTCCCAGGACTCTTAAAGCTCTAAAATTTTTGAAATTTTAATTTTATTAGATGTTAAACTTCTGTCTTTTCTGAACATTTTGATATAATTGTTTCCTTGAAATTCCCATTAGAACAGAAATTATGGTGTTTTAGAATTGTACCCTCTGAATAGCAGAAGCGGCTTTTTCGAAGCTTTGAAGTCATTTTTCTCCAAATGACGTTTTTGGGCATAAAGCGCACGATATCTCAAAAACTTCTGAATATTTTTTCACGAGATTTTCAAAACCTATGTTTCATGTTAGTCTGTATAAACTGAACCTAAAATTTCCTTTTTATTGTTAAAAAAAATAATTTTTTTAGGTGATTACTGTTCAAATTTTCTAAATTTTACATTAGCTAAATACAACTTTGTATTAAAAATATTAAAGTGCTTTAAATACAAATTTATTTAGGTTCAGGTTAATTATTATAATCTGAAGTATAAGTAGGCACCAAGATTTTCATTCTAGTTGCAAAATTTATTTTGTAATCCTGCGCGTAATCTGTTATGTCGATTTTCGACTCGCCAAATGTCTGACAGTTTGGAGCCCCCAATAATTGCTAATTCTGTATCTTTCAATTTTTTAAATATTTGAAATGAAAGAACATACTTATGTCTTTCATTCCCAATTAAAAATGTGTCATTAAATCAAATACATTAAGATATTAAATGTCGAAAATGGTCTTTTTTTTCATTTTTTCCAATTTTAAGAGTCTTGAGACCACTTAAGATGGTAACCGAAGTCGAAACTGAATTTCGGTAATCTTCCTATTTTCAGCCGGAAACAAAAACGAAAGTGTCCCCACTTTTTAAAAAGTGATTAATAGGTACATAAATATACATAATTATTAATTAATTATACCTGCTTATTAAATATACATAATTACTAATTAATTATACGTGTGGCCCAAGTTCGCTCTCTGTGCCTCTGGCCAAAACTTTTGATTTTCGTATAAAATAAAATGTAATTTCATCAACGACACAGAATGATTTTCTAATTATACGGATTTTATACAATTAAAAAATGGTTTAGGCATACATACCTCGATTTATCTTATATAATGATTTTTGTAAATGATCATTTATTATGCTAGAAGTTTCTCAAAGACCATTCGAAAAACTTCTCCGGTTTCAAACTAAAAATTTTCTATTCCTGTATTTTCTATTTCTGCAGCTTTTAATGAGCACATGAAAAGGGTCTTCAAAATTTAATTATATATAGATTACTTGCTTCATAATTAGCACTCACGTCTTCAGTCAGTTATGATTGATAATTATAATGCACATATTGTACAATATCCACATATTCGTAAGCTATAGCGATAGACCATTTCGTGCATTTTATTTTACAGGGTGATCCAAATATTATTATTTTTCTTTGATTTTTTGTTAGCCCCCTAATTGTCCTTCTGATCAAATCGCCATTGATAAATATGAAGTCGAACACATTCCTCGTAATCCTGAAGTTCCAGAAAAATCCGACAAGTATATCTTTAAATATTCGACAAAATGTCTAAAATTGAAATTGTCCGGTGATTAATGGCTGTATAGTGTATATACGATATTTTTGATATATAACTGATACTTTGAAAGTAGTCAACTTATTTCTGATTATAAATATTTTCAGACCTAATAGAAAATAGAAAATAAAACATATTGCATTTACATAACATTAAAACTTAAAACGATATTCTAAACATCTCTTTTTTTTTTTTTCACTTAAAATAAAACTAAAGTTCAATAAATTGAAAACTGAAACAATTTCCTGATAAGGTAAATAATTTGCTTTTTACACTCATCAAAACACAAACTATAGGATTCAGTATCAAATATCAAGAAAACTTTATGTTTTATGCAACAAAATTTTAAATGCAAAGTAACTTTATAACTAAAACATAAATGGAAAGTAATTTTTTTAATTGGAAAATTGTAACGTAAATGTATGTAAGCTTGTCTGCTTTTTTATTCCTTAACCTTTTGTGCAATTTAAACTGAACTAAACCAAAATCAGTAAAGATTCTTTCTACTTCTTTCAAAATAACAACGTCAGCAGCGAAATCTCATTCAAACGAAATCCATTTCAAATTTTCACCCTGGTAATTTTTTTTTCTGCACGTTTCTGATTTGTTTCTAAAGTTTCACTTTGGTGAGTAGCAGTCTAAAAAACCGTTGATCAGGACTTAGTTTCTACCTACTGATTAAAAAAAATATTTACAGAATATTTTGATACGACGATCAAAAAGCAAAATGTCTATATGGGGCAAGTTGGCCCATCTAATCTGGGGCATGTTAGCCTGCAGTCCAAGAGTTTGTTTTCTGGATTCATAAGCCCATAAAAGTCAATAAAATTGCAGATTTATGTACGTCATTGGGCAGGGTGGTATTAACACGTAAAGCGCCACGTCAGGGCGCTTAACACCGGTGGCTGACAGCGAACTTTCCGTTAAAAACGCGTCATTCGCCGATGGCTGACGTCTAAAATATGATACAAAACTGAAAAATATACGTTGTTTTAAATAATTATTGAACAAATATTTAAAATTTACCTACCTTTTATTTATTACAGGATTATACTTTCTTAAAAATTACTTTAAACATTGTAAATTATCAGCGCTTCAGTGTCATTCATCGTGGCACTCAACGTGTTAACTAAAAGGAAATAAAACAAGAGTGGATTCATTGTATCAGATGCAAACGTTGAGCACATGAATTTTGTGTCACAGTGGACAGGATATTTTATATTTGCGTTCATTGTGATGATGAGAAAGATTTCGATGAAGGCAGTATGTTAAGCTGTTCTCAACTGCTCTGCTCGATGAGTGCAAAACGCTTTGACACATTTACAAATTCATTTTTTAACAGAAAGATATAAAATTGGAAGGCCTGAAAATGGAAGCGATTTGCAATCGAACTGTATTTGCCATTTTTTGATCAGTCAATTACCTATTGAGTTATAAGCGAGTTGGATCAAGTGGCAAAGGCGTTTTTCTTCCTTCGCTGACTGGTTTTTCTGCTTTTTTCAGGAACTTCGGTTCAAAATGTCCACTTTGACACTATTTTCTAAAAGATCTATTGCGTTTGCAAAAAAAAAAAAAAAAAAAACAGAATAAACAATTTGATGACATAGTTTCTGAATAACAACACCTGCTAGTTTCGTGCATTTCCGACCAAAAATAAATTTAAACTTATGTCATAAATGTTTTGGATTTGCGAACAGCCTTAAGTTGAACAAAGTATTTTTTCTTATCCTTTGTATCTTTTACAGACCAAATTAAAATTACATTTGAGGGGCACATAACCATAATAGACCAAGTCTGTTTTGGAAAAAAAGGAGATAGTTCATTTAGAAGGTCCATAAAATTTGCTTTATCCACTCCCACTGTCAGCCAAGTCTGACATATATGAGAAAGTCTGTGAAAACAGACTTGGTTCACTATGGGAATGGATAAAACAGATTTTATGCACTTTCTAAATGGGTCATTCTAAAAAAGTGTACAATTCCAGTCACTGAGCCTTTTTATCCGACTGAAAATAAGGGTTATGTGTTTCACGCGTATCTGTGTATGTGGATTTCTTTATACACTCGAAACATCCCAACGGCTGGGCGGATTTTAATTAATGAGGTCTCTATCCATTCGTCTTAATGGTCCGATGGTTATAGGCTAGGTTTTGTTTTTATAAATTCAAAATGGCGGTAGAGACGAAAAAAAATTTACGCACCCTATTGAGTGGCCTATCATTGGATAGGTCTTTCAAAATGAAGACGATGTTTCATTGACTATTTTACAGTCAGAAGCTCTGTTAAAATATTATACAACCTGGAAGTTATGTATGTAGAATCTCTAACTTTACCGCAACTCTAACCATCATAGACATCTATAGACCTCATCAAAACAGTGTTTATAGATAGGAACTAACAATTAAATACAACTTAAATGTCATCAATACAAGTAAATAATAATAAAAAAAAATAGGTAAGTAATATAAATAAGTAATATAATAATAAAAAAAAATTAAGCCAATCCCTGCTTAGGTCCATAAGATAATTTTTTTTTCTCCCATTCTTCTTTTATCTTGAGTGGCACTTAAAATGCCTTGATCAAGAAGAGGGCTCTCTCGGTCTTAAAATACCTTGATCAAGAAGAGGGCTCTCTCGATTATTGAAAATTAATTAATTTAATTTAATTAATGAATTAATATTTGAAAAAAAACTGGATTAACATCAAGTGCCATCCACTACAAGTTTTAAAAAAATTATTTGAGCTTGATTGGATGAATAATAAGTATTTTATTAACGATTGAAAATTTGAACAAGATATATATATAGCGAGAGTGTGAGCTAATAGTAGGAATTGAAAAAAATAGTTTCACAGTGATGAGAAATAATTAATTGGTTCGCTTTTTACGCAGTCGGGTTTTTTGATTTTTTAAATTTAATTGTTTATTCAGTATTTTACATGAATATTTTTGATTTATGTTTTCTATTGAAAGTGAAAGAAGACTAAATGTGTTGTGTGCATACATTTTTTATAGTTACTTTATATTTTTTGTTTCTTAGTACACAGTATGTGAGATCTCACCTCCGTGTCCATGTCACACACCCAATGTTACTAAGGAAAATGTTTGATTACTTATTTAATTGAAAATAAAATAGTTAAATAATTATTATTCTAGCTACTACTATCGCAAGAGAAAAGTAACTTAGCATAGTTAACTACTTTCTTTGTATTCTTGTTTGTTTTCTGAGTACGGAAAGGAGTGTCACACCATAAATTCTCACCTCCATGAAACAAGCATTAAATTGCATTTTCATGTTAATAGATGACAAAATTATCATCAGATTTTGTTTCCCATGATGCTAAAGTTAGCCATTATGTTTGCTGTTGTTAAATTATAAATTTGTTTTTATACTCAGACATAACCGTATCATAAAGATCACCACCGTGAATGATGTTAATAAAAAAACTGTGTTTCAGAAAAAAAAAATATATATATAATGTAGCTGGGCCATTGCTGATTTTTACTTCCAGTAAGTTTCTAAAAATGATAACATTTTTCTTAAAAAACAAAATTTTTCTACGGGAAAAATTTGTATTGAAAATGTACAATTTTGGGACAATGACCCAAATGGACTATTTCATATTCAAGGCTGGAGTAGCACAGTTGAAGCTTATTCAAACAGAGCGAAAAATGTCCAGAACAGGAATCGAACCTGGATACTTGGCGTACCGTGCCAATGCTTTACCTGTTAAGCTAACCGGAATACCTGGCTGACATAATTCATTTAAATTTAAGAATGTAAATTACAATGTTTTCTTCTGGACAATTCTCGAATAAGCGCAAAGAAAATAATAACAACATTTAAATCCTACTGAAGACGGCCTTGTAATGGTTGAAAATGTTCTAGGTTTTTCTGATGTATTTTGAGATATTTTAAATTTGTATTTTAAATATCTTTATACTATATTTATGCACCGGAAAGTTATTTTTGAACAATTATTTGTGCTTTATGTATATTTTACTTTAAAATGTCTAAAAAGAAATCTGGAGTCGGAGTCGGCTTGTTTTTTAACGACTCCGATTCCGACTCAAAAATGGGTCCGACTCCGACTCTGCAGCACTGGTTTTACCTTTCGTTAGTTCTCCAAAAATCAAATCAATTTAGACTCACCCCGTTCGATGGGGCAGGTTGGTCCTTCTGAGCTTCATATGGAAACTATTAATTAATATTTTTTTCAATTTTCTCATACGTAGTTAAGCTTTAAGTTCCTCTGATTGTACAAATAATAATAATAATAATAATAAAATAAAAAAATTAAATTAAAAATATCGAATAAAAAGATGGGCCAACAAGCCTCGCTCTACCCTACTTATCTAAATTGGACAGTATCAGTGGCTGTTGCTCTAAGTTAATATTGTCCCAAATAATTATTGGTGCTACATTTAAAAAATAGCTTCAAATGTAAAGCTTGGAAATGATTATTAATATTTTCTTTTTTGACTAAAAAAAAGGACCTGCCAAAGGCAAAAGATCTTGGTCTACAGAATGACACAGTCGATAACAGTTGAGAAATTCATTTACACTTGTTTCGCTAAAAATATCAAAAATACAGTTAGTGTTGACTCTAGAAAAAAGGGCCGCCATGCCGGAATTTTTAGAAAAGGTACAGTATTCTCAAAAAGGGCACTCTTATAACTTGTTCGAAAAAAAATATTTTGAACTCGTTTGTTTAGAGTGAGTGTCCTTTCATCAGTAGAATATCGCGATATTTTCCTGCGACCGATTGCATTTCACGATTTTCACCCGATCGACTGACGAATTTCGCGATTTCCTTTCCCGCGACCAATCGACGAATTTTTCCTTTCTGCAACCGAAAGAAGAATTTCGTGATTTCTTTTCCTCATGTTTGAGTGATGAATTTTGCGATTTTTTCCCGCGACCGATTGACAGCTTTCACAATATTTTAAAGCAGCCGACTGAAGAATTTCTCGATTTTTTTCCAACAATCGACGGGCAAATTTTTCTGATGATCGAATGACGATTTTCGCAACTTTTTTTCCGCAACTAATTGACGAATTTCGCAACATTTTATTCCTACCGATTATCGAATTTTGGGTTTTTTTCTTGTGACCGGTTGGCAAAACTCGCAGGTTTTTTCATACGGTCGATGGACAAATTTCGCTGATTTTTTTCCGCGGTTGATCGACGATTTTCATGATTTTTTTTCCGTGAAAAGTAAGGAAAATTTCGGATTTCCCCCTCACGACTTACTGGTGAAATTCGAGTTTTCTTTTCATGCGATCAGAGGTCGAATTTAGTGATTTTTTTCCCGCGACCGACATAAGAATTTCGCGATTTTTTTCGCTTAACTGACTGACGATTTTCTTAATTTTTTTTCGCACAACTGATTGACAAATTTTGCAATACTTCTCTGCGACCAAATAACGAAATTATGATTTATTTCTCGCGATCAATGGACATATGTCGTGAGTTTTTTTTCTCCTGCGATTAGAAAAAGAAATGAATGGAAAGGGTAAGAGTGAGTCAAAAATGGCAATAAGAGTCACCGGGTGCGTAAAATAATAAAAAAGGGACGCCGGGCACACAAAGTAGTTAAAAAGATTTGCACTCTGACAAATTGGTCTACAGTCAACACTAAGAAGGATATTTTGAAAATAAATAACAAATAGATAAAATAAAATATAAAGAATATCAAACATCTTGAAAATAAATATCGGATATGCATCATGATATATATCACGATATACAGGGTGTATCTAAACTCTTGGTCAAAACTTTAAGGGGTGATAGTACACATCAAGATAAACAATATTAAATAGGAAACTAAGGGTCCCAAACGTCTTCCGAAGGAGATAGGCGCCATTAAAGTTTAGGGTCCAAAATTTCAAATGATTATAAAAAACGGAAAAATTGGTCGATTCGTTTGCGGTTTTCACTAAAACTATTCTTTATGTCAGTATTTTCTTGAAAATAAGTTTTAAAGATAAAGTTCAAAAAATGCCGATAGAGAGCGCTTTAGACTTTGGAGTAACGAACAACTCTTTTTTACAGTTATTTTTTGTATCTCATCAAATGTTTTCAAAAGCTTATACTTAAACTTAAATTTTGAGCTCAAAATCGTTGGGAGTGGTTTAGTAGCGCAAATTGAACTGTGTTCAGGAGGGGAGTTCATATTTCAACTTCTGAACACAGTTCAGTTTCCGCTACTTAACCACTCCCAACGAATCAGATTTTGAGCTCAAAATTTAAGTTTAAGTCTAAGCTTTTGAAAGCATTTAATGAGATACAAAAAATAACGGTAAAAAAAGCTGTTCGTTACTCCAAAATCTAAAGCGCCCTCTATCAGCATTCTTTGAAGTTTATCTTTAAAATTTATTTTCAAGAAAATACTGACATAAAGAATAGTTTTAGTGAAAACCGCAAACGAATCGACCAATTTTTCCGTTTTTTATAATCATTTGAAATTTTGGACCCTAAACTTTAATGGCGCCTATCCCTTTCGGAAGATGTTTGGGACCCTGAGTTTCCTATTTAATATTGTTTGCCTTGATGTGTACTATCACCCCTTAAAGTTTTGCCCAAGAGTTTAGATACACCCTGTATATCCATTCATATATATCACCGAAACCTGGACATAATTATGTTAATTGTCGCAGCCAACGAAAGAGACAGGCCTCGAAATTTCCGCTCCCCTTCTTAGCTGTTACATGATCAAGATAGGCTGGTTTCCACTAATTGTCGAACTGCCGTGTAATCGATGGAATACCACAATCTGTCCCTTTCTTATGCTGCGTTAATTGCTTTCAGTTTTAGGAATGAAAATCCACGTTTATGCCGTCATTTTTGACTGGCTGAAGTATTCCGCTATACCATTTAAGGGTTCCTGCAATGTAAACGTAACACATCAGGTTGACACTCAGCTAGTTAATAATAATAATACAAAAAAGTAAAATTGAAAATTTAATCATCTCTACCATGCTAATAACTATTTAAAACATTGAATGGTACAACTAATCTACTATATACATTAACTTTCAAATGGCAATTTCGTTCCGGCTGCTTATTATAACTCGAGTTCTGCTGAATAGATTTTTATCGGACTTGACTGTTAGTTACAGAATTTTCAGTGAAGGTTTCAGTATATTGTATATCATTCTACGTTGCTGACTGTTCGTTACAGAATTATGGTGGCAAGTTCTATATAATCAGGTGAACCCGATTTTGAAAGATTGGCCTTTTTAAGAAGTTCTACTTGCGGGGCATTCATGAGACTTGCATTGTTAGTTATATAATTTTTCAGAGATGACTGTAGTACGAGTATGGTGCAAATCGTTCAACCGTTGCTTAGTTATTAGAATTATGAAGGAAAGTTACATAATCAAGTGAATCCGATTATAAAAGATTAGCCTTTTTAAAAAGTTCTACTGGACGGATTTTAATGAGACTTGCATTGTTAGTTAGATAATTTTTCGGGATATTGCATACCTTTCTATCATTCTTTGCCAAATCCTACTGTAAATGATCAACAAAAACAGCCTAACAGCCTAAATTTTGTCTGACAGATTAAAAATATAATAGCACAGCGACATTCGTATTGTTTTCAGTAATACAGAGGGGCATTCCAGGTCCATATTACTTTAAAACACATTTTTTAAATCATTGATGTATTTCGTTTGGAGAAACCGACCAACGTAGTGGACGAAGACTGTTACTAACTAAAAAAACTCACATGGAATCATAACAGTAATATAATATTTTTAAAAATGCAACGGAACAAGCCAAACAAACAAAGTAGTGTGCTTATTTTAAGCACTTCGATGTCTTTCTGAAAGTGGAATTAATACAAATACTTGAACTACTTATTCTACATGCAATAGTCTGACACTCTAGAAAACAGAAGATGTTTGATAAAATTATTGAATTTCACTTCTCAAAGGAAATCATAACACATATCACACACTTTTTCTAAAGTGACACAGCTAAAACAAATATGAATTTTGGCGAGTATACGAATCAACTTGAAAAAAAAGTTATTTGTTACTTAAGGCTGTTCTCAAATCTAAGAGAGCAACTTTATGACATAAGTTTTAATTTATTTTTGTTCGGAAATGCATGAAACTAGCAGGTGCTGCTGTTCAGAAACTATGCCATCGAGCTGTTTTTTCCGTTTTCTTGCAAACGTAATAGATCTTTCAAAAAATAGTGTCAAAGTGGGCGTTTTGAACCGAATGTCCGCGCAAACGTAGAATAACCACTCAAGAAAGGGCGAAAAACATGTTTGTCAAGTAATCAAAATCGCTTATAACTCATTAAGTAATTTATTGATCAAAAAGTGGAAAACACAGTTCGATTCCAAATCGCTTCCACGGTCAGGCCTTTTAATTTCACATCTTTGCGTTAAAAAATGAATTTGTAAAGGTGTCGAAACGTTTTGCGCTTGTTGAGCAGATCACTTGAGAACAGCCTTAAGTTATTTATCTACACTCGACCTACGGTTAAAAGAGTACTAACATTATACTCTAGTTGTTTTAAGTAACGCAGTTTACTAGCGTGATGAATTATGAAAATCATCTAGGTTTAATCCACGTATATGTGCCTTTTTGCATCTGATACCCATTTTATGAACTATTCAGTTTCAATATTCTCATGCGCTTCTCATGAAATATTTCCATTCATTTGTATGCGACTTTCGTATAAATATGCTTGGATTACCACGAAATTCATATACAGTAAAACCTCCCTAAAGCGACCACGTTCCGTTCCAATAAAAATGGGTCACTCCGAGAGGTGGTCTCTTTATGGAGGTCATGTTTAAATCTAGATTTTAATTGTTGAAAAAGGCAACAATTAATGTTACTAAAATTTATTTTACACATTAGGGAAAAATATAAAAATTTACGTACCAAAACAAAAATTAATGACATAAGTTAATTACCTCAAAGTTTAAAAAATGAATACATTGACGTTTGCTTTGATTTTACGGTTTTATCTTTTATAACATTTATTTCCAAATCCTTTCGAAGTTCAGTAAATAAATGCTATTTTTTTTTTGGACGGGAACAAATAATGGCGATTTTATTAATTTATCTATTTCTTTGAGAATTTCCTGATAGAATAGGGCAGGGGAGTTTATTGACCGTCATTCTTAATTTGTCATCAGAGTTAAATTCATTGCCTAAAAAGGTACAAAGGGTTTTAAACACTTAAAAGTTATTGGGATAAAAAAAAAATCTAAACTTAGTTTAGAAGTTTGATGAATAATGCGCTCTCCGGAATTATTTTTCTAATAAAACTTTCTTCAAGCGACCAGGAAAAAACGGAATTTGTTTCATTTTCCTCAAAAAAAAAAAAGGGTCGCTCATGGAGGGAATTCAATTGGGATGGTCTCCGAATGGAGGTAAAATTACTATTGAGCCTATGGGAATAAATTTCGTTCCATGAAAAAATGATCGTTCAGGGAGGTGGTCATACAGGGAAGTTTCACTATATGTTATTGAACCCAACAGTGTTTCTCCGACATTGGAACTATTCTCAAAATGAAACTGCTACCAAACTCGAAAAAGCTGTCATTTGGCTATAATATTTCTTTCTTGATTAGCCAAATTTCTGAGGTTAATCAAAAGCCAGCGGGAACTGGAGTCTTGCATTGGGTTCTGTAACCGGGACCGGGTCGTGTTAACGTTAATTTTTTTCGTTGCATGTCGGGTTCGAATCAGGTTCGATCACAGGTTAACTTTAAATGTTCCGGATTGGAGTCGGTTTCTGCATGGTTTTGATTCTTTCAGATCGGGTTTAGACAAATTGCTAAGGTTAATTAGGAGCCAGCGGGAGCTAGAGTCGTCCATTAGGTTTGGTAACCCGATTTCATCCGAATCCGACCGGTCCCGCAGTGTGGGTCGGGTCAGGTTGACGTTATTGTTTCATTGCATGTCGGTTTCGGGTCAGGTACGATCGGGTTCACTTTAAATGTTTCGGATTCGGGTCGGTTAGTGCATGGTTTCGATTCTTTCGGGTGGGGATTAGCCAAATTGCTAAGGTTAATTAGGAACCAGCGGGAACTAGAGTCTTGCATTAGGTTTGATAACCCGATTTTATCCAAATCCGACCCGTCCCGCAGTATGGGTGAGGTCAGATTGACGTTATTTTTTTCATTGCATGTCGGTTTCGGGTCAGGTTCGATCGTATTGACTTTAAATGTTTCTTTTAGGATTTGATTTGTTTGGGTCGAGTTTTGGTTGAAAAGAAAGTCTTGAATATTTTTCAAATGAAAAAAAGAAACTACATATTTGAATATAAATGAGTGTATATGTATTCATTTTTATATTTTAAAAAAGGATCATTTATATTAGAAACAAAATTGTAAACCATTTTTCCATAATTGGATTAATTTCCTTTCACTTCAAATTTGTGTTGGAATATTTCGGGTTTTGGTTGAAGTGTATGGGGTCCTGATCGAATTTTGGTTTGACGGAATTTTTTTTGCCGGTACCGGTTTGACTTTTAGCAGACATTTCGGGTTCAGGTCGGGTACAATCTGACACGTGCAGGACTATAATTCAGATTAATAACTGCTCTAAAAATTGGAACACACATTGAAAGGGAAAAGAGGTACGTTAGAATTTTTAAATAAATGTTTTATAAACAGCGTTTCACGACGAGTCTACTGTAGAGTCCTGCATCGTGTTAGGCAACCCGATTTAACTAAACTTGATTCGACTCGCGGTTAGAGTCGGGTCGAAATGACGCTAATTTTTTTCGTTGCTTGTCGGGTTCGAATTAGGTCGACTTTATGAGCTGAAATGTCGGGCTAGGGTCGGGTCAACTCAACCAGTGCAGGAATCTCGTCTACTGTTAACACTTTTTTCATTTAGCTATAATGTTTCTTTGGTGATTATCCACATTCCTAAGGTTAGTCAAAAGTCAGTGGCAATCCGGGTCATAATTCATTTAAATCTATCTACTTATAATAAAAATCTGAGCACAGGAAACTGTCGGAACCATGCCGGTGCGAACCACTCTGGTCTGTGAATCAACCGTAGTTAAACGCCACGTTAGGCTTAATGAAAAACATATCCTAACATATGACAGCTAAATGATAATTTTTTCTACTTGAATTCATGTCTGTTCAGCATATTTTCACATAAAACATGTGTATCATATCCATTTATAATGTATTAAGTTCTAAATTAAAATTAAGCTATTATAAACATAGAAATCAGATCTAAACAAACAATACTGTTGTCATTCAGATTCAAATTTCAGAAAATCTACAAACAAATGAATGACTCTTTGAACGCTTCATAAAAAAAAAAAAAAAAAAAAAAAAAAAAAAAAAAAAAAAAAAATACAGGTTAACGCCGATGCTGGTCTTAAAATATTTGTAAAAGTATTTGTATATTAAAAAATTTAAATGTTTTAACTTTGTTTAAAACCTTCAAAAACTCTCCAATTAAGTTCTAAATTTAAGGGCCAAACCAACAACAACAACAAGTTTTAATTTAAAAATAACAGATAACTATCGCCATCTGGTGGAGAAAAGATATAACTTTCGTTCTAGGAAGGTCCGTGGAAGCACACTGCATTGCATGTATTTTTAATTTATTCAGAACGATTATTCTTTTGTACAATTTCAAATTTCCTGTGACATTTGTTTTCTGTCTTATATGACAAAGTAAAAATTATCCGAATTTGAATATCTAAAACTTTCAAATGCATTTACAATAAAGAATTATTTCAATGACACTTTAGCATTATTTAAAAGGAAATTAAAGGGACAATTTTTTCTGTACCGAAGGTAGAGGTCTGCACGGGCCCGGGCTTGGCCCGAGCGAGGCCCGTGCCCGGCCCGGCCCGCTGGCCGGCGGAATGAAGGCGAATTTTCAAACGTGCCGGGCCGGCAGAATTAGGACATTTTTTTCAACGGGCCGGGCCGGCAAAAAAATTAATCGGGCCTATCGGCCCGATATAAGAATTTAAGCGAAGCAGATAAAATACGAGCCGTTTTCAATGAGTATGATTTTCTCGAGAAGTATAAATGTGCGTCACGAGCCGATGCGAGTTTAACAACATCAATACAGAAATATAACATGTCTATCGGCATCGTACAGTTACAAAATGTCTGATTCCGAGTTTAATTTTTTTTCAGCAGACTTGTGCCGGGACAGAACTGGTCTTAATCGATCTCAGGATGTGTAGAACAGTCATTGTGTTTTGTAGTATTAATAGTGATAATGAACTTCTCTTAACAATATCTTTGGAAATATACCTTAAGGTGGTTCTCATATTCACTGCTCAACAATGCGACGCTTTCAGAAACATTTTCTGACAAAATTTTTAACTATAAAGGCATAAAATTGTCAGGCCTGCCTATTGAAAGCATTTGGAAACGAATAGATTTCTCCATAATTGATAAATTACTTACAGAGATAACAGAGATTCGTGTCACATGACTGTACGTTTTTCTCCTTTCCTGTGCTATTGCTTCCGGAAATTCGATCCAAAACGCTAACTTTGACAGTATTTTCAGAAAGATATATTGCTTTTATCTATGAAAGAAAAAGACATTTACATAGCTTCTGAATAAGAATACCTGTCAATCTTACGCGTTTTCGAAAAGAAAAGAATTCATAAATGTGTCGAAATGTAGCTCCTTTGAATTTGAGAAAAGCCTTAAAAATGAGAGAAATATTTTCACAAATCTACTTTTTATTATACAGCTTCAAAAGTTATCATGTTTTTAATCCTTTATTCTGAACTACATTAATCTTTTAATGAATCCTTATTTCCATTTTGAAATGTGTGTAGACACGATGACTAAAACACTGTAAGTAATCGTTAATGTTTACTATTGTGTGTTTTCTGTTTTGCGAACATCATAGTAATGTAAAATATACTGTAAAATGTTCCCATAAATATGTATGTAGTATTCATTAAAAGAATCTTAATTGTATGTTGAGAAAAAACGGATTTTTTTTTTTTTTTTGTAGAAATTGTGTCGGGCCGGGCCTGTTTTCACTGATTTTTGTACGGGCCGGGCTCGGGCCGAACTTCCAATTTTTACACCGTGCAGGGCCGGACCAAGATAGCTTTCGTTCGGGCCGGGTTGGGCCCGGGCCTGGAAATTCCGGCCCGTGCAGACCTCTAACCGAAGGTTGCGAGCAGCGCCTAAGTAGGCCTTTTTAATTCCCAATAAATTAGGAGCTTATGTTTCTTGCTAATTCTTTTGGAATCAACTTTCTGTTGTAATCGTACTTTATTTTACAATGCATTTTATCAGATTTGAAGACATTGCAAATAAAATGAATATTTCTTATCGGTACAACATATTTTAATTATCTTGCAGATAAAATTATGAATTTTAACATAATTTGTGGCGAAAAAAAAAGTCACGCTAAAAAACAAATTTTTAATGTAGAAGGTACCTAAACAAGCATTTTCGTCATATAATGTGTAGCGCGTTTAAGTTCTGGTGGCTAAATTGTAGTTTACATAATTTCTTTGTCCTAATCATAAAAAATCAAAGGATAATACTTTTTGATTAACAAAATGCATAAGGCATCTCTTTTTTTCTTTTTTTTAAGTAAGAAAAATATTTTTTAAACTATTGTTTTGAAGATTTCACATCCACTTTCCTTCATTTTTGACGGGGATTATACACTAGTATATATACTTTTTGGAATTTTTTTTTTGTAGAAAATTTCACATGACTTTTTAATTATTAATAGAAATTGCTGAATTTTTATTCAACTTGCTTAACCCTTTATCTACTGACGGTACTTATAAGTACCATTAAAATAACTTGTTATAAAATTCATTTAATACATCGATCAGTTGCAATACAGTTGTTATAGAAGCATTACTTTATCTTGTTCCAAAAGCATTATGGGTTACACAAAACAAAAACATTTTTAAAAGGATGATTTCTTTTGCCTTTGCATCTTTTCGTTCGGGGGGGGGGGGGGGGATTTTTAATTTTTCATTTTTCTATAGTAAGAACATTATATTTGAACGTTTCCTAATTCTACAAAATACTAAGAAAAATATTTAAAGTAAAAGATTTGATAGGCGTTATAAATATTGCACAAAATCTCTATAAATTCAAATTTAATGAATCCTTCTAAATCCTTCTAAAATCTATTAAAGGATTATATGAATCTTCTAATGTAGTTAAAAGAATTCACGAAAAAGGCTTTAGAAGATAAAATTTTCATGAATTTATAATTCAGTATATAAAGGGTTTTAAAAGGCATGCAGCGAAAAGAGTGAAAAACTGTCTAAGCCGGGATCGAACCGTTTTATACCCGAATTGGTGCGTAATATCCATGACACTGGTTCGATTCCGGGCTCGGACATTTTTTCACTCTGTTGGCTGTATGCATTTTAAGCAAATCGAATAAAAATTCAGCATAATTGCATTATTCTGAAAATTCAGATTGTTTCATTGAATTTATTCAACATTTTAATAAAATGAGGATATTTTAACTAATTTATAAAAGACTTACATTTCATTGTGTGAAATGTAAGAACTGATACGTAGAATTCGTAATATTGCTGCAGTAAAAGCACAAGCAAAACGCAAACAAAAAAGCATAATGGAATCCTTTGGATGAAAACAGCTAATATCGATGGGAATAAACCCGAGTTTCCCGGGTCACAGAATATATAGGTAAAAACCCTTTTTTAAAAAAATTGGTACTGTAATAGGTTTTTTTACATTTTAACGTTTTTTTTTTAATGCCCACTAACAGTAGTAAAATCAAATTCATATGAAAAATAGCAGCTATCCGTTCAAAACAATGTTTTCAAATTTATTAAAATCAGTACTTTCCCATTGTCCTCCCGCCAGGAGTTGATAGCCGAAGAAATTAACAAAGATCACTATTTACAATCACTGTAAAAAAAAAAAAAAAAAAAAAAAAAAAAAAAAAAAAAAAAAAAAAAAAAGGACTAAAATACGGAAATACTACTGGCAAACTAGACGCCAGTGCTATTTCCGTATTTTAATGGAACTTTTTTGCGGTAAATTGCAGAAAAATTTCCGTTTTTTTTAGGTTACCGGAAATTTTTCTGTAATTTACCGGGAAAAAGTTCCGTTAAAATACGGAAATAGTACGGCGCTTAGATTGCCAGTAGTATTTCCGTATTTTAGTCCGTTTTTTTTACAGTGATCAGACATTTTGATTATGATCATTTGAGTGATTTAAGCGCATACAAGACTTAAATTTGTATTTTAATTATACTTTATTTTTTTTAATTTATTGATTGGTGAATGCTGTAATTTCTTTATGAATATAAGATGGAAACAAATGCTGAGCTATTTATATTAATTTAAGTTGAAACGCACAATTCGTGATCGTTTTGCACTCAATTAAGCTTAAAAAAAAAAAAAAAAAAAAAAAAAAATCCTGCTTGAAAATTAATCTAAATACAATGAACGACAAGCATTTCTGACGTCATACAACGTCACGATGGATTATAGCTAATCAGCTTCTCGATTTTCCTCACAAGCGTTAACCAAAAGCCAATCAAATGCCGCAGTTCTTGTGAGAAACATTGCGAGTCCCACCCATTGCGTGTGGTCCATTGAGTAAATTGTGATACAGATTTCAAACAAATTACGGTACAGTTTCTAAACAAATTGCATTTGAAAGTACATTTTTTTCTATTCGATGGTGTAAAAATTGAAAATGTGCGATGCTTAGAAGTTGAAAAAATAGCAGTAAAAGTTAAATTTAATTGTCTGGTGATGCCACCGTCAGAATTACATCAGCGTTGTGGACGGACAGATTTGTTCTTTAAAATATCGATTCAAAACTTTCTTTGAATGCATAATTAATATTCAAGGCTGGAGTAGCACAGTTGAAGTTTTTTCCAACAGAGCGAAAAATGTCCAGACCAGGGATCGAACCTGGATACTTGGCGTGCCGTGCCAATGCTTTACCTGTTAGGCTATCCGGACCGATACCTGGCTGACATAATTCACTCTTATTCGTTGGACTTGGCTGCGAACTGCAGCGCTAGTTTCATTCATCCGAGCTATAACTATAGCATTTACATGATGAAACTACTTTAACACGGAAACTCCTATATACCATGTAATTAGGTCATAATGAAGGGAACGAATATTTTTTCAACTGGATTAAATCATATTTCCGTGTTAAAGTAGTTTCATCATGTAAATGCTATAGTTATAGCTCGGATGAATGAAACTAGCGCTGCAGTTCGCAGCCAAGTCCAACTAATAAGAGTGAATTATGTCAGCCAGGTATAGGTCCGGATAGCCTAACAGGTAAAGCATTAGCACGGCACGCCAAGTATCCAGGTTCGATCCCTGGTCTGGACATTTTTCGCTCTGTTGGAAAAAACTTCAACTGTGCTACTCCAGCCTTGAATATGATTTAATCCAGTTGAAAAAATATTCGTTCCCTTCATTATGACCTAATTACATGGTATATAGGAGTTTCCGTGTTAAAGTAGTTTCATCATGTAAATGCTATAGTTATAGTTCGGATGAATGAAACTAGCGCTGCAGTTCGCAGCCAAGTCCAACTAATAAGAGTGAATTATGTCAGCCAGGTATCGGTCCGGATAGCCTAACAGGTAAAGCATTGGCACGGCACGCCAAGTATCCAGGTTCGATCCCTGGTCTGGACATTTTTCGCTCTGTTGGAAAAAACTTCAACTGTGCTACTCCAGCCTTGAATATGATTTAATCCAGTTGAAAAAGTAATCGTTCCCTTCATTATGCATAATTAATATTTTTCATACTATAACAATGCTTTTTTTGGCGTTGTTAGTGAGCAATCGAAAGAATTATACTCAATGCAAACAAACTATTAGAGTTTTTGATTAAAACATTTTCAACTATTTTGTGTACACATAGCAGTGTGTTCTTTAATCAGGGAAGCACATATAGGTTGAATCCCTTAGTGTAATTAAAATATAAGTCACAATAGTTATGTTCGAAATGAATGAGACACACCTTGTATTTTTGATTGAGTAAATAGGTCACGACCCTTTCAGACACAAAAATTGTTTATCGTAATAGATCCTCACTTTAAAGTTTGTACTTTCAATTTTGAATAACCTTGTATAAAAGTCTTTTTTCATACATTACATGTTAACAGGATTAATTTAACAAACAAGAAGCCTACATTAAAACGGTCGTTTTTGATGAAACTTTTCGGAATTTTTTTAATTGTTTTATTTGAGAGAGCAATTTCTTGTTATTCCAAATATATTTTAGTTTTATCCCACATAACATTTTTAATTTGCAGAAAATTTGCAGAAGTCTTGCTTTGAAAACCTGCAAAGTTGCAGCAAGCTCAGCAAGACAAGACTAAAAGTTCATAACACGACTGCGGCACTATAACGCAAACGCCGGTCACCACACTCTGAACTTGCAGCTAACTTGTCGTGCAAGTTAAATCAGTGTTGCCAGACGAATACTAAAATTTTATTTTGAATACCACTATTTTCATAGAGAGTTAGTAGCCGTATTTATTTGAAAAAAAATTGCGAATAATACCGTACGAAAATAGTGGTATTCAAAATAAAATTTTAGTATTCGTCTGGCAACACTGAGTTAAATTCATGCTGTATCACATTTATTGTAAATTAACGGTAAACAAGTAATCAAAAATATTGCAAACTTACTGCAAAGTACTAATCGTTCCATACCACATTAACTGTTTACAACTGTTACACTATAAGTTGAGCCCCTTCGAAGGGGTCCATATAGACCTGATCAGGTCTATTTATGCATATGCACCGTTAAAGTGCATGCATCGTTGTTACCACCATAAACAAGTTAGGGTAATATTTGCGCTTTTTCAATTCCAGCCTTTTTTGGTATTTGAGAAGTATATCGTTTAAAAAAAGCGTGCCAACCGAATAAAATTTCTGCGTGTCTGCTGATTGTCTATTCTCTCATCAGAGGGATTTTTTTGCTTTCGTCACTTTCGTGAAAGACAGTCTTGCCATCAGTTTCACAACAAACTACTCATGCAAGTGGGTGATGGTATATCTTGCGGGAGATTTGCTGCGAATTTCTCAATTCAAATTTGTCGTGGCAAGATAATATCAGAAAAAATCAAACTTGCTGCTAATGTTCATGCTAACTGGGATATTACTAGAAGAGGAGTTATGGGCACTCTAATAAACAGGGAGAAATGAGTAAATTGCCGGACATGGGTGTAGGAATGCCAGGAGAAATGTAAACACTGTTTCTTTGCTTTTTTACCCGACTGCCAAGAAGGGTTATGTGTTTCACGCGTATCTGGGTAAGTGGATTTCTTTATACCCTCGAAACAACCCAACGACTAGATGGATTTTAACGAATGAGGTCTCTATCGATTCGTCTTAACCGTCCGATGGTTATAGGTTAGGTTTTGTTTTTATAAAATCAAAATGGCGGTAGAGACGAAAAAAAATTTTTGCGCGCCCTATTGAGTGGCATGTCACTGGATAAATCTTTCAAAATGAGAAAGATGTTTCATTGACTAATTTACAGTCAGAAGCTTCGTTTAAATATTACACAGCCTGGAAGTTGTGTAGGTAGGATCTCTAGCTTTACTGCAACTCTAACCATCATAGACATGTATAGGCCTCATCAAAACAGTGTTTATAGATAGGAACTAACAATTAAACACAACTTAAAAGTCATCAATACAAGTAAATAAAAAAAAAGTCCTTCCGGCCAGTGCCGGGAGGAAGAGGTAGCTTTCATAATCCTTATTTAAAAAAAGCCAACTTATATCATGCAAACACACGAAGCTCAATTTA
This sequence comes from Maratus speciosus, assembly GCA_963932465.1. NCBI lineage: Eukaryota > Metazoa > Arthropoda > Arachnida > Araneae > Salticidae > Maratus > Maratus speciosus. The sequence goes on from OZ010792.1 coordinate 555,640,992, forward strand.
GTTTAAACCGAATATGGGAGATTCAATACTAATTTTTATCAATATAATGAATGAGAATTTCGCGAAATTAGTCAGCTTTATCCAACCTGCTTTTCTTTAAAGTAACTTATATTTGGCTGCCAAATTCGGCAATTTCTTAAAGTGCCTGTCATTTTAAGACAACATGGTGGATGAGGCTAAGCAGTGAACTTGGTCGAGACCTTAGTAATTGCTGTGCACATGCTCACTCACATCGGAATCGGTTAATATATAGGAGTGCTGTCGCATGCAAAAAATCAGATTTTTCAAAATGTCACCCACAATAGAAATTGAAACTGCTATATCTGAGCCATTTTTTAAGGTAAAGACAAACAAAAAATGCTCCTGAATCCTTATATCAAGATCAAATACTTAAGAAAGAAACCTTCTTCAATTTCTAATTTTTTTGCACCTCACTTTAAATATATATATATTTTTTAATTTAATGGCCGCCATTTTGAAACAAGATGGCTGATCAATCTGGCCAGCGAACTTGGTCGAGGTGTTGATGTATACTATCCACATGCCTTCTTACATCGAAATAGGCGAATACGTGTGTTATCGCGTGACAAATACAAGATCGTTTCAAAATGTTAGCCATGCTACAAATTCAAAGTGCTATAAATCAACCATTTTTTATGATATCAACAAAAGAACAAATTTCCAGAAACAAAAACTGCTCCGGAATCTTTGTATCAAGGCCAAACACATAAAAAAAATCTTTTTCATTTTCCAATTTTTTAATACCTCATTTTGAATTTTAAATTTAATTTTTTTTAAATGGCAACCCTTTTGAAACAAGATGGCGAATAAAGCTGGCCAACGAACTCGGTCGAGACATTGGTATGTACTATGTACAGACCAAGTTACATCCAAATAGGTTCATAAATACGCCTGTTATCGCGTGACAAAAATCAGGTCGTTTTAAAATGTCAGCCACAAGAGAAATTCAAAATGCTATTACTCAGCCATTTTTTTTTAGATATAGACGAAAGAAAAACTGTTCCGGAATCTTTGTATTAAGGTCAAACACATACAAAAAAAATCTTTTTCATTTTCCAATTTTTTGGTATCTCATTTAAATTTTTTTATTTTTTAATTTATTTAAATGGCCGCCATTTTGACACAAGATGGCGGATGAAGCTGGCCAACGAACTCGGTCGAGATATTTGTATATACTATGTACACACCAAGGTACATCCAAGTCGGTTCATAAATACGCCTGTTATTACGTGAGAAAAATCAGGACGTTTCAAAATGTCAGCCACGCTAGAAATTCAAAATGCTATAACCCAGCCATTTCTTAAGATATAGACGAAACAAAAACTGCTCCCGAATCTTTTTATCAAGGTCAAACGCATAAGAAGAAAATATTTTTTCAATTTTCAATTTTTGGTACCACATTTCAAATTTAAATTTTTCTTAAAACTTTAAATGGCCGCCATTTTTAAACAAGATGGCGGGTGAAGTTGGCCAACGAACCCGTTCGAGACATTGGTATGTACTATGTATAAACGAAGTTACATCCAAATCGGTTCATAAATACGCCTTTTATCGCGTGACAAATTTCAGGACGTTTCAAAATGTCAGCCACGCTAGAAATTCAAAATTCTATAACTCAGCCATTTTTTAAGATATAGACGAAACAAAAACTGCTCCGAAATCTTTTTATAAAGGTCAAATACATAAGAAAAAAATATTTTTCCATTTTCAATTTTTTGGTACCACATTTCAAATTTTAAATTTTAAAAAAAAGTTTAAATGGCCGCCATTTTGAAACAAAATGGCGGATGAAGCTGGCAAACGTACTCGGTTGAGAGATTGGTATGTGCTATGTACACACCGAAATACATCCAAATCGGTTCATAAATACGCCTTTTATCGCATGACAAAATTCAGGACGTTTCAAAATGTCAGCCACGCTAGAAATTCAAAATGCTATAACTCAGCCATTTTTTAAGATATAGACGAAACAAAAACTGCTCCAGAATCTTTGTATAAAGGTCAAATACATAAGAAAAAAATATTTTTCCATTTTTAATTTTTTGGTACCACATTTCAAGTTTTAAATTTTTTTAAAAATTTTAAATGGCCGCCATTTTGAAACAAAACGGCGGATGAAGCTGGCCAACGAACTCGGTCGAGACATTGGTATGTACTATGTACACACCGAATTACATCGAAATCGGTTCATAATTACGGGAGTTACAGTGTGACATATGTCAGATATATATATATATATATATATATATATATATCAATTTTGAACGGAGGGTGGTTTCGGAGTCTGGGGGTCATGATCGATGAAAATATACCAAAATTTTTTGAAATCGCTTTCCTCCAAACGGCTGCAATAGGTAGCTTTTTTGTAAAGAAAGCTACCTAAAAGTCCTTCCGGCCAGTGCCGGGAGGAAGAGGTAGCTTTCATAATCCTTATTTAAAAAAAGCCAACTTATATCATGCAAACACACGAAGCTCAATTTAGTTTAAACCGAATATGGGAGATTCAATACTAATTTTTATCAATATAATGAATGAGAATTTCGCGAAATTAGTCAGCTTTATCCAACCTGCTTTTCTTTAAAGTAACTTATATTTGGCTGCCAAATTCGGCAATTTCTTAAAGTGCCTGTCATTTTAAGACAACATGGTGGATGAGGCTAAGCAGTGAACTTGGTCGAGACCTTAGTAATTGCTGTGCACATGCTCACTCACATCGGAATCGGTTAATATATAGGAGTGCTGTCGCATGCAAAAAATCAGATTTTTCAAAATGTCACCCAAAATAGAAATTGAAACTGCTATATCTGAGCCATTTTTTAAGGTAAAGACAAACAAAAAATGCTCCTGAATCCTTATATCAAGATCAAATACTTAAGAAAGAAACCTTCTTCAATTTCTAATTTTTTTGCACCTCACTTTAAATATATATATATTTTTTAATTTAATGGCCGCCATTTTGAAACAAGATGGCTGATCAATCTGGCCAGCGAACTTGGTCGAGGTGTTGATGTATACTATCCACATGCCTTCTTACATCGAAATAGGCGAATACGTGTGTTATCGCGTGACAAATACAAGATCGTTTCAAAATGTTAGCCATGCTACAAATTCAAAGTGCTATAAATCAACCATTTTTTAAGATATCAACAAAAGAACAAATTTCCAGAAACAAAAACTGCTCCGGAATCTTTGTATCAAGGCCAAACACATAAAAAAAATCTTTTTCATTTTCCAATTTTTTAATACCTCATTTTGAATTTTAAATTTAATTTTTTTAAAATGGCAACCCTTTTGAAACAAGATGGCGAATGAAGCTGGCCAACGAACTCGGTCGAGACATTGGTATGTACTATGTACAGACCAAGTTACATCCAAATAGGTTCATAAATACGCCTGTTATCGCGTGACAAAAATCAGGTCGTTTTAAAATGTCAGCCACAAGAGAAATTCAAAATGCTATTACTCAGCCATTTTTTTTTAGATATAGACGAAAGAAAAACTGTTCCGGAATCTTTGTATTAAGGTCAAACACATACAAAAAAAATCTTTTTCATTTTCCAATTTTTTGGTATCTCATTTAAATTTTTTTATTTTTTAATTTATTTAAATGGCCGCCATTTTGAAACAAGATGGCGGATGAAGCTGGCCAACGAACTCGGTCGAGATATTTGTATATACTATGTACACACCAAGGTACATCCAAGTCGGTTCATAAATACGCCTGTTATTACGTGACAAAAATCAGGACGTTTCAAAATGTCAGCCACGCTAGAAATTCAAAATGCTGTAACTCAGCCATTTCTTAAAATATAGACGAAACAAAAACTGCTCCCGAATCTTTTTATCAAGGTCAAACGCATAAGAAGAAAATATTTTTTCAATTTTCAATTTTTGGTACCACATTTCAAATTTAAATTTTTCTTAAAAATTTAAATGGCCGCCATTTTTAAACAAGATGGCGGGTGAAGTTGGCCAACGAACCCTTTCGAGACATTGGTATGTACTATGTATAAACGAAGTTACATCCAAATCGGTTCATAAATACGCCTTTTATCGCGTGACAAATTTCAGGACGTTTCAAAATGTCAGCCACGCTAGAAATTCAAAATTCTATAACTCAGCCATTTTTTAAGATATAGACGAAACAAAAACTGCTCCGAAATCTTTTTATAAAGGTCAAATACATAAGAAAAAAATATTTTTCCATTTTCAATTTTTTGGTACCACATTTCAAATTTTAAATTTTTAAAAAAAATTTAAATGGCCGCCATTTTGAAACAAAATGGCGGATGAAGCTGGCAAACGAACTCGGTTGAGAGATTGGTATGTGCTATGTACACACCGAAATACATCCAAATCGGTTCATAAATACGCCTTTTATCGCATGACAAAATTCAGGACGTTTCAAAATGTCAGCCACGCTAGAAATTCAAAATGCTATAACTCAGCCATTTTTTAAGATATAGACGAAACAAAAACTGCTCCAGAATCTTTGTATAAAGGTCAAATACATAAGAAAAAAATATTTTTCCATTTTTAATTTTTTGGTACCACATTTCAAGTTTTAAATTTTTTTAAAAATTTTAAATGGCCGCCATTTTGAAACAAAATGGCGGATGAAGCTGGCCAACGAACTCGGTCGTGACATTGGTATGTACTATGTACACACCGAATTACATCGAAATCGGTTCATAATTACGGGAGTTACAGTGTGACATAGGTCAGATATATATATATATATATATATATCAATTTTGAACGGAGGGTGGTTTCGGGGTCTGGGGGTCATGATCGATGAAAATATACCAAAATTTTTTGAAATCGCTTTCCCCCGAACGGCTGCAATAGGTAGCTTTTTTGTAAAGAAAGCTACCTAATAGGTAAGTAAAAAAAAAAAAAAAAAAGTTTCACATTGATGACAAATAATTAATTAGTTCCAGTCGAGTTTTTTGATTTTTTAAATTTAATTTTTATTTCTTTTCTTTTTCTTTTCTTTATTTTTCTTTATTTTATTTTTTTTTTTTACATAAAACGCTAATGAACCTTATTGGCATTTCTAGGTTAATTTGATAGATAATAAATTTTTATATGCGATTTCTGGAAGATATCTTTTTTCAGTGAAATTTGTCAGAATGTTTTCCCTATTGCTCACTATGTTCTAAACTAGAACCTAAGCTTTATGTGGTAGTTTAATTATTTTATAGGTACTTGAATTTAAAAAAGGTAATATTTTTATAAAAAATATTTATTTTTTGAAATATTTCGGAAAAATTTCAGTTAATTTTGAAGATATTGTAAAACTCCTAGTTCAGCATACAGGTCAATGTAATCGTATTGGAAAGGAAATTGAAATATTTACTTGAATTGAGTGTTCCGCTGTCTTTCGTAGCATGAAATTTTGCTAAAAAAATAGGCAAATCCCCCCAATTCTTAGGTGCGGTCGTAATTATATAAATAAGAAGCACCTATAGTTATCGTCTCTTCCGTCCGTCTGTCCGCATATAACAGCGAAAAAAATTAGCCAAACGAATGGTTTGAAATTTAATATATACAATCGTTGCGGAATTTTGTCGAATCATTTCAAATTTTATGAAAATCGAATCAAAACTTAAAAATATATTATTGAAAAGTTTTCTTCGTTCTATTAACTCCTATCCTACGTCATTAATTTAATGATATTTCATGATAGGTAATGATTCTAGATTGTCATGGTGATGCTTCCCATTTAAAATGGATTCCCTACTATCCTATTACTGAATTTAATATGTACTCGTAGTAATCGCAGTAAATTTTTTATTCATGCATTTTTGCATCAGAGTGCAACAGCTATTGCACCAAGATCTGAATGTTTATAAAACTATGTTGTAGTACGAATGCACCTCATTTGCCACAAAATGATTTTAAGTATTTTCACCATTCTGTATTATATAATGGAACTATAAATATGTGCATTTATTCAATATTGTAAACTTTAAAAAAAAAGCGCTCCGAATGTAGGCAGATCCCTTAAAATAAAAACTGGTTGAAGAAAAAAAAATACTGCAGATGATGGATGACTTTTATACATGAGATGTGATAAGCGTGTAGCGGTGAATGCCTGCAACATTTCAGAAGGATCCTAAAGAAATTCCTAAGAAAGAAAGCATTCATAAAGTTGACCAGAAAAATACTCGGGCTTCATGAATTGTAACTATGTGTAGCAAATCTCTCTCTCTCTTTTAACACTTTTCAACATACAGCGAAACCTCCCTGTGCGACCACCTCCCTGAACGACCATTTTTTCATGGAACGAAATTTATTCTTATAGGCTCAATACTAATTTTACCTCCATTCAGAGACCAACCCAGTTGAACTCCCTTCATGAGCGACCTATTTCTTTGAAGAAAATGAAACAAATTCCGTTTTTTCCTGGTCGCTTCAAGAAGTTTTTACTACAAAAATAATTTCAATAATTCATTATTCCTAAAACATCTGAACTAAGTTTAGAATTTTTCTTTTTCTTATTCTGGTAACTTTTAAGTGTTTAAACCCCTTTGTGTCTTTTTAGGCAATGAGTTGGGTTGGGTTGATTTTTGACGGCCAATTATCTACACGAGGGATATAGGCCCGGGGGGAGTGCCCTCCGTGGGGGTCCTTCTAAGGGAACCTAATCCGTATTAACGCATGGAAGATACACGGCTCGAAGAAAACCACGAAAACTCCGAACGATTAGGCCGACGGGCGCGATTGGGATCGAACCCAGCACTTCCCGTCTACCAGCTTCGAGAGCAGAACCTCTCGGCCACTTTTAGGCAATGAATTTAACTCTGATGGCAAATTAAGAACGACGGTCAATGAACTCCTCTGCCCTATTATGTCAGGAAACTCTCAAAGAAATAGATAAATTCATGCAATCGTCATTATTTGTTCCCGTCAAAAAAAAAAAAAAAAATGTATTTATTTACTGAACTTTGAAAGGACTTGGAAATAAAAGTTATAAAAGATCAAACCTTAAAATCAAAGCAAACGTCAATGTATTCATTTCTTAAAGTCTGCAGTAATTAACTTACGTAGTTAACTTTTGTTTTGATACTTAAATTTTCATATTTTTTTCCTAATGTGAAAAATAAATTTTAGTAACATTAATCGTATCTTTGTTCCACAATTAAAATCTAGATTTAAACATGTCCTCCATTAAGAGACCACCTCTCAGAGTGACCCATTTTTATTGGAACGGAACGGGGTCGCTTTAGGGGGGGGGGGGAGGGGTTCCAGTAGTTGAAAAGTATATAAAATCATAAGACGAAATCGCTTGATTCAATCACAGAATACATAATATGAACTTAAAAAAGTTTTAGGCAACAAATTAATAATAATCATATAGATGTTACAAGTTAAAAATGTACATTTTATTTAAAAACTTCTTAGTACTTTCGGCCTGCATTTCCCGCGCCCATCATCAGAGAATATTTTTATAGTTAATTGCTGTTCATTCATACAAATACGTCACTTCGTTTGAAATGAGAAAGCCAATAATTATTAGGGTAGTTTTAAGGCTGTTCTTAAAAGGCTGCTTCAGTCAGGCGAAAAGACCCGTTCGCTAATGTTAATCCTATGGAAGAAATTTATAAAGATATCTCGGTTGCATTTTAATATTTTTAATTATATTTTTGGCATTAGACAGCTGAGATCGATCTGTACAAAGGTTGTTTTTTACTTTTTCGATTTTGTTTACAGATATTTTTTATGGGGACACTTTCATTTTCGGAATCGGTTTCGAAAGTGAAAACATCCTCATAAAAAAAATCTGTAACGAAAATCGAAAAAGTAAAAAACGGCCTGCATACAGATCGATCTCAGCTGTCTAATGCCAAAAATATAATTAAAAATATTAAAATGCAACCTAGATATCTTTATAAATTTCTTCCATAGGATTAGCATTAGGGAACGGGTCTTTTCGCCTGACTGAAGTAGCCTCTTAACTGCTCTGGCCAACAAGCGCAAAATGTTTTGGCATATTTACAAAATCATTTTTTAACGGAAAGATATCAAATTGGAAAGCCTGACCATGGAAGCAATTTGGAATGGAACTGTTTTCTCCATTTTTTTGATCAATCAATTACCTATTGAGTTATAAGCTAATTTGATCACGTGACAAACACGTTTTTCGACCGCTTTTGAGTGCTCTTTCTCCTTTCGCGTGGGAATTCGTTTCAAAACGCTCACTTTGACTCTATTTTCTGAAAGATCTATTGGGTTTGCAAAAAATGGAAAAAACAGCTCAATGACATAGTTTTTGAACAACACCACCACCTAGTTTCATGCATTTTCGACCAAAAATGAATTACAACTTATGTCAGAAAGTTGTCCTTTTGGAGTTCAGAACACCCTTAAGTAGAAGTAATAGTCTCCTGAACTGAACTTAAGTAGAGAAAAAATATATAATAACTGCAGTTCCATTTATTTTATTACATCACTGTGTTCTCATACGTCACTTTCATTTTTAAATGCGTAGCTGGACAGTAGAAATAGCAGTGTTTCAGATTAAATTTGCGTAGAGGAATTTAGTCCGCAAATTCAAATTTTAATGATTAATATAATTTATATGATTCATAAATTTTGCAAGATTTAATCCACAGCTCTGTCACGTTTAACCCTTTCCGGCGCGGTGTCCTTAAAAAAGGACACCTAATTTTAATTCCAAAACTGACAAAGTGCATCAAGAATATTTAACTAAAATTTTCCTATTATAATGTACATGAAAATAAGCAAGCTCGCATTTTCTAATAAATTCGTTTATAAATTGCGGTTTCAGTTCAATATTTCATCAGTTTATAAACAGAATTACTCCGCTCCGGTAAGTGTTAAGTTTTAATCAGAATATCACAATAGATTTTGATCATCGTAAAATTATATACCCAGCATCCAATTACTACGCGCCCACTAATCAGAGAATTCATAAAAATCCTGTGTAAAAGCAATCAAATATGTAATGACACCCTGTCATACAATATCCCCAATATATGGTTAAATATCCTGAAAACTTGAGCAAAGTGACGTATTAAAATTAATGGTACGGCAGTTAAATATTTTCCTGTTCGCAAAAATCTGAAACACTGCTACTTCTACTGTCTAGCTACGCATTTAAAAATGAAAGTGATGTAATAAAATAAATGGAACTGCGGTTAATATATATTTTTTCTCTACTTAAGTTCAGTCCAAGGGACTGCTACTTCTACTTTCAACTACTCTAATAATTATTGGCTCACCCATTTCAAACGAAGTGACGTATTTGTATGAATGAACAGCAGTTATAAAAATATTCTCTGATGATGGCCGCGGGAAATGCAGGCCGAAAGTACCTTTTAAATAAAATGTATATATTTTAACTTGTAACATCTATTTTATTGTTTTCGTCGCCTTTTAAGTAAAACAGCGAGCGTTTAAAAACATATTGCATATTTTGTAATTGAAAAGTGTTTATGAATTCCGGTATGTCCGTTCGTCTGTCTGTTTGTCCGAGCTCTAACTCACGTAAATACGCAAATATACTCGGATTGGCATTTAATTTTTATATGACATTGATGTTTTTCTACGCAGGATCGTTATTGAAAAGGAAGGGATTTATAGTTCGTTTACAGGGGAAGTCAAAAGCCGCTATCAGATTCACCAACTTTTCGAGCAATTTTTGAGCCAACTCTTGATTTCCTCCAACTTTTCGCAAAATGTTGGCTCGACACCCAGTGTGATAGCAAACAGCAATATCCCCAACTTTTTATCCGCATCTCAAAAAAGTCTGTCCTAGCCGCAACTTTTCCTCCCACCTTTCAACATTTCAGCGAATCAGAGATAAGCGATTGATACGAAAATGCGATAAATATTGACGGCTGGTACTAGTAGTACTGGTTTTCCCGGGTTTTCCTCCAACTTTAGCAAAGACAATTGTTTGTAACCTTTTTCTCCCTTTCAACTGGGAAAAGTTGGAGTTAAAATCGGCTGTAAAGTTGGTTGCTCGAAAAGTCGGTGAATCTGATAGCGGCTTTACATTACGATCAATGGAAAAATGACGTTCCAAAAGCATTTTAATGATGTTACTCTATTTCAAACATAATGAAGTTGATATGCATTTATGAAGTGCACTAAAATATGCATTCTGTAGAATAGGGGGTGCAAAACATTTATTATTCATTTACAGGGTCACACAAAAGTATCCCGTTACATAAGGGCGTATGAGAAAAAACTGTTTGCTGGGTATTCGAATAATGTTACGCTATTTCGAATATAATGAAATTTATATACATTACTGAGGTTTACTACAAGATACTTGCTATAACGTATGACGCGTATAGCATTTATCGTTCATTTACAGGGATGCACAAAGAATTTCGGATGCGGTACTCTGTCTGAAGTGCTGTCTATTATTAGCGACAACTGCTATAGAAGTGCGTTTTCGGTTATGACATTACTTATACGTTTAAATAAATTTTTGCATACTGCGTGGGGTTTTTAAATGCTATAGATCATATACAGGGCTACATGAAAGAATTGGTAAAAATTACTGAATATGAGCGGGAATTGCTTAAAGGAAATTTTTAATTGAGTTATGCATTTTCAAGGTGAATTATATTTAGACTAAGAGACGTTTGTAGAATATAAATAAAATTATAAGCAGGGCCACGCAAAGAACTGGATACATGGCTGCTGAACGATAATAATTACTGGAAATGTACAGTCGTGGAAAAAAAGTAAATACCCCCTACTAACTCTGCAACTAATTATAATAGAAGAAAGTTACTGGTAGCTTACGATTGGAAAAAGGTCTACTTTTAAATGATGTATGTAAAATGTGCTTAGGGGGCCATGTAAATAATTGGAGCACTTTTCTGGCTACGGACGGTAACTGCTGAAATCTGGTTTTCAAATGCGTTATACTTTTTTTTTTAATGTTTGCTGTAGGTATCTTCTTCACCTTATTAAACAGCGAAGTATTGTTAAAGTATTTTGGAAGTGTTGGAGTTTCATAATCTATACTTGACGTGTTATTTTCCTTTCTTGTTATGTTATTTTAATCGACCCGTGCGGGCAGTTTTCACATAGTAGTAGATATTTCAAGATCTCATAAGCACTCCCACCACAAATCGCTATGGTTGGCGTCTGAAGGATTGATTTGCAATTTTATTTGTGGACTCTAAATGAATAAAGATGTCTCCGTAAAAACATCAACAAAATCATTTTATTAAATGATAAAAATTTATGGACCAACCACACTGAATACAACTCATATTCAAAATAATTAGAATAATTACTTTTTTTACAAATTGAAAATATCGTTTGGTAATTTAATGTCTTTTAATGCAAATATGCAAACCATATTTTTATTAAGAACTTACTGTCGATTAAACTTATTTATTATCTTAAAATTAATATCATTTTTGAAAAGATTAATTGAAAAGAATATATTTTGAATAGTCAAAATATTAGAATATTTATAATAATAATAAAGGACTTTACGTTGTAATAACGATACAAAACAAATAGGTGTTGCTATCCAACGTACAATTTATTCACAAGTTTAACATAAAACTCTACGTTTCGGTTTAATCTTTAAAACCTTCATCAGGAGAAAATTTTTCTAAAATATAAATCGACAACAAACTCTTTACATGCTACATTTTGAAATCAATTCAAAATTCAAAACATTCTAACGGAAACCTCTTACTCCCAAATAAACAGTTCAGTGGCGCCATCTTTTAACCAAAGATGCAAACGAAGAAAGACTAGCTGAAAAAATGGAATTTTCATTGACTTTTCAAAATTGAAAGCCATATTTCTGGGATGTGAAAGGAAACATTATCATTACACACTTCATGGTTTCTTAGACGAATTTCTAAAGATTCACGAATAATAGCATTGCGCGGAATAACTTGTTTGGAAATAACTTTATCATGGTCAAAGTCTATAAATGAAATGAGTCCTTTATGGTAGCTTCTTGAGAGTGCTGTAGAAAATTTACGAAACTTCAAATCGTTTTTATGTTCTTGCAATCTTTCGAAAAATCGACGTTTAGTCATACCAATATAGGACGAGGTGGTCCCATCAGAAAATTTAAAGGGAATTTCATACACCCCAGAAAAAGATGAAAAAGGAATTGGATCTATTTTTTTACACAGAAGATTAAACAAAGTCATAGAATTAGAGGCAACAAGTTGAATGTTGAATTTCATGAAAGACTTTTTTAACTTTTCAAATAAGATAGGAAAATAAGGAACCTTTCGGTAAACTTGATTAAATTTGGGGGAGGGGGGATTAACAGAAACTTTATACTTATCAACCAATTTATAGATAAGGCTTGAATTAAAACCATGACATAATCCAATATTAACGATGAAATTGATTTCATCATGTTATTCCTGTCACTGCAGCTGCCCCATGGAATTATAAGATTGCAGCATTTAGGTCATTTATCCAGCGTGCATTACTTGTTTGTTCCGATGAATTTTTGGATGATGAAATCAATTTCATCGTTAATATTGGATTATGTCATGGTTTTAATTCAAGCCTTATCTATAAATTGGTTGATAAGTATAAAGTTTCTGTTAATCCCCCCCTCCCCCAAATTTAATCAAGTTTACCGAAAGGTTCCTTATTTTCCTATCTTATTTGAAAAGTTAAAAAAGTCTTTCATGAAATTCAACATTCAACTTGTTGCCTCTAATTCTATGACTTTGTTTAATCTTCTGTGTAAAAAAATAGATCCAATTCCTTTTTCATCTTTTTCTGGGGTGTATGAAATTCCCTTTAAATTTTCAGATGGGACCACCTCGTTCTATATTGGTATGACTAAACGTCGATTTTTTGAAAGATTGCAAGAACATAAAAATGATTTGAAGTTTCGTAAATTTTCTACAGCACTCTCAAGAAGCTACCATAAAGGACTCATTTCATTTATAGACTTTGACCATGCTAAAGTTATTTCCAAACAAGTTATTCCGCGCAATGCTATTATTCGTGAATCTTTAGAAATTCGTCTAAGAAACCATGAAGTGTGTAATGATAATGTTTCCTTTCACATCCCAGAAATATGGCTTTCAATTTTGAAAAGTCAATGAAAATTCCATTTTTTCAGCTAGTCTTTCTTCGTTTGCATCTTTGGTTAAAAGATGGCGCCACTGAACTATTTATTTGGGAGTAAGAGGTTTCCGTTAGAATGTTTTGAATTTTGAATTGATTTCAAAATGTAGCATGTAAAGAGTTTGTTGTCGATTTATATTTTAGAAAAATTTTCTCCTGATGAAGGTTTTAAAGATTAAACCGAAACGTAGAGTTTTATGTTAAACTTGTGAATAAATTGTACGTTGGATAGCAACACCTATTTGTTTTGTATTAGAATATTTATTCAAGTGGTTCAAAATATTAGAAAATTTCACTTTAATTCTCCTTTAATTATCACCAATTCATAACTGGTGGCATCATTGATTAAATTCAGACGATTTTATTTAAAATCAGCATTCTTTTCGCAAATTGTTTGCTTTTTCCTCTTAAAATGGGTCGTGTGAGTGATATTCCTTAACCTATTAAATTTCGTATGGTTGATTTGTATCGGCACGGTAAAAATCAATGTTATACAGCGAATTATTTACATTGTTCGTAATCAAGCGTTAGTAAAATACTAACACAATGTTAAAAAAATGGAAAATTTCAAAATAATCGCCGAAATGGCGGTCGAAAACCACAGACATCTGCTAGAGATGACAGGAAACTGAAGCGTATAGTTAAGAAAAACCGCTTTAAAAGTGTGCGATTCTTGCACCGAAAATGAAAAAAAGAAGGAGTTGAAGTTTCTACATCGACAACATTAAGACGTCGCCATAAATTTATGTTTGAATCTCGTGTACCGAAAACAAAACCTCTCCTGACTGCAAAACAAAAGCGTATAAGATTGAATTGGTGTAAATCAAGACGTTTATGGAGCGAAGAAGATAGGAAAAATATATTATTTAGTGATTGAAGTATGTTTTGTGTTTCATATGGTAATCAACGTATTCGAGTTTGGAGAATGAAGCAAGAAGCATTTGATAAAGAATGCTTTAAACTTCCGTAAAATTTGCTGCTAGTGTCATGGTTTGGGATTGCATGAGTGCAGAAGGACCTGGAAAGTTATGCCTCGTCTACGAAAAGGTTAACTTTCAGATACATCAAGAAATTTTGGAATATTACATGATTCCATCAACAGAAGATTTATTTAAAGATGATTTCATCTTTCAACAAGATTTAGCATCACCGCATAACGCGGTGTCAACTAAGAATTGCGTGCCAACAAAGATGTTGCGTGCCAACGCAACATTACGGTACTTCCTTGGCTACCAAACTCACCAGAGCTTAATCCCATCGAAAACTTATGGTGTATAATGAAGAAAAAACTCCAAGAAAATCCTTCTTCAAGTAAAACTGAGTTAGTGGCACGTATAAAGTCTATTTGGGCTATTATTGATAGAAGTGTTTGTAAACACCTTCTATATAGTATGCAAGATCGATTGTACGCTGTTATAAAAGCTAAAGGGAATACTACAAAATATTAAATACCACATACTTCATAAGGTAATATTGCAGCGTAAAATAAAATATTCTAATATTTTGAACCAATCTAAAGTTTATTCTAATATTTTGATGTGCTTCAGAAAGCTGTATACCTAATTTATTGTACTATATTTTATATTTTGTAAATGTTAAAATCTTATCTAAACATTCCAGATTTAATTTATAATAAATTTAATTGCATTTATTTAGTATAAAAAATATATAAATGAAATATAATTTTTTCTTATAACTTTTTCTCAATTATTCTAATATTTTGAATATGAGCTGTATATATAAGTAAAATTCAACGTGTAATATTTATTGTTTTGTATTGTAGTAAATATGTCTCTGTAAAACTAATCCTGTTTTAGACAGGATTTCGTTGCAACAGGTATAATTGTATGGCATTTCTTCCGACGGAATCCTGTAATTTTTCCGTTGAAGGCAAAACTTCGTTCTAAAATGGTTTAATTTTTACAGGCATTACTTTATTAATCCTTAATGTCTTTGTAGATTAAACGAAATTAAAACAATAATGTAATATTATCATAATTGTTATACAAATTCCCATATAGTTGAAAAAGGGAAAATAATTTTATTATACAATTGGAGGATGATGGACATTTTTTAATAACATTTTCTTCTTTTTAGCACCCTAAAATCTATAGAAAACGCGGAATATATACGGAAAAATTGAAAGTTATGTAATGTTGTCATAATTGCTTTACAAATGCCCATATAGTCGAAAAGAAAATAGACAGCAAAATTTCTTTGGAGGGTGATGGAAACTTTTTAACGTCATTTTCTTTTATAGCGACCTAATATCTGTAGGAAACACGCAATGTATATTGAGATAGAGAAAACGCCTTAAAAGTTTTGAACAATGTAATTAGTTTGCACGATTAATTATTCTTATATTTTATTAATTACTGATAATCCTAATTGTTCAATCTATTTGAAATTGGCTACTTGCCTCACCCCCCTTGAATTTTCAATTGCAACGCCAATGAACTCTATCGCTTCGAATTCACCTTCCAGACTGAATTTTCATCCACTGCCTTAGATTTTCTCCTAATAAGACTACACCCTCTCTTCTGAACTCAGGCTCCGAGTGAAGCAGCACCCTCAGACGATCTCGGTGTTCAGAGTTTGGATTTATGAAACGCAGTCGTGTTCTATTTTGAGAATCGTCTGCTGGAAGGGAGGGATGGTGATTTTATTTTTATTCCCGAACATGTGCGGTGCTAGGTTTCTTTTTAAAAGAGGCGGTCTCTTTCTGTTTAAAGCGCCAGACGATTTTTGATGCAAGTGTTCGCATGTGTGTTCTCCCTACATCCCCACCAGTTCCACTTACAAACTTTGAACTTTTCTCTGCTTCCAGCCAAGTTGTTGAACTTTTCGAAACTTTTTTTTTTCCCCTTGCTTTTGAAAAAGTACAACGTCGTCTCTTGTTTTTATAAACTTGATTTCTCAACCAAAAGACATTTTTTCTTAATATTATATCATAAGTATCATAATAAGTATCAGTGCAAAGTGAACTTCGATAAATTTTCAGTGTGCATGAAAGGATAAAAAAAAACACTTTTAAAATGCAAAATTGAAATTAAATTTCAAAAATTTAAATTAAAATCCGGTCTCTTTGTTCTAACTTTAAATTTCATTCTAAAACCAGTTTTATCCCTTGTAATTTTGTTTCCCACGAATACATCTTATTACTTTCAGATATCATTTTCGGTCAATCTTTAAGATTAAAATAGCTGAGGTGCAAATTTTGTAGCTGTACCTGGTTAGCTGATTCCCGGGCTGACCAAATTCAGTTCGGGCATCTGAGCCCGGACAACCAATCAAAAGCTTATCAACCAATTAAAGAAATGTTCCTCCCATGTTTACAACTCTGGCCTCTGCTGGAAAATATGATAAATCCCAAGATATTAGCTAACACGCGCGCCAAAAAAGGGAGAATTTGCACTTTTGAGATGCCTGCAAAACCTATGGCGATGTAACTCCTAAATTCATCAACATAAGTGGCTCGTGGGACCTCCGATCGGACTCGCGAATCGGATTGTAAGATGGAACAGTCAAATAAATGAGTTCGATTCAGCATGAGGTTCCCGAGACTCAATTATTTATCCCACAACTGATGTCACCCCCAAGTTATCCTTACATATGAAAAGCCGGCTGTACGGTCACCTGCCGAAAACTTTCGCGATCACTTACAAATTCGGGACGCGAATTTTATTACATGCATACCATGAACAAACTAACATAGTTGTAATTTTGTCTCAATTTTCCTAAAATACTGGACTAGTACACTATATGGCCAAAGGTGACCGGTCACGTGCGATTTTAGACGTTTTGTTAAATATCTAGAAAAATACATGAGGAATTAAAACTGCAGGTGTGTAAACAGTATAGTATAGGTCATATATTTCCGCGAAGATTTTTTTTCCCGAAACCCAATAGGGGGTCGTTAACAAATTGAAAAAGAACGAATATCTTTTGGATAACCCTGTAAAAACTAATGCAGCAAAAGCGTCCAAACTCGAGATTATTAATAAGTGACTTATTGTAATATACTGTATTCATTTTTATGAGGATACCATGTATACTCGTAGAGAAATTAAAGTTTTTATAAAAACAGTCCCAAATTTCGCCAAGTTTTTTTCTTATAATTTGCAGAGTTTTTTTTTTTTTTTTTTTTTTTTTTTTTAAAGTTCTTTTCAGAAAATATGACAAACAACATTGTACACAAATGAAAATTGGATGAAAAATAAACAGGTTTAATTAAAAATGTTTCACTGCGCATGCGCGAATGCAATCAAAATATAATGTGCATAATATATTAGCTAAGAATAGAGAACAACTTTTGTGAAAGTCTCAAAATCATAGCTTGAAAATTCTGAAAATTATCGTCGATAGAATAAGCTCGAAATCCGTTGTTCCCAAAAGGAAGCAAAAAAAATGAGGAGTTGTATCCAAATATAGTAGTACATGCAATATTGTGTTCGCTATCTTGGCACTAATCAACAAATATTTGATATAACCCCTCATCTTTTTGCTTCTTTTTGGGAACAACGGATTTCAAGCTTTTTCTATTGACGATAATTTTCAGAATTTTCAAGCTATGATTTTAAGACTTTCACAAAAGTTACTCTATATATTTAGCTAATACATTATGTATGTTATATTTTAATTGCATTCGCACATGCGCAGTGAAACATTTTTTAGTAAAACGGCTCATTTTTCATCCAATTTTTATTATTTTTTTAATTCTGATTGCAGAGTATTGTGTACAATGTTGTTTGTCACATTTTCTGAAAACAACTTTTTTTTATATTAAGAACTCTGCAAATTACAGCAAAAAACTTGGCGAAATGTGGGACTGTTTTCATAAAAACCTAATTTCTCTACGAGTATACATGCAATCCTCATAAAAATGAACACAGTGCATTATAATAAGCCACTTATTAATAATCTCGAGTTTGAACGCTTTTGCTACATTAGTTTTTACAGGGTTATCCAAGAGATATTCGATCTTTTTCAACTTGTTGACGATCCCCTATGGGGTTTCGGGAAAAAAAATCTTTGCGGAAATATATGACCTATACTATACTGTTTACACACCTGCAGTTTCAGGTTAAATCCTCATGTATTTTTCTAGATATTTTACAAAACGTCTAAAATCGCAAGTGACCGGTCACCTTTGCCCATATATAGTGTATCTAGAGAAGCGGCCGAATATTTGGATGTTCTGGAAATTAGAAGAAATTTAGTAAACAAATAAAAATTAAATTTAAAAAATCAAAAAACCCGATTGCGTAAAAAAAAAGAAGTAATTAATTATTTCTCATCAACGTTAAACTGTTTTTTATATTACTTACCTATTTTTTTTTATTTACTTGTATTGATGACTTTTAAGTTATGTTTAATTGCTAGTTCCTATCTATAAACACTGTTTTGATGAGGCCTATAGATGTCTATGATGCTAAGAGTCGCAGTAAAGCTACAGATCCTACCTACACAACTTCCAGATTGTGTAATATTTAAACGGAGCTTTTCTGACTGTAAAATAGTCAATGAAACATCGTCTTCATTTTGAAAGACCTATCCAATGATATGCCGCTCAATACGGTGCGTAAATATTTTTTTTCCGTGTCTACCGCCATTTTGAATTTATTAAAACAAAACCTAGCCTATAATCATCGGACGGTTAAGACGAATCGATAGCAATCTCATTCATTAAAATTCATCCAGCCGTTGAGATGTTTCGAGGGTATAAAGAAATCCACATACCCAGATACGCGTGAAACACATAACCCTTCTTGGCAGTCGGGTAATTATATGCATTTAGAACTGTTCTCGAATCCAAACTGGATATTTTCTTACAAATTCCTGAATTAACTTTTATTCGAAAGGTTTTCAAATTTAATGGTGCTCTTATTCCAAAACTATGAAATAAAATAGCATTTTCTCTTTATCCACAAATGCGGAGGATCATTCAGAAGATACTGTCTAAGTTGGCATTTTGAACCGAATTTCGGCCGGAACAGTTCGATAAAGGTCATCCTGAGACAATAATCGCTTATATATCAAGATCTTATATATCAAGATACCACTTGTCAGAAATGAAAAATGCGATAATGAAATTAGGAGAGAAACTGACTTTTAATACTGAAGGATACATATTTTAGGTAATTTCCAGGGTTCGTTGATTTAAATCAGCTTGATTTTAATCATGATTAAAATCATAATTTAAATCAATTGATTAAAAAAAAATCACAGGTTTAATTCAGTTTTCTTTACCCAACTGAAAAGAAGGGTTATGTGTTTCACGCGTATCTGTGTATGTGGATTTCTTTATACCCTCGAAACATCTCAATGGCTGGATGGATTTTAATGAATGAGGTCTCTATCAATTCGTCTTAACGGCCCGATGGTTATAGGCTAGGTTTTATTTTTATAAATTCAAAATGGCGGCTGTAAAATACAAAATGGCGATACAGACGAAAAAAAATGTTTACGCACCCTATTGAGTGGCATGTCATTGGATAGATCTTTCAAAATGAAGACGATGTTTCATTGACTATTTTACAGTCAGAAGCTCTGTTAAAATATTATACAACCTGGAAGTTGTGTATGTATTGTGGATCTCTAGCTTTACTGCAACTCTAACCGTCATAGACAACGATAGATCTTATCAAAACAGTGTTTATAGATAAGAACTAACGGTTAAACACAACTTAAAAGTCATCAATACAAGTAAATAATAATAAAAAAAGAAATAGGTAAGTAATATAAACAAGTAATATATAAAAAATATTTTAAGTCGATTCCTACTTAGGTCAATAAGAGAATTTTTTTCTCCCATTCTTCTTTCCTTTTGAATGGCGCTTAAAATGCCTTGATCAAGAAGAGGGCTCTCTCGGTCTTAAAATACCTTGATCAAGATGGGGGCTTTCTCGATTATTAAAATTTAATTAATCTAATTTAATTAATGAATTAATATTTGAAAAAAAAAACTGGATTAACATCAAGTGTTATCCACTACGAGTTTAAAAAAATTTATTTGAGCTTGATTGGATGAATAATAAGTATTTTATTAACGATTGAAAATTTGAACAAGATATATACAGGGTGTCCGGTCTCAACGGTGTCCAATGGCTAATTCCTAAACCGTTAGTCATAGACATATAGTTCCAATTACAAAAATGTTTTAAATCAGGTAAAGAAATATTTTAAAAGCGATTTGGGTCAATAAAAACATTTCTTAAAAAATTACGAAATTTAAATTTTTATACGGTTCCCCAGTCCTATAAGTTATATTTAGTGAAATTTTCCTTTTACACTGACAAGTAATACAAAAAAAAGTCCCGTTATTCTACGATTAAAATTGACCGAGTAATAGCTGTTTAAAGTTGGAGCATATTTTTTGCTGCAAATTGGGGGTCATTCACAAATTTAGTCGAAATATAATTTCGTCAGATATAAAAAATGTTTGGGAGTAAAATTAACATTGCAATATAAATTTGAAATCTTTAATCATTCTGGCATATTAATGGAAAATATACAATTTGTAATAAACATTTAAGAAGAAAGAAAAAACAGAATTTTTGTTAAATAAAATGATTCTAAATTAACAGCCTCAATTCTTTACAAAATGATACGTATTTTGAAATATTATTAGATTGCACAAGCCTGCAAAAGTTGGGTTATGTCATGTTCTTTAGCTTTTTATATTTGATTCTTATATATTCTGTACCGCTGAATCCGAAATTGACCTTCATTTTTAACTATCATATCAGAATTTTTCGCAAATTGCAAATTTCAAAGTTAAGAAGTTCAATGTTAAAATTGAATTTCCACCCCCATCTCATCGGATCACTCAGCTGTTTAGCTGTAAGAATCCCAGGATAAGCAAAAATATCGAATAATTTTTTTAACCAAATAAAATAAAAAATGTTTAACATATGTTTTATAGTATGAGATTTTCGCTATATTTTAACTTACACATTTGCGATTTGCAAAAAAATTCTAACGTGATGGTTAAAAATGAAGGTCATTTTCAGATTCAGTGCTAAAAAGTGCGTAAAAATCAATTATCAAAAGTTAAAAAACACAACCATCTCCTCTACTTTATAGTATTCGATTTTTGTTATTCTTTAAATTTGAAAATTTATGATTTGCGAAATATCCTGACATGATGATTAAAAATTAAGGTAATTTTCTGATTCGGTGCTAAAAAATACATAAAAGTTAAAAAACTCAACAATTGCAGTCTTGTATTATCTAATCTAAAACTTTTTCTTAAACTCCTTGGCAGAAATCGATCCGAAATGTTTTGTGTTATCCTGTAAAATAAGTATAAATGGTAACCACCAAAAATCTTAATAATATTAGATTGTTATCGGATTTGCGCCAGTATGTAAAATGCAATCTCGATCGGATATTTAAAAGTGGGTTAAAGTTCGAGTACAAATTTTGAACTGGAAAAACATACATACGATTGTTGAAGTAACATAAAAACTTATAAAAAAAACATAATTTTTGTTAAAAGAAATCATAAGAGAAACAGTCTCAAATCCTGACAAAATAAAACATATCTTATTTTAGCCAATTTGAGACTTAATCATAATACTTGTAGGATTTTTTTTCAAAGCGCAGATACACATGAAGTAAGATCTTCGAATACTTTAAATACTTCGTATATGATCCCTCAAAGCCAAGCCGAACTCATTTGTTTTCAGAGTAGAAAAGTGGCATAAGTCATGCATTTTTAAAGTTTCCTAACTCGCTCAATTTTAGCGTTATATGAATGGGACTTATTTTGTCTTACTTGTCAGTGTAATAGGAAAAAATTACTAAATATAACTTAAAGGACCGGGGGACCGTATAAAAATTTAAATTTCGTATTTTTTTAAGAAATGTTTTTATTGACCCAAATCGCTTTTAAAATGTTTCTTTATCTGATTTAAAACATTTTTGTAATTGGAACTATATGTCTACGACTAACGGTTTAGGAATTAGCCATTGGACACCGTTGAGACCGGACACCCTGTATAGCGAGAGTGTAAGCTAATAGTAAGAATTGAAAAAAAAAATGTTTTAGATGGATGAGAAATAATTTATTAGTCGGTTTTTTGGATTTTTTAAATTTAATTGTTTATTTAATACTATCTTTAGGATATCTGTTATGCAGCAGAGAAATTAAAAAGCTCCAAGAAAATATCAGCATTATTGTTTGCTAAATTACTCTACTTTGCCTATTATATATTAACTTTGGAGCAAAATCTGAACCATTCAATGAATTGTTGTTTGAATCTAACATACTCAGTCCTTTATAACGGTGACAGGCACCTGTTACTAGAGGTCTACACGGGCCGAAATATCCAGGCCAGGACCCGACCCGACTCATCGAAAAAAAATTCGGCCCGGCCCGATAAAAAAATTAAAAGTTCGGCCCGGCCCGTACAAAAACGAATATTGGCCCTGCCCGACCCAGTAAAAAACATAAAAGTTCGGCCCGAGCCCGGCCCGGCAAAAGGTTAAAATCTCAGCCCGAGTGAATTTTTACAAAATGTTGATTTTTACGTCGATTTGGTTAAAAATTTGTCTCGTACGAGGAAGCTCTTACCAAAAATATTTATCTTAATTTTTTTTTTTCCCATGTTTATAATCTTCACTTTTATAGAAGTGCCGCAGGCTGCGATATTTATTTTTTTAACGAATATCTATTTTTTGTATGTAAATGCTTCAGTTATCATTAATATTGTTAATCCATGTTCCATGTATTAACATACATGTATTCCATGTATGCTAAAAATCTGAAAAATGCTATACAGTAAAATCTTCTAAGACGGAATTGCATAGAAAAGAAAAAAAAAAATGCGTTATTGACAAGTTCCCTTTTTAGCAAGTATAAATGAGTCATATATTCTTTTCTTACGTATTAGTATATTAATTTTGCATGGATCAACAGGTTTTTCAGTTTAAAACAGGCTTCCGTCATAGGCAGGTTCCCTTTCACACGTTTTACTATATTTTAATTTAGCTATATTTCAATAAGCGTAGAAATCTACTATTCTTTAAAAATAATAAATTTTAATGTTTAAGTGTAGAATAATGGCAATTTAAAAATGTATGCATTTTTTGCAAAAAAATTTTGAGCCAGGCCTAATTTTGCTGATCTTTGAATGGATCTGGTCAAGCTGAGACAATGATTTTCATACGGGCTAGGTCAAAACTAGGATTGAAAATTTTGGGCCGTGAAGACTAGGAATGATACCAGTCCCGGCTCTGTACAGAAAAAAATAAGTTAGGCCCTTCCCGGCCCGAGCCTTCAGAAATAAAGTATGGCCCGGGCCCGGCCCCGCCCGAGGGCCGTGAATGAAAATCGGCCCGAAGCCGGGCCGGGCTCGAACTTCGGGCCGACCCGTGCAGGTCTCTACCTGTTACAATTATCGAAAAGGGTGACACTATATAGAATTCATGGTCAACCAGCTTTTTACTGCAATAGTTTCATTTGCTTCAGTAGAACGATTGTTTTCTGCTTTTGGTTTCGTGCATTCGAAAATTAAGATTCGATTAGGAACTGATAAAACTGCTGAACTCGCTTTTCTGTACCAGCTCTTTAAAAAAAGTTAATATTAATTTGCTTTCTTTATATATATATATATATATATATATATATGTTGCTATTTTTATTTTAATTAAAATACTTATGGTTAAATTCATTTTTGACATATGATGCATAGTTTTCCATGCATTTTGTCTGATAAAATGTTTTGATAGCCTAAAATGTTGCCTTTTAATCATTTATGTAAATTGTGTAATGGTATTAATAATATATTGGTAATATTTAATATTATGAATGTGTGTGTGTCTGATTTTCATATTATAAATAAAAAAACCCCCATAAAGTAATAATAATGTGTGAGGGTTTTTTGAAAAAAAAATCTGATTTAAATGAAAAAAAAAATCCGATTTAAATAATAAAAATTGATTATTTTAATTAAAAAAAATATCACTAACGCCGGTAATTGTACCTGGTAAAAATAACCAATAAAAATTTTGCTTTTGTTATTTTTTTTTATAATTCCCCTTTGCATGATTTTAAATCTGGGTTATTGTTGACATTCTTAACAAACTAATCAGGAAGTAGAAAATAATGTTTCGAAATAATGTTTCCACTTTTTTTCAATGAAAATCTTAATGATCACGCTCCATTTAATAAATTTATATAATCTTTATTTTCTTTAAAATTTGAATAATTTTGTTTGAGTAGTAATAGAAAACTTTGAATTTTAATACCAATGACCATTTGCAAAATTCTATTTATATTTAGGGTTTTAAGACCCGTGTCCTTTACTGGAATGCTTAATTAGTAAATTTCAAGTAATGTACATCCCATGTAGACATTGCTAAAAATGCAATTTCAGTAATGTTCATAGTGCATAAAATCTTTTGACTTTACTGAAAGCCTAAGTAATCAAATTTAATTTTTAAATTGCACTTACCAGAATGTAATAACACTTTTTTTTCCTTAATAAAATTAATAATTTTTTCCTTTTCTTTTAATTAATTTCGTGTTGTTAATAAAATTTTCGATATTTCACTGAAATTAATTTATTTTTATAACTCTGCCTTGCGTACTTTATAATATGGCAGTCAATAAAACAGATCAGGAAGCAAAAATATAGTTCAAGGGCATAGGGAAAAGAGGGGCTCATAGGGCTCAATCCCTCCACATTTAAATAAAAACAAGTTACAGAAGTTGTTAAAAATCTATTATTTTTGGTCTTAAATGTCGGCTTATTCGTCTTTAAAAAAAATAATTAAATTTATAGTATAGTAATAAAACTAGTAAATCTGCAGATCAGTGGCCTCAAACATCAGTTTTGCATTTTTATTTTGAAATTATTTTATTTAGCATTTAAAACATTCAATCTGCAACATCATTTCTTTCATATTTGTAATACTAATTACTAGAAGTAATATATTAAGTAGTATCAGGGAGTTTAGTTGTTAGAAATAATGAGAAATATTCGAATCTATGCACTAATATTCTGAAACTTTTTTTTAAATTACCTCTCTAAATCCCCTCATTATATCAGTAATTTGATAAGTGATTCCCTGAAATTTAGTATTTTAAACTACCTATCTAAAATAATTACATTACTGATCTTGTTATAATTACAATAATTTAAACAGTGAATAATTTTCACAAATATTTTTTCAATTATTAATATTGTAATTGTTAAATTTCTTTGAAAATAACTTTTTTGTTTAATTAGCATGCTTTCATTAAATTTAAGTTCCAAATACAGTCACAAAAACAATTATATCTATTACTTTTTATGGGATGTCCATTACTGGAACAGAGAAGGTTCATTACTGGAACAAAGGGTATCCTTCACTGGTCCATTACTGGAATTTTGGGTGTTATGATATATTCTTGTTATTTACAATTAAATTTTTATTCATATTGGGAAATGAGAATATGAGAATGGTTAAATATTGTTTAAAGATTAGTATAATACTGAAAAAACTGCAATATAATAATTATAACTATTGCCGAAAAAAATAATTTTTTAAGAAATTCCTTAAGGGTGTCCATTACTGGCACATCTACCCTATATATTAAATTCAATAATACGGAAGTAATAGGACTCCATTTTAAATAGGACGTCATCACCATGGCAACATAGAATCCTTATCCCATGATATTTCATGGGATATGATTGAATTAATTGCGTAGGATAGGATTTAATAGAATGAAGAAAACTTTTATTAATATCTTTTTAAGTTTAGATTCGATTTTCATAAAATTTGAAATGACTCGATAAAATTCTGAAACGATTCTATGTATTAAATTTCAAACCATTCGGTTGGGTAGTTTTTGCGCTGTTATAATCGGACAGACAGACGAACGGACCAGACGACGACAATACACGGCTTGCACATGACGTCCCATGTCTGGCATAGCTTCATATGGTGCCCAAATATAAGGCGAATGTGGTGCTCTCCATTTGACTTATTAGACTTATTTGCACTATAATAACAAAAATAAGAAAGATCTAAATTAAACAGGAATATAGCACGTGCTTTTAACGGCAAACGGGGAGTTCTGACGTTCCGTGTGTGCTCCAGATGCAATAGTATCAGTCGTTGCTAATAGCAACGTGGCATCAATGCAAGCCGTTTATAGGTGCTAACGTATTTATATACAGTGAAACTTCCATTTAACGAAGTCTCATCGTTACACTAATAACACTTCGTTATGAAGAAAATTCGTTAAATAGAAATCAACTCAAATTCACGAAATTTGTGTAATAAAATACGCATGCATAAAATTAAAAATACACATAAAATGGAAATATTGGAAAAATGTATTTTAATTCGGGCAAAAACTTTTTTATGCAATGTAGACATATGCGAAAAATTTAATTAGAATAATGTCTAAAAAAAACATATAACTAGAGAACAGGAATTCTGCTTTTTAAGAATTTAGTGTCGCCCCCGGTATTTCCATTACTTCTTTTTCTTCTGATGGACTGGTGGCTTCTATTATTATGAAACAGCCATGATAAATGAAGCGTTAGGTGAAGATGAAAGAGCAGTCGTAAAAAGTTAGAACTGATTTTCTGGACAGAATGGGAAAAAAAATGGCCATAATTTTTTTTTTTAGCGGGACTCTACTGTAGTGCAAAACATATTTCAATTTTAAGACTTAAAGCACACGCTTTTATTTTATGTAAAATAACGTCATTTGCATTAATATAGATACTTAAAATTAAATATAGTTTATAATAGCTCCATGTGTTATGATAAATCCTTCATTTATATTTTTCTCAAAATAGCACGTACAGTAAACTCTCTGTAAGGCGGACTCTGTGTAAGTCGGAAATCTGTCTAACTCGGAAAGATTTTCAAGTCCAAGCAAATCCATAGACATAGAGTAAAATTTGTCTAAGGCGGAATATTGTCTACTGCGGAAAACTTTCTTGGTCCCGATCGCTTCCGCCTTAGACAGAGTTTACTGTATTTTAATTTTTTTTTCAATTTTTATGAGAAAATGGCAACAAAAAGATATAACGGCTATTTTTCAACTATTTTTTTCTTTACTTTCTACAGAAATGGAGTACTTCAGTTGCCAAAATGAAACAAATGTCGCTAAAAACTACGAAAAAAAAAATAATGTTTCAAAAACAAATGGAGATGCAGTTTTCAAACAAATTGCATTAAAAAGTACTTTTTTTTCCAATACATTGTATAAACATTGAAAATGTGCGATGCTTAGAAGTTTAAAAAAATGCTGTAGAGTATTTAATCACGCAATGAAACATCGGCTTTTGTTTTACGGCTGGCGTATACAAGGTAACGTTATTTATTGGAGACAAAATAAGCTGGGAGAAAGAAATAGCATTCCGGGGGCTAATAAAGAGATGTAAACTAAAACTGAAGTGTAGCGTACATTTTCCCCTTTTTCTCAGGATTCCAAATCCTTAACTTTTAAAAAGTCTGTAATATTACTTTTTACAGGTTTCTTATAAAAAATACACTGTTCATAAAAATTTTCGCGCTTTTGGAAGTATCCGAATAATTCATCTGTAACATTTTCTTGAATCCCCTTCTTATTGCATCGAAGGCTTTTAGCATTTCTTTTTTTGAAGGTCTTTCAATTTCTTCTTCATTATCATCTTCATCGTTCGCTGTAGTTTCTTCTTTACATTTTATTACACTTCTCAATGTGTCATTGTTAGTAGGATATTCAGTTGTCTTGAGTGGTTCAGTTGTGTTAAGTGGAATAAACTTCGTTATATAGAAAGAATATATTTTTCGTAATAAGGAGATTAATTTACATGTTAATGGTGTTCATAGCCAAGGTTCAGCAGAAAACTTCGTTAAACAGAAAACTTTGTTAAATAGGGGATTCGTTAAAGGGAAGTTCCACTGTAATTACGAACGTATCCAAAAACAAAATACAGTCGGACCTCGTTATCCCGACACCCGGTTTTCACGTCACTCCGCTTATCACGTCATTTTTTCAATGTCCCGATTTTCTTTATATGATTTTAAAGTAAATAAACTCCGGATTTTACGTCGTTGGATAATTTTCAACTTCGGATATCCCGACGGTTTAGGAAAATGATCCATTTTTCAAAATCCATCTTATAAGCAAGGAAATAAGCGGTAAGAAATGTCTTAGCCAAACTTTTCAGAAAAGTGTCTAAAATACCCATTGAGATAAATGAGAAATTTTACTTCAATCCTTTATCTGAATAAATAAACCCACAGACTATGAATGACCCACTTAGGCTCGAGATAGACGTTTCAGCCAACTCGCGGTCTTTTTATTCTGGTCAGGTGGCTCTTTCTTGTGGTTACACGGCACTTTTTCATCCGACTAAAACCGAAGCATTGCATTGCATTGAAACGATCAGAAATTATCAAACATCTATTTCTGATGCAACGAATATTGATTACAATTCATTGTATAATATTTAAAAAATAATTTTAGGAACCACATCTAGGGACAAGCAAACCTTAATTCATCAATATTTCATGTAACAATAAAAAAATGTCATCATAAATCTGATTTTTATTATTTTCAATTTTATTATTTTTTTATTCTATTCAATTTTTATTATTTGTTTTTGTGTTTATTTTGTTCAATAATAATGTTTTATTGCTTAAAGCTTCAAGAATAGTTATGAATTTAAAATTATCATTAATTAATTAAAAATACAGCTTATTATAAACATATTTTTCTCCAACTCCGGTTACCGCGACACTCCGCTTATGACGACACTTTTTTCTGATCATTAGAGCGTCGGGATAACGAGGTTCGACCGTATTAGTTCTCGTCTGCCATACTATGATGTTAGCTCCCCAGCTTTAAATCTCCACCCTGCTTAACAATTCTGGCCGTGAAACAAGCAGACGATTATGTCAAAAAGGCTGTCACTCTGTTCGTAAAAGTGGGTCATTCGGTACGCACAGGTATCTATAATTAAGTTCAGACCTGTCAACTTTGGGGCAGGAATGAGGCCAACGCCACGCCGGGACCGACAGAAGTTGTGGAATAGTAATAATGGAAATGATAATAAAAAAAAAAGACGACGCATTCTGTTTCATTTACCTTGCAGAATAGAAATGAATTACGGCACCTTTATAATACACTGGAATCTCGATAATTCGATTAACCTGGTGATTCGATACTTATCATTACCATGATTGATAACTTGAATGAGGAATAAACTCGCTGACTCGACACATTGTAGTAGAAACCCTCATAATTCGACTATAATTTCAGCTACTGTATAACTTCAAAAATCGGGTGTCATTGTCACCGAGACTATACCGGATTTTTGAAGGAATATCAGAAGAGTAACTAGGAATAACAAAAGTAGTTCTAAATTCTTAATGGTGCCTTTAGCCATAATTTGATTCATTATTAAGTGTTAATTATGTAAGAGAACAAGAAAATTAAACATAAAAAAACTTACCTTAATTGATATTTTCTATGTTACAGAAAAAATCTAATAAAGAGTGAAATTATTTTTTCTTTTATAATTTCATCGATGTATATATAAAATAAAATGGTAAAAAGGCTCAAAAATCAGAGACGAAAGCTTCCTGTGCAAGAAATAATTTTCTTTTTGCACAGGAAGCTTTCGTCTCTGATTTTTGAGCCTTTTTACCATTATATTTTCCTGAAGACGGCTGTAGAAACAGCTCGAAACGTAGAAGTTAATTTTTAGCTTATTAAAGTTCGTGTTTTGTGTACCAATAAGCAATATTGTGTCTTTATTTATTATATTTTATGGTGCAATTGTCCAGTATGTATTATTGAAAAAAATATTTATTAACTAAGGTATAAGAACGAGTCCACATGTGCCCAAAGTGCCTCCGAACCCAATACTCTCTCTCTCTCTCACACACACACACACACACACACACACACACACACACACACAAAAAAAAAAAAAAAAAAAAAAAAAAATCCCTGCCGGCCCGGCCTACAGGCAGAGGTAGATTTCGAAGTTAAGTATACTAATTTCACTAACAAAAACTAAATCATTATTAGATATAAATCCACTTTAACAGTTTTATCTGTCTGCTTTTGACGAGTTTTTATTTCCTTTTTATAAAATAGATGGTTTTATCAGAATCATGTTAAGGCGATATTAAAAAAATATTTTTCCATACTCAACAACTCGAAATTTTCTGGCACATTTTCAGATTAATTTTTAATTAAAAAAAAATATGAAACATGCTGACGCGATTTTTGAAAAGATTTATAAGCGACCTGTGTTTTTTTCTTTCAATTAATTAAAACTTGATTAATAAACAATTATTTTCTCAGTAGGGCAATATTTTTCATTTCTAACACAATCGGTTCGGGAAATTCTGTTCAAAATGCCCACTTTGACATCATTTTTTGAAATATATTCAACCTCTATCAAAAAATCGATCATTACTGTGCATTATATAGTTTCTGAATAAGAGAATCTAGCAATTGGATGCGTTTGAGAGCAAACATGAATTTAAAAATGAGTAAGAAAATAGACAGTTTGGATTTGGATGCACCCTTAATAAGATGATTTTTTTCTTCAACCGCTATGTATTTTTAATTTGTTTTTGCTTTAAGAATTGGCCCTATCAAAAACTTGTCTATATAAATGTTGAAGACAATATTAAGAAGCTATATGATAAATTCATGGAGATTTTATATCTTGTGAATTGACGGAGTTTTGAAAATTTTTCTTCTTCAACTCCCCCCCCCCCCTTTTTTTGGGGGGGGGGGGGTACGAATTGGTCCTATCAAAAACTTGTGAATATAAAAGTTGTAGATAATATTAAGGAGATGTATAATGAAATTATTGGATTTGATATCTTGAGAATTGACGAAGTAAGGAATTTTTTTCTCCCAAAAACCCTATCTTTTGCGCCCCTTGAGACTATTTTAAATTTTATCAAAAATCTGTGATGCATGAATTTTTGGCGCTATTTTTAGAAGTAATAAAAACTTTAAACTGGTTTGATATGTACAAAAATTAAGAAGTTATGGGTTTTTTTCGGTTTTCACAAAACCCCTCCCTATTTCCATCCCCTTTGTCCGATTTTGCCCATTAACGAACTTGACCGAAATTTTATGTCTCTTGATTTTATGTATCAGTTTGGAAGAGATTTGTGCAGAATTGCGGAAGTTATCGTGTATAGAAGAAAGTGATAACACAATTGCTTCGGGAAATTCCGTTCAAAATGCCCACTTTGACATAATTTTTTGAAATATATTCTGCCTCTATCAAAAAATCGATTATTGCGGTACATTATATAGTTTCTGAATAAGCGAATCTACCAATTAAATGCGTTTGAGAGCAAAAATGAATTTAAAAATGAGTCAGAAAATAAGCAGTTTGGATTTCAGTGCATCCTTAATGCAATGATTTTTCCAACACAATCCGCTTCGGGAAATTCGGTTCAAAATGCCCTCTTTAACAGCATTTTTAAAAATATATTCTGCCTCTATCAAAAAATTGACCCTTACGGTACATTATATAGTTTCTGAGTAAGAAAACGTACCAATTGGAAGCCTTTGAGAGCAAAAATGAATTGTAAAATGAGTCAGAAAATACGCAGTTTGGATTTGAATACACCCTTACTTAGATTATTTTTTTCTTCAACCGCTATGTATTTTTAATTTGTTTTTGCTGTAAGAATTGGTCTTATCCAAAACTTGTCTATATAGATGTTGTAGACAATATTAAGAAGATATATGATAAATTCATGGGGATTTTATATCTTTTGAATTGACGGAGTTATGGATTTTTTATTTCTTCAAACCCCCTTTTTGTTTTCGTTTTTAATTTTTTTTGCGGTACGAATTGGTCCTATCAAAAACTTGTGAATATAAAAGTTGTAGATAATATTATGGAGAGTTATAATAAAATTAATTGGAATTGATATATTGAGAATTGACGAAATTATGAATTTTTTTCTCCCAAAAACCCGATTTTTTGCGCCCCTTGAGCCCATTTTTAACTTTATCAAATATCTGTGATACATAAAAATTTGGCCCTATTTTTAGAAGTAATAAAAACTTTAAACTGATTTGATATGTACAAAACTTAAGAAGTTATGGGGGGTTTTCTTTTTTCACAAAACCCCTCCTTATTTCCATCCCCTTGGTCCGACTTTGCCCATTAACGAACTTGACCGAGATTTTATGCCCTTTGATTTTATGTATCAGTTTGGAAGAGATTAATGCAGAATTACGAAAGTTATCGTGTCCAGAAGAAAGTGATATATATAGTTAGATAGATAGATAGATAGATAGATAGATAGATAGATAAAGTTTTTTACTGAGGGTGGTTTTGGGTTCTAGGAGTCATGATCGGTGTAGATCTGCAAAAAGTTTTCAGAAATTCCAACATAGGAACGATCCCAATAGGTAGTATTTCATACGAAATCTACCTAAAAAACCTCAAATTTCAAGAAGTGAGATTATTTTAGATGATATGCTAGATTGTATTAAGATTATATGATTGTCATTAAGATTATATGATGGCAATTAATTGAACACGATTGAAATTTGTAAAATTTTGAAAAGGAAATAAGAATTTGATAATTTGGTATGATGATATTTTGTATTAGCTTAGGGACTCCAATCACGTGAAAACGCCCGCTTGCTAATGCTAAACCTATGGGTAGGTTGTTTTCGAATTTCTCGTTTAAATTTGAATATTTTTATTTTTATTTTTTTTCCATAGGATAGTTGAGGTCGATCTGTAATATGTCTATTTTGTACTTTTTTTATTTCGGTTGCAGATTTATTAAATAAAGGTATTTTTCTTTTCGGAACCAGTTTCGAAATTGAAAGTTCCTTTATTAGAAAAAATCTGCAACCAAAATCGAAAAAATACAAAATGGCCTTATTAGAAATCGAACTCAGCTATCCTATGAAAGAAAAAATCGTTTAAAAATATTCAAATTTAAACGAGAAATTAGAAAACAACCTGCCCATTTGTTTAGCTTTAGGCGAGCGAGTGTTTTCATTTTCAAGTGAGCGAAGAGTCCCTTTAACTCTTTGAGGGGCAAGCAATAATGTCTCTGTAATATTGAATTCTCACCGAAATAATCGAAAAATTTCATTTTTAAACAGGGAAAAGCAATTTTTCAACATCCCCCCCCCCCCCCCTCCCCAAATTAAAAATATAAAATTTAGTTAAAAGTTCCTGGTGCGATTCTTGTTTAAATTAGGTGAGATATAATATATCCCACCGCCCCTAAAGGGGTTAACTGCGCATCGTTAGATGATTTGTTGAAACCAGGGCTTTGAACCGAAAATCAAAAATCGAAAAAATCCGTTATTGCTTAAGGAAAAACCCGCAAGTGAATCGAAAAATGTTAGGTTTAACCCGCATGGGTCCTATTAATAAGGCATGTTTTTTGTATTAACAATTACTTTTGTTATTATCTACATGTAGTAATGATGGTATATGTCTATACATGTATTATTATGACTTCATTTCTGTTTCAGAATTTAGTAAATAATAATAATAATAATAATAATTTACTTACAAGGAGGGTGTCTAAAAGCGCATACTCAGAAAAATTTGAAAAAAATTACAGAATGTTCTTCTCATGATGATATATATATTTATAAAAAAAATCTGGCGGAACCTCGATATAGCGTTCGTAAAAAATAATGAAATAGAGATTTATTGCTGTTTGGCGACACGATGAAAGAAAAAAAAACGCTTTTATGATCAATATACTATTTAAGAGAAAACTTTTTCTACTCTCCATATTGAACTAGTTTAAGTAAGTTTTACTTAAATAAATACACTTTTATAACTACGGATTTGTACATTTATATGTATATATAATGAAATATATAAATGCTTGAGTCCCGTGAGTCCCTACTTTCTCTATGCCCTTCAAGAATATTCTCTGCTTCCTAATTGGTTTGTTTGATTGCTAGATTATAAAGTATGCAAGACAGAGTTATAAACAAATAATTTCATTACAATATTAAACATTTTATTAATCACATGAAATTAATTAAAAGCAGCTATTTATACAAATTTTGTTCTTATTACCTTCTGGTAAGTGCAATTTAATAATTAAATTTAATTACTTAGCTTTTCAGTTAAATCAAAAAGCTTTTATGTAGTATGAACATTACTGAAATTGCATTTTTAGTAATGTCCATTACTGGAAATTTACCAATTAAGGGGCTACTTCAGTTACCTGGAAAGACTCGCTCGCTAATGCTAATCCTATGGGAGAAATTTTTTTAAGATATCTCGTCTGCATTTTAATATTTTTAAATGATTTTTTTTTTTTTTTTTTTTTTTTTTTTTTTTTTTTTGCATTGGACAGCTGAGATTGATCTCTCCAGCATCTGCCCTTTCTTACTTTTTCGATTTTGTGTGCAGATTTTTTTCAAGAGGATGCTTTTATTTTCTTAACCGGTTCCGAAAATGAAAGTGTCCTCATTAAAAATATCTGTAAACAAAATCGAAAAAGTAAAAAACGCCCTTTGTACAGATCGATCTCAGCTAGCCAATGCAAAAAGAATTGTTTAAAAATACTGAAATGCAAACGAGATATCTTTAAAAATTTCTTCTATAAAATTAGCATTAGTAAGCGGGTCTTTTCAGGTGACCTAAGTAGACTCTTAAGCATTCCAGTAATGGACACTGGTCTTAAAACATTAAAAATAAATTAAATTTTGTAAGTTACTATTTGTATATAAAATTTATGATTTTTTATTACTACTAAAACAAAGATATGCAAATTTTGCAAGAAAAATATATAACTATATAGTAAAGAATATATAAATTAATTAAGTGAAGCATGTTTATTAAGATTTTCCCTGAAAAAAAGCGAAATTTCGAAACATTGTTTTCTGCTCCGTGATTGGTTTGATTAAAAGTGTCAACAATAACCCATATTATACATTCGAACCTCGTTATCCCGACACTATGATTAGAAAAATGTGTCGTCATAAGCGGAGTGTCGCGGTAACCGGAGTCGGAGAAAAACATTTTTATAAAAAGCTGTATTTATTAATTTAAGACACTTTTAAATTCGTAACTGTTCTTGCACTTTTAAACAATAAAACATTATTATTAAACAAAATAAACACAAAAACAAAATTGAAAAAATTAAAAATCAGATTTATGATGACTTGTTTTTTTATTGTTACATGAAATATTGATGAATTCTTTGCCTACACCTAGATGTGCTTCCTACAATTCTTTTTTCAATATTATGCAATGAATTGTAATCGATATTCGTTGTTTCAGAAATGGATGTTAAATAATCTCTGATCGTTTCAATACAACGCACTGCTTCTGTTTTAGTCGGATGAAAAACGCCGTGTAACCGCAAGAAAGCGCCGCCTAACCAGAAGAAAATAACCGCGATTAGACTGATACGTCTATCTGAAGCTTAAGTGGGTGATTATAGTATGTAGGTTTATTTATTCAGACAAAGGATTGAAGTAAAATTTCTCATTTATCTCAATGCGTCACGAGATTAATTTTAACACAATTATTCTAATTGGTAAATAAACATGTTTCAATGGTAACATCTTTCTAATTGGTAAGTAAACATTTACATCTAATATCTCAATGGGCATTTTAGACATTTTTGTGAAAAGTTTGGTCAAGACATTTCTTGCCGCTTAATTTCCGTGCATATAAGATGGATTATAAAAAATGGAATTTTCCTAAACCGCCGGATATCCGGAGCTGAAAATTATTCAACGACGTAAAATCCGGAGCTTATTTACATTAAAATCATGTACATTAAATCGGGACTTTGAAAAAAATGACGCGAAAACTGGGTGTTGGGATAACGAGGTCCGACTGTAAAATATGCACGGAGGAGTTATGAAAAAAAAATAATAAAAGCTAAATTTTTATTGATTATTATTTTTATAAACCAAAAACTTTGAGGAGTGTCAGTTACCCTGAAAGAGTGTCAATTACTGACACGTCTACCCTAGTTATTCGCCTCCCCCCCTCCCCCACACACTTCTTCTTACAAAGTGACGATACCAATAGGACGGCTTGATTTAACAGAACAGATTAAGCAACAAAAACACAACTGGACTGCTGACTTTATCATATTAAGTCATTTTGACTTTATCATATTAAGCAAAACCACAACTGTGCTAACTAATAATAAAAATTTACTTAACTACGGAATTTTCTATAAATAAAATGGATACTGTCTGAACAGTCTATTTTCCCAAGAATTTATTTCTCCTTAACCCTTCAGCACACGCACCCATTTCTATACTGTAACCACACGCATCGGAGAAATATGAACCTAACATTTTCGCTAACTTCTGGATAAAAAAATGGGCATTATAAGTAAAAATATTCAGTCTAAAGTATTATTTGAATCATTTTTTAGGTAACAGGATATATTACAGTAGAACCTCGTTATCCCGACACTCTAATGACTAGAAAAAAGTGTCGTCATAAGCGGAGTGTCGCGATAACCGGTGTTGGAAAAAATGTGTTTATAAAAAGCTGTATTTTTAATTAATTTAAGACAATTTTTAATTCATAACTAATCTTGCGCTTTTAAGCAATAAAACATTATTATTAAACAAAATAAACACCAAAAACAAAATTGAAAAGAATAAAAATCAGATTTATGATGACTATTTTATATTTTTATTGTTTAATGAAATATTGATGAATTAAGGTTTGCTTATCCCTAGATGTGCTTCCTAGAGTTCTTTTTTCAATATTATTCAATGAATTCTAATCAATATTATACAACGAATTGTAATCAATGTTCGTTTTTTCAGAAATGGATGTTAGATAATTTCTGATCGTTTCAATGCAATGCAATGCAATGCTTCGGTTTTAGTCATTTGAAAAACGCCGTGTAACCACAAGAAAGCGCCTCCTGACCAGAACAAAAAGACCGAGAGTAGACTCATATAGTGTGTGTGTTTATTTATTCAGATAAAGGATTTAAGTAAAATTTTTCATTTATCTCAATGGGTATTTTAGACACTTTTGTGAAAAGTTTGGCTAAGACATTGCTTACAGCTCCATTTCCGTTGTTATAAGATGGACGATGAAAAATTTTCCTAAACCGTCGGGATATCCGGGGTTGAAAATTATTTAACCACGTAAAATACGGAGTTTATTTACATTGAAACCATATACAGAAAATCGGGACTTTGAAAAACTGACGTGAAAAGCGGAGTGACGTGAAAATCGGGTATCGGGATAACGAGGTCCGACTGTATTTGCTTTAAAAGTCAAATTTCAAAGAAAAAAAAACTTACCTTTAATATTGTGATGTAAATGATTTCGTGCGTCGGGTCAGAAATACCCGACGCGTGTGCTTACGGGTTAATAAAGTTATAATAATAATGTTATATG
The DNA here is from genome assembly GCA_963932465.1 of Maratus speciosus. NCBI lineage: Eukaryota > Metazoa > Arthropoda > Arachnida > Araneae > Salticidae > Maratus > Maratus speciosus. The sequence continues at coordinate 555,678,491 of OZ010792.1, forward strand.
GAATTTTACATTTTTGAATAATGAAAATGAAATCCTTTTTAAATCATTTTGATTTATTAAAAAGGTAAGAAAATATTTTTAATGAACAAGAATGATATTCTTAGTATCTTAGTGCTTCTCACAATAGGACATAATAAATAATCTTGAAAATAATTTCACATTCTGCGGATTTCATTTTAAAAGTAAAATAATGTATATATCTATATTTTAAATTTCTTTCATACGTGTTTGTATAAAGCACATGTGCATGCATTGTTCTTGTATTTTAAATACCTCAAAAAGGTCAATGACCAAAACCGGAAGAAAGACATACGCTTTTCTGTATTAAGCAAAAGCAGAAATTTTCTAATGATGGAGATGAGATTTTGAAAAATATTTTTGGCGGTAGATCGGGAGGGAGGGTCTAAACTTCTCATTCTAACTTAAAGAGAAGATAATTGCATCTCTATCCTTAGAATGTAGACTCATTAAATCGTCTGCAAAATATATGTAACAAGAAAAATATTAGCTGCAACCGTGGTTATTTATTCCTGCTGTTGAAAACCCAATATTGGATCCTAAATTTTTTTTCATTAAAATTTCGAAATATATAAAAGTTTAAATGATTAAATTAAATTTAAAAGTTTAAATTAAACATATTTATGCATATTGAATGATATTCATATATTTTTCCTCGATATGTCATTTTTCTCAAACGGGTTAATTTTGAGTATTAAAAGATAAATTGTTTTGAAGATCATTAAAAAACTATTATAAATTTAAGATATTTAAGATTTAAAACCAGCGTTTGTTAAAAATGAAACTTTCAAACCTCTTTCTCAATTTGTTTAAATCTTTTAGTATTAAGTATAAGGTGGGTTTTTTGATAAAATTTGTCAACATTAAAAGTATTTTAAAATTGTTGATTTCTTGATAAACTTTCTTTAAATTAAAGAATTTTCAATTTAAGATATAAAATCAGCATTTATTAATAAAGGAAACTTTTAAATCTCTTTCTCAATTTGTTTAAATCTTTTAATATTAAGTATAAGGTGGGTTTTTTGATAAAATTTGTCAAAATTAAAAGTATTTAAAAAATTTTGATTTCTTGATAAGCTTTCCTCTCAGTTAAAGATGTTTAAATTTAAGATTTAAAACCAGCATTTGTTAAAAATAAAACTTTTAAACATCTTTCTTAATTTGTTTAAATCCTTTACAATTAAGTATAACGTGAATTTTTTGATAAAATTTGTCAAAATTAAAAGTATTTTTAAATTGTTGATATCTCGATAAACTTTCTCTCAGTAAAAGAATTTTAAATTTAAGATTTAAAGCCAGCATTTGTTAATAAATGAAACTTTTAAACCTCTTTCTCAATTTGTTTAAATCTTTTACAATTAAGTATAATGTGAGTTTTTTTTTATAGAATTTGTCAAAATTAAAAGTATTTTAAAATTGTTGATTTTTTGATAAACTTTCTCTAAATTAAAGAATTTTAAATTTAAGATATAAAATCAGCATTTATTAATAAATGAAACTTTTAAATCTCTTTCTCAATTTGTTTAAATCTTTTATTATTAAGTGTAAGATGGGTTTTTTGATAAAATTTCTCAAAATTAAAAGCATTTTAAAATTTTTGATTTCTTGATAAACTTTCAGTTAAAGAATTTTGAATGTACGATTTAAAACCAGCATTTTAAAAAAATGAAACTTTTAAACATCTTTTTCAATTTATTTAAATCTTTTACAATTAAGTATAATGTAAGCTTTTTGATAAAATTTGTCAAAATTAAAAGTATTTTAAAATTTTTGATTTCTTGATAAGCTTCCTCTCAGTTAAGATTTTTAAATTTAAGATTTAAAACCAGCATTTGTTAAAAATGAAACTTTTAAACATCTTTCTCAATTTATTTAAATCTTTTACAATTACGTATAATGTGAAATTTTTGATAAAATTTGTCAAAATTAAAAGTATTAAAAAAAAGTATTTTAAAGTTGTTGATTTCTCAATAAACTTTCTCTCAGTTAAAGAATTTTAAATTTAAGATTTAAAACCAGCATTTGTTAAAAATGAAACTTTTAACCCTCTTTCTCAATTTGTTCAAATCTTTCACTATGAAGTATAATGTGAGTTTTTTGAGAAATTTTTTTCGAAATTAAAAGTATTTAAAACAGTTTGATTTCTTGATAAACTTTCTCTAAATTAAAGAATTTGAAATTTAAGATATAAAATCAGCATTTGTTAATAAATGAAACTTTTAAATATCTTTCTAAATTTGTTTGAATCTTTTAGTATTAAGTATAAGGTGGGTTATTTGATTTGATAAAATTTCTCAAAATTAAAAGTATTTTAAAAATTTTGGTTTCTTAATAAACTTTCTCTCAGTTAAAGAATTTTAAATTTATGATTTAAAAATCAGCTTTTGTTAAAAATGAAATTTTTAAACATCTTTCTCAATTTGTTCAAATCTTTTACAATTAAGTACAATGTGAGTTTTTTGATAAAATTTGTCAAAATTAAAAGTATTTTAAAATTGTTGATTTCTTGATAAACTTTCTTTAAATTAAAGAATTTTAAAATTAAGATATAAAATCAGCATTTGTTAGTAAATGAAACTTTTAAATCTCTTTCCCAATTTGTTTAAATCTTTTAGTTTTAAGTATAAGGTGGTTTTTTTGATAAAATTTGTCAAAATTAAAAGTATTTAAAAAATTTCGATTTCTTCATAAACATTCTCTAAGTGAAAGTATTTTAAATTCGAAATTTAAAATTCTCAATCTGTATTACTTCTAATGAAGTTTTAAAGCCAATTACCGAATTTGCCCAATTCTTGAACATTTAAGCAACGTTTAAGAAATTTAACGGTCATTTCACTTAGTATCCTTATAAAATACTATGTTAAATTAAAATAATAATAATAATAATAAACTTACATAATTTTTCATAAAATGTTTCACCAGTTTTACAGTTTGAATTTATTTTCAATTTAAACATATTAAAAGTTTTATTTTTATAATTTATTTATAGAATATATTGTAAAATCTTATTCAAATCTTAACTTTTCATTATTTGCTTCCAGAAATCTTTTTTTTTTTCCTCTTCTTTTTCTTCTTTTTATTTCTTTTACTAAACTTACAACATATTTTGAGAATTTCATTTCCAAAATAAAATAAAATATATTTTTTAAATTTCTTTAAAAGAAAGAAAAAGGGAATGTAATGCATTGTAGTTGCATTTTAAATATAAAAAAGATCAATAATTCCTCCGCAAGGAAGAAAAGCGACATTTTCTTACTGATGCAAATGTGAATTTGAAAAATATTTTTGAAATAAAGGGGGAATAACCTGAAAGTTACAAAGAACATAATTTCATATCTATCCTTAGCGTGTAGACTCAATAAACTGTTTGCTAAATGTATTGCACGTGATAAGAAAGTTGTTAACTGCAACCGATAATACAGTCGGACCCCGTTATCCCGACACCCGGTTTTGACGTCACTCCACTTATCACGTCAGCTTTTCACAGTCCCGATTTCCTGTATATGATTTTAATGTAAATAAACTCCGGATTTTACGTCATTGAATACTTTTCAACTCCGTATATTCCGGCGGTTTAGAAAAATTGTCTATTTTTCAAAATCCATCTTATAAGCACGAAAATTAAGCAGTAAGAAATATCTTAGCCAAACTTTTCACAAAAGTGTCTAAAATACCTATTGCGATAAAAGATAAGTTTTACTTCAATCCTTTATGTGAATAATTAAAACCACACATTATGAATGACCCACTTAAGCTTCAGATAGACGTATCAGTCTACTCGAGGTCTTTTTGGTCTGATCAGGCGGCGCTTTCTTGTGGTTACATGGCGTTTTTTATTCGACTAAAACCAAAGCATTGCATGGCAATAAAATGATCAGAAATTATTTAACATCCATTTCTAAAACAACGAATATTGATTACAATTCATTGTATAATAATGAAAAAAGAGTTGTAGGAAGCACATCTAGGGATAAGCAAACCTTACTTTACCAATATTTCATTTAACAATAAAAAAACAAGTCATCATTAATCTAAATTTTATTATAAAACACACACATACTACAATATATAATAAAATACACACAAATAACGCCTGCATTCAACGGTTAACAGTATTGTATGTATGTCTGTATAATGTTTGTATATACTGCTAATTTTTATTCTTTTCAATTTTGTTTTTGTATTTATTTTGTCTAATAATAATGTTTTATTGCTTAAAACTGCAAGAAGAATTATGAATTTAAAATTGCCTTAACTTAATTAAAAATACAGCTTTTTATAAATATATTTTTCTTCAACTCCGATTACCACGACACTCCGCTTAAGACGACACTTTTTTCTAGCCATTAGAGTGTCGGGATATCAAAGTTCGACTGTATATGTATATTAGATGAAAATTTCCAACTGGGCGAAAAATGTCCGGACCAGGATTCGAACCCGGGACCTCCTGGCTGAAGCCGCCAGTGCTCTGCCATCTGAGCTATCCCGGACGATTCTGGTCGAACTTTTTCACCCAGATCGCTGGATACGAAATTACACTAGATTAATATTAACACAATTATTCTAACTGGTAAACAAATCATATTAATATGATTTGTTTACCAATTAGAATAATTGTGCTAATATTAATCTAGTGTATATGTATATTTATTAACACTGCAAACTGCATATTTGATATTAGTTTTTCTTCTGAATTAAAATTGAAAAAAGAACAAGTCGGAAATTGTACGTCAAACGTGGCAAATGAGATGCGTTCGTACTATAACTAGTTTTATAAATATTCAGATCTTGGTGCAATAACTGTTGCACTCTAATACAAAAATGCTCGAATGCCAAATTTATTACGATTCTATACATTAAATTCAGTCATACGTCAGTCATAGGACTCTCTCTTAAATAGGACGTCATCACCATGGCAACCTACAACCTCATTACCTATCATGGAATATCATCGAAATAATTACGTAGAAAATCGAAACGTAGTACATCGAAATAATTACGCGAAAAATGTCCGGACCAGGATTCGAACCCGGGACCTCCTGGCTGAAGCCGCCAGTGCTCTGCCATCTGAGCTATCCCGGACGATTCTGGTCGAACTTTTTCACCCAGATCGCTGGATACGAAATTACACTAGATTAATATTAACACAATTATTCTAATTGGTAAACAAATCATATTAATATGATTTGTTTACCAATTAGAATAATTGTGCTAATATTAATCTAGTGTATATGTATATTTATTAACACTGCAAACTGCATATTCGATATTAGTTTTTCTTCTGAATTAAAATTGAAAAAAGAACAAGTCGGAAATTGTACGTCAAACGTGCAAATGATATGCGTTCGTACTATAACTAGTTTTATAAATATTCAGATCTTGGTGCAATAACTGTTGCACTCTAATACAAAAATGCTCGAATGCCAAATTTATTACGATTCTATACATTAAATTCAGTCATACGTCAGTCATAGGACTCTCTCTTAAATAGGACGTCATCACCATGGCAACCTACAACCTCATTACCTATCATGGAATATCATCGAAATAATTACGTAGAAAATCGAAACGTAGTACATCGAAATAATTACGCGAAAAATGTCCGGACCAGGATTCGAACCCGGGACCTCCTGGCTGAAGCCGCCAGTGCTCTGCCATCTGAGCTATCCCGGACGATTCTGGTCGAACTTTTTCACCCAGATCGCTGGATACGAAATTACACTAGATTAATATTAACACAATTATTCTAATTGGTAAACAAATCATATTAATATGATTTGTTTACCAATTAGAATAATTGTGCTAATATTAATCTAGTGTATATGTATATTTATTAACACTGCAAACTGCATATTCGATATTAGTTTTTCTTCTGAATTAAAATTGAAAAAAGAACAAGTCGGAAATTGTACGTCAAACGTGGCAAATGAGATGCGTTCGTACTATAACTAGTTTTATAAATATTCAGATCTTGGTGCAATAACTGTTGCACTCTATTACAAAAATGCTCGAATGCCAAATTTATTACGATTCTATACATTAAATTCAGTCATACGTCAGTCATAGGACTCTCTCTTAAATAGGACGTCATCACCATGGCAACCTACAACCTCATTACCTATCATGGAATATCATCGAAATAATTACGTAGAAAATCGAAACGTAGTACATCGAAATAATTACGCGAAAAATGTCCGGACCAGGATTCGAACCCGGGACCTCCTGTTCCCGGGAGGCTGTTCGAATCCTGGTCCGGACATTTTTCGCCCAGTTGGAAATTTACATCTAATATGATTTGTTTACCAATTAGAATAATTGTGTTAATATTAATCTAGTGTAATTTCGTATCCAGCGATTTCTGGAGTTCCATTACCTGAGATTTATTCTGTTGAGCTGAACCAGGTTTCAGACCAGATGCTGTAATCATCAAGGTTAGCTGGGTGAAAGAGTTCGACCAGAATCGTCCGGGATAGCTCAGATGGCAGAGCACTGGCGGCTTCAGCCAGGAGGTCCCGGGTTCGAATCCTGGTCCGGACATTTTTTGCCCAGTTGGAAATTTACATCTAATATGATTTGTTTACCAATTAGAATAATTGTGTTAATATTAATCTAGTGTAATTTCGTATCCAGCGATTTCTGGAGTTCCATTACCTGAGATTTATTCTGTTGAGCTGAACCAGGTTTCAGACCAGATGCTGTAATCATCAAGGTTAGCTGGGTGAAAGAGTTCGACCAGAATCGTCCGGGATAGCTCAGATGGCAGAGCACTGGCGGCTTCAGCCAGGAGGTCCCGGGTTCGAATCCTGGTCCGGACATTTTTCGCCCAGTTGGAAATTTACATCTAATATGACTTGTTTACCAATTAGAATAATTGTGTTAACATTAATCTACAGCAAACAGCTGTTTCGAATCTACTAGCGAGATTCTTCTTCAGTGCAAGATAGAGAAAGACACAGCGTGCTAGAAAAAGCAAGGCTGAGCCCAAGCTTCTCGTTCTTTTTCTAGCACGCTGTGTCTTGCTCTATCTTGCATTGAAGAAGAATCTCGCTAGTAGATTCGAAACAGCTGTTTGCTGCTTTTCACGTATTATTTGTGCATTTTTAAACGTTGGTTTTCTGCTTTTTGATATTCCTGCACAAAGGCTTTAATTGCTATTTTGACTTAATAACATATATCAATTACAGAGAAATCCAACTACATTAACGCAAGTTAGAGTTCGGACAAAGAGACAGACAAACCGAATTCATAAACGCTTTTCAACTATGTTGGAAAGTCTTAAAAACGCATAATAGGTTAAATTTTCACTTAAGGGGGCTCAGGGCTTGGAAACTTTTCAAAAAATTGATTTTTTTTCTAGTATCTATTTTAATTATTCAATTACTTCTGAACACAGTGCAAAAAACCACATAAAAATATTTGCACTTTTAACGGAGTTATAAGCATTTATGTAACAATCACTTTCATAGCCTCGCCCATTTAATTGCAACTTTAAGTCGCGTTTTCTCAAAACTTGATTTTTGACGACTATCCGTAAGATTTAAAAAACACTACTTGATGGAATGGCTTAAATTTTTGTTTTGCATGCATATAACATCATTATCTATAGAATGAATTAATATATTTTAGATAGCTTAATATTTTGAGTATTTATAAGGGGAAAAAAACTTGTATTTTTTAGGGGTTTTTAAATTTTCAAATTTGAGAGTTTTTTAAATAAGGTTTCCTTTGAGTGATAGTTATATCCTTAATTCATTCTATAGAGTAAAGTTTCCTGATCATTTTAAAGCAAAAATTAGGTTCTTATGTCAATTCAATGTTAAGATATCTTACGGATGGTGATATGACACCTAAATTTTTTTTGAAAATTGTGTTATATAAATTTCGCTATATTTTTTATTTTATTACATTGAAGTACTTCATTTTATAATTTTATAAGATTACAAACATACCTTAAAAATATCAGAAAGTTTAAATTAGTTACATTGCATACTTCTGTTTTTATATGGATTCGAAGCGAGAGCTGTTACATATTTTTCGGTATCGATCAAGCCCTGAGCCCCCTTAAGTGTTAGGCTACTATGTCTATATTCACTTAAATGTCACATATTAAGAATGCTTCTACATCAGCGGTTTAAACGATAATCGCTATAGCCTCTATTTTGAACCACCCGGTTATGATACAATTTTGAGAACATTTCTGAATCTTTTGCATACATTTTTTTTTTTCAGAATTAGATTTATAGTAAGTAAATTTAACAATTAATGTATTTTCACATAAACATTTATATGGAGTCTCTAATCTCAAAAGAACTTTCGTAGTTTAACAATGAATTTTACTAGGACAAGTGGCCAAGGCCGGGTGATCATCTAGAGAGCTAAAAATTATGGGGCGAGAAAGAAACAAAATACTCGATTAAAACTTAATAGCTTCTTTAAAAGATATTCATTGTAGAGGGGTTGACAAAATCTCGCCCAGGTTGTTGTAGATACGAAAGTTGCCTCTGCAAATCCACCTGAAATTGGAAGCCGAAAAATTGCAAGAATCCAATATTTTCCTCTTATGATTATCGAAAAAATTAAAATGGAAATAATATTTGAATTATCATCTATATGTTAATTACCCACAAGTAGGGTGTAAAAAAATCATGATTTTTTTTTCAAATAAAAAAAATCGAATTTTTTTTATTTAAATCGGATTTTTTAAATTTTTTTCCGTATGTTAAAATATTAAACATCTACCAAGAATTAAGCATTTCAAAAATGAATAACCCTCCACTTACTAACATAATCTATGTTTTTTTGTTTTAATTAATAAAATTTTAATTATGTAATTATAGAAATTACAACAAACTGCAAATTAAAAATTTCTTTAGTAACATAAAACATTATATGCATTAATATTTTGTAATAATTATGTAAACTATTATTAGTAAATACTGCTTATATTTTTAAAGTTATTGATAAATTGCATTTAATTTTAAATTGATGATACAGATTAAATTTTGTCATTATTAAACAATTAACTGTTTAATTAAGAACACAATCTACATTTTTGAAAAAGTGGTTGAAAAAAGGGGATAAATAATAGTTTGATAAATTCATAAAGCAGCCAGTAATTTTACACAGGTTCTAAAATGTACGTACATGAAATTGATCAAAAATTGTAGCAATATATACAGCAAATTCACACATAATTTATAAATATAGAATACAAAAATTGTATTTTTGAAATTTAAATCAGATTGTTTAACCACAACATTAAAATACTGGAATAGCTACTAAATATTATAATGTTTTGAAGTTATTTAACATTTAGTTAGATGTTTTTAAATGTATAATACATCTTTTTACACAGTTTAATATTTGTTATAATTAACAATAACAAATGTTACATTTTTTACAAGTGATTTAGTGATCGTTTTCATTACGGATTATAATGCTTTTTCACACTATTTTAAAAAAATCAGAAAATATGTGATTTTATCATCTGATTTAAATCAATTGATTAAAATCATTGACACTCTATTGCTATGTTTATTGTATATAAAAGAATGAATAACTTGATTATTAAAAGGAAATTATGACATTGTAAGTTATATTAGATTTAAATATCATTTTAAAATTAAATGCTTTTTATGTTTGTTAGATAAAAACCATGCTTTTTACAAACTTACTGTACTTAAATTTTTCACAATACTCAGGAATTAGGCTTAGAAACAATTATTTAAAGCTTTGTTTTGTGTATTCATAAGACACAATACCTGTAGAAACTTTCCAAATTATGTTCATCTTACAAGGGAACCACTTTTGGTGTTGCTCGCAGCTAGCATTGAGACCTGGTGCATTTTAAAGCCCTATATTATGAAGTTTGAGAATCGATAAAATTTTTCTGTTAAAATAATATTTCTTGATTATACAGCAGCATAACTTTCTGAAAATGCAATTTTCGAGACCACTTATCGGACTATTAACATTGAATTTTTTATATTATAATGTTATATACTACATTATAATACTAAATATTATAATGTTTTGAAGTTATTTAACATTTAGTTAGATGTTTGTAAATGTATAATACATCTTTTTACACAGTTTAATATGTTATAATTAACAATAACAAATGTTACATTTTTTACAAGTGATTTAGTGATCGTTTTCATTATGGATTATAATGCTTTTTCACACTATTTTAAAAAATCAGAAAATATGTGATTTTATCATCTGATTTAAATCAATTGATTAAAATCATTGACACTCTATTGCTATGTTTATTGTATATAAAAGAATGAATAACTTGATTATTAAAAGGAAATTATGACATTGTAAGTTATATTAGATTTAAATATCATTTTAAAATTAAATGCTTTTTATGTTTGTTAGATAAAAACCATGCTTTTTACAAACTTACTGTACTTAAATTTTTCACAATACTCAGGAATTAGGTTTAGAAACAATTATTTAAAGCTTTGTTTTGTGTATTCATAAGACACAATACCTGTAGAAACTTTCCAAATTATGTTCATCTTACAAGGGAACCACTTTTGGTGTTGCTCGCAGCTAGCATTGAGACCTGGTGCATTTTAAAGCCCTATATTATGAAGTTTGAGAATCGATAAAATTTTTCTGTTAAAATAATATTTCGTGATTATACAGCAGCATAACTTTCTGAAAATGCAATTTTCGAGACCACTTATCGGACTATTAACATTGAATTTTTTTTAAAGAAAAGCACTTAAAAATAAAAATTAGTTAATAATAAGTATAAAATATTGAAAAAAGTTTGAAAATTTCTTCAAAAACCCACGAATTTGATTTTGAAAAATTGCAACTTTATATTCATATTTTTGGCGAGGAAACAGTTGGCGTTTATTTTCAAAAGTAGAGCTTTCCGGCAACCCTAGCCAAATGTCATAGCTGAATTTGTAATAGCTAAAAATTGCAATATCCGACCTATTTCGCCACAGTAATTTTTCTAAATTGTGTAAAAATATTAATTTACTTTATGATTACTTTTACCGAAGGACCATTTAATACAGCAACATTTCATTTTAAACATTCGAAACTTTATTTCATTTGATTTCAAAAGAAAATAATTTGCTTATTTTGTATTTCACTAAAAAAAAGTTTTCAATGATCTTCGAAGCTTTTATAGAATTATATTTATTACTTGTATATTTATCGTCTGCATAGGAAAATAAATAAAAACCTTATATTTGTTTCGTATGCTATCAATTATTAAAAAAAAAAAAAAAAAAAAAAAAAAAAAAAAAAAAAAAAAAAAAATCGCAATCTGATATAATTCTAGTAATACGCTCTGTACCTTTTCTCTTTGGATAAAGCGGGCGGAAAAATTGTAGCCCCATATTTGGCGACTTAACTCACTTTTGGCGTGAAATAAACAAATAAATATGTAATAATAAAAAATTAAAAGTATAAAAAAGTATATAAAATATTATTTTAACAGAGAAATTTTTTCGGTTCTGTAACTTTTATGTATAGGGCTACAAAACGCACCAGGTCTCGATGCTAGGTGCGAGCAACACCAAAAGTGGTTCCCTTGTTAGATTTGAATACTTTTTTATGTCATTTTAAACATTTAGAATTTTTTTTTATTTTAATCAATGATTTTTTTTTAAATCGCTTGATTAAAATCATGATTTAAATCGCTGATTTAAATCAACTGATTTAAATCGTTGACACCCTACCCACAAGATTTCATAAATGAGGGAAATAAAGAATATTTCACATTATTTCTCTTTTGCATAAAATATTGGCCCGATATCAAGAAAAACCCGAAAGAATATTTGAGTACTGGGGCCCCCTTTTTTCCGGGTTCCTAAGCTTTTAAGCCTGCTCAGCCTAATGGGTAATCCGCCTTTGCCGCATACGGCTGTTCTCAACTGCTTTGCTCAACAAGCGCAAAACGTTTTGACATATTTACAAATTCATTTTTTAACGGCTAGAGAAGCAATTTGGAATCGAACTGTGTTTTCCATTTTTTGATAAATGAATTACCTATTGAGTTATAAAGCGATTCTGATCACGTGACAAAGACGTTTTTCGCCCTTTCTTGAGTGGTTCTTCTTCTTTCGCGCAGAAATTCGGTTCAAAACGCCCACTTTGATGCTATTCATTGAAAGATCAATTGCGTTTGCAGAAAAAACGGAAAAAACAGTTCGATGATATAGTTTCTGAACAGCAATACCTGCTGGTTTCATGCATTTTTGAACAAAGATAAATTAAAACTTATGTCATAAAGTTGCCCTTTTAGATTTGAGAACAGCCTTAACAGCCCTAATTTTGTCTGACACATTAGAATATATAATAGCGCAATGGTTTTCGTATCGGTTTCAGCAATGCAGACTATTTCACATTCCACGTAAATGTCGTAGATATATATTTCGTTTGATTCAATATTCTTTTGGTAAAACCAACCAGCGTAGCGGGAGAAATCTGCTAGTAATAAATAAAATATGCGTCTTCCATTTCCCCTATTTAAAAATCGTGATGCTGCTGTATAGCATCTTTTGTCATAAATGCTAATAAATGAGAAAAAAAATACAGTGTAACCTCTGAATAACGGTTACCAGTGGAATCGATGAAAAGTGACCGCTGTTCAGATGTTTCATAAAGTTTAAAAGAATGTTACTACTCAGAAAGAAGCTACTCAGATGTTTAAAAGAAATCATAATTACATAAATTTAAATAGAAATACACATAAAAACATGCATAAAAATCACTTATAAACAGATATCTAGAAATACACAGCCATTTTTATTAATCTGATTGTTTTAATATATTAAAAAAATCACTGATTTGCAGTTGCTTTTTTTCTTTAAAATATCTTTCTCCAAAGAAATAATAGTGTATGAGTTGTTTTGCTGTACTATAACTCATCATCATTATGATTTAATGCAAAACTTTTGATTTCATGAAGGTTCATAAAAATTTGGTATATGTGTTAATACTGGAAATTTGAAGTGATTCTATAATCTCTTCCATATCCCCTTCCGCTTCACTTTTCTCTTCCTCTGTCTCCTATCTTCCACCATTTGCTGTATGAATCAAATGTAGCAGTACTGTCAAATCTTTGTCCAGACACACAAACTTACTGGCGTACGTGTTAGTTATGAATTCATAATTTGGGGCATAAAGGGTTAAAAAAATAAATTAAATATCATGACATGTTGTAAAAATAATGTACAAAATGACTATGTGCTTAATATTTTTATTTTAAAAAAATACTAGGGAAATACTCAGTCAATTTATATTAAGGAAAATCCTGTCCTTAGTTTTATGAACCATGAGGATTGTCCATTAAAAACCAAGTTAATTGAAAAACATGTCGAAGTTTTAGCATTTTAATCACACTCATATATATATAAGAAAAAAAAAAAGAACTTATATAAAGATTGCAACTCTGGAAGGGAAATTTCATTTAATGTCAAATAGATGCAATAAACTAAACGGGAAAATTGATATTTTTGTCCTTTATGTAAGTTAAAAAATTTAAACCGAACTCCCTTCCGCCCTCCTCCTTCCTACTTAATCTACTAAACGCAATCGTTAAAAAATATATATATTCAAATCGAATTCCCCAAACTGAAAATGTTCACATAAACGTGCAAAAAAAGGACAGAAAAAAAAGTAGGATACGATGAGGTTGGTGCTAATCTTAACAAAATATTAAACATTTACGACAATTGGCCTTATTTAAAAAAAGAATAGGTAAACACACAGAAAGGTAAATCATTAATATATAAAACTTAATAAAAAATGAATACTGTAAAAATGAATTTTTTGAGGTGAAACAGAAAAAAAAAAATCAGTATTTTGTGGACACAGATTTTTGAATATAGGTATATATAATATTAATTGTCAAATAACTATATTATATATACAATGCAGAATTGACAAATCTAATTATTTTTTATTTTAAATATGTTAATATATATATAATAAAACATTATAATATTAAAATATGAAGCTATAATTACAAAAATAATTTTTACAGATTTATATAAAAAGATTTTTATATAAATAACAGCCATTCTTCTTTTTTATTTATTTTCTTTTAAAATTTATTATCCTTTTAAAAAATTATTTATTTTTGAAAATAATAATTTTTTTTTTCTTTTTTGAGAATCAAATTATAAAATTCAGCATTCGACATTTTTTATTTATAGTTTTAATGCTCCCATTATCGGATAATAAATGCAAGCGAAAAGGAGAAGTTACACAAGGTTGAGGGAAGAACGCAGACTGTTTTCTCCCTTTCTTCCCTGTTGAAACGGAAGTCGAAAATTTTTTAAGTGCTACCATTAGAACTCGTTCTCTCCCCAGACGCTCGTGTTAGACATGCTTGCTGTTCTAAGAATATTATCTAAAATTTCCCCCTCATAATTGTCTTCATTTTCTATGTTTAGTTTTGAAAAAGGATTAAGTATTCAAGAGATTAAATAACATTTTGTTGACATATTAAGTAAATTTTGTTTGATCTGTTTCAGATTTTGATTTGCAAATAAATGTGAAATTGTTCCAGAAACTGTTAATTTTTTTCCTCGTGACTTTTGAGCGGCCGTTGTGCAGAATTCCTTATTTAGAGGTTCGTATTAATGTGAATGCTATGGAATGTGTTTGGTTTCATCAATATGTGGCTGGTATTCAGAGGTTGTCGTTGTTTAGAGGTGACCGTTCAAGGAGGTTTCGCTGTACTATGAAATCAGGATTTACCAATTAATTATGGCTAAAAAGCAGTAGAACCTTGAATAATCGATCGCGCATTTACTCTACTTCACATTCAAAAATATTTTCAGTTAATCTGTTGATCGTGCAACCACCTGTTCATTTATACATTAGGACCTTGACTCATGCTCCTGAATCCGAATTTGATAGACGTCACTACTAACAGGTGCGGTAATGTAAAACTTGTTTCAGACGGCACCTGTGACAGCATAGGATTTATTTGATGGTTCTCATTTAAAAATAATAAGCGTGAATAAATGAATATTAGACGTTTCTCTATGTCTGTATATGACGCTTTATTTATCAGATCATTTTACCAATTTTAACGTACTCATTGAAGCGGTGTGTTAACACTACTTTCAAGCACAAAAATAGCATTCTTAGCCCCCCCCCCGCCCCAGTGTCTTTTGGCATTTTAAAAATTCAAATAAGTTTTAATGATTTTGTTAGCAGTTGACACGGAGCATTTTAACAATTTAGCAACAGTGGTTTCATGTGGAGGAGTTTCTTTTACCATAACAAATCTTGTCATTACAATATTCGAGGAATTCATTTTTGTTCTTGGTTACATATTTGGAACAATTTTTCCACTTGAAGCGAAACATTCCACTTTTTTCCCTGTCTTAGTGACAATATTACCTACTGTGGCTTTACTTTTACAGCGTTTTTTTAATAACGGAATAAGAATAATTCTCTTTGTAAAGTGCAGAATGATAGATTCCTACCTATCAGTTGTCAGACGAGAATTTATATTTTCAAAAACATATTAGCTACGAAAATTAATTTTTCTGTGCAGACGATTTTTTTAACTAAGACACTCGTCTAAAAAACGTGCGAATAGCCGCTGTATGGCGATCCTTTATTTGGATGCATTCTCAAAGTCCCAAACCTCTTTTTAATACCAATTAAATTAATCAAATAAATTCAGTCCCATTAAAGACTGAATTTTTCACGCCAAGCAGAAGGCCAAAGGGGCAGAGTTTGCTGGCAGTATGTGCAGTGGGAGCTGTCAGCTACAGAGTATGGCAGAAGTCAGTTGGCCTCGAGCTTTTGCAATGCACAGATCGCTCGTGAAGCAGGCAACTTGTTTGAAAGTGGCGTTAGGTTTTCAGAACGCAGCGGAGTGTCGAGCGGCGATACGCCATAAAGCTTTATGTAAAACTAAAAAAATCGGCTACTGAGAAACTTACCATGCTACAAGAAGCTTACGGGAAGGATTGTTTGTTCAAGGCTCAAGTGTTTAGGCGGCACAAAGACGGAAGAGCGAGCATCGATGACGAACAATGCGCTGGATGTTATTTATAAAGTTCTCGAACTCCAGACAACGTGACTAAAATTAAAGCGCTTTTGGACACTGATCGTCGGATGTGTGTCCGAATGGTTGCGGAAACGTTGGGACTTACAAAATCGATTCTGCATCATATTGTCACGTAAGAACTTTAAACGCGAAAAATTTGTGCCCAGCTGGTTCCAACGCATGCTTCAAAGTGATCCAGTTCATGGCAAAACACAGCATCGCATCGCTGTCTGAACCATCGTACAACCCCGATCTGTCACCGCCGGACTTTTTTCTAGTCTCTCAGTTAAAATCCAGCTTAAAAGGTCATCAGTTTGACAATCTGGAGAACTTGCAGGAAAACGTAACGCGCGTTCTGAACAGCATTCTAGTTGAAGATTTTCCAGGGGGTCAGCAGAGTCGTTGGCAATGGTGTATTTAGAGCAGGAGCAGGAGCAGGCTATTTTGAAGATTATTAAATGTCTGTAAAATTATCTTCAAATAAACGAATTTTATGGAATCAGCCTCGTTATTTACTGGAGAGATCATGTATTACGATTCTTTATTTTGATATATATTCTCAATGTCTCAAACCTCTTTTTATTATCAATTAAAGTAATATTACGATACTTTATTTTGATATATTCTCAGTGTTCCAATCCACTCTTTCATTAACAGGAGATTTTAACATGGATGCTCGTTAAACTCGCTTGGACATTTAAAACATATCACATCAGTGGAAAAGCAATTACAAAAAATACGGGAACCCATATACTCACGTAATCATCTTGAAATAAAATGAACCATTAGGATTATCAATAATAAAGGGAATATTTATAATAATAATTTAATTATTCTAGATAAATATTATTGCCCTTATCCTAAAATCTGTACACTGTAAAAAAAATCTGTAATTTTTACAGGAAAAGTTTGTATTTTTTACAGAAAAAAACTGTTTTAAAGAAAAATATTTTTTCTTAAAAAAAAAAGGGTGGATTTTGTAATTTTTACAGGAAATTATATTTTTTACAGGAAAAAACTGTTTTAATAAAAAAATTTAGAGATATTTCCTGTAAATTAAACGGTTTTTTACAGGCGCCAAATTTGACAGTTTTTTTCTATCTATTTGAGAGATTTTTTTACAGTGTGCTTCAATTATTTTAGATAAAAGGTTTAAGATACTGAATTCTAGACAATTACGATTATCAAACTGATGAAATAATGCGGGGTTCAGTAGAGGGCAGTGCCCCCCCCCCCTCCATAATCAAAATAATAAAAATTCACAGAAGGTAAACAGTCCTGTGTTGGAATATGATTAAACGGTATACACTTTCTCTTACCAGTTTTTCGAGAAATGCGACTGTACTTTTGGATGTATGGTTCTCTTGCCAGTTTTTCGAGAAATGCGACTGTACTTTTGGATGTATGGCCAAAGAACGTAGAGGAATTCAATCACGCTTCAATTTCTTTGGTATGGCTGCTCGCTTTATCATGGTAGAAATCAACATTTTTATCGTTCGTAGGATAATTTTTCAGAATTTCTTCTTTCAAAATAGGAATTAGAACATTGTTTTGATAAAAAGTAGAGTTAATTTTGACATTTTTCTCAACTTTTCTGATTTGCAATTTTCCGTTGTATTGTAAGAGATTCCAGCAATCACCGTAAATCCTTTAGAGAAACGTTCTTTGCAGTGTTTGAACCAAAGTTGTAAGTCTTTTTTTGCCTCTTTTCCGGTAATAAGCCGATTTTTTTTTTTTTTTTTTTTTTTTTATAACAGTAATTTAGATAAATCCACGCTTCATCAATTGAAGAGCTGAGTGGAAGAACATGTTATGCTACATAAAAAAAAAAGAAAAAAAAATATTTTATTGTTTGGACGAAGGTGTTATCAGGTATTCTATCACATGGTAAAGCTAAAATAACAAAGTTCTATTTAGCCTTGAAGATTTAACCCGGGAGAACTCGCTAGTGAGAATGCCCAATTGCTTTTCTTTTACTTTACATTCATATAATATCAACTTTTTTTGGTTGGCTTAGTACTTTTATTCACAAAATAGGTAAAATAATTGAAAAACATTATGAAATTTTAATTAAAATGAAAAATGATTTAAATAAGAGTCTTAAAAAAGTACGACTGCGAAAGAAAATCTCATGCAGCGAGTTCTCTCGTGTTAAGACATTATTCATTAATATTTAGTATTTTAATATTTAATAATTCAAATAATATTAATATTTTTTAATATTTAAAAATTAAATATGAATAAGTTTTTTTGATAGAGTTTAGTACCACACCTGTTAATATTTTAAACACATGGTATCAAACAGAAAATAAATCATTAAAATTGAGAACAAAAACTTTCACATCAAATTTCTTCAAGTGTAATTTTTGTTACTTAACCTTTAACTGATGTTACCGGTCTCTCAGACCGCGGCTTTTTTCAATTTTTATAGTTTAACTTGCAATTTTCAGTTTAACTACAAACACTACCGAAATTTTGTTCCGTTTGGAACTTTAATACTATCACCAGAGACTTTTGAATAGGTGAATTTTATTTATAACAGTCCTGTGCAAAAAGTTTAGTACAAAAACACCATCCTATGAGTTAATCGTGCCTTTTATTCATCTTTCGTTGCAGTGGTCTGAGAGACCGCTTCTCACTAGTTATGTGACAATTTCTGTGACATCAGTTAAAGGTTAACATGTTCTTCCACTTAGCTCTTCAACTGTGACAATTTTTTTCCACTTATCACCTGTTGAATTATTTTCATACAGATTTTCATAATAATTCTCTTCGGAAAGAACAAATATACTATAACCTTCAAGCCACTCGCTTCTTTTGTGCCAGCAGACGATATAGCAGCCAATATTTCAGTTATCACGTTATTACATGTTGCCAGATTTTCCCCCTGTTGTTTCTCGTTGTTTTTTTAATTAAATATCAAAATCGTTCTCAGTATGTGTAAACACCCATGGAGGAAACTGATAGATGGAGATGCAGTATGCCATAAAAACGGTTTGTAATAGGATGTGCGTTATCGTTCAAATTTAAATGTTCTCACTCGGACCAAATAAAACAAGCACCTGGGAACAGGGATCGAATTCTTTATCACCCGTGCATTTTTTTCTCTAAATGAAAGTGATCTGCTTATTTTTAAGCATTCTAAAGCAGCATTCCATTGTATTATGAATTAAAAACTGTATTACTAAATGTTTTCTTCTTTTTTTCGTGAAAGAACGTGCTTGTGTTTGGGCCGACTGTAACTGATTTTAGGGTTACTTTTTTGGCATCACCCCCAGCCACCTTACTGCATCTCCTTCTATCTCTTTCCTCCTTGATAAACACATTCTGTTCTGTATTAGTTTAACTGGAATTACTCTAAGCGGATTCAAATATGTATCATGATTTTCTTTATCAGAATAATCTTTGGTTGCAAACATAAAAAAATTAGATGTCGAGAATATAAATACTTTTTACAAATCTTTCAGTTTACTTCAGTGATTCATCCATTCATTCAAGGTCACCTCTACTCAGGTGTAAAGCGACAGAAGAAAGACTGACAAGTTGAAATTTTATCTGAAATACCGCAATGACTCCAAGTCGACAGAAAGTCACAAAAATTGTCCCAACGTATCAAAGACAGAGTCAGAGGTTACTGCTAATCTGTCCAACCACCTATCTTTTCTGGCGAGAAAAAAAAAAAAAAAAAAAAAAAAAAAAAAAAAAATAGAAATAGAAATAAAAATGAATAAAATAATTGAAAGATTAAAAAAAGAAAAAAATTCCACACAATCTCTGCGCTGGAACAGAGTGAAGCGAGCGAGCACATGGTGTCTGTAAATACCTCTGGGGGATGCCAAATACATGACATCACTTCGGAATGTCTTTGCTGCTTTGAACAATTTGCAGTCAACCTCCCCCCCCCCCTTCTTTGCTTCTCATTTCGAATGCACTGCTCGTTCTTCACCCACAGAAGAATAGAAAAGAAATTAGAAAAAAAAAAGAAGTAAACGAAAAGTAAAAGAAAAAAAAAAAACTAGAGATCATATCGTTAAATTGCCTTAAATAAAGTTTCCGAGCAACTGTTTGTTTTCAAGTTGAACTATGTGCTCTGAATTTTTAAAACCTGCTAAAATGAACTTATGAAAGTGTGGAAAGAAAAAATCACTGCCTTCTCGGCCTACAGGCGCAGGTAGATTTCGAAATTAAGTACTAATTTCAACAACACAAACTAAATCAAGATTAGAGATATACCCAGTTTAGCAATTTTATCCCACCACTTTTGACGAGTTTGTTTTGTGTTTTGACATTTTTCTATAAGAGTTGGTTTTATCAAAATCATGTTAATGTGATTTTTTCTTCTTCTACAACAACCCCCCCCCCCCTCTTTTTTTAGGTAAGACTTGATACTATCAAAAACTTGACAATATAAAAGTTGTAGATAATATTAAAATGATTTATTATAAATGTAGTCGGATTTGATATCTTCTGAAATGAGGAAGTTATGATTTTTTTTTCTTCTTCAAGCACCCCCCCCCCCTTCCTTTTTGTTTTCGTTTATTATTATTATTACTATTATTATTATTTTGCTGTAAGAGTTGGTCCTATCAAAAACTTGTTGCTATAAAAGTTGTACATAATATTAAGAAGATTTATAATAAATTTAAGTGGATTTGAAATTTTGTGTATTGACAAAGTTATGATCTTTTTTTCTTCTTAAAACCCTGTTTTTTTGCGGCAATTGAGCCCATTTTTAATGATATCAAAAGTCGGTCATACATAAATTTTTGCCCCTTTTCCTAGAAGCAATAACAACTTTAAACTGATTTGATATGTATCATAATTAAAAAGTTATGATTTTTTCTGTTTTCCCAAAACCCCTCCCCATTTCCACTCCCTTGGTCCGATTTTGTCCAATAACGAACTTGACCGAGATTTTCTGCCTCTTAATTTTATGTATCAGTATGGGAAAGATTTGTGCAAAATTATGGAAGTTATCGTGTCCGTAAAAAAGTGATAGAGTACGTTGGGGGGGGGGGGGTGTAAAGATACGCACTTTCCATACATTTTGATTTTTAACGCACACATTGGTCTAAACTTATGTAATGAGTAGTTAAAATGTTAGATTAGAATTTTAGGCAAGTGCCACCATCAACCGATATTCTGTCAAATTATAATTCTGTGAGAAATTGCAATTTTTAAAAATATATAAGATTATATACTATACAGATAAGATTATATACTATATATATATATATATAATACAGATACTATAAAACAGATGTAAAACTTTTTTTTATTTAACTTTATTTTATTTTATTCAATAATTTATTCAATTTTTTAGCTTATACTGGGATTCGTACAGCTAAACAGCTGAGGTGTCCGATGAGGTGGGGGTGGAGGCTCAATTTTAACTTTCAACTTTTGAAGTTTGAAATTTACAATTTGTGAAAAATCCTGACGTGATGGATAAAAATGAAGGTCATTTTCGGATTCAGTGGTAAAAAAATACATAAAAATCAACTATCAAAAGTTAAAAACACAACAATCACATCTATTTTATAGTATCAAATTTTCGCTATTTTTTCTTTTTATAACTCTAAAATTTACGATTTGCAAAAAATCTTTTGTTGTTGGTAAAAAATGAAGGTCAATTTTAGATTCAGCGGTACAGAACACATAAGAATCAATTATCAAAAACTAAAACACATGACATAACCCAACTTTTGCAGGCTAGTGTAATCTAATAACATTTTAAAATATGCATCATTTTTTAAAGAATCGAGGTTGTTAATTTTCATCATTTTATTTAACAAAAATTGTTTTTTTTTCTTATATGTTTATTACAAATTGTGTAGTTTGCATTAATATGTCGGAATGATTAAAGATTTCAAATTTATATAGCAATGTTAATTTTACACTGAACCATTTTTTTAAAAAATATATCTGACGAAATTATATTTTTACTAAATTTGTAAATGATCCTTAATTTGAAGCAAAAAATATGCTCCAACTTTAAACAGCTATTACTCTGTCAATTTTAATTGTAGAGTAATGGGACTTTTTCTTGTCTTGTCAGTGTAACAGGGAAATTTTACTAAATATAACTTATAGGAACGGGGAACAGCATAAAAATTTTAATTTTGTAATTTTTTAAGAAATATTTTTATTGACCCAAATCGCTTTTAAAACACATATTTACCTCATTTAAAACATTTTTGTAATTGGAACTATATGTCTATGACTGACGGTTTAGGAATTAGCCATTGGACATTGTTGAGAGTGGACAACCTGTATAATATCAATTTTGTCTTTGTTTTTATAAAAATGAACGCATATACAATCGTTAATATTGAAATACACAGTTTTTAAATTTCGGAAATTTTCAAGACTGTCTTTTAAAAAATCAAGTTAACCCGAACCTGTCCAGAAAGAGTCAAAATCTAACCGGAAGCATTAAAAGTCAACTCTATCCGATTCGATGCAGAACTCTAACCCAAATCACTTCATATTATTGGCGCAAAAAGTAGAAACTTTAGTATGAAAATTTCACGGTGTTATCCGGTATTATATGGTATCAAAGTTAAGATAGGGATGTAAACCGCCAAGTTATATTTGAAAAAAGATTTAAACTCTATAAACCTAACAACCTTTTCGCGTAAATCTATTATCTGAATTTTATGTAATTATTTTGTAAAGCAAATTTATGGGTTTATGCATAACGTGCTATTTCCTCACTAAATGATATTTAGTGTTAAGCAATTCTATGCAGGTCAGTGAACAAAATACATGCAATTTCTATTTTTTTTCTTTTTTGATTTTCAGGTGGCATCAGTAACTAACCTTTATGCCATTTTTCTGACATAGTTCACAAGTGCGTGTGTTATATTATGTCGTGACACAACGGTTCAATGACATCGAAGTGAAAAAAATAATGATAGATGATCTCCGTTTTTCAGAAGAGAAAAAAGTTATTTAACCCCTTGAGGGGCAAGCAATTGCGTTTGTGCAATGCTGAATTCCCACCGGAAATTTAGAAAAAAATTATTTCAAAATAAGGAAAAGCAATTTTACAACTTTTTTCCACCAAAGTTAGAAAAGTAAAATTTCATAAATTTTTTCTGGTGCAAATCTTCATTAATCATAGGTGGGATAAAATATATCACACCGCCCCTCAAGGGGTTAAAGGGAATTCAGAGGAATTAAATAATAATTTAATACTAGCTGTTTAACCCGTTCTACACACGGGAGTTCATAAATTTAATTCTAAAACCAAAATTAAAAATAAATTTTGCCGAATTATCATGTTGCTATCGCATAAGACGATAAAACGATATCTTTGGAATAAGGGAATAAATAGAATAAAAAGTTTTGTTGATGTTTGTGATAAAATGTTTTTCTTTATTTTTTTAAAAAGGTAATAATTAAACGCAATTAAATAATCTCACATTTGCATGTGAAGTAAAAGAATTATCCTAATACCCGCTACAGCTTCTTAGTATTGCAGCGTGGCATACGTAATATGTATAACTTACATTGCAGTAAATATTTAGAACTGGTTTGAATTCGCACAATTACGCGTTGAACGTAAAAAAGACAAAAATTCCTTAAAAACATTAAAAAATAAATAAATAAGAAAAAAATAGATTTCAAAATTTCGAAATTTCTGCCCCAATTGTTCATGGGCCCTTACCAGCAACCCTTGTGCTAAATTTCGTAGGCACCCTGTGATTTCCGAGTTTTTGTAGTTACGTAGATACGCGCACAGATTTTAATAGGGTAGAGTACTTTTTCAAGCATAAATTTTGTGAAACTGTCTTCTAATTTTTTTTTTTTTTTTTTTTTTTTGTAATTTTTCAATTATTACTATATTATTCTTATTATCTTATTTGTATTGATAAAATATAATTATTTTTCCTATTATTTTTTAATAATAATAATAATAATAATAATAACCCCACAATTATCATATTTATTACTACATAATTTTTTTATATTTTTGTACAAACAATATAACTATTATTTCCATTTATTCTTCTTTGGTAACAAGGGGGCTTTGCCCCCTACGAACTACGCTCGCAAACCCAGACCAGACCCTACAGGCTCTAAAAATACACACATTTGCCCTGTTTTAAAAAGATTACCCAATTACAGAAGATTAAATGATATTATGACGACCTCCTGTAATCGAGTTGCCATTCATTACTATTTTGACTGATGAATCTTTCGATTCCCAAGGCCGCATCCACCACTACCGTGACAGCTGATGGCTGTTTTCGTGATTGATTAAGTAAGATCAGTTACACATGTAAAAACCAGCTGGGAACTCCAGAAATCACTGGAGTTCCATTACCTGCGATTTATTCTGAGCTAGATCAGATTTCAGACCAGATGCTATAATAAATAAAGGTTAGCTGGGTGAAAAATTTCCATCAGTTTCGTCCGGGATAGCTCAGATGGTAGAGCATTGGCGACTTCAGCCAAGACATCCTTGGTTCGAATCCTAGTCTGGACATTTTTCGCCCAGAAAAATGGAAAATTACATCTGATATTATTTATTAACCAATTAAAAAATAATTGTGTTAAAAGTAATCTAGTGTATCCGAAATGTTGTCTTTTAGGATGATTGCTGAAAGTGCGTTTTCAGTTATAGAATGCGTTTTTAAGTTTAAATAAATTTTTGCATACTTGGTGTGCATAAATTTAATAGACCATATACAGGTCTATATAAAGGAATTCGTAAACATTACTACGAATGAGGGTGAATTGCTTAAAGGTGTTTTTTAATTTAACAGTATATTCGAAAAAATATTTTCTCACCCTTAACAGCTCGAAATTTTCCGAGACATTTTCCGACTCATTTTTAAAAGTAAAAACATGAAACTTGCTGAGGTGATTTTTGAAGAGATATATAAGAGTCCGTGTGATTTCATTTTTCGCTCAGTTAATTAGAATTTAATTTTGAAACAATTATTTTCTCAGCTTGACCATTTTTTTTTCATTCCCAGATCTCCCGCTGCGGAAAATTCGGTTCAAAACGCCCACTTTGACAGTATTTTTTACAATATTTTCTGCATTTATCAAAAAATCGAGAAGTACGCATATTATGTAGTTTCTAAATAAGAGAATTTCCCAATCTAATGCGTTTGAGAGCAAAAATGAATTTAAAAATTAATCATAAAATAAGCAGCTTGGATTGGAATACACCCTTAAGTTATGCATTTTCAAGCTTAAGGTGTTCTCAAATCCAAAAGGGAAACTTTCTGACATAAGTTTTAATTTATTTTTGATGGAAAATGCATGAAACTAGCTGGTGGTGTTGTTCAGAAACTGTGTCATCGAGCTGTTTTTTTTTTTCATTTTTTTTGCAAACGCATTAGATCTTTCAGCAAATAGTGTCAAAGTGGACGTTGTGAACCGAATTTCCCACGAAAGTAGAAAAATCGCCCAAGAGCGGGTGAAAAACGTGTTTGTCACGTGATCGAAATAGCTTATAACTCAATAGGTAATTGATTGATGAAAAAATGAAAAAAAAAGTTCAATTACAAATCGCTTTCATGGCCAGGCTTTCCAATTTTATATCTTTCCGTTAAAAAATGAATTTGTAAATGTGTCAAAACGTTTTGCGCTTGTTAAGCAGAGCAGTTAAGAACAGCCTTAACTACATTTAGTATACTAAGAGATGTTTGTAGCATATAAATAAAACCATATTCAAGGCTATTAAAAAAGCTGGGTACATGGCCGCCTATAGAAAGTATGATTTCAGTAGTTTTGTGTGGCGTGTAAAAAGATCTATGAATATATAGGATTGTACAAAAGAATCCAAGTATGTTTCCGTCTATTGGCGAAAATTACAGAAGGTGAATTTTTAGGTGCGCTCGTAATTATATAAATATGTAAGCACCTATAGTCGTCGTTCGGTCCGTCTCTCCGTATGATACTGTCCGTCCGTCCGTCCGCATATAACAGAGCAAAAAATACCCAAAAGTCTGAATGGTCTGAAATTTTAAATATATAATTGTTGCAATATTTTGCCGAGCCATTTCAAATTTTATGAAAATCGGATGTATAGTTTAATGACAGGGGCAGTCAAAAGTTTTCCGTTACATTACGGCCAATGGGAAAAAATTATCTCAAGTGCATTTTAGTGATGTTACAGCCTTTCGAACAGAATGAAATTGATATACACTTATTGAAGTGCACTAAAATATATATTCAGTACAATATGCGGTGCAAAAAATATTTAGAAAACTAGTTATAGTACGAACGCACCTCATTTGCCACGTTTGACGTGCAATTTCCAACTTGTCAACTTTGTGATGCGTTTTCTTACTAAAATAAATTTTGGCATAGAATGTAGAATCTGTACAAATCTATTGATCATATACAGAGCTGTATAAAAGAATTGGTGTACTTTCCCGGCTATGGGCGTAATTGTTGAAATCTGCTTTTAAAATATTTTATACGTTTTCTAAAATGTTTACTAAGGTATCTACTTTACTTTTTTAAACGGTAAAGTTTTTTTAAAGTATTCTAGAAGTGTTGGAAAGTGTTTCATAATGTATGCTTGACGGATTAGTTTTCTTTCTTCTTTTTAAAATAGAGAGATAATTATGATTGCCAAAAAAAAAAAAAAAATACCGTTGTTAATATCTTCTGTAAATATTATCTGCCTTTCAGCGGGGTGGATCCTAAAAGGTTAAAGGGTCTCAGGACTCTTGAAGCTTCAAATTTTCGAAATTTTAATTTTTTTAGATGTTAAACTCCTATCTTTTCTGAAGATTTTGATATAATTGTTTCCTTGAAATTCCCATTAGAACAGAAGTTATGGCTTTTAGAATTATACCCGCGCAATAACTGAAGCAGCATTTCCGAAACTTTGAAGTAATTTTTCTCCAAATGACATTTTTGGGCATAACGCGCAGGATATCTCAAAAACTTCTGAAAATTTTTTCATGAAATTTTCAAAACATATGTTTCATGCTAGTCTATATAAACTGAACCCAAAATTTCTTTTTTATTGTTCGAAAAAAGAAAAAAAAAATAGATGATTATAATGTTGAAGTTTTCAAAATTTTGTATTAATGAGTTACAACTTTGTATTAAAAATAAAAAAAAAAAACTAATTCTAGTTGCAAAATTTATTTCGTAATCCTGCGCGAAAGCTGTCATGCCAATTTTCTGCTCAACAAATGTCTGACAGTTTGGAGTTCCCTATAAATACTAATTCTGCAACTAGCAGTTTTTAAAATACAAGAAATGAAAGAACATACTTATATCTTTCATCCCAATATAAATTGTGTTTTAAAATCATATACATTTTAAGATATTAAATGTCGAAAATGGTCTTCTTTTTTTTCTCCCAATTTTAAGTCTTGAGAGTCCTTAATTCATTGGGGGAAAAAAAATAAAATTTTAAGGTCAGTGAGCAAAATACATGCAACTTCTTTTTTTTCCCCTTTTCTTTTCAATTTTCTTTTAAGTAGCACCAAATTGGGGAAAAAAAAAAAATACACGATCCCTTATATTTTAGAAAATAAAAAAGTTGTTTAAAAGGAATTCGGAGTAATGAGTTTATTACACATTCAATCTTAATTTTTCCCTCAGGGATTATTCGCAATGGGAAACTGGTTCTTAAAACATCTTGAAGCTAGTTTTTATCAGAAGTGATAATTATTGCTGTCGAATTAATTCACTGTATTGAGATTGGTCTCAAGATAGTTATTATGTTTTGATGATTACGCACGATGATATATTGACTAAGCAACAGTTATAAATGGGTGTATTTTAAAAACAGGCTGAATGCCTTTCGAGTTATTCCTTAAATTTGTTTATTGAATTCTTCTGAAATGTGCATTAATTCAAGAGTTTCTGAGAAATTTTCTCGCAGGGAATAATGAAATATTATAAATTATAAATTAACAAGCACATATAGCAGACATCAAATACAACAGAAGAACCACAGCTTTGGCCAGATAATGCAGCAAAGAACCTTTACAGGTCGATTTAAAAAATAGCAAGTTAATTTATCCATCAAGATTTTATTTACCATCCATAATCCGGGAATCAATAGAGATATTTTTACGCAACGAGAATATTTGCGGTGATTCAGTGTCCCTTGATTTACCTAAAATTTGGAAAGAGATGCTATGTAATTTTAGTAGCAATAGTAAAAATTAATCCACGCTCGCAAATAGCCAAGTTAATTTTATTTTTATTTTATGTTTTGCAATGTTTTTCATTATGCATGATGTTTAGTGACATTGTTTACCATATTATTGTTTTTTAAATTATGTGAAAATTAATCCACGCTCGCAACTAGATAATTTAATTTTATGTTTGCAATGTTTTTCATTATGCATCATGTCTCGTGACATTGTTTACTGTGTTATTGTTTTTAAATTGTGTGAACATATTTTCTATCGTGAATGATTTTGAAAATGTCGCCGTTTGTGGGATGAAACTATCGTCAATCTTAATAAAGATATTTTATCACTTTTTATAGCATTATTTAACTTAATCTATTTATAAGTGATTATTATACATGTTGCCGAAGCACTGTATATTTGTAGATGTGCTCGCACTCACTAATTTTTTTTTTAAATAATCCCATTTTTTAGGTGCGTTTGTAATTATATAAATACGTAGCACCTATAGTCGTCGTTCGGTCCGTCTGTCTGTCCGCATATGACAGAGAAAAAACTACCCAGCCGAATTGTCTGAAATTTTAAATATATAATTGGTGCAAAATTTTGTCGAGCCATTTCAAATTTTATGAAAATCGGATGTATAGTTTAATGACAGGGACAGTCAAAAGTTTTCCGTTACATGACGGCCAATAGGGAAAAATTATTTCAAGTGCATTTTAATGAGTTACAGCTTTTCGAACAGAATGGAATTGATATGCACTTAGGAAGTGCACTAAAATATACATTCAGTACAATATGCGGTGCAAAAAATATTTATAAAACTAGTTATAGTACGAATTTGCACCTCATTTGCCACGTTTGATGTGCAATTTCCAACTTGTATATTTTAATTTTAATTTCAAAAGTCCTTTACGAAATTTCTCCACATTGGTGGCGATCGGGTTACTTCCATTGTTGAAAAGCGAAGGGAAAAAAATGGAAATTACCATATTTCTACGGATGCCATATCCGTATTACAATTAAAGATAACTTTTTTAAAAACTTTTGAACAAAAAATGACGTCACGATTTAAAATAAACGCATGTTTATTCATCAAGCTGTTACATTAAAATATCGTTTTTTTTTTTTTTTTTTTTTTTTTTTTTTCATTCTACTGATAATGAGATTAAGATGCTAATTTCAAAAGGCTTCAGTGAGTGAAAATGATGTCATAGTAAAAATGAAATGAGTACTTTCTTTGATAAAACTAAATATTTTACTACGAATGCGTCTAAAAGTAAATTTCTGGATTTTGCCGGCTTTTAGATTAGAATCTCAAGTCAAGGGTGCGAATTTTTACATCCAGAATTGTAACTGGCAAATACGACATCGACCTTGGGAATATATTTTTTAATAATCGATTGCATGTTAAAATATTTTTTAAATAGTGAATATGAATATGAAAAATATGCATGTAAATTTTTTTTTTTTTTTTTTTTTTTACAAAACCCCTATAAAAATCTCACTGATAACACTGGTCGGCATCAAAATCCTCTCTGTAAAAAGAATAGCAGATTCTTATAGATTTCACCTGCTAAATAAAAATATGGTAACGAAATTTCTGTATCACGTATCATTTTTCTTTTGGTAGGAGAGTTTGCTTTTAAAATTAATTTTATTGTATTATTGTGTCTATTTTTTATTGTATTTTATATCTTGCTAAAACATAAGTGGAAATTTTGTAAACCATAAAATGTAGATAATAATATGTAAATTACCTGTAAATAAATGCATAAATATGATTACCCGAGTTATAGCGCCATAAGGAATGAAAATATGTTCGTGAATAGCAAACACCAAATTCGGACACGAAAGGAGGGGGGGGGGGGGCATAAAAAGAAAAATGCATGAAACAAGTATCAACAAACTAGATTTTCATGCTACATTTTATTAATTTGATATCCAAGACAGTGAAAGCACTTTTTCCTGATATCAATTTTATCTAGCATTGAAAATTAATATAACAATCCTGCACTATTTTTTTTTTTACTAATATAAAACTGTTTCTCGGAAGAATGGTGCAATTTCGATAACATATTTAGAATTGGGAATATTAGATCTGTACCCTTTACATATTGAGTGTGCAGGCGCAGGGAGGAAAAATTTTAATTTTATTTATTTTTTTCTCCCGATCAGTGTAATAAAAGACATATCAAATTAAAAGACGCACGCGACTGGTGTATTATACACACGAAAAGACAGAACGTTCATGCAAGGGACCGAAACATTCACAGTTACGCTCTGACCACCCATTTGAACGCTATCCAAGCTGGCGCATCCTCCTCTCTCCGTCTCCGCACGCTCCGGGTCCTGCACCACCCCCGGGGGCCACCCCTGCATCGTCTGCTCTCGGCATTCCGAGCTTCCCAGACAACTAAAACGCATCCTCATAATGAAAAAGAAGCACGCTCCGCTAACTTCGCAGTTCGTTCACTTCCGCAAATTTACTCGTTCCCCGAGGGGTCCTCCAACCAAACGTACACACTGAGTGCACTCCGGTCTCGAGTTTATCGCTTTTGCTATGTGCCGAGAGTGTGTGTGGTGTTAACTGAATAGCGTTTGGATATATTTAATATTTTCGCCGGATAATAGAGAGGGTGAGTGCCTCATATTTCCTTTTTCTATTGTGGGGATTTTTAGAGCTATAAAATAAGGATACACAGGGAAAAAAAATTCAAGAGGACCCATACCCGGTGTGTGTGTGTGGTGGAGGGTGGGGAAATTCCCTCCCGGAGAAATGAGATGTCTCCCCCGCGAAAGATTTGAGATTTTCGTGTTTTTAATGGTCAAAAAGTGCATTTTCCCCAAGGAACTCTATAATGACCCCCTCCCGGAGGAAAGTGCCTGAATTCAACACTGGGGGGGGGGGG
The DNA here is from genome assembly GCA_963932465.1 of Maratus speciosus. Lineage (NCBI taxonomy): Eukaryota > Metazoa > Arthropoda > Arachnida > Araneae > Salticidae > Maratus > Maratus speciosus. The sequence continues at coordinate 555,709,588 of OZ010792.1, forward strand.
GGGGAGACCATTACTCTTTCTTGGATTTTGAAATTTAATTAGTCTTTTTCTTTCGCTGATGATTAAAAAAAAAATATGGTCTAAGTTTTTCAGTTAAGTTTTTTACCAAGTAACTTAAAATACATAAATACTAAGAGAAAAGGGAACTACAGATTTTTCCTCAGGAGAGAGAGGAGGAAACCGTCCTTGATCCCCTACCCTCCCACCTCTCGTGGAAGAAAATTTTCAGCTCTTTTTTTTTGTTGTTGCTTTTGGGAATTTAAAAATTATCTTAAACAGGGGTTCAGGGGAGCTTTCCTGATGGAAAACAGAAAGTAGTTACATTTCTGTGTTTCGTTTTTTGTTTATATGTTTAACAATTGTCTTAAACGTGGGAGGGTGGGGGGAGGTCCTGATAAAAATACGAGCATGTTTGACTACTTCTTGCTCCTATTATCAATGCTGAAAAACGCTTATACAAACTTATATTTGGAAATTTAATATTCTTAAGTTTGTGTATTATTTTTTAAGTTGATAAGTTGCACAAATCGTTTTATCTTGCGCTTTCGTCGATCTTTATTATCTGGCAAAAAATAATGAGTCAAACTTATATTTACATTTAGAGGTGGTTGATTTGAGGAATTTATGGCTGTTGTCTCTAATGATGTTTATTACAGAATCTTTGAACACATACAAGTCTTGTTATAAACTTGTAAAGGCTAATTACAAATGATGGACTCGATTTAAAAAAATTATATTTTCGAAACTACTGCACATATTACAATAAGTGATACATGAATTTAAAGAGAAATATACCAAGTTTTTTTCAGTTACAAATGTTCGAGGTGTGACCCTCTTGTTACACGGCATACGTCCAATCTGTAATCCAGTCCATCCCAAACATTTTGTAGCATCATTCTGTCAATGGTTCTGAATGCTGCACAAATGCGTTCTTTAAGTTCTGACAGTGTCAAAGACATTGTTTATGTACCACCAATGACGAAAACAAAGCGTTCAGAACTTAAAGAACGCATTTGTGAAGCTTTCAGAACCATTGACAGAGTGATGCTACAAAATGTTTGGAACGAACTCGATTAAAGATTGGACGTATGCCGTGTATCAAAAGGGTTAAACATCGAACATTTGTAACTGAAAAAAAAATTAGCATATTTCTGTTTAACCCTTTATGTACTGAATTATGAATTCATGAACATTTTATCTTCTAAAGTATTTTTCGTGAATTGTTTAAACTACATTAGAAGACTTACATAATCATTTAATAAATTTTAGAAGGATTTAGAAGGATTCATTAAATTTGAATTTATAGGGATTTTGTACAATATTTATAACTCCACTCAAATCTTCTATTTTAAATCTTTTTCTGAGTATTTTGTAGAATTAGGAAAGGTACAAACATAATGTTCTTATTATAGAAATATTTCCGAAATGAAAATCCCCCCCCCCCCCCTCCTCCAACGCCAAGAAAGCTGAAAAGATGCAAAGACAAAGGGAATCATCCTTTTAAAAATATTTTTGTTTTGTGTAACCCATAATGCTTTTGGAACAATATAACGTAATGTATCTATAACTCATTCTAAACTATATTACAACTAATCGATATATTAAATGAATTTTATAACAAGTTATTTTAATGGTACTTATAAGTACCATTAAAATGGTACTTAAGTACCATCAGTAGATAAAGGGTTAAATTCATGTATCACTTATTGTAATATGTGCAGTAGTTTCGAAAATATGATTTTTTTAAAAATCGGGTCCATCATTTGTGATCGCCCTGTATATCTTAATCTTTTTTTCCGAAACCCATACACAAGCTGACAGCTTTGTTAGATATGCTGTACAGGACGACACGAATACAACCGAGAACTATGTGGCTGCATCTTGAATCGAACCTCGTAGCGCCACCGTGAAAGACGAACGCCCTTATGCTCTCGGCCCCATAGCTTACCCTATTTCTTGTTTATGGGGATAAGAGACCTTCAAACTCATTGTATTATTATTATTATTATTATTATTATTATTATTTTACTTTAAGGGGGTCCGGGACACATTTTCAAATATTTTTTATTAATTGACTTAAAATTTCGAAAATTTTTGTGATGGTTAAACATATTATTTGTAAATAATAAAATCACACGATAAAACTTCGCATGATTTTTTTTTAATTTAAAATTAAAATTTTATTTAAAAAGTGGGGTAGTTTAAAATCTTTATAACTCGAAATATTATTTGTAGAATTTCAATTTTTTTGCATTTAAATAAACAGAAATAAATAAGTTTTAATTTAGATTCAGCATTTGAAAAAATATTAATTTAAATAAAAATTAAAAATATTTAAAGTAAATATTTGAAAAAAAAGGACGTAACTTTTTAAAAAAAAAATCATATTTTCAAAAGTAAATATTTTTTTCAAATTTGCTGAATCAAAATTAAAACAATTGAAAATACATGTGCCAAATTTGAACCCTTTATCTTTAACGGTTCTTGACTTATAACAATTTAAATACTAGAAATGGTGAAAAAAACCCATCATAAAGAAAAACGCATATTCACAAAGTCGTTTTCATGACAACCATTGCTTGAAAGTTAGATTTTGAAAACAAACCAAAACTTTAAAATGAACATTTCCTGTTCCAATTAAGATAGAAACATGATTTAAACTTCATTTTAACCAGAAAAAAAAAACAAAGGCATTTTTAATGTAATAAAAAATTTTAAGAATATGTTAAGGACGCACTATATACATGGATTATGGGTTATATTTATCACATAAGAAATACAAATTAAAAAGAAGGAATTTTCCTGAATATTTTAAACATTATGAAGAGCTTTGCAAAATGCCCCACGCGCATTCCATATCAACTAATTTTTTATGCAAGTTTGATTTATTACTTTCTTCTAAGAAAGTATTGTAATCGAAATTTTTTTTGACTTCCGGTTTTCGACGAATTTACACGTTTCAGGGGTCAGAGATTCCAAAAAACATGTTTATGGAAAATGTCTGTCTGTCTGTGTGCCCGTATGTCTCTCGCCATTGTACCATCAAAAAGTGCATGAAGCTATGCAGAATTGAACGAATTTTTTTTTTTTAAGTTTTTGGCTATGGCAAACAGGTTCTCTCTTAATTTGGAAAAAATCCGCAGGTAGGAGGTGCTGTAATAGCGATTTTTGTGGCATTTTGAATATTGTACATCGAAAAGTGTGTGAAGTTATGCATTGAATTGAGCCAATTTTTTTTTTTTTTTTTTTTTTTTTTTTTTTTTTTATGTTTTTGGCTATGGCAAGCAGGTCCTCCCTTAATTTGGAAAAAATCCACCGGTATGGGTGCTGTAATAGCGTTTTTTGTGCAATTTTTGTGACACTTTGAATATTGTACCATCGAAAAGTGTATGAAGTTATGCATAGAATTGAACCAATTTTTTTTTTTAAGTTTTTTTTTGGCTATGACAAGCAGGTCCTCCTTTAATTTGATAAAAAATCCGCCGGTAGGAATCGCTGTAACAGCGATTTTTGTGGCATTTTGAATATTGTTGCCGTCTATTCGCGAACAGCTGATATAGAACAGAATAACGAAAAACTATTCATTTTAATAAATATCATGATTGAGATTAACTCGTTTTTACTTCAATGAATTGACTGAAGCAGAAATTTAAGATGAAAGTCAAAGTTGATATAGTATTGAACTAAATAATTGACATTTGTAACAACATTTTGAAATATTAAAATATATGAGATAGAGGGAAGTTTGGGGATTGGCACATCCAAGTAGTATATACAAATAAAACTGCGTATCGAATTTTATATATTTGAATATAAAGGTAAGAAAAAAAATATATTTTCTAAATTTTATGAAATTTTCAGCATTTTCGCATCCTATTGTTGCAATCAACTTCCTTTAACTTTTGATATTATATTTAGTTTCAAAAAACCATGCACAGTTTTATGACATATATAATGATAAACAGCTATAGAAAATTTCAAAGCACTCGAGGAAAAATTATGCGCACGGAGCATTTTGAAATAATGGATACCGATGAATTTTTTTTAGAAAAACGAAATTTTAAGATTTAGTACTTGCAAAAACATTAAAATAGACCTTCTAATCGAATGAATTCAAATATAACCATAACTTCAATAAGTTTACTGAGTAACTTCTTAAATATAATGGTTTATACCAGGGGCGTGCGAAGAAAAAACTGCATCCGGGGCAAAGTTTCAATTTTGCTATAAACTAATGCATTCAAAACACATTGTACAGTTTACGGTTGCAATTAAATAGTGCTGCCATTTATTGTACAAAAATTTTAAATAAACAGTTAATTAGGAGAAAAAATGCAGTTGCAAACATTTGTAAACAAAGATCAGCTGTTGACGAATGCTCTTTAATTAATTGCTCCACAGGACGATACAACCGAGAACTCCACACTGTGTGTGTGCGATGGAGTAAACTTGAGTCGAACTGGTTAGTTATTTCTTAGATAAACTAGGGGGCTCTGCCCCCTGCTCGCTACGCTCACCAACCCCCACCCCCCGTAATCGCTTCGCGATTAGCAGTTCGCATTTTCTAGCCAACCCCAGACGTAATTGTTTCGCGTTTCCATTCTGGATCGCCTCGCGATCCCTTATTTGCTATGCATTCAATTCTTAGATTCCACTTGGTAACAACGCTCTCCTCCCCAGCTCCTGACAATTTTATTTCCTTATCTCCAAGCACATAATCATTAGAGCTTACAGAATTTCGCAAATATAAGAATTATTAAATATAAAATCATTAAAAAAAGCTAAAATTTATAATTTATTTGAATAATTACAAATTAAATAAATTTATAATTAAATAAAATTATAAATTAATAGTAAATTTAAAATTAAAAATATTGTAAATTTAAAAAAATATGTTAAATTTAAAAAGTAACAAATTTATTAAAGTTATTTGGGAATTTTTTTCCTTATCTTTGTAATGAAGTCGCTAATTTGTAGTTACAGTAAATAATCTTATTATATAAATATCCTCTCCTCTGAAATTTTTACTTCGGCTCCTTTTCTCCGCCAACATATATGTGTAAAATTATATACATAGTGCTACGAATATTGTAAATAGTTAGTGTTTGTGCTTAAAAATAATGTAAATAGTTCAATTAAGCTCTATTAATAATCTGATATTAGTTTTTGTTGCAATGAAATATCTCAATTTGTTGACTTTCTGCAAGCAAGTAAATCTTATTGGATTTCAATAGGAGTCTATGGAAATTTGGCGAAATACGGGAAATAGCGCCAAGTTGGCGTCTGTTTTATCGACTAATTTTGGTCGCCAAATTTGGCGATATATCGCCAAGTTGCCGACAAACTTGGCAACGTTTAGCGGCAGAGCCGTGTTCTGTTCACCCCCCTTAGTAACCCCTCTTATAACGTCAGAAAGCTTTGACCAATCATATGCGTTTCGTGGTATCTATGCAGATTTTCATTGCTCCATTTTCAAAACGTTACTTTTTTTTATATATATAGAAGGATTTCAAATTCAAAGAAATTGTTAACATTTAATAGTATAACTTTATTCTTTTTTGACAATTTTCAAAACTCTGGCTATTATTAAAAAAAAAAAAAAAAAAAAAAAAAAAAAAATGATGCAAAATATAGTTTTCGACAGTTTGAGGCAGTTTTTTAATAAGGTAAAAAAAAACAAAACAAACAAACAAAAAAAAAAAACAGTGAATTTTACTCCGATTTTCATCTTTGTGTTCAAAAACTTGTAAATTTCGATAAGAATGTATTTGATAGTACGGGTAAGTACTTTTGTGAAGGATCGTATTTTAGTTATCTCCATACAAACTTTACATGGTCACAAGGGGAGGGAGGCAGGGAAGGGTCACAGCTACCATCTTAGATTTGAAAATTTAATTAACTAAATTTTCTTTATCTCTGGTTATTTTGAAAAAAAAATAGTAACAGTTGTTTTCTTCATGTGACTTAAAATAATTAAACACTAAGAGAAAAATAATTAAACACTAACCAAAAATTTCGTTGTCAAGGGGCAGGCGGGCTGTGCCTCCTGCCTAGCCATTCAAGGCATAGTCCATTCAAGGCAATTTCTATTTTAATTTTCTTTGCGACCATGTATTTAAAAATATCTTGCAGGGGGGATTTGAGGAGGGCAGGGACTTATGATGAAAAAAGGGCAAGTTTTCAATCCCCATTTTAGAAAAAAAAATGTAGAAACTTATTCTTGAATGTTTAATATTTCTTAATTGTTAATTTTCTGAATCTCGTTTTCTGTTGACATGTTTAAAAACTGTCTTAAAGGGGAAGGGGGGGGGGGTAAAATAGTTTAAATTTATCTTTTCCCATATTTATAACCCCCCCCCCACCCCCCCCAAAAAATAATAAATAAATAAATAAAAATAAAATAAAAATAAAAATAAAAAAATAAATAAACATGGCCTAGGCTTTGGACTGTTTTAAAACCTGTCCCTCCCTGCATTTCGTTCTGACGGCGCTCATGTAACCATGCCAAACTCATGCTACACAGGACAATTTTCTGACATTTTAGCACTACAATACACATATATGATCACTCAACGCCCCCACCCTATTTGACACGCATTTTTTTTTAAATAAAGAAAAATGAGTTTAATACTATTTGTTCCGAATAAATTAGCATATAAAAAGACAATTTTATTTGTTAAATAAATTATTTTGTTTATATATATATTTTTAATTTTAAGGAAAAATAATGCAATATTTGTCAATTTCCAAAAAGTCTTCATGATAAAAACAATGATAATTTTTTTTCGATAAATATACAATTTGTGTTCCTGAAGATGGAATGAACAACAATATAAGCGATAAATCAAAAAAGTTCCACAGATGTATCCGTAAAATCATCGCTTTGATGATTTTTCATACATTTACTGTATGTTAATTTATACAATTAGCTGAAAATTTTCAAGAAACCAAAAGCCCATTACACCCACGACATTACAAAAGTGATCTACCGGAAGAAGATGTCTTTTTAGTTCATTTTTTAATGAAATGCCGACCCCTGATCTAGATCATTTTTTAATTGTCTCGTCAGCTTTTTGCAAAAATTAAGAAAAGTTAACGACCATTTTTTTTTTCAAAATTAGATATTCGGATGCAGAAAAAAATTCTACGCATGTATACATAAGTTTCAAATTGATACCTCAAATAGTTTTCTTAATTTTTGCAAATGAGTGAAAATTAGAAAATTCCATTGTCTACCATTTCAAATGGAAGCAGTTTTATTTTCAGATAAAAAAGATTGAAACGAACTGGGCATGCGCGGCCGTGCTTGCTGTTTTCAGAAAAAAGAATGCGTTTTCGATGAGTTTTAGATTAATAACTCGAATAATTAATAAAATTTGAAACTTGTGAGTCTCAGATGCATCAGAGGAGGCCTTGAACTACACTCACCCAGATTTTCAGTCTTGTACATCTGGCAGATTTCGCTAATCATCCCAGACAGACAGACATACACACATAGAGAGTGAAACCTTCTTTTATTAGTATAGGTAACCATAATATTAGGCGGTACCACGCTTTTCGTAGCTTATTGTGCATGAAAATAATGTTTTTCAGAATACACATTTCAAATTTTTAATTCAGAAACTGTATTAGAAATATTCCCTCCCAAAATCTTAAAACTTTCCATATTTATATGTTCTACATTCTACAATTAACTACAATCGGAGCTATAAAGTAAACAATTCCAATCATATACATGTAAAAATTATCACTTTGATGATTTTTTATACATTTTTTGTATGTAAAGTTATAAAATTAGTTGTAAAAATTCAGAAAACCAGTAGTTTATGACAGTCACAGCATCACATAAATTGTAAGCGATCAGTTTTATAGAAATATAACCATAAATTTTGGAGATACCAGTTTACCAGTGGAGTTTTTCGTAACTTATTGTTTATGAAAATAATGTTTTTCAGAATATCGATTAATTTTTTTTTAATTTAACGGTATTCGAAATATACATCACCAAATATTTAAAATTTTAAAAATTTAGAGTGAAACCACCAGTAACTCGCACCTTAAGTATTCTTTTATGTTCAAATCACTATTACAAAATTTTTAATCCATTTTATACTTCTCTTTCTTATTGAAAGGATACTAGAGATAAATTAAAAAATTTACCCTTGACAAAATCCTTAAAAATTAGACATTGCATTATACTAAAAATTAATTTTTTCATAAATAGGGTCAAAAACTCCAATAACTGACACCAACCTCATTTTGAAAGACTGATACAAAATGAATCAGTGTTTGTGCAAAGATTTTTTAAAAAAAAGTTATTTTATATTTGAAGAAATTTATGCTTTAAGGCTGTTCTCAAATACAAAAGGGCAACTTTATGACATAAGTTTTAATTTATTTTTATTCGGAAATGCATGAAACTAGCAAGTGTTGCTGTTCAGAAACTGTGTCATCGAGCTGTTTTTTTTTTTCGTTTTTCTGCAAACGCGATAGATCTTTCAGAAAATAGTGTTAAAGTGGGCGTTTTGAACCGAATTTCCCCGCGAAAGAAGAATAAGCACTGAAGAAAGGATGAAAAACGTGTTTGTCACGAAATCCAAATCGCTTATAACTCAATAGGTAATCGATGGATCCAAAAATGGAAAACACAGCTTGATTCCAAATCGCTTCCATGGTCAGACTTTCCGATTTTATATTTTTCCATTTAAAATTAAATTTGTAAATGTGTCAAAACGTTTTGCGCTTGTTGAGCAGAGCAGTTGAGAACAGCCTTAAAAGTACTTTAATCTTTATTATAAAAACAATATACTTAAACATTATTTATATATGACATCATACTACAGATGTATATCTGTCTCTTTTATCATGCTTTAAATTATTAGTGATGCAGGTATCCAATAACTGGCATTTATGAGCCAGTAATTGATAGATGGTGCGTCAGGCAGTGGAAGAAAAACTTAAATTTTAATGTTGTTGACTAAATGATAAATTCAATTTATTATTATCTTTTTAACAGTTCAAATAACAGATTTCAACTTTCTTTAATATTACAAGTAATTAACACCTTTGTCGGAGACTTGTGAAATGAAATTACTAGAACCAATAACTGGCATCTCATATTAAGTTAAATTAATTAACTTGTAACATACAGAGCTAAAATTCTTATTTGAAATTTTCTGCATTGGTATGGAAAAATTGTTTAAAAAAATTCTTGAGATAATTTTTTTTAACCTATTCCCACAGGCGTTACGCAGGATCTTTTCAAATCTTTAAATTTGAATAGCGCAAAAAATATGGAAGTTCAAAAACCTTGTCATAAGATGAGCTTTAAGCAGAAAATTCTGTTAAATAAAGCGGAAAAAACCAACAGTACTCATGTGAGAAGCGACGAAAAATTCCGTATTTAAACCGGATGAGTCTTAATAGCTGTCTTTTAAAAAGGTAAGATTTGTTCTGGAAGTGCAGTTCTTGGAGTTTTTAACCACACCAGATTTATTCTCATTTGTGTTCTATTCGAATAATTCAGTGCATATTAATAAATAACAACATTTTCCATGTGTTTGTTACTTTCTTCTATCTTCAACAGAAGAAAGTATTGTAATCGAAATTTTTTTCGACTTCCGTTTTTTGACGGATTTACACGTTTTAGGGGTCAGAGATCCCAAAAATCATGTTTATACAAAATGTCTGTCTGTCCGTCCGTATGTCCGTGTGTCGCCATTGTACCATCGAAAAGTGGTATGAAGTTAAGTATAGAATTGAACCACATTTTTTGCGTATGTATTTGGCTGGTTACCAGCAGTTTCTCCATGAATTTGAAAATATTTTGCCGGAATGGGTTGCTGTAATAGTGATTTTTGTGCCATTTTCTTTATTTTACCATCGAAAAGTGTATGAAGCTATGAATAGAATTGAACCAACATTTTTGTGTATGTCTTTGGCTATGGCCAGCAGGTCCTCCTTGAATTCGGATTGGCGCTGTGATAGCAGTTTTTGTATAATTTAATTTTCTCGGTTTTTTATACTTCTGTTGTCCATCGGCAGCTCGTGCAGCGACGGGAACTCGCGTCCTGCTAAGCCGACTATTTGCAAAAAGTGGATGTACAACAGAATATTATTGATTTTAATATGTATATCATGATCGAGATGAACTCATTTTTACTAAGCTTCATTGACTGAAGCAGAAATTTAAGATAAAAATCAAAGCTGGTATAGTATTGAACTAACAATATTGCAGTATTACCATCTGTAACTACTTTTTGAAATATTAAGGTGTATGAGATAGTTTTGGGATTGGCACATCCAACTAGTTGTTGTTTGTGGGACAAATAGTTTTCTTGTTAAACCTTTGTGTTAATTATGTTAACCCTAGTTGTGTTAGACCTATTAGAACAATTCTATTCGTTTGATTGGCGTATTTCATGATATTTTGAGCTTCAATTCGCTAGGTTTCGGTGCGTTGAGGAAAAAAGGGCATACATAAAAATTCAGCTCATAAAACGAAAAAGGGTTGGCAGGCAGTGGCCGGAACACCTCTGCAATTTGACGAAAATGCAGATTAACTTGAAGGATTTCACTTGAGTTTTACGTTAGATCGGTAAAATTTGAGTATTTTGAGGGCAGATGTGCAAATCCATGTGGGAATTTTCGTATTTTAACGAAAAAAGAGCGACAAAAAAACCCGCCTTCAATTCACGGATTTTTTTTTTAGAGTGTAGTTACACTAGAGGTCTGCACGGGCCCGGGCTAGCCCCGTACTTGGCCCGGTCCGCCGATCGGCCCGATAGAAAAAAATTTAAACGAAGCCGATAAAATATGAACCATTTTCAATGAATATGACTTTATCGCGAAAATAAGTATAAATGTGCTGCACGAGCCGATGCTAGTTTGACAACATTAATGTAGAATTATAACATGTCAACGATAGAGATCGGCATCGGACAGTTGCATCGTGTCTGAGCCCGGTCTTAATTTTTTCAGCAGACTCGGGCCGGGCCGATACCAAACTTTCATTTTTTCTACTTAGTCGAATCGGGTCAGAACTGGACTTAATTGTTCCCAGGATGTGTATGGCAGCAATATGTTTTGTAAAAATAGTAACAGCGATAATGAACTTCTATTAACGGAATCATTGGAAATATACAATACGTTGGTTCTCAAATTTCCTGCTCAACAGCGCAAAACTTTGACCCATTTTTAACCGTAATGGTATAAAATTGACAGGCCTGACTATTAAAGTGATTTGGAATCGAATTGCGTTTTTCATTATTTTGATAAATAAATTACTTATCGATTTATAAGTGATTCTTGTCATGTGACGACAGATTTTTCTCCTTTCTGTGCTATCGCGTCCAGAAATTCGATTCAAAACGTCAACTTTCCCAGTATTTTCTGAAAGATATTTTGCCAAAAAATGGAGAACGCCATTTGATTACACAGTTTCTGAATAAGAACATGTGCCAATTTTATGTGTTTCCGAACAAAAATGAATTCAGGGATGTATCAGAAAGTAAGCTTCTTTGGATTTGAGACATCCTTAATAAATGACAGGGAAATATTTTCAAAAATCTACTTTTTATTGTACCGCTTTAAAAGTTATGTTGCTTTAAATCTTCTTTTTTTGTTTTATTCTAAACTACATTAATTTGTTTAGTGAAACTTTATTAGAATATTAAAAAGTTTAACAGTGCCACTAACCAATAATGTTGCTACTGCGTATTTTCTGTCTTTCGAACACATAGTAATTCAAAAATATACTGCAAAAAATTTCCGTAAATACATATGCAGTATTCTTTAAAATAATCTTAATTGTATGTTAAGACATATCGTAATTTTTTTGTAGAAATTGAGTCAGCCCGGAGCGGCCTGATTTGTTTTTGCACGGGCCGGTTTTCACTAATTCTTGCATGGGCCGGGCTGTGAACTGAGAAAATATAAACGGGCCGGGCCCAGGCTACAAATTTCCGGCGCGTGCAGGCCTCTAAGTTACATACACACAAATAAAAAAATCCTTTTTTATCTGCGGATAAAAATACAGTATACTTATTTTCACTTTTTTGAAAGAAATAAAAGATTTCAAAAGTCAATCTTATTTGCAATTTAATATAAATATTGTTTTAAATACTTTCCAAAAAATGTCTGTAACTACTGATTTAATAAATCAGTTCTAATGAGTATTTCATTTACAGCTTTTATACTAGTAAAAAATGTGTTGTAGATGCTTAGTATTGAAAAATATGCAGTTATACACACACACACACAAAAAAAAAAGAAAAAAAACACAAAAAAAAAAGAAAAAAAAATGCAATTTAACAAATTACAACGACCATTTGGAAAATGATTTTTTCAAAGACTAAAATTTAAGATATAAAAAATCGCACGGAGTTGATCCTACATTACGTACGCCATGAAATAGACATTAATAGTGTTATTACACGTAAAAATTGCAAGATTTTCTAAAACTTACGTATATTTCACCTGAAACTTACGTATTATCCAAATTATCCAAGTATTTCATTGGCTGTTCGGGGAAAGGCTTTTCCATCGTCCAAGAAATCTGACGACCCATTTTAAATGAAATTTCATTTTTAAACTTCTAAACATCCCACAATATTACTTTTTACACCATCGTATAGAGAAAAAAATGTACTTTTAAATGCAATTTGTTTGAAAGCTGTATCTCAATTTGTTTCTGAATTATTAATTTTTTTTTGTAGTTTTTATTACTTTTTTGTCATAGTGGCAACAGAAGTATTCATCTCTGTTGAAAGTAAAAGGAAATACAGATTACTGTATAGACCAATCAGAAAACGAATAAAATGCGGATTAAACCAATAAAACGCTTGAGATATGCTTTTATTTCCTATCCTGACGAGTACAATAACCATTTTTCCAAATGGTTAAAAACCCTTTCTTATCTACAGATAAAAACATTGTATATTTACTCCTATTCTTTTATAAGAAATAAAAGATTTCAAAAGCTAATTAAACGTAGTGGGATATCTTAATGCAAAATTTAATTCATTTGGGACACAAACGTTAACCCATTTGTGCCTAGCGTCTCATTTTTGGGACGTTTCAAATTTTCATGAATAAGTATATTTTTCTTCTTCTTTATAACATGAAAATTGTATGAAATAATTATTTATAAATATCTTTATCTATTACCGAGAGATGACAGCATAAGGTGGATATTTATTTGTTTAAATGAAGGCTTTTTTCGGTGTTTATAAATTTTTAATTTTTCAAGATGGCGAAAAGTAAAAAGTAAGTTTATTTGTATTTTTTCTATGAAGGATCCAAAATCGCAAGTCATAATCTTAGCTTGTAGACTTTTTTTAAATACGTATTTTTTTAAATTGCGAAATTAAAATGTTTAAGCCTATTTTTTATGCATTTTTGTAACGTCCAAAATATAGGGTTCTAGGCACAAATGGGCACATATTTTTGTTGGACATTTAGGAAACAGTTATTTATGTAATCTGCTTTTGAAGATATTTATAAAATAAATTATTTTTAAGTCAGAAATACGATTATTCTTATTTTATTATTAATAATAGTTATAACGTTATTAGTCTTTGTAAAGAAATAAATATATTTTTTTTGTAGTTCATAAAAATACTAATTATAGTACATAATATACAATTTAAAAACTTTTTAAATATAAATATAGACAAAACATATAATTATGCATATTATTCTACTAGAAATACTCATATGTAGTTTTTTTACATTTTATTAAATAAATACAAAAAAATTAAGTGTAATTTTTTTTAGTATTTTTCCAGTTCATTTTGCAATATTTTAAAGTGATTTTACCATAACATTTGAGAAAACCAAAATTCAGGGACAAATGGGTTAATACTTTCATCAACCATTAAACGTTTTTGTTTTGAAAACAAACTAAATCGATTTTAACTTGAACCATGTGCCTTATTACATGCAAAGCAAGATGAATGAAATCAACAAAACTCTTTAAAAATCATCATTGGATTTAAATCCTTTTTCTCAGAAGCTGATAATAGTCGAATTTTACGAATCAGGTTTTATCGAAACATGTAAATCTCTCAGCTACTACACAGGGAAGGAAATAAAAGCGATAAAATCGGCTGCATTCTGTTATTGCATTTAACCTTGTTTAGCAACCGTAACAATGTTATCTTAGATGAAATTGACTTAAAATTTCTTTTTTATGAAACTTCAGAGAGACCGTTTTAAACGGAAAGCTCTGCTGTGAATACTGCGTTATTATCCTGCTTATCCAGTAAGTAGATATCGTATTATTTGTACAATTCACTAATTCATTTGATGTGGCTATTTAATTTGGACATGATTAATCTAAGTTTAGCATGAATTGAACTTTAGATAAACTTTAGAATAAAATATTTATATTAAGCAGAAATCGATCTCTAAAAGCTTTAAATACACGAATTCAAAGCTACAACTCGTACCGCCGAGTAGTTTTTGAGCTATTCTTAAAAAAGGCTGGTTGCAATTTGTTTTGGAACGATTAAAAATGAATTTAAAATTATTTCACATTTTAAGGGAAAACCGCATTTCTACCCACCGTCCTAGGACGGGCGTTTACACTAGTTATACTCCTTTTCACCAACAAAGGTACATGTCTTTCATTGACGTTATGTTAGTTGAGACCATGTTTCTGCAATAATACGGGTAGAAGAGAAGCAACACGTCCTATATTATAGGACGTGTTGGTAGAAGAGACGGGACCATATGTGATTTTCATGTCAATTGTTGAAGGTGTGTGTGAAGGTCATGCTTATTCTGTTACTGAAAAGGAGTAGGTATAGATAATAAAATCTACTCCGGCGAAATTATTTCAAACTCTGACTCCAAGCATAGAACCTGAAAGCTTTTGAATAGCAGATAAATACGCTACCACAAAATGTGGAAATGCCTACGTGGAAATGACTGAAATTAAGGTTTGTTTTATTGAACACATACATCAGACTTGTTTGCTTGACACCAGGGCCCGCTTATAACTCATTGTCAATATACAGGGACGAGATAGCACAAGGAAATTTACAGCACCAGAAAATTACATCCTGGGCCACAAAGAGTGTGCAACGGAGTCGGCGGGATTCGAATCCGCCCCCACCTACGCTCTAAAGCGATTAGCGGCGTGATGCCTTATCCACTCAGCCACGGTGGGCCCGAAATTAAGGTTCTGTTTTGAAATCTAAATCGCATAAATGGTCAGATGCCATTAAATGAATTAATTTAATTAAAATAATATAAAAAAATTTCAAAATTTTATGATTTGTCCTGTGATAGGAAGTATTCAGCTATAAGTATGCAGAATTTCAAATCTCTAACTTATGCAGCTTATGAGAACGAACTCTGTGACAGACAGACAGAAGATTGAGATGAATAGGATTTCGTCAACTGAGAGAAACCTTAAGACTGTTCTTAACTGCTCTGCTCAACAAGCGCAAAATGTTTTGACTCATTTACAAATTCATTTTTTAACGGAAAGATATAAAATTGGGAGGCCTGACTATGGAAGTGATTTTAACTCGAACTGTGTTTTCCACTGTTTGGTAAATAAGTTACCTATTGAGTTATAAGCGATTTTGATCACGTGACAAAGACTTTTTCACCCTTTCTTGAATGGTTATTCATCTTTCTCGCGGAAATTCGATTCAAAACGCCCACTTTAGTACTATTTTCTGAAAGATCTATTGCGTTTGCAAAAAAAAAAAAAAAAAAAAAAAAATAATAATAATAATAATAATAATAACAATAATAATAATAAAATAAAATAAATAAAATAAATAAATAAATAAACGGAAAAAACACTTGGATTACGTATGGTTTCTGAGCAACAACACCTGCTAGCTTCATGCATTTCCGAACAAAAATAAATTAAAACTTATGTCATAAAGTTGCCCTTTTGGATTTGAGAACAGCCTTAAAAAGAAGTTAAAAATATTAATTTCATGAAGAGATATTTAAAAATACAAATGCATCCCATGCTGATAAAGTTTAACATCAGCCAGTGGAATTTGAGATCTCATATGTGACCACTATCCATAAGTCGGTTTTCAAAAAAATATTTTACGCGCTGAATAATGCAAAACTTTCTGACACATTTACGGATTTATTTTTAAATTCAAAAGCATGACACTTGCAGCCCTGACTGTTGAAGCGATTTGAAATCGAATAGCGTTTTCCATTTTTTGATAAATGAATTACTTATCGAGTTATAAGCGATTGTTTTCCCGTGATGACTGATTATCCTCCTCTACCGGGCTGTCGCATCAGTAAATCAATGTTCAAAATTCCAACTTTGAGAATATTTTCTGAAAGATGTTTTGCCTTTACCAAAAAATGGAAAACACGATTCGATTACATAATTTCTGGATAAGAACGTCTGCTAATTTCATGCATTTTCGAACTAAAATGAATTCAAAAATGTGTCGGAAAGTAGCTCATTTAGAAATGATGATCATTTGTATTTTGATAAAATCTTTCATATTTTTCTGAAAGATGTCCTGCCTTTACCAAAAAATGGAAAACACGATTCGATTACATAATTTCTGAATACGAATACCTGCCAAATTCATGGATTTCCGAACAAAAATGAATTTAAAAATGTGCCAGCAATTAGCTCATTTAGAAATGGCGATCATTTATATTTTGATGAAAGCATTTTTATTTTGATGAAATCATTTCTATTTTTTTGAAAGATGTCCTGCCTTTACCAAAAGATGGAAAACACGATTTGATTACTAAATGTCTGAATAAGAAAACCTGCCAATTTCATGAATTTTCAAAGAAAAATAAATTAAAAAATGTGTAGCTCAGTTAGAAATGATGATCATTTATATTTTAATGAAATCATTTATATTTTTCTGAAAGATAAATGGGGAATACGATTCAATTAAATAATTTCTGAACAAGAAAACCTGTCAATTTTATGTATTTCCGAACAAAAATTAATTCAAAAATGTGTCAGAAAGTTAGCACATTGAGATTTGAGAACAGCCTAAAGGCGATACGAAAGAGGAGAGGCGATTTCTCAATTATCTAAAAGTAGTCTGTTTCATCCAAAATTGTTCGAAATCTTCGAATAAGTTAATCTGTTCATAAAAATAAATAAATAAATAATAGGGAGGTGAGGATATTTTCTAGACATTCTTAATTCACTGAAACTAATTTTCACTAAACTATTAATGTTTTTAAATTCCAAGTAAGTGTAATGCTTTTATTTATTGTTAACATTTTCTAAGAGGGACATTTACAAGGGGGTATCAATAAGTTTTTGCCTTCACATAGATATAATTGAGTGAAATTTATGAAATTGCTACACTGTATTAGTCTTTTTCTATATAGTCACCGCGCACAGTAACACATTTCTGCTAACGGTATTTCAAAGAGAGGGAGGAGGATGTATTCCAGGAGGCGCGATAGTAGACCCAAAGGGGAGCATTTTTCTAACTTTTGCCGACTGATGTTATGCACCTCCCGAGCCCCTCCCCCCAAATTTGCTCGCTGGGGGCATGAATGATGTCAGAAAAATTTAGAAAAGTGACTGCTTAAATGTTTAAAACTGTTGCTTAAACAGTTTTTACAGGGAGGCATGAGTGATGTTCGCAAAATTTAGAAAAATGCCCCCAGAGGGCAAATTTGGGGGGGGGGAGGGGCGCTGGAGGTGCATAATATGGATAAGTGGTCACAGGCCTTTTCAACAATATGTCACATGTGGGGGTCGGCAAAAGTAAGAAAAATGCCCCCCTTTGGGTCTACTATCGCGCCTCCTGGAATACATCCCCCCCCCTCTCTTTGAAATACCGTTTGCTGAAATGTGTTACTGTGCACGATGACTATATAGAAAAGGACTCATTCAGTGTAGCAATTTCACAAATGTCACTCAATTATTTCTATGTGAAGGGGGAAACTTATTGATACACCCTGGTTTCTGAAAAGTGTTTATGAATTCGGTTTGTCTGTCCGTCCGTGCTCTAACTCGCGTAAATATTGTCCAATTGCCATGAAATTCATGCATGTTATTGGGTATCAGAATGACATGTTCGGTATTGAAAATAAAGTGTGTGACATTTACATTTCATTTACAGAGACACTCAAAAGAATTCCATTACATTACGGTCTATGGGGAAAAATCGTTTGCGGGATATTTTAATGATTATTACACTATTTTAAATATACTTAATTCATATATATCACTGAGGTGTATTACACGGCGCGTACTGTAGAATAGGGTATGCATAGAATTTATCGTTCATTTACAGGGTCACACAAAAAGAATTTGGCTATTGAAGAAATTGAACAATAATTGAACCTATGAAAAGTAATTGCTGGAACTGCTTTTTCAATTGTGGTACACGGTAGAAAAAAAAATCGTTAAAATAGAGAAATTGTACTGGCAATCGAGACGCCAGTACTATTTCCGTATTTTAACGGAATTTTTTTCGGTAAATTTTGTGAAAAAAAAATGGATTTTTTTCTGAAATTTACGGAAAAAAACTCCGTTAAAATACAAAAATAGTTCTGGCATCTCGATTGCCAGTATAATTACCGCATTTTAACAGTTTTTTTTTTACAGTGTACACTGCAAAAAAAAATCCCTCAAATTGACAGAAAAAAACTGTCAATTTTGGCGCCTGTGAAAAGCTGTTTATTTTACAGAAAATATCTGTATTTTTTCAGTAAAATAGTTTTTTCTGTAAAAATTACAAAATTCCCATTTCTTTACAGAAGAAAACTGTTTTTCTTTAAAACAATTTTTTTTCTGTGAAATTTACAGATTTTTACACAGTGTACGCGATTTTAAATTCATGTTTTTTTTTTTTTTTTTTTTTTTATATTACATGATTTGTATAAATTCTATAGACCCTATACAGGGCTGCACAAAAGTTCTCAAGTACATTTCCGTTTATTCACGGAAATGGCTGAATGGAAATTTTTAACTCTGCGATGAGTTTAACTGAACTAACTTTCAGCATACTATGTAGTATGCATACAAATCTATAGATCCTACACAGGGGTGCATAAAAAATAAAAATCGGATATTTTTCCGATTATTGATAGTAATAGCAGAAATTGGGTTTTGAAACGCGTTATACGTTTTTAAAATTGTTTATTTACGCATCATCTTTCATCTTAATAAACTGCGAAGTTTTGTTACAATATTCTGACCCATATAGCAATTTTAGTTTGCAGAAAATTTGCAGCAGTCTTGTTTTGCAAACCTGAAAAGTTGCAGCAAGTTCAGCATGACAAGACAGAAAGTTTATAACAAGACTGCAGAAAGATAACGCAAACGCCGAAGTCACCACATCCTGAACTTGCAGCTAACTTGTCGTTCAAATTAAACTCTTGTTGTATTAAACTTATTCTAAGTTAACGGAAAACAAGTAGAGAAATTAGTTCTGTCATGATTAAAGTACTGCAAATTCTTTGCAAACTGGTAGAAAATTTAGTTCTGTCATGACTAAAGTACTGCAAATTCTTTGCAAACTAGTAGAAAATTTAGTTCTGTCATGACAAAAGTACTGCAAATTCTTTGCAAACTAGTAGAAAATTTATCTTTGTCTTGTTAAAAAAGATGCAAACTTATTCCAAAGTAGTAATGTTGTCATGCACTATCCGTTTACAACTGTCACACTATAAGTTTAACCCCTTCAGATCTATTAATGCATACACACTGATGCATACGCATAGTCAGAAGGTGCATGCATCGTTTTTATCACCATTAACAAATAAAGGTAATATTTGTACTTTTAAATTAGAGTCTTTTTGGTATTTGATAAGTAAAGAGTTTTAAAAATGCAGTGCCAACCGAATAAAATTTGTGTAAGGGATGCAGTCTCGAAAGGGTTAAAAATCATTGACTCGAATGGGGTTAAGGGCAGCTGGAAGACAAATTCGTGAAAAAGTCTTTTTTTTAATTTTTTAATATTTTGAATTCTTCATAATTCCCCTTTCGAATGGTATATTGCTTTTGTTTCTACGACAACAAGAAGTTAAAAATTTTTAAGTAATTGTGTTTATTTACTTCATACATACACATTACATACAGAAATTTTAAACTCAATTTTCTCAAAATGTTCTTTTTTGAACTGCGATGTACCTTTTTATAAAAACTACTACATATTATCGTTTGCGATCTTGCGTGAATATTTTACATACACCCCTGATCAATCTGAGGTGAACACATATGTACACAATTTTTATAAAAAAGTTTTTCTTTAGAAAAATACAAGTATTTCGTTAATTAAAAGTGGTTTTTATTAGATTTAAAAAAATAACTAAAGAATATCCTATAATAAATTTAACTTCCCTTTATTCGGCATTATTCATATTATGCACATAAAATATTTCAAGTAAATATCTTTGGTAGTTTCTGAGAAAAGGGACATTAATTTAACATGGAAGGCATAGGACCTTCCAACTCCCCTTAAAGGTAAAATTAAATAAATAAATATTAATTAAAACGCTATTTTAGAAAAAATCCAATAATATTGAGAAAAATTCATTTAATAATTAAAATTTTCAATATAAATTCTAAATGGCCGAAGACGTAAACATAACTTAGTAAATTAACATAACTTTTTGATTTGTAAGAATTTTCATATGAAATAACTTGTAGATTATAGATAAAATGTTACTTTACAAAAAATAATTACATTTGAAAAGTTAAAATAATAAATAACTTTTCTGATATCCTTAACTTAACCAATGAATGAAAATTAGATTCCATAACGGTAACAATGATGTGTGTGTCTTGCCTTTGAGTAGCACCCAATTTCTGCGCACGTACTGATTGTCTAGTCTCTCAGCAGAGGGATTTTTTTCTTTCGGCATTTTCGTGAATTAAAGACAGTCTTGCATCAGTTTCACAGCAAACTACTCAGGCAAGTGGGTGATGGTCTACCTTTAGGTAGGTTCGCAGCGAATTTGTCAAGTCATATTTGTCACGGCAAGATAATATAAAAAAAATCAAACTTGCTGCTAATGTGCATATTATCTGGGGAATGTGTTGGAAAATGTTGCATAATCTATGCTGGACGCATGATTTTTCATTCTTGTTTATTCATATGGATTATATCATATCAGTAGGTTATGTAACAAAATGTTACAAATAAAAATGGATACTAATTACTGTTTTCATGACACTCTTTTCTCCAGCATAAGTTTTATGATTTCCTGAACAATGCCTTGTGACATTACAATAATAGCAGACTTTGAACGCAAGATGATCTACGATACACTGAGAATTGCAGTCAATTACAGCAAAGAATGCTCGTGATATAGGGTATACTTACATTGGAAATGATAGATGAGACTTCGATATAATGAAAAACTGAATGCAAATTATCTTTCATTATGAAAATCATTAACTATATAATGACGGTTACATAGTAATAAAAGGTTGCTCTTCTGATGTTTAGGAGATAGTTATCGGTTATTGTTAGGCTTTGTTTTATCTGTCTGAATTTTTATTAAGAAAAGTGAAATATCAAATAGAAAATTTCCTTCAAACCACTTATTATCTTCTATTAACTTTTTGAATATTAAACAAGAAAGAAAAGTCATGTTCCACGCATAGAATTTGAAACACTTTCCAATACTATTAGAATATTGTTATGAAACCTAATTTTTTTTTTCATATGTTAAAAAGAGGTATTTCAATAAACTAGTTCGATGTACTAATCCCAAAATTTTCTTCTATCTCCTGATGACGATCGCGGAAGCGATTCGAAACGTACATTTGTAACTTATTTTAATGTGTTTGTAATATTACTTATATGTTATGTGTACCGGTTAGCAAGTTTTATTTAATTTGAGTACAAAATTTTTACGTATAAAGAGCAAGTTTCCGTTTTAGCTCACAGGCTATCAAAGCCTGAGAGCTAATGTGCCCGCAGGTTCTGTATGTACCTCCGTACGTAATGCGATAACTCTTGATAGAAATATCTGATTTGCTTCAAAAAAATTTTCTAGGTTCATTCTGATAAGGCGTTTCCCTGATAAATTTTGGGGGTTCATTGGTTAAGTATAAAGGGGGTTATGGGGGCTAATTCCCCCCCCCCCTTAACTTAGATAAATGGGTTTTTCATGCAGAATTATCAGACTTGCTTTAATTTTGGTATACCGGTTAATTCTGACAAGGCGCTTCCCTGATTACATTTGGAGGTTCATTGTTTAAGTATAAAGGGTGGATCGGGGGGGCTAACACCCCTTAATTTAGATAAATGAGTTTTCTTATCGGAATAACCGAAAATCGTTAGTCATATTCCAGATAAAATAAGCTTGACCCACGTTGATTCAAAAAACCACTAACCGAAATTTATCGAACGTGTGAGCTATTTCAATGGTCTTTTTGTTCTGTGAAACGGTATAACAAAAAAAAGTCAAAATTGTTTGAACATTTTTGAGATGGATGCCGTTAGCTTGACCCCGACCCATTATCACCAAAATGACCCACTAATAGAATTTTCTTGAGCATGCGACCCAGCCCACTGGTTTTATATTGTCCAGAAACGGTCTAGTACAAAGTTTTGTCAAAATCTTTTGAGCCGTTTTTCAGATAAAGTTAGCTTGATCCTGATCCATTAGGACCCAAAATGACCCATTGATTGAATTTTCTTGAACATGAGACCCTGCCCAATGGTCTTATCATGCTCGGAAACGGTATTATACAAAATGTTTTCAAAATGTTTTGAAGCGTTTTTTAAATACAATTAGTTTGACCCTGACCCATTGTGAGCCAAAATGACCCACTAATCGAATTTTCTTGAACACGTTACCCATCCCAATGGTCTTTTCGTACCCGAAAATTGTTAGATACAAATTTTAGTCAAAATCGATTGAGCCGTTCTCTAGATATAATTAGCTCGACACTGACCCATTATGACCCAAAATGACCCACTAATCTAATTTTTTCGAACACGAGACCCATCCCAATGGTCTTTTCGTGCCCGAAAACAGTAGGGTACAAAATTTCGTCAAAATCGTTAGAGCTAGATAACTTAGATTGACCCACGGTGACCCAAAAATGACCTACTAATCGAATTTTCTCGAACGTGTGACTTAGCCCAATGTTCTTCTCGTAATCCAAAACTGTAGAATATAGAGTTTAGTGAAAATAGTTAGAGCCGTTTTTTAGATAAAAATAAATAACCCACAGTGACCCAAAAATGATCCACTAATCGAATTTTCTCGAACACGTGACCCATCCCAATGGTCTTTGCGTGCCCGAAAATGGTTAGATACAAAATTTGTCAAAATCGATTGAGCCGTTCTTTAGATATAATTAGCTTGACCCTGACTCATTATGACCCAAAATGACCCACTAATCGAATTTTCTTGAACACGAGACCCATCCCAATGGTCTTTTCGGGCTCGATAAACAGTAGGGTGCAAAATTTCGTCAAAATCATTAGAACCGTTATCTAGATAGATTGACCCACAGTGACCCAAAAATGAGATAAGTGTGAATTTTTCGCACGGGTATTCCAGTTTAAAGCTCCAGATAGACGTAGCATTCTACTCGCGGTCTTTTTGTTCTGTTCAGGCGGTGCTTTTCTTGTGTCACGCAGCGTTTTTTATATTTTATGGCTTTACAAGGAAAGTGCTGGACATCCTGCGGGAGGGGAGAGTTTCCTTCAAGTTCAATCTAATCTTATCTACTGATCCATTGTTGAATCCATTGTTGATATTTCCCTCCTTTTGTTAAAAACCATAAATAGAGTTGGAAAAAAGGTTTTATTATGCTTTAGCATGAAGGTGAGCACTTATTTTGCCTTCTAAACGCAGCCTTATTTGATTACGTAATTCCGTAATGCAAAGAGTAAATGGTGAAACCTCCATCTTCCACTTACATAACCAATCATTTCATTTATCTACGGTTTCCCATATTGCCTTCTTATATTCCTCAAAGAATGAAAACTTCCAAAGTGTCGCTGCCAGATCGTACAGCCTTTCTTCATTGCAACCTTCTGTACTCTTTGTTTGTCTTTCTCCATCGCCGCCGTAGCTTTTGTTTGTTGGAACAAAGAGCTTTTTTCTCCACTTTACTTTACTCTTAGACGTGCACTTTCAAGTTCATCAACGCTCCGAAGAAGTAGTTAAAAGTGAAGTAGTTCTGACGTCATTGTCATTAATATACTGAGCTATTTAAAAAAGGTAAGAAGATAAGATAGTGTTGGGTTGAAAGGATGCTATTTCCGCAATTACTGTAATATAGGACATAAACTGCTTGATCATTTTAGATAAAATGGAAACAGTTATTTTAATTATCTTAAAAAATTATTTTGATATCACACCGTATTTTACTCGCATATTTTTGGCACTTTAAAAATTAAATTTTTGGCACTTTCCAAAGCTTTGAAAAGCACTTATGACTTAGTTCTTATATCTGTCAGCTCGCCTTTTCTCTAACTTTCGGATATATGCATGTAAAATCACGAAATTGATATGTGTTATCAACATTCACTATTATAGTATGTACTAGAAATGAACTGAAAAAACTGAAATGAACTTTGAAAAAATAAAATTTTTACTTTGAGCCCGAGCACGAAGACTGACTTAAAAATCGAGCCCGAAGGCTATTTCCAGACCGGGCCAACAACTTGACACAATATCAAGTAGGTGTACTTGTACAATATCAAGTACTACCTGAACAATCAAGTACTACTTGTACTTGATACTACTTGTGTACATGATCTACTTGCATACTTGATACTACTTGTGTACATGATACTATTTGTATACTTGATACCACTGTGTACTTGACTACTACTTGTGTACTTGATACACTACTTGTTTATTTGATAAT
This sequence comes from Maratus speciosus, assembly GCA_963932465.1. Lineage (NCBI taxonomy): Eukaryota > Metazoa > Arthropoda > Arachnida > Araneae > Salticidae > Maratus > Maratus speciosus. Next base: position 555,734,411 of record OZ010792.1, read on the forward strand.
ACTTGTGCACTTGACTGTTACTTGTGTATTTGACTACTACTTGTGTACTTGATACTACTACTTGTGTACGTTACTACTACTTGTGTACTTGACTACTACTTTTGTACTTGATTACTACTTGTACACTTGATGCTACCTTGTGTACTTCATACTGTTACTTCTGTACTTGATACTGCTATTTGTGTTCTTGATACTACTAGTGTACTTGACTAACACTTGTGTACTACTACTTGTTACTTGACTACTACTAGTGTACTACTACTTGTTACTTGACTACTGCTTCTGTACTTGATACTACTTAATACTACTTGTACTTGAGTAATACTATCAAATACTACTTGAACAATATCAAGTAGGTGTTTACCTGGCTCGGTCTGTCCGTCTCATTTCTAGTATGTACCCCATTAACAATTGTGTTCCCTGCATTTACGGTTCGTTTACAGCAACGTGCGAAAGATTTCCGATACACTATGATCTATTGCTGGCAGTTATTTGAAGGGCAATTTTACGGATTTTTAATAAAGAATAAGATAAATTAATATGCATTATTAAGACGCAATGCAACCTGTTCTCTTTAGAAAACGATGCTCGTAACAATTATTCTTCATTTATAGCCCGCAAGAAAGAATTCGGATATATTTCCGTTCACAAGGAACAATTGTTGATAAGGCAATTTTCAATCGTTTTATACTTTTTTTAGCTAATGAAATGTTAGCATACTTTGTGGCGGGCTTAAAACTTATAGTATTATTTTAAGAATGTAATTGAACATTTTAAAATCTGCATTTATTATTCGAAGGGAATTTTGAGTGGTAATGTAACATTTTTCAGGTGAGTTAAATTTTAATATGTCATCTGATGCTTTATCCTTTACAGTTATTATAGATGGTTACCCAAAATAATTTGAATGCTTTATCATCTGAGGACGGGTATCGCTTGAAACGATTTTCAACCGCTACGGTTTTAAACTGATCGAAATTTTTATTTTTGATACAAAATGTGAAAAGGGTTTTCTCACGCTAACACAATTCTTGCTGTAAAAATAACTTTACAGGTTCATGACTATAATGTATTGCGAACCGTTGCGCGATACATGATGCATAGCTGCAAATCGCCTTCTGCTTTTTCCAATTCAAATTATACCAGAATTATTATTAATAAGTTATTTAATAACTAAATTTAAAAAAAAGAAACACTTAATTAAATAATTTTTATAGGTCGAATTACAGTCATCTCTCACTTATGCGCGTTTGAAAGGGATTAATTTAAAATCGCGCATAACTGAGAGGATATTGTATGCATACGATAATTCTTTATACATATTATGGGAAAGAAAAACATTTGAAATGTAAGATTTATGATTAATAACATTTTATAAAATCAACTTTTAAAACTAAATGTTGGTATAAGTTCCAAAGAATTTAATGTCCTTTCATAATTCGGCGATCTAATTTGTTTCAGATGCTTGTGACTAGAGATGCAACGAATATTCGGCCGAAGCCGAATATTCGGCCCATTCGGCCTGTCTGCCGAATATCAAGTCCATTATTCGGCCTTGGCCGAATAGTACTGTAATAAATGTTTTTATATTTACACAGTATAACTTTTTAATTTGACAATTTATATTCATCATGTATAATGAAAATTTTATTTGAAATTAACTAACACTTTTTTTTCCCCATTAACTTTCATACTGCGAATGGATTTTATCTACCCATTTTTATATAAGAGGCTAATTTAGGAATCATGTTAAAAAAATTTTATGCGGTATCAGTAAGCACAAAAAGTATCTGTAATAAGCTAATATTAAATCTATTCAAAATTGTTTTAACACAGCTATACAAGCTAATTCAATTTTTTTTTTTTCTTATCATAATGGGAAGTTTAACATTTATCCCTTGTTACATAAAAATATATTTCTTTCAATAATATTTTGAATTATACCTATAAAGAACATAAATATATGATTGATTAGATACAGATGTTTAAGATATTTAAGTCATATGTTGCAATACTTAAGGGGGTTTTTTTTTAGTAAAATACGCTTAAAAGTTAAATATAATTTAAGTGATTTTTTTAAGTGTGTTACTATTTCTTATTAAATAATGAAAGAAATGTAAATACTAAATTCTTAATTAGTATGCATATGCATTTACGTTTTAGATATTTTTTTCAAGAATAGCATTGTAATGTTTATATTTGCCTTAAAAAACAGTTAAAATGTTTTCAATAAACGTAGATTGTGATGCAGAAATAATAATTCAGCATTCTCAGGTGATTGCCTTTTTTTTTTTTTTTTTTTTTTTTTTCCATAAATGTTACCTGCTTTTGAAAATAATCTCTTACTATATAATGGTACTTTCTGGTGCAGAAAGGTACTTTTTGGCTAATCATGAAAGGTTTGGAAAGTCTTCCGAATTTTTCGCCCACTACTCCAAAGGACACTGTTGTCTTTCTAGCAGTGGCTGGGAAAGAAAATTACTAATTTCTTTTCCTTCTTCACATTGAGGGGCACTTTCTATAGAGGCTTCACTGCTGACAGCAAAGAAAAAAGAAATAATAAAGATGAAAAAAAATTTTGTTAATTGTGAGCTTTATAAAGTCTACAATGATTTCTTTCCACTATTTTAGAGGATATTCCTTTCACCCTTTCTATCAGTGGTTTTTCTTAAGATATTAAGATTTCTTATTTTTTATTTTATCTGAAAGCTGAAACTTATGTTTCCTAGTACTTTTAAAATTTTGTCATTATTTTAAAATGTAACAACAACACACATATCTATTAAAATGTAACTAGACAGTACCTGATGAGGAACTTTTGCTAAGAATTTTTTTGGGGGGGCTGAATTATATTATTGAGGCAATTTTTAGGCCGAACATAGCCGAATATTTTTTCAAAGTAAAATAATGCTTTAAAAAATTAAAAATTTGTATATAAATAATTTTTTAAAAGAAAACAATACATTTTAATTGTGAAATATACAAGAATTGTGCACATAGTGCATACTATATTTTGTTTTTAGGCAAAAATAAGTTCATTATTCGGCGGCCGAATAGGCCGAATATTCGGCTATAACTTGGCCGAATATTCGGTATTCGGTTATTCGGCCAAACCACTATTCGTTGCATCACTACTTGTGACCAGAGAAAAACAGTAGCTCCGATTGGAAGTCCACGGCGCACACTTGCAGGTACCCCCCCCCCCCCCCCCCCACCCACGACGCACAAAGGGAATGTAAAAAAAACTGAAAATTACGTGAATATTAAGAGGCTACTTCAGCCAAACGAGAAGACCCGTTCGCCAAAGCTAATCCTATGGAAGGCGTTTATAAAGATACCTTGGTCGCATTTCAATATTTTTAAATGATTTCTTTTCCATTGAATAGTTGAGATCGATCTGTACAAAGGCCATTGTTTACTTTTTCGATTTTCATTACAGGTATTTCTTATGAGGACACTTTCATTTTCGGCACCGGTTTCGAAAATAAAAGCATCGTCATAAAAAATATCCGCAATCAAAATTGAAAAAGTATAAAACGGCCTGCATACAGATCGATCTCAACTATTCAATGCAAAAGAAATAATTTAAAAATATTGAAATGCGACCGAGATATCTTTATAAATTTCTTCCATAGGATTAGCATTAGTGAATGCGTCTTTTCATTTGACTGAAGTAGCTTCTTAAGACAAAGAAAGAACCGCTTCCCTGAAACTCCCCGATCGCGAAACTCCATGTTCAGGGGAGATACTTCACTCACACGAAAACACCTGTTCGCTAATATTAATCCCATAGAAGAAAATTTTTTAAGATAGTTCGTTTGCTTTTCAATATTTTTAAAAGATTTTCTTTTTCATTGAGTAGCTGAGGTCGATCTGTAGAAAGGCCGTTTTTTACTTTTTCGATTTTGTTTGCAGGATGTTTTTAAATGAGAGTACTTTCACTTTCGAAACCGGTTCCGAAAAGTTTCATAAAAAAAATCTGTAAGCAAAATCGAAAAAGTAAAAAGCAGCCTTTGTACTGATAGAACTCAGCTAGCCGATCAAAAAAAAAAAAAAAGTTTAAAATTTTTGAAATGCAAATGAGCTATCTTTAAAAAAAATCTTCCACAGTATTAACATTAGCGAACGGGTGTTTTCTTGTGAGTGAAGTAGCCTCCGAAGCTATGAGGAAAATGAGAAGAGCTATTACTCATTAATTATCTAATATAATTATTAAAATACGGTTTTCACCATCAGAAAATAGACGTCAGATATCGGCGACGTGCGGTTTAAAAAATGGTTTCCGTAAATTTGAAGTAATTTTAAGATGATAAAATTTCAAAGCTTATGCCTATTTTTTTAAATACTTAAAATTTAAGGAGACATTTTTTAAAAACGCCTTTCGTCGGCACCTGAAGGCTACTTTTTCATGGTGAAAACCGTATTTTGATAATTATAATGAGTCATCTCGCTCTTAAGTTTTCCCATACACTGTAAAAAAGAAAAAAAATCTGTAATTCTACGGATGTAAGTTACAGAAATCTGTGTGCTTACTAAAATTTGATCTGTACACTGTTCAAACAAAGATGTAAATCTACAAACTATTTTTTGTAAAGCTACAGAAATCTGTAGCTTTACAAAAGAACCTACTAAAATGATAGTAATCTTACTAAGATTTTATCTGTAACCTGGGTTACAGTTACAAAAAAAGTTCTAGCATCCCAGTTCCTCAAAAAAATTCTTATTAACCTTACAGATTTTTTTATTTACGGTGCAAAAGTGTATCTGTTAAATGAAATTTTGTAGTTGCCGTTACATAATAAGATCTAGGAATCCCAGTTTCTAAGAAAATTCTTAGTATAGATTAAGTTTTGTATATAACTTTATAGTATATTTGTAACCTTATAGATTGCTTTTAAATTATGTGAAAATATTTTCTATCATGAATTATTTTGAAAATGTCGCCGTTTATGCGATAAACGTTCGTCAATCTTAATAAAGATATTTTTATCACTTTTTATAGCATTATTTAACTTAATCTGTTTATAAGTGATTATTATACGTGTTGTCCTATATTGGATAAACTAAACGAAAACTTAGTTACAGAGTCAAAGAACACATAAACTATGTAAAGAAAAAAGAATTGCAAAAATCCTCTATCGTCTCTCATTGCTGGGGGGAGGGACATAATTTCAATTTTGACTCAGCTACCATTATCAAGAAATGCATTACTCCTCTAAATTTAGACTTTTTTGAAGCTGTTCATATCCTTAGATTTAAAAACTCCTTGGTTAAAAACTCCTTGGTTATTTGTCTAGTGTACCATGCATCTCAACTTTCTGGGTGTATTTGTTGTGTCACGGCACTTCACTTCCGCTTTAATTTCATTGGCTGTTGGAACTTGATGGTCTTTTGGTGTTGGGTTTTGACGTTTGGGTTTTCACCGTAGTTGGGGGGATATTGTTTTTATAGATTTTATACACTGATGATGTGAGTCCTGGAACTCACGAAACGTATACGTCTGTTCAAACCTTATGTATTTTATTGTGTGTTTAAACATTGCTTTTAGGTGATTTATTATACATGTCGTTATAACCTTATAGATTTTTTTTTACATAGTGTAGGCTAACATATGGACGTTTCAGGATCGGGGAGTTTCAGTAAAACGGCCCCTGTTCTCATTCTCTACAGCTTCCAGAAAATCGTAACACACAGCTTACCGAACTCCATAGTATTCAACTTTAAGGGGATTCTTCACGCACTTGAAAACACACGCTCCGTAAGGTTAATCCTATGGGCAGGTTATTTTCGAATTTCTCGTTTCAATTTAAATATTTTTAAACGATTTTTTTTTTTCGCATAGGATAGCTGAGCTCAAACTTTAATATGCCTCTTTTTTACTTTTTCGATTTTGGTTGCAGATTTTTTTTAAAAAGGTACTTTCAGTTTCCAAACCAGTTTCGAAAATAAAAGTGCCTTTTTAAAAAAAATCTGCAACCAAAATCGAAAAAGTACAAAAGAGTCATATTAAAGTTTGAGCTCAGCTATCCTATGCAAAAAAATCGTTTAAAAATATTCAAATTGAGACGAGAAATTCGAAAATAACCTGCCCATAGGATTAACATTACGGAGCGTGTGTTTTCACGTGCGTGAAGAATCACAGTTTGAATACCAAAAGCATGTATGTTTATGTGATAACAAGAAGTTTACCAAACAGTTGAATGCTAAATAGCAAGCTACCGGCAGAATCTTCGCCTGAATGACTTGGGGTTATGCATCACCACTTTTTGTGCTCTGTGCACATGTAGTGTTACCGGAGGCCTGCCTGACGACCTTCATCTTTAACACCACCACTTTGCTTGAATTTGTTTACCAAGTTTTTAATAGCTACTGTGATATTGTCTAATTTTTAGGTGAAGCCCTCCTTACGTTACATCCTTACATTAATACACTTAGACGAGCACAAACAATGATTCTTCTTCTATAATTTAGTTAATTTTTCAATTAATTTTCAGCAGTAAAATTACGCTTGAAATTACTGAATATTTAATACGTGATTTAGCACACTGATAACTAAACGTACAACCAACAGAGGGGAAATTGTCCAAGCCGGGAATCGAACCCAGAACCCTTGGAATAGCGCTCCAAGTGCTCTATCATGTAAGCTACGAGGACGATACCTAGCTTAGCTTCTCTCATTCATATATGTTGGTAAGGCTGCAATTGTAGCACAAGGATTCGATTCCCGGTTGGTACATTTTTCACTCTGTTGGTTCTATGCTTAGTTAGCAATGTGATAAATCACGTATTAAAAATTCTTCTTTTGAAAGCATTTCATCAGATCATCTGAAAGGAAATTATTATGAGCCTATTTTTCGAAAATGTATAGAGATTTTATAAAGATCTTGTATTTACTGAAATTTTAAGTAGGGAAATTCAATACTTTTTTAAGTTTGAAAAAAAAGTTACCGTGTCAAATAATTAAAAATCAGAATAAATACTAGTATTTAAAACTTTAAAAGTGGACTTTACACTGTGAGTAATATATTAACAATAAGCCAAAAAAGATTCAGATTTTTATACATTTGCTAAATCAGTGTATACTGGGAAATGAAATATGCATCACGCTTAAAAATATACATGACACTTAAAATATGTATGACATTTAAAAAATTAAAACGATGTTAAAAATCTTCGCAACAGTTTCAACCACAACCACTTGGCCTTTTTCAAGGGATTACAAGAATACTGACTTACAAGACATTACAAGAATAAATACTATTTAATATTTATTAGAGATGCTTAGTTATTAAAAATGGCCAAGATTGCTGACACGAGAGCCTTCATCAGTATTGTTTGGATACGGTGGAATCCTGAAATTGTACTCTGTTTTCTTCCTATTTCATTTTGTTCTTCAATTAATGGCGCGCACAGTTAAAAAAAAAAAAAAAAAAGAAAAAAAATTGTCATCTGCAATGATGGTAAAAAACTTAAAAAAAGAAAAGAAAAAGAAAGAAAGAAATTGTCATCTGGAATGATAGTAAAAAACTTAAAAAAAGAAAAGAAAAAGAAAGGAATTGTCACCAGGAATGATGGTAATAAACTTTCTTAAAAAAACTGTTTTAACCCTAAAAAAAATTGAAAAAAAAAAGTATCATAAAAAGAAAAGGTTTTTTTTTTCTTTTTTTTCTTTTTTTTTCTTTTTTTTTCTTTTTTTTCTTTTTTTTTTTTTTAACCGTGATAGTATTTTTCTTCAATATTTCCCCCCCTTAAAGGATGCACAAATTTCTCGTTTTTTCAAAAAATGCGTGATACACATTTCGATCGAATTTAGAAAAAACCCTTTTAATCGAACTAAAAAAAAATTGTATTAGGAAAAGAAAATAATTTGATAACATACGATATCTCATGTATATTTACACACAAATTTTGTATAGATGCTCTCTTTCTTTATATATTTCTTTTTTTTTTCCTTTTTTTAATTATTTTACTTTTAAGGGCTTATTTTCCTATGAACGGATGCACAGCTCGCTTATTGCATTATATATTACCTTTCGATATATAACGCCTCTTTTTGCGTTAAAAAAAAAAAAAAAAAAAAAAATCCTGAATGTATTTTGTTTTGTGGCTGTATAGTTTAAAATATGACTTTACATAAAAGCATTCCTCTCTTATTTTACGGTGGTAAGTGGAATATGTAACTTTCTGGGATGGTATAGAAATTTTTTATCAAATTCAAGCGGTCGCTCTTTTTAACTTACGAAAAGGTTCAAGAGCTAAAACTGAAGTACTCGTGAGTTAAAACATAGCAGCTAGCAATGCCAACTCTTTTCAAAAAGCTGAGACTAAAAAAATTTTCGAAGGAGAAAATTGTGTAAGGATACTACTAAAATATCAAATATAATGCTTAAAAGAAAATAACACAAAATCAATAACAACAACGTAGACAAGTTTTCTTTTCCCTGATGCAATTGTTTTTTTGTTTTTTTAATTCGGCTAAAAGGGCTTTTTTTAAAATTTGATCAAGATATGTATTACGCATTTTTGCAAAAAATGCGGAATTTATGCGCTCTTTTAGGTGGAGGGGGACAAAATTTTGAAGGAAAAAAACTGCCAAATCAGACGGTATGCTTTAAAAAATTACTAAAAAAAATCTGTACTTTTTATGAAAGATGTTTTTTTTACTGTAATTTTTTTTTTTTTTTTAAGAAAGTTTATTATTATCATCATTCCTGCTGACGATTTCTTTCTTTTCCTTTCTTTTCTTTTTTTAACTGTACACGCCATTATGAGAAAAGCAAAATTAAATAGAAAGAAAATAAGGTACTATTTCAAAATTCCACGTTATCCAACTTATACTGATCTGTGTTTTTATGAAGGCTAGCATGTTAGCAATCGGGGCCATTTTTTTAATAACTAAGTTTCCCTAAGAAGTATTAAATAGTATTTATTTGTATTTAATTATTGATAATTCCATTGCGACTTTTTTTCCACGCTCAAAAATGAGTTGACTTTTCCTTCACTTCAAATTTCAGTAAATACAGGGTGTTTATAAAGTCTCTGTACATTTTTTAACTGAAAGCTTACAAATATGACTAGAAGGAACAGAAGTGTAACCGACTGTTCAGTGTGACGCCATGATGTTGCTCTCTAGTTGATATTTATTATAAAGGAAAACCAACAGTTAAATATTTTTCATGGTAATATATACTTACGCACAATAGTATTTGTCTCTAGACAGACATATATACTGGAATCACATGCATGCACGCGCGCATCTAACATAAATTCAGAATAGTGCAATTTCAAAATAGTGTCAGGAAAATTTTACTGTCAGCTATTTGTTCGTCAGTCCATCCTCGTCTGATTTTTGTAAAAATTCTCAAATCACCATGAAGTTTGAGATTATATTGTTGATAATTTATCTTGGAAACGATAAGTACGTGAAATATTTATGTTTCTATCAAAGAATACGACTTGGCTACCAATTGTTTATATGATATGCATAACATTTGGCCTTATAACCCTACAATAATGTAATGATTAATAATTAAATGGTATACTCTCAGAAATACTTTCTTCAACTAAAGGAAATTTTCATGGCAGCAGTACTACCAGGATATTTCCGTTAATAGACGAATGTCCATTTCTTTTCTTCTCCGTTACTGGAGGTAAAATAACGTCAATTGAAGAAAATGGGGATAAAATAAAAGTTGCTGGCCTTGAGGTCAAGCCTTAGAATTACGAGACCAGTACTCTAACCACTCGGCTATAGTTGCACAGTAGTGAATTAGTTTGAAGTAAATATATTTGCCTCAGATGTATATGGTTTGATTAATTTCTTTGAAAAGTTTTGAATGTATGTGGTTTGATTAATTTCTTTAAAAAGTTGTGAATTTTGAAGTTAATTTTGGGAAGATTTCGTCTTTAATGAGCTTAGGGCTGGGGTTTTAGTACTTTAGTGTTAAAATAGGATAAAGATATGAATTATAAATATTTTTATGTTCATTGCTACTTGTAAAATATAAATAAATATAAATATTATATTTTTATGCGAGGTTTTTTTTTATGAGAGTAAAATCGATTTGTTTCCATTTCATATTTGAATTAAAATATCTATTTTAAATGTATTCATTTAAATATTTTAAATGCGAATATTTTTTTATAACTTTAAAAAATAAATTGTGGATACTTTTAAATGAATGAGAAAATTAATTGTTATTTATTTTTAAATTCGAAAACGTTTCCTTTCTTTGTTATTGTTTATTTATTTGTATTTTTTTTTTTTTATTAAATTAGAAATCTTAATTTATAGAATTTTTCGTTTTTAAAATGAATTCGGATTTTAGTATTAATACAGCCAATACGCATGCGTGCTAGGAATGAAAGGAATTTCTCCCTCTTTTTCGGGACGAATTCACGAATAAAACAAGTTTTGTAAGGAGTACAGAAAATTATTTGTTAAAAAAATTTTGACGAATTTTTTTGACAGTGTGTATGACGTATGAGTTTAGAAAATATTTGTTAAATAGGTTTTACTTTGTAAGTACGAGTAATAAGCCTTAATTACGACCACTAAGAACCATATATTCGTGTATACCATATATAACCATATGGCCGACTTAAAATATAATAGAGGTAATGCTGCTTTATCCCGGCTGAATCAAGTAGAGAGTATTAACATACTTTTTAACGAGAGTAGATTAATCTACAGGTTTAATTTTTATTTACAATTATTTATAAGAGAGTCCATTGAAATTTATTTAAGGGGTCAGGTAACCTTTGAACCAATAAAATACATGGAAAAGTGACCTCTGTAAGAATTGCAGTCATTCTTTAACTAATTAACTTTTAATTATGAAACTGAAAACACGTATTAGGAACGATTTATTTTATCAATCAAAGTTGTTAGAAAAGATATACACATATATAGTTTTTTTTAATTTATTTTTAAAGATAATACAATTTTTACGAAAGAATTATTCTTGCATGCATTGCGCGCATAATTTTCCCCATTTGAATGGCTGAAACAAGCCAAGATTTTTTTAATGAGTACAGATATAAAGTGTTTTCAAAATGACCTACAATGAAAAAAATAAAACTTGTAGATCACGAGAAAAAAAAAATTTGGGAGTAATTCGAAATATCTAGATTTTTTTTATACAAAAGTACCCGTGAATTCTAAACTTCTTATTTGAGAAACATAATAATAGGTCATTTTGTGCTTCTGTACGTTTAATATAGCCACCAAAAATTTCGTGAAATTCTAGGCAACCGTTTTTCAGAAATCGTGCGCACAATGATCAAAATCGCTGTTTTGAAGAAATTGGCTTTAAAGATTGAAAAACCCGTTGATCATATAGCAAAAGCTGAAAGTGTTTTAGACATAACTTCTCTTCTAATACGAATTTTCGTATGGGGTTTGCTTTTAAATGTTCCGAAAGACTCATATTTAATTATAAGCTATTTAAAAAAAGTTCGATTTTTGGACGCTTCAAAGGTTACCTGACCCCTTAAGAGGTTCAGGGGTTTGTAACGACGCGCTACCTTTTCGCATCCAGAATATATGGATTGAATGGTTCGACAACTTCTGGAATCGTAAAATAAAGGGAACACGTTCGATGGTGAAAATGTAGGGCGCGTTATATTCGATGATTTCTTTCCATTCTTCATATTCATTGTATTTGTAATTTCTGTTATACAATCTGAAGGAGTTGAAACATGTCAATATAGATTTACAGTACATATACATTTAACGTCTTAATTTAAAAACCATTAAAACACCAAATAAAATAAATTAAGACAGACTTGAGTACAGTTAAAAAATAAAATTTATAAAGAATATACTTAAAAAACAATTAAAAATACAATATGTAAACGTTTCGCCAAGTGACACGCAAGGCATCATCAGTACAAAAATAACCATTGCATTTCAAACGACAGAACAAATCAAGAACAGTTAAAGTTAGTTATTTTAAAAACAAACAATATTCACTAGGGACAGAACGAGCATCATTCAAAGTCTGCAATCGCAATTCAGTGAACCAAGCCTCAAGGAGCAATCTACCATGGTAGTTGTTGCAACACGATTTCAAAATACTGGCGTTCGCAATGAGCGGAATGTGATTCGTTTGAAGTGAATGCTGGACCATTTTTGAATTCAAATTACCCTTTTTTAAAGTACCAGTATGTTCTTTTAGGCGAATTTCCAATGATCTACCAGTTTCACCAATATAAACACTATTACAATCTTTACAAGGAATAATATAAACAACACCGGGTAATTTACACTTATCATATTGAAATTTATGCTTATTGAAAAAGGAATTCAATTTATTAATAGGTTTAAAAGAAACCCCAATATTGAATGATTTTAGAATGCCAGAAATGTTCTTATAATAAGGGATAGATAAAGGAGCTTGGTTTACTACATTGAAAAGGGGAGGGAGTAGAATTTACAAAATTTAAAGTATTTTTAAAGATTTTTTTAACAAGACCAATAGGATAGCTATTATTAACCAAATCGCGATAAATTTTACATTTCTCTATTTCAAAATCATTACTGGAACTGCAATATTTTATGGCTCTGAAGGCTAAAGTCTTAATAACGATTATTTTATGGCTGAAAGGGCATATTGAATTGAAATTAGCAGTATATTGACCAGTAGAAGTAGGTTTTCTGTAAAAAGTAGTGGTAACAGATTGAGAGATATCAGTCGTGAGTCTGCGTCTGTCTTTATTTATTTTATTTGGTGTTTTAATGTCAATATAGGTTTTTAATTTACTTTTCATGTGTTTTTAGTAACGTCTTTTAAGCAAATGAATATTTTAATATAGGTTTTGACTTTTCCTTTTGGAATATATATTGTGATAAGGTTTTACTTTGTTTAACAAAATCAGTTATTGATAAGTTTATGTAAACGTTGCTCCGAAAGACTTGAGAGAGGAAATATACGCTTTTGAAATAGCTGACGGTTGTAATTTCTGTTATACATTCTGAAGGAGTTGAAACATGTCATCAGTATAGGTTTTTAATTTACTTTTAATGTGCTTTTTAGTAACGTCTTTTAAGAAAATAAATATTTTAATATAGGTTTTGTCTTTTTCGTTTAGGAATATATATTGTGATAAGGTTTTACTTTGTTTAACGAAATCAGTTATTGATAAGTCTGTGTAAACGTTGCTCCAAAAGACTTGAGAGGGGAAATATACACTTTTGAAATAGCTGAATCACAGAGGAAGTTTACAGGATGTGCTACTACAACAGCAGACGAGATGCAATCACAGTTTCCTTCCACGTTGATTGATTTTCCAATATCGGTTTGTAAGTCTTCACTTATTTACCTATACACTTATCGAGATAAACTAAAAAAAAAAAAAAATAAGGATATCAGATTTAACAAGCTTCCTCCCTCGCTTTCTAAAAAGTTCCTTTTACAAATGCTCTATTGCCAGTATTAATTACAGTAAAACTTCCTAAAGCGACCACGTTCCGTTCCAATAAAAAATGGTCACTCCGAGAGGTGGTCTCTTAATGGAGGTCATGTTTAAATCTAGATTTAAATTGTTGAAAAAAGGTAACAATTAATGTTACTAAAATTTATTTTTCACATTAGGAAAAATATGAAAATTTAAGTATCAAAACAAAAGTTAATTACATAAGTTATTTTACGGTTTTATCTTTTATAACTTTTATTTCCATGTTTTTTCTAAGTTCAGTAAATAAATGCAATTTTTTTTGGATAGGAAAAAATAATGAGATTTCATTAATTTATCTATTTCTTTGAGAATTTTCTGACACAATAGAGCAGGAGAGTTTATTGACGTATCATTCTTAAATTTGTCATCAGAGTTAAATTTATTGCTTAAAAAGACACAAAGGGGTTTAAACATTTAAAATTATCGGAATTAAAAAAATTCTAAACTTAGTTTAGAAGTTTGATGAATAATGCGCCCTCCGGAATTATTTTTCAAATAAAACCTTCTTCAAATAAATTGATCAGGAAAAAAGGGAATTTGTTTCATTTTCTTCAAAGAAACTGGTCGCTCATGGAGGGCGTTCATGTGGGATGGTCTCTGAATGGAGGTAAAATTAGTATTGAGCCTATGGGAATAAATTTCGTTCCATGAAAATATGGTCGATCAGGGAGGTGGTCGTACAAGGAGGTTTCACTGTACTTTCGTAAGTTATATAGGAAAATTATAATATTTCTTGAATGAAAAATCGCGAATCTTTTTTAATAAATGTCTTATATAATACAGCTATACATTCTGATACATGATCTACGTTTTCAAAATAGCTTTAGAGCCATATTTTCTCTCTTTTTCGTTATCTCGCTTAACTGTAATAAATACAGTGCAATCACCTCCATTAAGCGACCATCTCCCTGAACGACGATTTTTTTCATGAAACGAAATTTATTCCTATAGGATCAATACTAATTTCACCTCCATTAAGAGACCAGAACTGTTGAACTCCATCCATGAGCGACCCATTTCTTTAAAGAAAATGAAACAAATTCCGTTTTTCCTTGGTCGCTTGAAGAAGGTTTTATTAGAAAAATAATTCCGATGAGCGTATTAATCAGCAAACTTCTAAACTAAGTTTAGATTTTTTCCCCGATAACTTTTAAGTGTTTAAACCCCTTTGTGCCTTTTTTAGACGATGAATTTAACTCTGATGAAAAATTAAGAATGACGGTCAATAAACTCTCCTGCCCTATTCTGTCAGGAAACTCTCAAAGAAATAGATAAGTTACTGAAATCTCATTATTTGCTCCCGTCCAAAAAAATAAATAAATAAATAAATAAATAAATAAAAAATTGCATTTATTTACTGAACTTCGAAAGGATTTGGAAATATAAGTTATAAAAGATAAAACCGTAAAATCAAAGCGAACGTCAATGTATTCATTTTTTAAACTCTGCAGTCATTGACTAATGTAATTAACTTTTGTTTTGATACTTAAATTTTTATATTTTTTCCTAATGTGAAAAATACATTTTAGTAATATTAACTGTTACCTTTTTTTTCCAACAATTAAAATCTAGATTTAAACATGACCTCCATTAAGAGACCACCTCTCGGAGCGACCTATTCTTATTGGAACGGAACGTGGTCGCTTTAGGGAAGTTTTACTGTAGGTTGGTTTCTTATAGAAAATACAAGCAACTCGTGGTCAAAGTTTGTAAGTTCTATTCTGAATAGTACGATCATACTAACAATGGTGAAAATAAGGAAAGGGGAGATTAAAGTTTTTTTTTTTTTTTTGAAAATTTTATGAGGTTGCTTTCGAAAATCGTATTCCCAAGTAAAAATATTTCTCCTTGTCGTCAGTCTCTGTATCTAGCCATGCATATATACAGGGGGTTAGCATAAACGAACGATCGGATTTTAAAAATTTATATTTTCAAAATTATTACGCATATTATAACATTTGATATATTAAATAAACAAAATTTCGGTTACAAAGGTTTGATTTGTGAACCTTTCGTTACTCTCTCGCCCAATCCAGCGTCGAGCAACGGCAAAAAAAAAAAAAAAAAAAAAAAAAAAAGAAAGAAAGAAAAGAAAAAAAAAAAGAAAAAAAAAAAAGGGACAAACTTGGATTGTTTTTCTTGATTTTCATGTAACAATTGTTATAATATATGTAATAGTTCTAAATATATAAATTTTTAAAATTCGGTCATTCATTTATGCTAATCCTGTATATGCATTATATGTGCATTAATTTATTAGTATACTGATTACCTTTTTACTTTCTTCGATCTTTACAAGAAGAAAGTATTAAATCCGTGAAAATTTTCGACTTCCGGTTTTCGACGGATTTAGTCGTTTTAGGGGTCAGAGATCCTGAAAAACATGTTTGTACAAAATATCTGTCTGTGACACAAATTTTGTGGACGCACTATCTTAAAAACTAATGCACTGAATTTAATAAAAATTTATATTCAGAAAGTCCCCGATATAAATTGGTGCTGATTAGTTTTTGGTGTAAATCGCTCAACAGGTGGCGGTGCTATGCAGCATTTTTCACGATCTCCACAATAGCTCAATCTCCAGAACTAATGCATAGATGTTCATCTAACTTCAGATTCAGTTAGTCCTTCACATGAATTGACGTTTTATGCATTTTGGTGTAAATAGCTCAACAGGTGGCACTGCTATGCTGCATTTTTTGCGATTTCCGCAATAGCTCTATCTCAAGAACTAATGTTTGGCTTTTGAACAAACTTCAGATTCAGGTATACCTTGATATGAGTTAGCGCTGTTTATGTTTTGGTGCAAATCGCTCAACAGGTGACGCTACTATGCTGCATTTTTTAGAGTTTCCACTATAGCTCTATCTCAATAACTAAATGCACGAATTTTCATCAAACTTCAAATTCAGATATACTTTGATTATGAATTGGTGCTAAATTGATGTAATTTCTTGTACTATTTAAATGACTTAATTGACGTTATTTATATAGAAGAAAGTTTTGTGATGGCCACAAGATACTAGTTTATGTATAGCTGTAGTAAAAATCAAATAAACCGCTTGTTGAAGATATTTTCGTTTATGATTATAAATATCCATCTTACGAAAATACGTTTTATTCTGTTCTGTGCTTAGCGCATGGGTTATCAACAAATTGAAGCAGATACTGGATTTGATTATTCGTGGTCTAACAGTGTAAATTATATCGTGTTTCTCTTGCACATAATTGATACGGATAAACATGTGAAAATGGAACCTGTCTATAACGAAATCCTGCTTGACGGAAAAAATAGTGATACTGACGAAACGAATGGAGTACCGTTATAACAGACGGAAAACTATCTAATACAGAATTTTTCTGGCTCCTTGCAATTCCCAATTAATAAGATTTTATTGTATTTGTGTCTGCCAAAACGTCTTCCAGAAAATATTTTGTTTTGGGCCGCATGGCAAAATTAGATGTGAGGAATAATATCTCCCTGTCTTTTCTTTTCCCCTTGTTTCAAAAATGCGGATTAGTTGTAAAAACTCGACAAGTCGGACATTGTACGTCAAACGTGGCAAATGAGGTGCGTTCGTACTATAACTAGTTTTATAAATAATCAGATCTTTGTGCAATTCTTATTGCACTCTTATGCAAAAAATGCATGAATACAAAATTTATTAAGATTCTATGCATATGCATTAAGGGGGTCCGGGACACAAAAATGTTCAAATTTTGCAAAAACATTTTATGTCATAGACAAATTATCTGTTTTTTCCTGCTTAAAATGACATTTAAATCATGTTTCTATCTGAATTAGAACAAAAAATGTTATTTTTTTCGTTTTGGTTTGTTTTCAAAATCTTGCTTTCAAGCAATGGCTGTCATGGAAACGACTTCTTGTAAAAATGCGTTTTTCTTCATGATAGGCTTTTTCACCATTTCTCATATTTAAATTCTTATAACTCGAGAACCGTTAAAGATACAGGGTTCAAACTTGGGACATATCTTTTTCAATTGTTTTACTTTAATTTTGATTCAGCATATTTGAAAAAAATATTTACTTTTGAAAATATGATTTTTTTTAAAAAGTTGCCCCACTTTTTTTGAAATTTTTTTGTTAAATATTTTTAATTTTTTACAAATTAATATTTTTTAAAATGCTGAATCAAAATTAAAACTTATATACTTCTGTTTATTTAAATGAAAAAAAATTGAAATTCTATAAATAATATTTCGAGTTATAACGATTTTAAATTACCCCACTTTTTGAATAAATTTTAAATTTAAATTTTTAAAAAAAAATCTGAGAAGTTTTATCATGTGATTTTGTTTACAAATGATAAGGTTAACCATCACAAAAAAAATTCAGAATTTTAACTCAATAAATAAAAATTATTTTAAAATGTGTCCCGGACCCCCTTAAATTCAGTAATACGGAAATAATAGGACTCCATCATAAATAGGACGTCATCACCATGGCAACCTTGAATCACGACCTATCAGGGTATATCATTGAATGAATGACGTATGATTAGATTTAATAGAATGAAGAAAAGTTTTATGAATATCTTTTTAAGTTTTGATTCGATTTTCATAACGTTTGAAATGATTCGACACAATTCTGCAACTGTTCTATATATTAAATTTCAAATCATTCGGTTCGGTAGTTTTTGAGTTATTATATGCGGACAGACGGGCGTACCAGACGACGACTATAGGTGCTATATATTTATATAATTACGAACGCCCCTGAAAAAAGAAAATCTCAAAAATGGCTACTTTATTCATAATTTGTATCAGGGATAGAGCTGCATGACCTAAGTACAGATTAACAGAGCTTCGATTAATCGAGGTTTCTGTTAACCGAGCCGATAAGAAAGTCTGATTTTTTTTCTTCTTTTGAATGAGCCTTGAAAATGATCGCACTTTTTAGTTCACTGTACGTGCTATACAGGCTCTTCTGTCCCCAAAAGCACTAAAATTCCAAGAATCATTGGACCCGAAAAAGTCAATAGTGAACAATATTTTGTTTCCAGCGGCCGTGTGAACTTTCGTAAATTTTTCAATTTGCTTTTTAAAATTTACTACTAGTAGTTGATTTCCTTTTTGAATTTGTTAAGCTGTGAAACAGAACTTTACATATATTTATTTTTATTATTTAAAAAAACGTTCTATTGATTTTTTTTTATTTTAAGTGATGTTAAATTCGAAAGCACGGCGAGTTTTTACACAGTTTCTATTAGCCGAGATTTCCGATATCCGAGGTACTAACGGTCCCAATTAGTTCGGATAATCGAGGTTTCACTGTAGTAGCATCTTCATGCAACTCAAATTGCAATAAAAGATCCACCCTTTAACTTCTACCTTTCTCTCATTGTTGTCTCAGTCATTAGAGCACGAAAACAGTTGCTTGTTTACAAACATATAGTGCATATTCTCTACCTGTAAACATAATTCCATAAAGAATTCCTCTTTAACAATTCTGAACCGAATCGTCTGCAGAAATTGGAGCATGCAATCTCCAGGTATTCCTAGCAGGATGGAACACTTCCGCACTTCAGCAGGACGTAAAACTGTTCGCGAGAACGTTTTCAGTATAACGGGCACCACGCGACAAAAGACATTGTGACACCTCGATGAAGAACTCAGTTATGTCTTTGCTCTGGTGACTCCGTGACCATCGAGTATGGATAGCCTGACACGATTTTTTGCGAGGGTGGAACCCTTTGGATTCGTTCTGAAGATTCCATACAAGATTCTGAATGTTGTAGCGTAACAACTGGTGCACTTGAGAGTCAGAAGGTGGTTTGTGATTATAGTAACCCAGTGAACTTAGTTTTTTGCTCAAGCATCTTAGAATTATTTCTTGTCCAAATCGAATAGTTGGCAACAGATAAAGCCAAGTCGCTTCGACGAACAAAATGAATAGTTTGACCACGGATTGTTATTTTGCCGAATGTGTTTAATTATACAAACAGTTACAAATGTTTTACAACGTGGATTGAACCATACTCCATTCGTTCTAGTTCATTAGCAGTAGTTTGGTTTATTGTGAAATTTTTTCAACGTTGATTTGTGAAGCTAGTTTGTTTTTGATGTATAGTTTTTAAAACAAAGCAACTAAATGCATGAGTGAATTTTCGGATGCCTACATAACGAATTAAGAATTTAAAATTCAAAGACTGTTTTTATCGAAACATCTTCAAATTTCACACGCTTGTTCTCCTCTAGATAAATATATATATATATATATATATATATTAAAAGGTTTATAACTTAGAATAAAATGCAAATTAAATCTGAGAGCATGTAAAATATTTATTGAAACAC
This sequence comes from Maratus speciosus, assembly GCA_963932465.1. Classification (NCBI taxonomy): domain Eukaryota; kingdom Metazoa; phylum Arthropoda; class Arachnida; order Araneae; family Salticidae; genus Maratus; species Maratus speciosus. The sequence continues at coordinate 555,754,187 of OZ010792.1, forward strand.
TTTTTGAAAATTTAAATATAATTCCAATTTACGAATAATTTGCGTTTTGTATCATGTAAAATGAAATAAAAATTCTTTTTCAATATGCGAATTACGACAATTTAAATATGTGAGCTGAAGTGTAGAAATCAAATTTCAAATGCAGATGTGAATGTACGATTAAACTGCAAATCTTTAAAATGCACAACTTTTAAAAAGTATGTTCGTTATTCAGATTTCCTTTGTGATCTATGATACGCTGTTAGAGTTTATGAATATTATTATGTAAAACACAGCAGAAAAACATTACAGAGGAATTTAATTTACATTGAACTTATATGTAGAAAAATGTCTTGAATTAATACAAGTTAAGTCTCAAATGTGTCTACGAAATTTGGAGAGTATTTTTTCAAGCATAAAATTCCCTCTCACACGCAATTTAAATGCATAATTTTATCTGGTTTAACAAATGCGGTATACTATTTTATTTTACTTTTAAAGAATTTAATAAGTTATGAATTACAATAATTTACTTACATTTATTTATTACTTTAATATTATATATTGTAATTATTTATTGTTCGATATGCTTTTCTAAGTGTACTTTTATTTATTTATTTATCTTAAAAATGTATTATTATATATAATACAAATATTTACTTAATTGCCTTTACCTTTATCGGGCACAACCTATTACATATTTTTTTTAGCTAATTGTTATAAGGAATATTTAGTGTAAAATATGCATTTGTATAGTTTTTTCTTTTTTTTTTCTTACGTTTTCTCTTCAATAAATTCTTATGTATCTTACAGTAATTTTTTATATTATTAAGAGAAAATTACACATACATCAAATATTTCTATTTTTATTTAGTTAGCTTTCATAATATTAAATACACTTAAATGAAATCATATTTTTATTTATTCTTAATATTTTTTATCATATTAGGAGATTTTCAAAATATATTTGAATATAAAATATTTTTATAATAACCTGCACTAAACAACACAGTTTACTTCTTGGCCGTTCCAGGATGTTATTTTAGATTTATTTCCAATCCGTAATATTTATTTAAGTTAAAGCTGAACAGTAGACTTTAATGCATATTTTAAATACATAAATATCTTTATACATAAAAGTTCTGTTTTTTATTTATTTATTTATTTTTTTTGTTAACACACTTTTTTATTTAAACATTGCGTATAAGTTTAAAATTTTTACATTTTCAAAAACAACGTAATTGTAATTGAAAAATCTTTAAGAAATTTTTGAAAGCTGAAAAGTAATCCCCACACTTAATTTTTTAAAAAAGATTTATGTGAAAATAATTATGTTTTAGAAGTTTTAACTTACGTTTAAAAGTTACTTAAACCACTCTCTTAAGTAATTTAACTTTTTGGAAAATAACTTAGGTATTTTAAATGCTTGTGAAAATGACATGTTATTTTGAAGAATAATATCTAGTATTATTTTAGACAAAATGTTTTATGTTTTATTAAAGTTAGTTTTAATTTTGATTAAAGTAATTTAATTTGTACTTTTTATTACCTATCAAAAACATACAATTTTATTTGAGTCTTGACATAAATGCCGTAATAATATTAATATATTAATTTTTCTAAAGTAAATATTGCTTATAGATAAATTTTGAAATATCATAATTTCTTAATTTTTAAAATTTTATGCCTTATTATTATTTTTATTGCTTTAATCATATTGTTTATAAATTATTTCTAGTGAAATAATTTGTTTTCTGCATATTTTTTATATGAGAGGTTTACAACTTTTTTCCCCATTAAACACTCATATTTATACCACCAGTTGATTTGTAAGAAAACTTTATTACAGATCCATTGCTTTCTAATATTTTTGTTTCAACACTTATGCATAATTTAAGTCTAAATTTATGCAATTTACTATATCAGTAAATCATAGGCGTTTCAAATTTTCATCTAACTAAACAATTATTATTATTATTATTATTATTATTACTTTTATCACATTCTTTATAAATTATTTGTAGTGACATATTTTACTTTCTACGTACTTTTTATATGAGAGGTTTACAATTATTTTTAATTAATCACTCATATTTATATGACCAATTAAATTGTCAGAAAACTTTATTATAGATCCATTGCTTTCTAACATTTTTGTTTCAACACTTATATATAATTTCAGTCTAATTTTATGTAATTTACTGTATCAGTAATCCATTTATTGTTAGGCATTTATAATATTGATTTAACTAATCAGAAATTTTTATTAGTATTATAACTGTTATCATATCGTTTATAAATTATTTTTAAAGAAATATTTTATTTTCTGCATATGTTTTATATGAGAGGATTACAACTTTTTTTTCTCATTGAACACTCATTATAGGACCAATTAAATTGTAATAAAACTTTATTATAGATACATTGCTTTCTAATATTTTTGTTTCAACACTTATATATAATTCAAGTCTAATTTTATGTAATTTACTATATCAGTAATCCATTTATTTTTAAGTATTTCAAATTTTGGGTTAACTAATCAATTATTATTAATTATTATTATTATTATTATTACTTTTAACATATCGTTTATAAATTATTTCTAGTGAAATATTTTATTTTTTGCATCTTTTCTATATGAGAGGTTTACAACTTTTTTTCCCCATTAAACGCCCAAATTTACATGACCAGTTAAATTGCAAGAAAACTTTACCATAGATACATTGCTTTCTAATATTTTTGTTTCAACATTTATACATAACTCAATTCTAATTTTATGTAATTCACTATATCAGTAATCCATTTATTTTTTAGGCGTTTCAAATTTTGATTTAACTAATCCATTTTATGGATTCTGGAGGGAGTTTTTTTCTTTATTTTTTATAAATTCAATATTATTGTGGAAAATATTAATTTCATACATTAATCTTTATTAAAGGAAAAACGCACTGTTTAAATATTTTTAGCTTGATTTACATAAATTCAAAAACTTGCCACTAAATAGACGTGAAAGAAGAAAGTGTAAGGTTAATAAAGGATGTAAGGTAATAAAAAATGAAGAATAATTAGAAGAAATAAAATGAAGAATACGGAAAAGATGCAATGTTATGAGAGTGTTCTACATTCCATTAATATTTTTCAACAAAATAAGAAACTTTTGCAAAAGATCGATATAACTATGTCTGAACTTTTAAAACGAAAACTTGACATCTTTGGAAGTAAATATATTATGCAACTGCAAATCATAACATATTGTAGCAATGATTCTGAGACTGCTCATGCATTTAGGTATTTGATACATTTCTCTAGTCCCCTCCTTCTTAAGAATTTTTAAATTTTATATTTATATAATATTTTATGGGTATGATTTTTCCATAAATATTTTATGTAACAAGGATTTATACGTAAAAAAGTCATACATGATGTCAATGGAAATTTGAATCTGAAATGAAGGAATGACATTGTTCAGAATATTATTTATGCGTATTTCATTGATATTTTTAGTCACAAATACGAAGAATTTATGCAAATTAGGAAGAATTATGCAATATATTTTATATAATATTTTATGATTTTACGTAAAAAAAATCATAATTGATGCCAATGAAAATTTGAAAAATATATGGAAAATGAAGAAATGACATTGTTTAGAATTTTATTTACGCATATTTCATTGATATCTTTAATCACAAATACGAAGAAACGTTCCCTTATTTTATGGGTAGGATTTTTTTTTTCATAAATATTTTATTTAACAAGGATTTATATATAGAAAAAATCATACCTGATCTCAATGGAAATTTAAAAATGAAATGAAGGAATGACATTATTTGGATTATTAATATTTACGAATATTACATTGATATTTTGAATCACAAATACGAAGAAACGTCCGTTAAAAAGAAGCAAAAACTGAATTACTGATTAAAAGAAGTTTTATAAGCAAAAGAAATCGGAAAAACTTAATGAGTAGCAATTTTTTTTGGCATTTTAAGCGTCTGAAAACATTATTGAATATGCACAAAAGAAAGAAGCAGCGATATTGTTTGCAAGAAGACTGGCAAGTTTTCCGAAGACGGGCCATAAGACATAACGTGAGTATTAAGTTCAAAATATTAAAGCGACCAAATTATTTTTCTTTTTTGTGAAACATTGAATTAATGGGATAATCTACTTTGTTAAGTGAAAGAAATAATAACAAGTCAGAAATTGTACGTCAAACGTGGCAAATGCGGTGCATTCATACCATAACTAGCTTTATAAATATTTTTTGCACCGCATATTGTACTTTAAGATGCAATTTGTTTGAAAACGATATCGCAATTTACTCTGTGGTTTGTAAAATAATTTCCAAGCATGAATTTTTTAAATCTACCTTCAGCGCGTGCAGACTCCAATTAACGGAAGAATAATAACACATTTGCACTTAAAACAATATAAATAGTTCAAAATTTGTCTCCAGCTAATTTTCCATAACGAAATTAAAAAACATCATCAATAAATAAATAAATAAATAAATAAAATTCGATAATTAACACAAAAACATTCTAAAATTAAACAAGTTGGAAATTGTGCGTCAAACGTGGCAAATGAGGTGCGTTCGTACTATAACTCGTTTTATAAATATTCTGATCTTGGTGCAATAGCTTTTGCACTCTTATGCAAAAATGCATGAATACAAAATTTATTACGATTCTATACATTAAATTCAGTCATACTGAAATAATAGGACTCCCTCTTAAATAGAACATATCGCCATGGCAACCTAGAATCATGACCTATCATGAGCTATCATTGAATTCATTATGTATGATAGGATTTAATAGAATGAAGAAAACTTTTATTAATATCCTTTTACGTTTGGATTCGATTTTCATAAAATTTGAAAGGACTCGACCAAATTCTGCAACGGTTCCATATGTTAAATTTCAAAAAATTCGGTTGAGTAGTTTTTGCGCTACTACATGCGGACATACGGACGGACCAGACGACGACCATAGGTGCTACCAGCGCCATCGCAAAGATTTTTTATTGGTGGGATAGAGAACCTTAAATTGCCAAGTCAAATTTCAGCATTTGCCAACTCGTTTTATAATTTTGCCAACTTACCACAGTTAGAAAATGTAATATAGTTCTTACTTGTCAAAAGTTTAATAATATTCCCAATTAGTTTTGTAATTTTTGTCAAGTCTATCATAAATAGAAAATATATTATAGTTTTTATTGAAGTTTTAAACAAATTTGCCAACTAAGTTTGTAAATTTGCCAAGTGTAATAACATTCGCGAATGTTTGGGGGGGTGGGGGGAGGCTCCCCCGTCATCCTCTTAGCGAGGCCCCTGGGAGCTATTTATATAATTACGAACGCACCTAAATAACTAGTAGACCCGAGCAAGGCTGTCGCACTGCAATCTTTGAGTTTATTTTCTTATACATTTTTCAATAATTTATAACAAACTGCAATTTTGTTGATCAAACAACTTGTTATAAGGAAATATGAGCGAACTGTGTCAAAAGATTGTCAAAAACCTTTCGTATATTACGCCATTCATCGTTGTGCGTTTTGTATATGCATAGAAAAAAGGATGTTGACATCAGAAATAATATGCATGATGATACTTAACCTAAAATTATAACGAAAATGCAATATGCAATGTCAGATGTGGAACATAATACCCTACCCAATGATATCTCATTCATCGTAGTATACTATATTTTAATTAAATTTATTATGCGTTGTCAGATGTGGGCAAACTCTCCTAGCCATTGATATCTCATTCATCTTTGTACACTACATATTATTTGAGAAAAAGGGATGTTGATAGCAGGAATTATATATGATGCGTTGAAACAACCACGAAAAACTGGGGTTAAAACGCACTTAAATTAACAAAACTTTGTATAAATCATCATAAAATCAAAACAACACACAGGACGCGTTTCGAGCTGGAAAAAGCTCCAGCTCGAAACCCATATTTGTGATAGTTTATGCACACATACGCACATTACGTGTGTGTAGATTGTGAGGTGTCCACTATTCTGAGGTGAAAGCGTACAAATAAGTGTGTTACAAATTGGAAAGTATTCGCTAAATAGAGGTGTCTGCTTTCCGGGAGTGTCCATTATGGAGGCCTTGTGGTATATAGATTTTTACCGTAAAAAGTTTTTTGAACATTCTTTGAAAATTCGGGTCAACACAAACCCGACCACGCAAGAGTGAAAACCCAAGCCGAAACCGGCCCGAATCTGAAACACATAAAGTCAACCCGAACCGCAACGGAACAATATGGCGATAAGCTATGTGCGGGTAACCCGACCCGATGCAGGACTCTACCCTGGTTTCGAAAGTTAAAATATCAATATCATCATTAAAAAAAAAAAAAAAAATCTGCAAAGAAAATCGTAAAAGTAAAGAACGGGCTTTGTAGAGATCGACGTCAGGTATTCAATGCAAAAAAAAAAAAAAAAAAAAAAAAAAAAAAAAAAAAAACCTCATTTAAAAATATGGAAATGCAAACGCGATATCTTTAAAAAATTCTTCCACTGGATTAACATTAGCAAGCGGGTGAAGCAAGCTAGTGTAGCAAGCATGAGTGAAGAGTTTTCGTTTAACATTTTGCTCTTTTTTTTCTTTGAAACCTTTTGGATATTACGTGATCCTACTACATAAAAGCATTTTTTTTTTTTTTTTTTTTTTTTTTTTTTTTTAATCTGCTTTAGGTACTTCGCTCTTTTGAAAAATTCTTACATTTTTTATTTTTCATGTGTGACGTGCTTATTATGGTTGAATGCTCGCTACAAAAGATTCAATGTAAATTGCTAAAATAATGCATTTTTTGACTCGTTGTTGTCTTTTTATAGCAAATATTTCGAAATCATCTGCAAATGCACCGGCGCATCTGAAGCGAATGATTATATTGATAATTATGTTCAACATCTGTGAAAATTAAGTTTTAAACAAGTTGTTGATGATTACATGAAAATGCTTCTCCTTATATATATTTATGCTTCTCCTTATATATTTAAATTATGCTGTGTATTCAGTTATACGCAAGCACAAATTCCCATAATATTAACATAATATTTGCAAAATATTCGTCTAGAGATGTTAGAATATTTTGGTATAACGTAGCAGGAAATTATACGATATTCCATCTTATCCGACTAATGATTCCAGTGAAACCTCCCTAAAGCGACCACTTCCGTTCCAATAAAAATGGGTCGCTCCGAGAGGTGGTCTCTTAATAGAGGTCATGGTTAAATCTAGATTTTAATTGTTCAAAAAAGGTAACAATTAACGTAACTAAAATTTATTTTTCACATTAGGAAAAAAATATAAAAATATCAAAACAAAAGTTAATTCCATTAGTTAATTACTGCAGAGTTTAAAACATGAATACATTGACGTTTGCTTTGATTTTACGATTTTATCTTTTATAACTCTTATTTCCAAGCCCTTTCGAAGTTCAGTAAATAAATGCAATTTTTTTTTTGGACGGAAACAAATAATGACGATTTTGTTAATTTATCTACTTCTTTGAGAGTTTCCTGACAGAATAGGGCAGAGGAGTTTATTGACTGTCATTCTTAATTTGTCATCCGAGTTAAATTCATTGTCTAAAAAGGCTCAAAGGGGTTTAAACACTTAAAAGTTACCGAAATAAAGAAAAATCTAAACTTAGTTTAGAAGTTTGATGAATAATGCGCTCTCCGGAATTATTTTTCTAATAAAATCTTCTCCAAGCGACCAGGAAAAAACGGAATTTGTTTAAATTTTTTCAAACAAATGGGTCGCTCATGGAGGGAATTCAACTGGAATGGTCTCTGAATGGAGGTAAAATTAATATTAAGCCTATGGGAATAAATTTCGTTCTATGAAAAAATGGTCGTTCAGGGAGGTGGTCGCACAAGGAGGTTTCACTGTACTTAGTTTTGATTTTTACGAAATTTTTCTGGTGTAGGCAGCAGTTATACGACACCCCCCCCCCCCCCTTTTCCAAAAATTATTATTAGGGTCAAATTTATTTTATTTTCTTTTTATTTTTGAATTTAAATAATATACCTATAAAATTAAATACCTATTTGTACTTAAAGCAATATAAATAAGATTCCCGGGCTCAATATGGCCCATGCCGTATGTTTCATTTACTTTCGTATTAATTCAATATATGGCCTATACAGGGCTACACAAAACAATCAGTAAGCATTACTGAGAATGAGCGTGAATTGCTTAAAGGTGTTTTTAACGCTTTCCAACAACGTTGAAAAGTGTTTATGCATTCGGTTTGTCTGGCCGTCTGTCCACGCTGTAACTCCCGTAAATATACTCGGATTTTCATGCAAATGATAATCCATATTTAGGGTCACCTAGCCATGTTTGGTATTACATATGAAGTATGTGGGATTAATATTTCATTTACAGGGCTACCCAAAAGAATTCGATTAAATTATGGTACAATGTGAAAAATCGTTTGCAGATTATTTTAATGACATTACGCTGTTTCAAATGTATTTAAACTGATAGAAATCACTAAATTTCACTACGATCCCATTAGAACAGGGCATTCATAGCATTTTTTATTCATTTACAGGGACACACAAAAGAAATCGGTTACAGTATTGTCTTTGAGTAATAATTGCTGGAGTGTGCAGTTTCAAATTCGGTATGCGCTTTTAAATTTAGATAATTTTTTGCATGTTACTCGTTATATATGAATTCTATACCTCATATACAGGGCTGCACAAAAGTATTCAGGTACCATTCTCGATATTAGAGGAACTTGCTGAAGGGAAATTTTCAATTGAAGTATATGTATTTCTTAAGTGAACAAAATTTTGGCATGCATGTAGTTAATAGATAGAAATCTATAAATCATATACATAGCTGCTGAAACAATTCAGATAATTTTCCGATTGTAGATGAGAACAGCTGAAATTGGGTTTTGAAATGGGTTATGCGTTTCCATATGGCTGAATGAGACTTAATATTATAATTTTTTAAACTATTTAAAAACAGTTTTGTTAAACTATTCTGAATTTGTTGGAAAGTGTTTCATAATCTATGCTGAACGCATGATTTTTTTCTTTCTTGTTTAATTTTATTTATGTATTTTCGAGATCAACTATTTATAGCATACTGTTTGCGGTATATAAATAAAATCATATACAGGACTATACAAAAACTGGATATATGGCCGCCTATGGATAATAATTCCTAAAAGTGTGATTTCAGTAGTTTTAGGACTGTTTTGTCTGAATCGAATTTCAGCTTAATATGTGGTGTGTATAAAAATATGTTGGTAATATACAGGGCTGTACAAACGAATTCAGGCACTTTTCCGTCTATTGGTAAAAATTGCTGATGGTGAGTTTTCAACGGTGTTGTGCGTTTTCTTATTAAAGTAAATTATAGCATACTATGTAGAATATATACAAATCTATAAATCATATACAGCGGTGTACAAAAGAAATGAGTACCTTTTCGACTTTGCACAGTAATTGTTGAAATCTGGTTTTCAAATGTCTTATGCGTTTTCTAAAATGTTTACATAGGCGTCCTTTTTACCTTATGAAAAGGCGAAGTTTTGTTTAAGTATTCTGGAAGTACTGGAAAGTGCTACATAATCTATACTTGACGCATGTCTTTCCTTTTTTGTTTTGTTTATCGTAAGTTATTGATTCGGCCAAGTAACCCCTATTAGGTAGCTTTCATTACAAAAAGCATTTCTATTGCAGCCGTTCGGAGGAAAGCGATTTCAAAAAATTTTGGTATATTTTCATCGATCATGACCCCCAAGACGCCGAAACCACCCTCCGTTCAAAATTGATATATATATATATATATATATATATATATGACCTATGTCACACTGTAACTCTCGTAATTATGAACCGATTTCGCTGTAATTCGGTGTGTACATAGTACATACCAATGTCTCGACCGAGTTTGTTGGCCAGCTTCATCCGCCGTTTTGTTTCAAAATGGCGGCCATTTAAAATTTAAAAAAAAATTTAAAATTTGAAATGTGGTACCAAAAAATTAAAAATGGAAAAATATTATTTTGTTATGTATTTGACCCTTATACAAAGATTCCGGAGCAGTTTTTGTTTCGTCTATATCTTAAAAAATGGCTGAGTTATAGCATTTTGAATTTCTAGCGTGGCTGACATTTTGGAACGTCCTGAACTTTGTCACGCGATACAAGGCGTATTTATGAACCGATTTCGATATAATTCGGTGTGTACATAGTACATACCAATGTCTCGACCGAGTTCGTTGGCCAGCTTCATCCGCCATTTTGTTTCAAAATGGCGGCCATTTAAACTTTTTTTAAAAAATTAAAATTTGAAATGTGGTACCAAAAAATTGAAAATGGAAAAATATTTTTTTCTTATGTATTTGACCTTTATACAAAGATTTCAGAGCAGTTTTTGTTTCGTCTGTATCTTAAAAAATGGTTGAGTTGCAGCATTTTAGGTAGCTTTCTTTACAAAAAGCTACCTATTGCAGCCGTTCGGAGGAAAGCGATTTCAAAAAATTTTGGTATATTTTCATCGATCATGAGCCCCAGACCCCGAAACCACCCTCCGTTCAAAATTGATATATATATATATATATATATATATATATATATATATATATATATATATATATATATATCTGACATATGTCACACTGTAACTCCCGTAATTATGAACCGATTTCGATGTAATTCGGAGTGTACTTTGTACATACCAATGTCTCGACCGAGTTCGTTGGCCAGCTTCATCCGCCGTTTTGTTTCAAAATGGCGGCCATTTAAAATTTTTAAAAAAATTTTAAACTTGAAATGTGGTACCAAAAAATTAAAAATGGAAAAATATTTTTTTCTTATGTATTTAACCTTTATACAAAGATTCCGGAGCAGTTTTTGTTTCGTCTATATCTTAAAAAATGGCTGAGTTATAGCATTTTGAATTTCTAGCGTGGCTGACATTTTGAAACGTCCTGAATTTTGTCACGCGATAAAAGGCGTATTTATGAACCGATTTGGATGTAATTCGGTGTGTGCATAGTACATACCAATCTCTCGACCGAGTTCGTTGGCCAGCTTCATCCGCCATTTTGTTTCAAAATGGCGGCCATTTAAAATTTTTTTTTAAATTTAAAATTTGAAATGTGGTACTAAAAAATTGAAAATGGAAAAATATTTTTTTCTTATGTATTTGACCTTTATACAAAGATTTTGGAGCTGTTTTTGTTTCGTCTATATCTTAAAAAATGGCTGAGTTATAGCATTTTGAATTTCTAGCGTGGCTGACATTTTGAAACGTCCTGAATTTTGTCACGCGATAAAAGGCGTATTTATGAACCGATTTGGATGTAGCTTCGTTTATACATAGTACATACCAATGTCTCGACCGGGTTCGTTGGCCAGCTTCATCCGCCATCTTGTTTAAAAATGGCGGCCATTTAAATTTTTAAGAAAAATTTAAATTTGAAATGTGGTATCAAAAAATTAAAAATTGAAAAAATATTTTGTTCTTATGTGTTTGACCTTGATATAAGGATTCAGGAGCAGTTTTTGCTTGTCTTTACCATAAAAAATGGCTCAGATATAGCAGTTTCAATTTCTATTGTGGGTGACATTTTGAAAAATCTGATTTTTTGCATGCGACAGCACTCCTATATATTAACCGATTCCGATGTGAGTGAGCATGTGCGCAGCAATTACTAAGGTCTCGACCAAGTTCACTGCTTAGCCTCATCCACCATGTTGTCTTAAAATGACAGGCACTTTAAGAAATTGCCGAATTTGGCAGCCAAATATAAGTTACTTTAAAGAAAAGCAGCTTGGATAAAGCTGACTAATTTCGCGAAATTCTCATTCATTATATTGATAAAAATTAGTAGTGAATCTCCTATATTCAGTTTCCACTAAATTGAGCTTCGTGTGTTTGAATAATATAAGTTGGCTTTTTTAAAATAAGGAATATGAAAGCTACCTCTTCCTCCCGGCACTGTCCGGAAGGACTTTTTTAAATTTAAAGACTGAAACACTTGTTTGAGATAAAAGTCTCAACAATCCTGCACAGAGGTTTAAGCACACTTTTATTTTTATTACAATTACCAAATGCTGAAACACAAATGAAGTGATAACAGTAAATGTAAAGACACATAATATCATTACTAACGTACCTGGGCCCAATATGGCCCACGGCGTATATTTCATTTACTTTCTTTTTAAGGTGGTCTGAGACACAAAAATCTTCAAATTTTCAAAAAAATTTTTTTTTTTGTATTAAAAATTTCTCTGTCGTTTTCTGCTTAAAATGATGTTTAAATCATGTCTCTATCGTAATTAGAACAGGAAATATTAATTTTTTCGTTTTGGTTTGTTTTTAAAATCTACCTTTCAAGCTATGGTTGTCAAGGGAACGACTTCTTGTGAAATTGCGTTTTTCTTCATGATGGGTTTTTTCACCATTATTCATATTTAAATTGTTATAAAACAAGAACCGTTACAGATAAATGATTCAAACTTGGAACATGTCTTTTTTTAATAGCTTTACTTTAATTTAGATTCAGCAAATTAAAGAAAAAAAAATGTATTACTTTTGAAAATAAGATTTTTTTTTAAGTTACATCATTTTTTTTTCTAAATTTAATTCTAAATATTTTTAATTTTTATTTAAAGTAATATTTTTTAAAATGCTGAATCTAAATTAAAACTTATATATTTCTGTTTATTTAAATGAAAAAAAAATTGAAATTCTATAAATAATATTTCGAGTTATAACGATTTTAAACAACCCCACTTTTTTAGCAAAATTTAAACTTAAATTTTTTTTTTAAATGTTGAGAAGTTTTATCATGCGATTAACAAATGATATGGTTAACCATCACAAAAAATTTCAAAATTTTAACTCAATAAATAAAAAATTTTTGAAAATGTGTCGGACCCCCTTAATTCAATAGATTACAGTATGCGTTCGACCCTCAGGACGATAGAAAGTGGGGGGGGGGGGGGAACATAAAAAAAGGCAAAGCCGTATCACGTGGGCGACGCTACTGGCAGAGAAGTGAAATTTTCGGCCAAAAAAAATCGTGTTATTATTTCTGAAAGATAAGGAATATTTCGTATTATTAATATTTGTTAGCATTTAATACAAAATAAAAATGAATATAATAACACCGTTAATCTATTTTAAGATACTATCAATAGTTTTATCATTTCTTAGAAGTATACCCGTTTTTGGAGGGCAAAATAAAAAAATGGCGGAGGTTCTCATTATGGCCAGTGTGGGCCATATGTTTGTAGTGACTTCAAGCGTATATATACAGATAGATGACAAAATAATACGAACACCTATGACACCAATGGCGTACGAATTACAACTCTTCCATAAATGTTCGAAGCATGAAGTTCCCTTTGGACAGTTCTTGCTGAAATGGATTCTGGAGATGACTATTTGTATAGGACGCTATCTGGGATAAAGATTGCCTGCGCTTTCTGACCGCTATGGGGTCAACTCTCTTTTATCCCTCTCAGAAAGCTTTCTTTTCCGTCCACTGTTGTACTTCGGAGACCACACTTTACCGCATTTCGTGTACGCTGTCATAACGGTTGGCACAGTACTCCTTGCACGCCCCAAATAATTGGCTGTTTTCGTCATGGAGCAACCAGCGCACCGCATTCTAACAATCATTCCTTTTTCAAACTCTGACAATTCAGTCATTACTGAGTTTTCCAGAGCGTATGGTAAGCGCATACAACACCTATGACTGATGTTGAGTGACTGATACCTTACCTTTCATAACCACTAGGTGGCAGAATTGAGTGCAAAGTGACATGCGCGTTCTGGTCCTTTGAAATGGACCATACCTTTTTCATGAATGTTCGTATTATTTTGTCACCCATCTGTATATATTATATATATATATATATATTTAATGGGTTGTAGTTTTTTTTTCCATTTCATGCCATTTGATAATGTTCTGTATTCATCTTAAAACTATTATTTTGATTATATTGGTTGTTTGAGTACAGGGGAAATTTTTTTTTTCAGCTTATAGCTTTTTTCCCACAGAAAACAACCGATTTGCTTATATCATTGAATTCTGTACTCTTGAAAACGTAATTCAATATATAAGTTTTTCAGTTTTTTCGGAATCCATATTCTTCTTTTTTTCTTCCATGTTAATTCTTGTAATTAGGTATACGATACTTTATTTTACACATGCAGTTCTATATTGTTCGTTTATCGCGTGTTGTCAATCATTCACAATATTGCAGTTTTTGATGATGGTCGGTGATGTTTAATTAATGGTTATATATATATATATATATATATATATATATATACGAACATAATTTTTGTTCGCTTCTGTTCTTCAATTGACACATTTCTTAGTTAATATATATACATATATATATATATATAACCATTAATTAAACATAACCTACCACCATCAAATATTATGAATTAAAGCTGTAAGTATTAAAAAAAAAAAAAAAAAAAAAAAAAAAAATTATAAGAATTATTATGGAAGAAAAAGAAAAAAGTGGACACCGACAAAAAATGGAAAAGCTTATACATTGAATTACGTTGTCAAGGGCACAGAATTCAATGATATAAGCAAAATGGTTGTTTTCTGTGAGAAAAATAAGCTAAAGCTAAAAATTATTTTCCCCTGTGCCCAAACAACCATTAAAATCAAGTGAATTGATTAAAAATGAAAACAATAGAAACAACTATGAAATGGAAGAAACAATAAAACCTATTTAAATATTTATAGGATATAAAATATAAATAATAAACACCATACCGATTAATATTTCAGTATTTTACAAATATCCACGCACATGGCTACCAGAATATCAAAAAGATTAAGGTGAATAAAACAGTTAAGAAATCACAGTAATTGATACCAAAGGATGCAGTTAATACAATTTGAAATAAATTTTGAAATACCTCGTTAAATACATTTAATATAATATAAAATAAATAGATAGTAATTACATTATTTAAAATGCACTATTAAATTAATTAATAACTGTTAAACATTATACTCAAAATTTAGCTAAAAATACCCCCTGGTGTAGTTAATTATAACTGAAATGGAGGTAGAAAAATTAAAATTTAGAGCTATCTTCAAAAGACAAATTTTTTGGTGCTGCCATCTAGTATTATCTTTATTCAACTATCACAAGATAAATATTTGTAAGCATTTGAATGTAAATAATTCTTTTAAACAGCAAAACCAAAACTATCCTTATATATAGATAAATATAAACCACACAATGTATTTAAAAAAAAAATAAATAAAAAAATAAAACTATTGTTAAAAAAATTTAAAGGCATACAAAATATTCTATTAGCTAACTTATTTAAACTAAACTAAGAATTTAAATAATTCTAGAACATTGATAATATATAGCATATAGCTATATGCTATAAAACAAAATAATTTCAGTAATAATTAACATAAATAATTATTAAAAATAATATAAAAATTATTTTTAAAATCAATTATATATAAGATAATTATAAAATGAACAGGAAATAAAAAACATATGGAATATATAGAAGGTTAAATGATACTTAAATTCCCATTACTTAAAAAGCACAAATATAGAGTGTGGATTATTTTCATACATCCATAAAAATCCAAAAAGTATGAATGTGGGACATTCAAAAACATTAAACCGATAATATATTGAAAATAGATAAATATTAAAAAGAATAGAGGAATAATAATAAAAATAATTACCCAATTTTAATACATGCAGTATAACTATATTTATATTAAACATATTTATATGTATATTAATCACTATAAAAATGACATACAATTAGTAATTAATATGATATTGTCCTTAGTAAATTAAAATTTAATAACAAATGATTGTAAATAAGATTAATCAATAATTAAGCTAATTATAATATTAATGAAATTCTCCAATTACATATAAAATATCAAATCAACATCCATATAAAATACGTATAAAAAATAGTAAAAATACAAAAGCCCCCCCCCCTTTTTTTTATAATTAACCATTGCGTATTATCCAGACAACACCACCCCCCTCCGTACTCTAACATCTACCCACCCAACCAGCCTATAATAATTTTTTATATTATTTTACAATTTTTAATTTTTTATAGATTTTTTTTATTTTATAATTTTTTTGTAATTTTGTTTACGCATGTGTTAATTTGTTTTAAAAGATCATGTAAGAAAAGTACTAATTGTATATTAATGAATATATGAATTTTTTTGGAAAACCATGATTTAATGCATCATAAATTAGTTTTTTAATATTATTGTTAATTAGAGGAGAAGAACATAAACATTTTATTCTATATAAATGATTAAGTATTATATTTCGAAATACAGAATGATGTAGACAAGATTTAAAATTTGTAAATGTATTAACTTTGAATTTAAAATCTTTACGTTTGTCATATAAATCTGTGATTGTTTTGTTGTCTTTTATTGTAATTTTAAGATCTAAGAAGTTAATTGTATTGTTAGATAAAAGGTTTTCCGTTAATTCCAAATTAGTGGGATAATCAACTGGAAATCGAGTATTTGCAGATGGATCAGTATCAATTAAAATTATGTCATCAATATAATGATATAAATGTAGATTATTATTAGTAAAATTACGTTCATAATGATATAAGTATAAGTCTGAGAGTAAAAAATATATATATATATATATATATATATTGTAATTTTTTGTGATTTTCCTGGCTTTAAAAAATTGCAATTATTATACATGTAATATGTATATATAAATATATATACGTATATATTATATAACATATAATAATTCGCAATTTTTTTGCAGTTTTCTAAAAATTTACAAAGTGGGCCATATCGAGAACGGGGCCCAATATGGCCCATATGACACTTTTTATATTTCAGCTTATATCATTTTTAATAGTATAATTACAAGTACAAAGTCTTTTCTTTTATTTACCACATTAATCCCTCCAAGCGACAACATGAATAGTTTCTGGGAAAAATAATATTAACATGGTGAAAAAAGCAATCAAACCTTAGGTGGGCCATAATGGGGCCAGGTACCTTAGTTCAACATTTGTCTCTGGCTAATTTTTCATAATGAAATTAAAACTTCGTCAGTCTATTATATAAAAAAGTGACTTCCGTTTGTATTCCACAACTACGCCTCCTAGAATATGGAACGTCGGGCGATCAAATGAACGCCAGTTATCCACATGGGTCCGAGAATGTCAAAAGTGGTCTTAGAAGTTTCAAATTTGAATTTGTTTTCGAGATATTTATTTTTTTCGTAAATTTTGATAACATTTCTTTAATGAAGCCAACTAAATTGCTACATTTTTGGGGAGAAAAGGGAGAAAAGAGAAAACGATAGGAATTATTAGATTTCTTTGTTTGGCATCATTTTTAAATTTAAGGAGACAGTTCTCCTTCAATCGGCCAAAAATAATAGAAAACTGACTCAATTTCATACCTTTACACAAACTAACTAATGAAGCAAATTTCATGAAATTTTTCACCCGACTGAAAAGAAGAGTTATGTGTTTCACGCGTATCTGTGTATGTGGATTTCTTTATACCCTCGAAACAACGGCTGGATGGATTTTAATGAAGGAGGTCTCTATCGATTCGTCTTAACGGCCCGATGGTTATAGGCTAGGTTCTGTTTTTATAAATTCAAAATGGCAGCCGTAAAATACAAAATGGCGGTAGAGATGAAGAAAAATTACGCACCCCATTGAGTGGCATATCATTGGATATGTCTTTCAAAATGAAGACGATGTTTCATTGACTATTTTACAGTCAGAAACTCCGTTTAAATATTACACAACCTGGCAGTTGTGCATGTATTGTGGATCTTTAGCTTTACTGCAACTCTAACCATCATCTACATCTATAGACCTCATCAAAACAGTGTTTATAGATAGGAACTAACAATTAAACACAACTTAAAAGTCATCAATGCAAGTAAATAATAAAAAAAAGATAAGTAATATAAACAAGTAATATAAAAAAAAATATTTTTTAAGTCAATTCCTGCTTAGGTCAATAACAGAATTTTTTTTTCTCCCATTTTTCTTTTCTCTTGAGTGGCGCTTAAAATGCCTTGATCAAGAAGAGGGCTCTCTCGATCATTGATAATTAATTAATTTAATTTAATTAATAGATTAATATTTGAAGAAAACTGGATTAACATCGAGTGTCATCCAGTATAAGTTTTTAAAAAAATATTTGAGCTTGATTGGATGAATAATAAGTATTTTATTAACGATTGAAAATTTGAACAAAATATACATAGCGAGAGTGTGAGCTAATAGTAAGAACTGAAAAAAAAAAATAGTTTCACATTGATGAGAAATAATTAATTAGTTCGCTTTTTACGCAATCGGGTTTTTTGATTTTTTTAAATTTAATTGTTTATTGTATTGTTAAGTATAGCATTACTTGTTACAATAAACAAAACAAATTGATGAAAATATTTAAATTCATTAGAAAAACTTAATTAAGTAACCTACTGTTTTTATGTTTTCGTAATTACTATATATCACTGAGCGTGTGCATAACATTCATCTTTCAAATACAGGGACACACAAAAGAATCCGGTTACAGGACTGTCTATTAACAATAATTGCTGGTAGTGGCTTTTAAGTTCTGGTACGCGTTTTTAAATTAAACTAATATGTTTTAAATTAAACTAATTCCTATTACTTGATGTGTATAAATCCTATAGATCAGGCCTGTCAAGTGTTGTACAAAATATGTTTTCGAGCAAAAAAGAAAGCTTATTTAAGAACTACCTTAAAGAAGAAAAATCTTTAAAAAAAAAATTCCTTGTTTAATAACTTCTTCTGAGTTGATCTGTTTTTTCGAAATTCGAGATAGCTTTCTTAAAAGGTTTCGCAGCATTTTTTATTACCCGACTGAAAAGAAGGGTTATGTGTTTCACGCGTATCTGTGTATGTGGATTTCTTTATACCCTCGAAACATCCCAACGGCTGGATGGATTTTATTGAATGAGGTCTCTATCAATTCATCTTAACCATCCGATGGTTATAGGCTAGGTTTTTTTTATAAATTCAAAATGTCGGCCGTAAAATACAAAATGGCAGTAGAGACGAAAAAGAAAATTACGCACCCTATTGAGTGGTATATCATTGGATAGGTCTTTTAAAATGAGGACGATGTTTCATTGACTATTTTACAGTCAGAAGCTCCGTTAAAATATTATACAACCTGGAAGTTGTGTATGTATTGTGGATCTCTAGCTTTTCTGATACTGTAAACATCATACACATCTATAGACCTCGTCAAAACAGTGTTTAGACAGGAACTAACAGTTAAACACAACTTAAAAGTCATCAATACAAGTGAATAGAAAAAAAATAGGTAAGTAATATAAGCAAGTAATACAAAAAATATATATTTTAAGTCAATTCCTACTTAAGTCAATAAGATAATTTTTTTTTCTCCCATTCTCCTTTCCTTTTAAGTTGTGCTTAAAATGCCTTGATCAAGAAGAGGGCTCTCTCGGTCTTAAAATACCTTGATCAAGTTTGGGGCTCTCTCGATTATTGAAAATTAATTAATTTAATTTAATTAATTAATTAATATTTGAAAAAAATTAGATTAACATCAAGTATCATCCATTACAAGTTTTAAAAAATTTATTTCAGCTTGATTTGATGAATAATAAGTATTTTATTAACGATTGAAAATTTGAACAAGATATATATAGTGAGAGTGTGAGCTAATAGTAGGAATTAAAAAAAATGTTTCACATTGATGAGAAATAATTAATTAGTTCGCTTTTTACGCAGTCGGGTTTTTTGATTTTTTGAATTTAATTGTTTATTTTCACAATTTTTTCGTGATTCTACTAAATAAAAACATGTTTTTTAAATCATCTTTAAGCAGTTTTTCTCTTTTGATGAATTCTTATCTTTGAAATTTTTCAAGTGTAAACGCGTTTATAATGCTTCAATGGTTATAAAATTTTCAATGTAAATTGCTAAGAAAGTGAATATTTATTTTTTCCTTTCACAACAAATGCTTTAGAATCTTCTTATAAATGCACAGGCACACCTGAAGGGAATAATCCTTCTGACATTATCTTGAGAATAAACACTCAAAAATTGCTTTGACTATCTGTCAAAAACCAATTTTTGATGGTTACGGTAAGACGCTTTCTCTTATTATATTTAAATTATGCTCTGCATTCAGTTATGCGTCAGCGCAAGTCACAAACTGATATTTGCTTATTGCTGCATAATATTTTCAAAATATTGGTTTAATAATGAAGTTTTATATTTAGAAAGTATAATGAATAAATATTCGTCTAATTTTTTATCCGACAGCAGTAAGATTTGCATAATAATACAGCAAACAATTTCTATTAAACCATTAAGGGATCTCAGGGCTCTTAAAATTGGAAAAAAATGAAAAAAAAGAGACCATTTTCAACATTTAATATCTTAAAATGTATTTGAAAATGATGAAATGAAAGATATAAGTATGTTCTTTCATTTCATGTATTTAAAAAATAGCAAGATGCAGAATTAGCAATTACAGGGGGCTCCAAACTGTTAGACATTTTTTTCAGAATGTAGTAATTACCCTGAACCTAAATTTTTTAGTTTTATAGTTTTTAGTTTTTAAGGCATTTATATTTTTAATACAAAGTTGTATTTAGCTAATTAAAAATTTAGAAAATTTCAACAATATAATCACCTAAAAAAATATTTTTTGAAGAATAAAAATGAAATTTTAGGTTCAGTTTATACAGACTAACAATACGTTTTGAAAATTTCATGAAAAAATATTCAGACGTTTTTGAGATATCGTTATGCCCAAAAACGTCATTTGGAGAAAAATGACTTCAAAGTTTCGGAAACGCCGCTTCATCTATTGAGCGGGTATAAATCTAAAAGCCATAACTTCTGTTCTAATGCGATTTTTAAGAAAACAATTAAATCAAAATGTTCGGGAAAGGCAGGAGTTTAACATCTACAAAAATTAAAATTTCGAAAATTTTAAAGCTTTAAGAGTTCTGGGACCCCTTAAACAGGGCTGTCGAAAATGTACTTTATTAATTCAGAAGGCTGTGTACGAATGTTGGAATTATAATGATAAAAAAGTCAGACAACCGGTAGTTCAGATAACTTGTTCGGGAAATTTTATTTTTTAAGTAGTAGAGAAAATGTATTGTGTTAGTTCTTTGGCTGGTTGGAATGCTCTAATCGCAAGCAACTGACTTTTATCTAGAGATCGACCAAAAATTCGGTTTCGTTTTCGTTTCCGGACCAAAATCCGAGTTTCGCCAAAAATTCGTTTTCAGCAAAAATGCTGATGAAAATTCGGCTGGACTGAAACTCCACCGAAACTATCTGTATTCGTTAAAATTCGTTTCTTCTCTCAAAATTTTCAACATTACTCATTGATTTGAGCTGTATCGGCTCAAATGAGACACTCTTTATTTATTGCTATGAACTTCGCTTTTTATAATTATCAGCCATGACTGATTTAAGACGTGAGTGCAAATTATAAATCAAACGATGCATATATGCAGGGGTGGGGAATTTCTAGAAAATTTTACCAGCCAAGGATTTATTTCACCAGCCAGTAAAATGCAACATACAGTTGAACATTTTTATGACAAAATTTACGCAACTCAAAAATAGTTGATTACTATTACTATAATGCATTTTCATATTTTTCTTTCCCTGTAAAATTAAGAAATATAAACAAGAGATCGAAAGTTTAATATAAAATATAACTTAGCACCATGTTTGCATCGCAGTAATTAGAAAAGTTGAAAAATATAGCTAACTAATAATAATAATAATAATAATAATAATAAAAACAAAAACGTTTTCGCATATCTTTTTAGTTTGCAGTTTTCAAAGACTACTTAAAAATTCACTCGCCAGTGGCGAGTAAAATTATGCATTTCCCCGCCGCTACATATATGACTAAACTTTGAAGACGTTTTTCGCCTACTCATTAAAAGTCGCATACTTAACAGTAATAGGAAATTTTTAGTTTGAAACCGCAGAAATGCTCCGAATATTCTTGCAAAAATTTCTAGTATAGCAGATGATCATTACAAAAATCATAATAAAAGATAAATCGAGGTATGTATACGAAAAACATTTTTTAATTAGATGAAATTCGCATAATTAGAAAATCCTTCTCTGTCGTAGATGAATTAATTATATTTTATTTTATATGAAAATAAAAAGTTTTGGTCAGAGACACAGAGAGCGAACTTGAGTTCATTCAAGGTCACGTATAATTAATTAATTATTATGTATGTTTAATAAATGCATATAATTAATTAATAATTATGTATATTTATGTATGTATTAATTACTAAAAAAATTTTTAGACATTTTCGTTTTCGTTTTCGGTCGAAAATAAGATTACCGAAATTCGGTTTCGGTCTTAAAAACCTGTTTCGGTCGACCCGTAGTTTTACCATACTGAAAGAAAAGCTTTACTAAAGCGAAATTTGTTTTTTGCTGTCGGCATTTTACATTAGTGAACTTGAAACTGTACTATGTAGTGTGTACCTTTCTTCTTTCACTGAATTCCCTCCCTGCGCAGACTTAGGAGTGGAGAGGAAGGGGGGCGGGGGGGGGATTTAATTTTTAAAAGCCTTAATTTGTACTCAATCCGAAATATTTGTAACAAGAATGAAAAATTATGCTTCAAGCATAGATTATGTAACACTTTCCAATGCATCTATAAAACTTCAATGAAACGTCCCCGTTAAATAACTTACAAAAAGATGTGCGAGTAAACACAGTTTAGAAAACATATAAATACATTTAACAATCCAGTTTAGGCAATTACTTTCCATGTTTAAACAAGTGGGTAAGTGCGACCGCAGATCGCACATAGGGTTTCGTTTAATATCTCTTTTAAAAAACTTTATACTTAAATTTATTATTCAAAATTGTTAATTTATAATTATTAAATCCTTACATATATAGCAGAACCATTAAATTTAATTTTAAAATAATTAGAAAAATAGTTTAAATCAAATTAAAAATATTCAAGAATTTTTTTTTAAATAAAATAAAAAATCCGAATGTTTTTAAATTCAGCAATTTCAAAAATTTAGCGCAGGCATAAATAAAATCTAAAATTTTTAAAAGCAAAAAATTTTTTAAAACATATTTAAAATGCTCAAATATTTCAGAAAAAACCCATATTATTTGTTTGACTTTCCAAACACTCACTAGGTGGCGCCAAAAAAGGATGTTAATATTTATTAAAATTCGAAATAAAATCTTTCAAAAGTTGCCCTATTATTTCAAAAAATGGCCAGTAGGCAGCGGTAAACAAAAATACTGGTTCTAGATTGAAATTCCAGATTTTCTGTGTCTGAACTTTGGTGTACCTGTCACTTTGGTGTACTCCTTTCTCAGGATGCTTCACATTCACAATTTTTCACCACTTGGAAAGTAAATCAATAAATAATTTTTTGCTTAATGCATTATCATCCAAAACAAAAAAGCATTTACAAAAATTTTTTGATATTGTTTTTTCAAATATTCATTTAATAATTTTTATTTTAGCTATCCATATGCATAAGAACTCAGTGCTATTAAAGTTTTAATTGTTTCCGATTTATGCTAACTGAGTTGAAAATGAAATTCTAAATTCTAGACACAAATTAGGGCTTTCTTTTTACTCTTTTATCTATTAGATGATTCTAAATTATGGTTACTACCCTACTTCAAAATAAAACCTCACAATTCACGTCACATGTAAAGCCCACGTGGGAACGGTATAGATACATTTTAAATAATGAGGTAAAAAGGAGAGTATTTATTGATTATCCACAAATTAATCCTTTGAAAATGCACATTTTAGAAAATATCCTTATAACAGAATACGTATTAAATTAAAATTATCTAAAATATACACACAATAATAATAGCGATTGCTTCAGCACGAGCATAAGCCAAAAGTTCATATAGCGTGAAGTGGTCAGCAGGGGTAAGGCGAAAAAGACAGATCTCGTTTATGACTCACACATCTCCTGTTAGCGATCTTAAACCAGGCCCGTAAGCGAAGCAGTTTCGCGACGGCCCCGGCTAAGCCCCTAGTACAAATATAAATCAGCAGGAAAATGCATAACGCAATTAAAAACTAACCCTAAGCCATTCACTTCTATAGCCAGTAATACTTACGAATTCATCTGTGCACCCCTGTGTATGATCAACAGAATACTATACTTTTCAGCAATAAACTTATAGTGTACCTGAATGTATATAAATTTCATTATGTCTGAAATAGTGCAACAACATTAAAAAAAAATGAAATAAGTAGCAAAAACAAGAGCTAACTGAACGCGATGATATATGACGAACTTAGAACGTAAGTTATTTTCATAATCTTTAATAAAATTAACGTGCGAAAACTTTTAAGCAAGTTAAGCCATTTCACTAACTTTTAGCAAGTTAAGTCAAATAAAAGGAAAAATCGGAAACAAGCAGCAAAAACAGGAGCTAACCGTATGCGATAATATAAGAACTTAGAAAATGAGTTATTTTCATGATCTTTAATAAAATTAACTTGCGAAAACTTTTAAAAGCAAGTTAAGTCATTTCACTAACTTTTAGCAAGTTAAGTCAAAGGAAGAATTGGAAACAAGCAGCAAAAACAGGAGCTAACCGTATGCGACAATATATGAAGAACTTAGAAGGTAAGTTATTTTTATAATCTTGAATAAAATTAACGCGTGAAAACTTTTAAGCAAGTTAAGTCATTTCACTAACTTTTAGCTAGTTAAGTCAAATAAAAGCAAAAATTGGAAACAAGCAGCAAAAACAGAAGCTAACCAGATGCGATGATACATGATGAAGAACTTAGAAATAAGTCATTTTTATAATCTTGAATAAAATTAACGAGTGAAAGCTTTTCTAAGACATTGTTTGTTTGATCAATTTGATTGCCTGTTGCCATCCTTTTCGTAAAATCTATTAAATTTTAGAAATGATCAATTGAAGCATTCTTACTTGTCTTAAAACGTAAGCGATCTGACAGTAATTCTGGCCGTAAGTTTTTTAATCCAATTTCTTCGAAATTAGGATGTTGGAGATTTTTAACTTTGTCCGTGCAAGGATAAGCGAACAGTTTATTTTGCATTTTCTTAAACAAAGATACAAAAACCCCCTTTTTCTAACATTTTTGGTACTTAAAAAAATAATTATAAAAAAAAAAACAAGCGTTTCTTAATATAGAAGAATATAATATAACTAACGGAATAAAATATAGAACAGCTTTTCAGAAATTCCCACGATTGCATAAAGTTTTTTTATATATATATATATATATATATATATCTTTAGGAACCACAGAAACCAATATATTTTCCAATTTAAAAAAGCATTTGTAAAAACAAAGTTTCTGCAAACCCCTTTCAAATATGACTGAATGTTGATCTGCGTTTCATTTTCATAAGACTTCATACAAACAAACAGAATGAAGATTTTATTATTGAAGGGTATGCATTGTAGAAAAGTACATTTTAAAAATGAGAAATGATTTCTACAAATACAAATAACGAGGATATATATATACATACATACATATATATATATATATATATATATATATATATATATACCGGGTGAGCAAAAAGTCCGTATGAACTTTAAAAAATCATAAAAACCGAAAAAATAACCGAAATGAAAAACTGTTTGCAGGATTAGCATTTATAGGTCACGGGAATTTTTTTAAGACAGAAATAAAAAATAACTCAAAAATAGCCAACAGATGGCGCTGGTTCGTGCGATTTTGGTGGAAATATGTAAATGAAACGGTTATAAGAACTTGCGCTCCTAATCCAGAACTAATTCCCATAAAATCATGGAAGACGGTAGTATTCCGAGTGACGCAGCCTTAAGCCTAAAATCGTATCGTATCGTATCGTTAAAATCGTATCGTATCGTATCATAGAATTCGTAGATGGCGGAACTCATATATACAGCTAACTCGACATCAAAGAAAACGCGAAAAGCCGCCTCTTAATAACTCAGCAGATATATGTCTTATTGTTCTGAATTTTCTAGAACAGTCTTATATCTGCAGTCTAATCGTATACTGAAATTTTTACATTTCTACGTGCAGTATATTTTGAGATCTAAATAGCCATTTTTAAAGTGAAAATGTTGGTTTGATATCGAGGAAGTTCCTAATTTGAAAATCTCGAAAACGGTTCTAACGATTATTTTTAAATTGATACATAATATAAATGTGATTAAGGCGAGGTGAATAACACTTTTCTTTTTTCTGGGAAAACTCTCGTTCGTTAAATAATTCGATTTTTTTTTCTCTCGAAAATGACACGGGCGATTTTTTAAAAATCAAATAAATATGTTTCAGATGAACCAAATAACAATTTACTTGTTTCCAGCAAGACTCTTGTTCGTTTTATAATGCGCATGAAAAATCGGACTATATTTCTTCGCCATTCTATGGAAATTTCACCGAAAATGCATGACACTGTATTCATACACATGCTTTCTTTTTAACCACTTTTGGGGAGAAAAATTTTGTCTTCCCATTGGCTGAGTGGTTCAGGGCCATCGTCTACTGATCTTAAGATAGGCAGTTCGATACTCCATGTTACGTGTTTTCACATGTGAATGTTTTTTTTTTTTTTTTTTTTTTTTTTTTTTTTTTTTTTTTTTTTTTTTAAAGTCTGCTAGTTGACCATAATTCTCAGTTCCTTTGTAATTTTTTAATTGCTATTAAGTTAAGTAAAATTACAATTATAATGACGCCAATTTGATGATGATTATTTCTTGGCAATTTTTCAACAATAAAAATATTACCATAAATTTTATAAATATATTTAATTTCAATCACTTTACAAAAAATATACATTAATAATTATTATTTGAATATAAATCACACGATCAGAAACGTAAAAAAATAATTCATTTCAGCTCTTCTTTTTATAATATCATTTTTTATTATTATGACGGTCAATCAATATATAATCACTGACATCTATAATATTATTATTATTATAATTATAATTTTCCTTGCATAAAAACTATTGTGATGTAATAATTCTTTTATAATAAATAATTTAGTTGAAAAGTTTTATTTATAAATATCAATGAAGTTTGATAACCCCGAGACAATTGTTTTTATTTAACTTTGCAATATTTACAGTTTACACAATAAGCATATCAGAATTCTGGTGTCGCCATCTTTTGACGCAATTGCGTACTACATTTTTTTTTGTCTCTTATTCGGAAAAAAAAAAACTAATGCTCTTCGCCGCTTTGAAAGAATGTCTTGTGACTAGAGGTCTATTTCGCAAATATTAAGAAAATTACTGCATACAAAAATATTAAAATGGGTAGTATTATAGAGAAATGTTTGATAAAAACGTTGAAGTAGACAGTTTTTAAATCGAAGAATTATTTTAAGAGATATTTAATGTTAAATCTGGATAAAATTGTCTCAATAAAAAAGTCTCATAGGAAAAAAAATATACATGGGAATTTAATCATTTTCATTCAATTTAATCATTCAATAGAAACTAGAAGTTTGCAGAGTGCATTTATTATTTTTAACTTGCCTAATTTTTTGACGGTTTATTTCAATTTTAAATTAAAATTTTCAGAATTTCCAGAGATATTTTTTACATATTTTAGAAAAGGTTATTTTAAATTGTTGCCAATTGTTAAAACAGCGCAAAGAATAATATATCCTTTAAATTAAAAATTTATTCACACGTGACTATTATAAACAGAAAAAAATCCCTTTAAATTAAAATTAAATGATAACGTGTTAAAAGCAGGAAAATATTAAACATTACGTCATAAAAATTGTTTTTACACATGCTTACTTAAAATGAAAGAAAATTATAAAATAATCAATTATTTTCAAATTAGAATTAAATGATTACGCATTAAAAGCAGGAAAACATTGAAAATTACGTCATAAAAATTATATTTACACGTGAATATTAAAAGAAAAAGAAAATTTTTAAATAATAAATTCATTGATATGTGTTAAAAGTCGTAAATGGAGGAAATTACGTCATATTGGCCAAAGTGGCCAAATAATAATATTGCAAAACAGTTTAAATTAAAAAAATATATTTATATGAGAGATTTATTTCAAATTTCGAGATGATATTTTTAACTATAGTTGCCAATTTTAAGGTAGCGCAAATAATAATATTATCTTTCTAATAATAAAAATATTTTCAGTTGAATGTTACAAAGAGAAAGGAAAGTTTGGTGAAAATTGTGTCAGATTTAAAACGTTACATTTAAAATCTCTTATTTAAAATCATTTTCTTATAGCGTTGTTAAAAAATACCATAAAGCAAAGACTCTGTTGGCTTAGTTCCTTTTATATTTGGTAATTTTCAAATGTTTAACTAATCTTATTTAATCAAGCACGGAAACAGCTACTAACATCAGCTGATTCGGTCTTGAAATCCCTCAGTAAAAGGGAAACCCGTTTACAGTAAGATCGCCATTGATTTTTTAATTATACAGAGCAGCCTCGATTATCCGAGCTAATTGGGACTGTTAGTAAATCGGAATCGGAAATCTCGGTTAATAGAAACTGTGTGTAAAAACTCGCCGTTTTTGCGAATTTAACATCTCTTTTAAAAAAATATATAGAACGTTTTTTAAATAATAAAAATAAATATATGTAAAGTTCTGTTTCACAGCTTAACAAATTTAAAAAGAAAATCAACTACCAGTAGTAAATTTTAAAATACAAATTGAAAAATTTACGAAAGTTCACACAGCCACTGGAAACAAAGCATTGTTCGCTATTGACTTCTCAGGGTCCAATGTTTCTTTGGAGTTGAGTGCTTTTGGGGGCAGAAGGGCCTGTATAGCACGGACAGTGAGCTAAAGAGTGTGGTTATTTTTAAGGCTCATTCAAAAGGAAAAAAAAATCAGACTTTGTTATCGGCTCGGTTAACAGAAACCTCGATTAATCGAAGCTCGGTTAATCCAGGTTCTACTATAATTCAATCTTCCGTAATCTTTTTAAAGCAGATCAAATTAATGGACTTTAGCACAAAGTCACATAGCTGATAACTGCCATGCTTGTTGGCCACCTTTTTTTCAAAATGTTTGCTTCACCTTATTCAATTAATGAGATATCTCCGATAAAATAAGTCACATTTTTCCGTTCTAAAATACTGGTATCCAAAAATCGTAGCATGTAACTGACACTACAAGTACTCATGGAACTAGACTATTTTAAGTCTGATTTTTATTATAGACTATATAAAATTATTAAAAATATATATTATGATAGGAACTAGCGGGCTTCGTCCGCTATTTACGTTACGGATATAAAAATCATGTTTTTTTTTATTAGGGAAAAAGAAATAAAAACCTATTTGACTATAGGTTTATAAAGACACATTTTGTATTTGTTATATTTCCGGGGATGAGGAGGGGGGGGGACTATTTTGATTAAATATCGCAATTAGTCTACATGGCAGATATAATTATGATAGACACTAGCGGGCTTCGCCCCTCTATGGCGCCTTATGGGTCCAGCTTCCATAACTCAGAAACTACCTTTCGGACATCAATGCAACAGATTCCAAACGTTATAATTAACTTAATAATCACCCTATATAGCATTAAAGTAAATTTATGAGTACTGCATACTATTTTTTTATCGTAATTTCTGAAGAGAAAAAATTATTTCGGTTCCATTCTTAGGTACTGGTCTGAAAAATTTTGAAAAAGGGGGGAAGGAGGGGACATGAGACTGCTGTTTGTCAAACAACACAACGGGGTCTGGCTTATTCAACTTGGTTTTTGATGACTTCAATTGGAAGGTGGTTTGTTTAAAAGAGTGCGTTCCCTGCCCCATGAAAATTGGAACTATTGGTGCACCATCTATGTAAGGATTTAATAATTATAAATTAACATTTTGGATTTATTAATTTAAGGATAAAGTGTTTTTAAAGGAATATCAAATGAAACACTCTGTGCGATCTGCAATTATACTTACCCAGTTGTTTTTATATACAAACTGCTATAAGGAAAATTGTAATAAAATAGTAAAAATTAAATCTGCATTAAATTCCATAAGTATCTTTTTTTTAATCATTTTATCACTAACCTCAAAAAAGTAATGATATCAATGCAAAAACCCTTGACGGGTTAAAAGTTTCTGACGCAGCACTTTATCTTATGCTCTAAGAATTTTAAATATGGAACTTAAAAATACTGATATCAAATTTTGAGTGACGTTATGCTATTTCTTAAAAAATATATTTGTATTTATTTCATCATTTTATTTTTGTTTTATTTATAATCGCATGTGCAAAAGTTATGTTCAACATGAAAAGCTGCATAAAATTTTATTCGCTGTTGCTTTATCATTTACATCGCTCATAAATTCAAAATATGAGTTTTAAAAGATATGATATAAAATTTAAATGACGCCTTGATGTGACTTTAAAAGGTTTGTTTTAAAATTCAATTTAAATTATTTTTGACTTGGTTAAAATATTTTTTTACATCTACACAATACTTTTAATTTTCCAATTCACTGTTAAATATATCACTTTCATTGAATCTATGCTATGCATTGAAATGTATTTATATCAATAAATTAATTTATCTTTTGTGTCACGCTATTCAAAATTGTGAGTAAGATTTATGTAAATGGTTTCTTTGCGTCATTGTGTCCAAACTACATGAAATGTATGAAAAAGGATAGTTTGACGCAAATAAATGATGACTAAACGATGACTAAAACACTGCAAGTAATCGTTAATGTTTACTATTGTGTGCTCTCTGTTTTGCTAACATCATAGTAATGTAAAATATACTGTAAAATGTTCCATAAATATGTATGTAGTATTCATTAAAAGAATCTTAATTGTATGTTGAAAAAAAACGGATTTTTTTTTTTTTTTTTTTTTTTGTAGGAATTGTGTCGGGCCGGGCCGAGCCTGTTTTCACTGATATTTGTACGGACCGGGCCGGGCCGAGAACTGTAAAAATGCAAACGGGCCGGGCCGGGTTCAGGCCGAACTTCCAATTTTTACACCGGGCCGGGCCAAGATAGCTTTCGTTCGGGCCGGGCCTGGAAATTCCGCCCCGTGCAGATCTCTAAGTCATGTTTGCACAGTTACATCAATATTTCGCCTTAGTTTTATTAATGAAAAAATATTTTTCAAGCTAAGCATAACGTCACCGACGCAAACTTTTCAAACATACTTTATGTACGTACTTTTATGCTTAACCACAGAATATTCAAATAAAGATATATTTTCTATTTAATTGTAATGAAAAAAAATAATAAAGTCATAATGCACAAAGATAAAATAAACTCAGTAGGCAATATTATCGTGATGTCGCAATAAATATGAATTTTTATTTGCTTAATAAAGTACATGTGCATAAATTTTTTTACCGAAAATAACTTGTAAATGAAACAAGTTGGAAATTGCACGTCAAACGTGACAAATGAGGTGCGTTCGTACTATAACTAGTTTTATAAATACTTTTTGTACCGCATAATGTACTGAATGTATATTTTAGTACACTTCATAAGCGCCTATCCATTTCATTCTGTTCGAAAGGCTGTAACATCATTAAAATGCACTTGAAATATTTTTTTCCCATTTGGCCATCATGTAATGGAAAACTTTTCACTGTCCCTGTCATTAAACTGTATATCCGATTTTCATAAAATTTGAAATGACTCAATAAAATTTTGCAACAATTATATAGTTAAAATTTCAGACCATTTGGTTGGGTAGTTTTTGCTCTGTTATATGCGGACAGACGGACTGAACGACGACTATAGGTGCTACGTATTTATATAATTATGAACGCACCTAAAAATGGGAATATTTTAAAAAATAGCTAGTGCGGGCGCAGCTACAAAGAAACAGCTTTCCTTTAAAAAGATAATTAGCAAAATCGGTTCAGTAGAAAGCTGAATGCAGATGACTAAAAAAACATCCTCCTGTTTTAAATTTATAGACACTGTTCGTCGCGGAATGGTTACTTACAATTTCCTAGACTTTGATTTTTCATACGTAGATGAACAAACAAATGAAAAGTTTTTCTAAACATTTTCATATTTGATTAATAAAGGCATTCCCTGTTGCCAATCATTTCGAAAAAATGATTAAGGTGTCTTGTACTTTTTAAACTCGTCGAAAATCAACAAAAACATTCGAAGTTTGAATTAGTTTATCTTCATTAATTTTTTTTTTTTAATGTATAAACGTGAAATATTGACTTTTGATTAAACAGATTATGCTTTTTAAGATAATACCACTA
This sequence comes from Maratus speciosus, assembly GCA_963932465.1. Lineage (NCBI taxonomy): Eukaryota > Metazoa > Arthropoda > Arachnida > Araneae > Salticidae > Maratus > Maratus speciosus. The sequence continues at coordinate 555,786,496 of OZ010792.1, forward strand.
GAAACTGACTTGTATTTTACCGAATTTGTGTATTGTTGAAATTAAAACAGCTCTTTTTTTTCACTCCGTAAATTATTGCGCGTATATCTTGAGAACGTATGTATGGATTGTTATGAAATTTGGTGCAGATATTAAGCAAATATGTGCGTTTAAAATGAACTACTTTTAAGTAATTACAGTGGTAATATTTTCAGTTATGATTATTTTTATTCATTAAAAAGTGTAAATTTTTAATTTTTTTGTTAAATTTTTTTTACATAGTTAATGAAATAATTTTGACTTAAGAGTAGATCCTTTCAAACACACATATTTGCTGAGTTTCTACATCAAATTTCATAACAATCCATACACACGTTCTCAAGTTAATAAGCGCGCAATGACTTACGGAGTAAAAAAAGAGCTATTTTAATTTCAACAATACATAAATTCCGTGAAAGGCTGATCAGTTTCTAATGGTAGCATATTACAAAGCACAATTCGTTTAATAAATATTCAAAATTTCACTTTTATACATAAAAAGGTTATGAAGATAGACTAATTCAAACTTTGAATTTTTTCGTTAATTTTCGCCGCGTTTAAAAGGTACAAGACCCCTTAAATACAAATACAACGCACGATAATTTTTGAAGTAATTTTATTTGTCTTCACTTCACCCGTAGGCGGTCTTGGTTCTGACAGCGAAGGCGAAAGTTTTGTCCATTTGAATATAAGCAGTTTTTCTTTTGTTTTGTTCGCCTATTTAACCCTGAGATTTTTTTGTTTTTCTCGGTCGGTATTCCCCTGTCATCTTTAAGTCCAACTCTTTTAATTTAGGCATAATTGTATGAGTTGTTGAAGGTTTCTCAGCTTTGTCGCAATTCTTTCCGCCCATTAAGGCTATTTGTTGCGCCTCCGCTCCATTTAAGCAATTATTTTTTGTGACAAGTATGGAAGTTGTTATCCGCCAAACGCAATTTGACGTAGTTAAGATAATAGTTAAAATTGCCAGCTCCGCTCTGAACGAAGAAAACAAAAAGTGCCAATCCCAAAAGTGTCTTCAATCTCATACATCTTACTGCTTCAAAAAGTAGTTACAAACGTTAATACTTCAATATTATTAGTTCAATACTATACCGACTTTGCTTTTCATCTTAAATTTCTGCTTTAGTCAATTAATCGGAGAAAAAACGAGTTGATTTCGATCATGATATTTATTAAAATCAATAGTTTTCGCTATTCTGTTGTACATCAGCTGTTTGCGAATACCCGGCTTAACAAGATGCAAAGTTACGGTCACTGCACGTGCCGCCGCTGTACATTAGAACTACAAGTACGAAAAATCTGAAAATTTGTACAAAAATCGCTATTACAACGCCCCCTTTTGGCAGAATATTTCGAAATTCAAGGAGTGCCTGCATGCCATAGACAAAAAAATTGCTTCAATTCTATGCATAACTTCATACACATTTCCATGGTACAATTATGAAAATGGCACAAAAGTTGCTTTTACAGTGCCCAATTTCTGCGGAACATTTTGAAATTCAAGGAGGACCTGCTGGCCATAGCCAAAAAACGTACACAAAAAGTTGGTTCAAATCTGTGCATAATTTCATACACATTTCCATGGTACAATTATAAAAATGGCACAAAAGTTGCTATAACAGCTCCCCCTTTCGGCGGAATAATTTGAAATTCAAGGAGGACCTGCTGGCCATAGCCAAAAAACGTACGCAAAAAGTTGGTTCAATTCTATGCATAACTTCATACACTTTTTGATGGAACAATGGCGACACACGGACAAACAGACATTTTGTATAAACATGTTTTTTGGAATCTCTGACCCCTAAAACGTGTAAATCCGTCAAAAATCGGAAGTCGAAAAAAATTTCGATTACAATAATTTCTTCTATTGAAGATAGAAGAACGTGAAAACAACAATACAGTGGGTGATCGGTTAACGAACTGTTTGGTTTACGAACAGTTCGGTTAACGAACACTTTCGCGAAAGATTTTTATGTTCGGTTAACGAACACCTCACAAAAAAAGCCAAGAAGAAGCAATTCTTTTTTTTTTCAGATTTGCCGAGCTGTATTTAACTTTTAACTGATGTTACCGGTCTCACAGACCGGTGCTTTTTTCAATTTTCATAGTTTAACTTGCAAATTTCAGTTTATCTACAAACACTACTTAAATTTTGTTTCGTTTGGAACTTTAGTACTATCACCACAGACTTTTGAATAGGTGAATTTTAATTATAACACTCCTGTACAAAGAGTTTAGTACAAAAACAACATCCTATGAGTTAATCGCGGCTTTTATTCATCTTTCGATGGAGCGGTCTCACAGACCGCTTTACACTAGTTGTGTGACAATTTCTGTGACATCAGTTAAAGGTTAATTGCATCTATTGTCGATTTAAAGAACATTTTAACAGTTGTGTATGTATGGCTTAATTAATGCATGGGCTACCGCGGATTCGGCCCCTACATTTTAGGGCCCATAAATTAAAATGAACAAATTAGAAACATTAATTTTTATATTTTGTGTCCCTTCTTAAAGAAATATTTTTCATTGCAAATTAATCACTTTAATTGAAATTTAGTTCACAAATTATTTACAGGCTCCAGGCCCCACTTGAACTTTATCGGGCTCTGTAGTAAGCACGATCTTTGAAAGAACTAAGCAGTTTTTTGAAACGTCAAATTGACAAATTGATATGATTTAATGTCGTAGTCATTGAATGTAATTCTAAATTTTGTTACAAAAGGCATGTCATTTATTTTTTTTAAATACGCCACGACGCAGACAAAGCCATGAAAATACGACCTGTCCATATTAAATAAGGACATATAGAATAGGTGGGGTTAAAGATACGCACTTTCCATACATTTTAATTTTTAACACACACATTGGTCTAAACTTATGTAATGAGTGTTTAAAAGTTATATTAGAACCTTAAGCAAGTGACACCATCAACCGATGTTCTGTCAAATTATAATTCTGTGAGAAATTGCAATTTTTAAAAAACATTGCTCTGCGTATCTTTGCTCCGTCGATTGGGGTAAAAATACGCAGTGGTGGTGCAAAGATACGCAGTGCGTATTTTTGCCCCATTTCCAATAAAACGAATGAGATATACAAAAGCATTAGTAAATTTCACTAATATTTATAGTTAAACAGAAAATTGTAAGTTAAACCATAAAAAAAAACAAAAAAAAACAGAAAAAAACAGCGGTCTATGAGATCGCAAATAGCAGTAACCTCTAACTACTGTGACAAAAATTGTTGCATAAATACTGTGAGCGGTCTCAAAGAACCTTTGATCGTAGAATGAATAAAAGGGTTGACTGACTCATAAGATACTGTTTTTGAGCTAAACTTTATGTAAAGGCCTATTATAATAAAAATTCTCATTTAGAAGTCTTTAGCGATACTAAGTTTCCAAACGAATCAAAATCAAACTAACATCAATAGTTAAATTGAAAATTACAAGTTAAGCTATGAAAACCGAATATAGCAGCGGTCTGTGAGACAGATAACAGGAGTTAAGGGCTAAGAGTTAAAACATGCAGCAAGAACATTGATTTTTAAAAGTAGGTAGGTAGATACCTACGTTCTACATTGAAAAAAAAAAACTTAACTAGAAAAGGAAAAGGTAGTTAACTAGCTTATATTTGTTAAGTCGCTATTATATTTTATACAATATAAAAAATAAAACTTTCCACAACGTAATTGTGGAAAGCTTTGCATCTAGCTAAAACGATAGGACAAAACCCCGAATCTTACACTCTAAAATTGGGAGGAGTGAAAAGTTCACTCTTTGAAAGAGTGACAGGCATTTTCACTCTTTTTGGAGTGGCTTTTATAAAAATACACTCCTTAAAGAGTGGGATTTTCCACTCTCTAGAAAGGAGTGAGATATTTCACTCCATTGTCGAGAGTGAAATATGTCACTCCGTTGACGAGAGTGACATATCTCACTCCGTTGAAGAGTGAAAGCCTGGCATTAAAAACTTTATAAAAATAATTTCCGTTTAACTTTGAACTAGATGTTTGCACAAGCCGGAATTTCCACGCCCTGACCCGGCTCGGCACTGTGTAGAAATTAAAAGTTCGGCCCGAACTCGGCCTGGCCCGTTTATATTTTCACAGTTCACGACCCGGCCCGGCTCAACCTGGCCCTACTCAATTTCTACAAAAAATTCAGATTTTTCTTAACATATAATTAAGATTGCTTTAAAGAATACTGCATATGTATTTATGGGATAATTTTACAGTACATTTTAAAATTACGTTGTGTTCACAAGACAGAAAATACACAATAGCAACATTTAATGATTACTTGATTCTTAGACGTTTAAACATTCAAATAAGGATTCGTTAAAAAAAATTATGTAGTTTAGAATAAAAGAAAAAAAGGAGGGTTAAAAACGTATAACTGTTGAAGGCGCATAATAAAAAGTAGATTTATGAAAATACTTCTCTGTCATTTATTAAGGATTTTCTCAAATCCAAAGGAGTAACTTTCTGACACATTTCTGAATTAATTTCTTTATAGAAACGCATAAGATTAGCAGGAGATCTTATTCAGAAACTATGTACTCGAATGTCATTATCCCTTTTTTTTTTTATAAAGGCAATATATCTTTGAGAAAATACTGTCAAAGTTAGCGTTTTGAATCGAATTTCCGGAAGCGACGATGGAAAAGGAGAAAAACCTGCAGCCACGTGACAAGAATCTCTTATATCTCAACAAATAATTTATTTATCAAAAATGAAAACGTTATTCGATTCCAAATCCCTTCTATAGCCAGGCTTGTCACTTTTTTGCCTTTGCAGTTAAAAATTAGTCAGAAAATGTATCAAAGTTTCGCGTTGTTGAGCAGTGAATTTGAGAACCATATTAAGGTATACTTCCAAAGATTACTTAACAGAAGTTTATTATCATTATTTCCCCACCAGTGGCCTTCTCAAAGTTCGTAGACAGGATGCTTGTTTCGAACCCAATCGCGTCCGTCGGCATAAGCGTTCGGAGTTTTCGGTGCTTTTCTTCGAACCTAACGTAAATACGGGCAAGGATTCCTTCGAAAGACCCCCAAGGAGGGCATCCAACTCGGGCCCCCAATGTAGATAATCGGCCGCCATAAACAACACCAACACACCATTATCGCTATTAATATTTTTACAAAACATACTGCCTGCCCTACACATCGTGAGAACAATTAAGTCCAGTCCCGGCCCTGTTCGACTATGTAGAAAAAAATGCAAGCCTGATCTCGGCCCGGCACGAGTCTGCTAAAAAATATTAAGCCCGGGTCAGACACCATATAACTGTCCTATGTCGATTTCTACACTGGACATGTTACATTTCTGTATTGATGTTGTCAAAATAGCATCGGATCGTGACGCACATTTATACTTATTCTCGCGAAAGGCGAAAATAGCTCATATTTTATCGGCTTCGTTTAAATTTTTATATCGGGCCGGTAGGGCCATTAAATTTTTTTATCGGCCTGGCTGGCACGTTCAATTTTTTTGCGGCTCGGCCCGTTGAAAAAATTGTCCTAATTCTGCCAGCCCGGACAGTGTTGAATTCAGGGGGGTGGCCCGGGGGGATATCCCCCCCCCCCGGAGCAATGACATCCTCCCCGGAAGATTTGAAAATTTGGGTTTTCAATGGTTGAAAAATTCAATTCCCTCCCCCCCCCCCCCCCCCGGAACACTATAATGTCCCCTCCGGAGCCACAGAAATCCCTCCCGGAGAAAAGTGTCTGAATTCAACACTGGGCCCGGCCCGTTTGAAAATTTGCCTTCATTTCGCCGGGCCGGCCCGGGTGTGGGCCTCGAGCCTAGCCCGTCCCATGCAGACCTCTACTTTGAACCAATATATGGAGTAAAATAATGAAAAAGCACCAAAATATGTCACTTCTTAATTTTCAAAAACTACATTTCATAATATAACCTTGGAAATTACGTACTAAAACGCATTCCTTTTCAAGATGGAATAGTCACTCCTCTGAAAGAGTAACTATTCACTCTAAGCAAGAATGAGTATATGGGTATTAATAATGAGCCAATCAGAACAGTCTTGTCTACTATACTTTTTTTTAAGATTAGAGAAAAACGTCCGCCATTTTAGAATAAAAGTATGCGGATATTATTAAAGCGATTATTTAGAGAACTTTTTATCTTCATATAAAATTAAATGTAATTAATTCATAAAGAATACAGAAAGACATTCTCAAACAGCATTCGAAAGAGTTTTGAAGTTTGAAACTTCATTACTGTTATCTGCAGTTTTCCGAGCGCGAAAATGCATCTTCAAAGTTGAGTCATAATGCATTGCTTGCATTATTTTTTTACTACCATCTCCAGCCTGTCATGGCGCATGACTGATATGCACAGTGAAGTTTCAAATAAAGAGTGTCTTATTTGAGCCAATACAATTCAGATTTTGTGACGAAAAAGAAACCGAATTTTCTGTGGATCTCTAATTATATGTGTTCGTATATTACTCATCAGCTTATCTGAAAAGCAAAAATCTCCGATGCTTGTTTTTAAGATAAGAAAGCCGTCCGTCCTTTTTAGGATTTAAACATATGGATACTATTGTAAAGGTAAGACTTATTTAATTTTAACCTTTTGTTCCTCGTAGAATTTGTATGTTTGGATTATGAGTTAAATAGTTATGATACACGCAATTATTGGCATTAAAAAATTAAACATGATACGTAAGCATTGAAATAAAAAGTTTTTTTATGCCTGATATGAAATTTATAGATAAAACTGCTTTAGTATATAATTTTTAATGTTCATAGTATCACTTATATAATATAAGACTGAATATATTTTAAAGAGATAAATAACTACTTTTTACATTAAAAATGTTTTTCAAACAATAAGAACAGTACATATGCAGTCATTTTTCTTTTCTTTTTTTCTATTTCTGAGATCATTTTTTTCCTATGAAACATACGAAATCTATTTAGCTCATAAACCAAAATACAATATAGACAGGAATAAAAAATTTAAATTAAATACAGCTTATCGTATAATTTTCATGATTAAGTTAAGGAATATGTTTAAAAGAAAAATGCAAACATATTCCACAGGATATAAAAATTTAGACGCCATAATGACAAATCACAACACATAATAAGAAATCTTACACTTTCTTAATATTTATATCAAGCTTAGAACTTATTTTTTTTTTTAAAAAAAGATGCGAGTTGATAAGCATTGTGTTTTTGGTGAGAAAATTAAAAATATTTTAGAACAATAGGCTTTTGCAAAATATCGCTAAAGAGATAAGATTTTATATTTAAAACAAATATTAAAATGAAATCACACGTTGTTAATCATATAACATCCATCTATTATACAGTTATTAATAAAACTTTAAAAGTAACTAAAATGCAGTAAACAATAACGTTTGATTATATTTAAATTCATTAACAATGAATTTTGAGAACTAAATATTTCAAATTTGAGTTACATCTGAAAAAAAAGAACATAACGTGGCATCACGGGAATTATTAAAATACTAAATGAATATCTGAAAAGAAAAAAATAACATTAACATATTAAGATCTCGGTTAATTACTTGCCTTTATGGGCATTTTAAAATTATCATATATTTATAGGGCATGCAATGAAAGCATACAAAAGGGATTAGATTGTAATAAAATATTTTGGATTTTTTCTGTCAGTAATCTAATTTAATTCATGTGTAACTTTAACTGAATTTTTCCTTAAAAGTTCAGTTAGTGTTACAAACTATGAATTAAATAAATATTGCTAATAAAGTATTTTATTCTTATCTTTACCACGCTTGTATCTATTTTCATTGCATGCTGTAAAAGATGTGATTCTTTTAACCCTTTCCGGCGCAGAGTAATTCTGTTTATAAACTGATGAAATGGTGGACTGACACCGGAATTTATAAACGAATTTATTAGAAAATACGAACTTGCTAATTTTGAAGTACATTATAAACGAAAATTTTTAATTATATATTCTGGGTGACAGTAAAATAAAAATAATGTGTCCTTTTTAAAGGACACCGCCCGCGAAAGGGTTGAGATGCCCTTAAAAGCAAAATAAAAAAGAATTGACTCCATAAAAAATTAACATGCACTCCTATGAAAGAGTGACTATTCACTCCTACCAGGAGTGAAAAAACGCACTCCTTTAGCAAGAGGGAATAGTCACTCCTCCGAAAGAGAGATATCCACCCCTGTTTAGCGTGAATAGTGAATATTCACTACCCAGGAGTGACTATTCACTCTTTCAGAGAGTCAAAATTTTCACTTTTTCTCAGAGTGAATAGTCACTCTAAAGATGTTGGGCATATTTTGACTCTGCGATACAGTGACTATTCATTCCTCCGGAGTGAATAGTCACTCCTTTTTATTTAGAGTGTAAACTTGTGCGTATCTTTGCCCCAAGACGGATGCGTACTTTTACCCCATTCTGCAGTATTTTACTTAACCGGCTACCTACAAGTTTAAACAAATGCGATCGAGGTAAACTATACGGTATTTAGCAGCTATAGAGCTTCCGGTTTCCACTGAATTTTTGGATTTGTAAAAATTCGAAGTATTGTCAGCTAAACAATAAAGAGAAATTTTTAAAATATTAGATCAAAATTGGAAAATTTGAACTTACCTCATTTTCTTGGCACGGAGTGCTACATTTTTTACAAGGTTTGAACACACAACTACTACACTTGAGACCAAACTACTACCTAGCGGTCATGATTGTAGAATTGTTTCTTCATATTAAATTAGCCAGTGCGTATTTTTGCCCCAAGACGGATGCGTACTTTTACCCCACTTTACAGTATTTTACTTAACCGGCTACCTACAAGCTTAAACAAATGCGATCGAGGTAAACTATACGGCTTTTAGAAGCTATAGAGCTTCCGTTCTCCATTGAATTTTTGGATTTGTAAAAATTCGAAGTATTGTCAGCTAAACAATAAAGGGAAATTTTAAAAATATTAGATCAAAATTGGAAAATTTGAACTTACCTCATTTTCTTGGCAGGGAGTGCTACATTTTTCACAAGGTTTGAACACACAACTACTACACTTGAGACCAAACTACCACCTAGCGGTCATAATTGTAGAAATGTTTCTTCATATTAAATTAGCCAGTGCGTATCTTTGCCCCGTGCGTAACTTTACCCCCACCTACTCTATTAACCTTATTATAAAGAGAAGATTTATATTTTTTTGTGTACATTATTTAGCTTTTAAGAACGAATTAAGTGAATTTTCATACACATCAATGTAAAATCTACGATCGGTTAGCGAACACTGCTTTGGAACGGATTAAGTTCGTTAACCGAACACCCACTGTATATGTAAAATTTTGCGAATATCTGAGTTATTGCTAACACTTTCCAACAAAGTTGAAAAGTGTTTATGCATTCGGTTTGTCTGTCCGCCTGTCCACGCTCTAACTCCCGTAAATAAATTCGGATTTTCATGTAATTGATAAAGGTTATTTAGGGTCACCAAAGCATGTTTGGTATTATATATGAAGTATGTAGGATTAATATTTCATTTACAGGGGCACTCAAGAATATTCCATTAAATTATGGCATGTAGGGGAAAATCGTTTGCGGAATGACATGACGCTATTTCAAATGTATTGAAACTAATATAAATCACTGAATTTCGTTATGATCATATTAGAACAGGGCTCATAGCATCATTTTTTATTCCTTTATAGGGTCACCAAAGCATGTTTGGTATTGTATATGAAGTATGTAGGATTAATAATTCATTTACAGAGGCACTCAAAAGTATTCCATTACATTATGGTATATGGGGAAAATCGTTCGCAGGGTATTTTAATGACATTACGCTATTTCAAATGTATTGAAATCGGTATACATCACTGAATTTCACTACGATTACATTAGAACAGGGCATTCATAGCCTTTTTAGGTGCGTTCGTAATTATATAAATACGTAGCACCTATAGTCGTCGTTCAGTCCGTCCGTCCGTCCGTCTGTCCGTCCGTCTGTCCGCATGTAACAGAGCAAAAACTACCCAACCGAATAGTCTGAAATTTCAAATATGTGATTGTTGCAAAATTTTGTCGAGCCATTTCAAATTTTATGAAAATCGGAAGTATAGTTTAATTACAGGGACAGTCAAAAGTTTTTCTTTATATTACGGCCAATGGGAAGAATTATTGCAAGTGGATTTTAATGATATTAGAGCCTTCCGAATGATCTGAAATTTTAAAGATATAATTGTTGCAAAATTTTGTCGAGCCATTTCAAATTTTAGAAAAATCGGTCGTATAGTTTAATTACAGGGACAGTCAAAAGTTTTTCTTTACATTACGGCCAATGGGAAAAATTATTGCAAGTGGATTTTAATGGTATTAGAGCCTTCCGAATGATCTGAAATTTTAAAGATATAATTGTTGCACAATTTTGTCGAGCCATTTCAAATTTTAGGAAAATCGGATGTATAGTTTAATTACAGGGACAGCCAAAAGTTTTTCTTTACATTACGGCCAATGGGAAAAATTATTGCAAGTGCATTTTAATGATATTACAGCCTTCCGAATGGTCTGAAATTTTAAAGATATAATTGTTGCAAAATTTTGTTGAGCTATTTCAAATTTTAGGAAAATCGGATGTATAGTTTAATTACAGGGACAGTCAAAAGTGTTCCGAAAAAATTATTGGAAGTGCATTTTAATGATGTATCAGACTATGCACGTTATGAAGTGCAAAAAATTATACATTCAGTACAATATGGGGTGCAAAAAATAATTTTAAAACTAGTTATAGTACGAACGCACCTCATTTGCCACGTTTGACGAGCAATTTCCAACTTGTTTATCATTTACAGGGACACACAAAAGAAATCGGTTACAGTAATGTCTTTGAGTAATAATGGCTGGAGTGTACGGTTTAAAATTCGGTATGCGCTTTTAAATGTAATTAATTTTTTGCAGGTTATTCGTTCTATATAAATTCTATATACCTAATATACAGGGCTACATAAAAGTATTCACGTAGCATTCTCCTTATTACAGGAAATTGCTGAAGGGGAATTTTCATCTGAAGTATATGTATCGCTTAAGTGAACTAAATTTTGGCATGCATGTAGTTAATAGATAAAAATCTATATATCATATACAGGGCTCCTGAAAAAATTCGGATAATTTTCCGATTGTAGATGGAAACAGCTGAAATTGGGTTTTGAAATGTGTTATGCATTTCCATAGGGTTCAATGAGAAGTAATATTTTAATTTTTTAAACGGTACAGTTTTGTTACATTATTCTGAATGTGTTGGAAAGGTTTTCATAATCTATGCTTGACGCATGGTTTTTCTTTCTCGTTTTTAAATCAAACTGTTTACGAAAGCATAACAGTACCTAAATTCGCCAAAATTGAATGGGAAATTTTCTGATTAACACCTCATTAATTTCGACTCCGTTTTCGGGTAGATAAAAGGATTTTTACAACGCAAATAATATATTGATTGTTCTTTTCAAGTGGAAAAAACAAAAAAATCCGTAATTTTGACCCTCCGAATTCTACATTAATATATTCGTTAACGGCGTTACATAATGCTTATGTAATCTCTGAATGCAGTCATAACCAACACTTAAGATTCTCAGGGTCTCCAAAAAACATAATGTGGTGTTATGTTTTGTTTAAAGTCTTTTTAATATTCGTATTTTCTAAACATAACAATGGTGGTGTTAAGAAAAAAATTATATGAGGATTTCCTCTTTACCAATTATTTCATCAGTAGAATTCCTGCTGGCCATGCAATAATAAATGTGCTTAACTAAGTACATGCTAAATCGAACACTATTCAAATTTAAGAAAATTAACCTTGAACGATAGACAAGGTTATTTCACTGAGTGTATGATCAACTAACTACATCCTTAGATGAAGATGCTTGATAGTTACCCTATTCTTGCTTTGCGTTCGAGGATATAAAAAATCAGCTGTTTTGGAAAACATTGAAAAATCACTTCATTTGAAAACATTAGGCTTTTGAAGATTTTTCTTACTTTTTATCCTTCTACTTGAATTATTCAAACGTATGCAATAGATATTAATAACATATGGAATCTTTATTAGGTGCGTTCGTAATTATATAAATACGTAGCATCTATAGTCGTCGTCTAGTACGTCCGCCTGTCCGTATATAACAGGGAAAAAAATACCCATCCGAATGGTTTGAAATTTAATATATAGAATCGTTATGTAGTAATATACCGGGTGTCCCAAAATCGACTGATCGATTTTAAAATTCAATAACTTGCAAACGGTGACAGATATTAAAAAAAATTCTTGCAGGGGTGTTATGTAAGATGCCAGGAATTTTTTATGCTGCGATTATCAGTTTTAGTTACAAATAGCACCCACAGATGGCACTAAAAGCAATAACCGCTAAATTGAGGCTCGATTTTTCGGCCTCTCTCTTCTTCCATACGAAAATAAGGAGATTAAAATGCATTGAATGGATCCCGAAGTACCAAAAATCGGGTCTGGACCGAGCACCTATTGCTCTCAGCGCCATCTATTGTTTGAAATTCGAACTAAAGTCAGGAATCACTGTAAAAAACTCATGGCATCATACAAAACACTCCTGCCAGAATTTTTTAATATCCGTCACCGTTTGCAAGTCATTGAATTTAAAATTCCATCAGTCATTTTTGGGACTTGTCATTTTTGCGATTCTCAGTTTTAGTTACATATAGCATCGATAAATGGCGCTGGAAGCAATAACCGCTAAATCCAGGCTCGAGTTTTCGACTTTTCTGTTTCATGCGAAAAAAGAGATTAAAATGTATTGAATGGATCCCGAAGTACCAAAAATCGGGTCTGGATTGAGCGCATACTGCTCTCAGTACTATCTATTGTTTGAAATTCGAACTAAAACCAAGAATCACAGTATAAAAACTCCTGACATCATATATAACCTTCCTGCAAGAATTTTTTTAATATCTGTCACCGTTTGCAAGTTATTGAATTTTAAAATCCATCAGTCATTTTTGGGATAACCGGCATGTATAGTTAATATATAGAATCATATGTTATTGAGATATACTATCTCATGTTCGATATTGAGGCTAATGTCACACGAACATCTTTTTGCACGCTTTTTTCCCTTACGTATTATCCATTCACAATTGGTTTGTGCCACGTATAACAACATCGCCTTCGGCGCCCTCTAGTGCCTTTACGTTTTAATTCCGACCATGCATTCTTTGATGAAAGTTTTTTGTTTGGATGTGTACTATCACCTCTTAAAGTTTTGCCCATCTTTTATGAAACACCCTGTATACAAATTAAGGTTCAGAATGCGCTAAGACATCTGGCGTATATTAATGAAGAATAATTTTTCTGTTAAAATTAAAACGTTTTGAGTAATCATGCGCTCACGCTTCCAGATCATATTTATACTAATTACTTTTAATTCTTAAACACAGAATACTTTTTATAGAAATTAATAAAGTTCTTTATTTATAAATCATACTTTAATTTCTGGGGACAAGGGAAAAACTCAATTTTTCCTTCACACTCATTTTTTACCCGACTGCCAAGAAGGGTTATGTGTTTCACGCGTATCTGGGTATGTGGACTTCTCTATACCCTCGGAACATCCCAACGGCTGGACGGATTTTAATGAATGAGGTCTCTGTCAATTCGTCTTAACCGCCCGATGGTTATAGGCTAGGTTTTGTTTTTATAAATTCAAAATGGCGGTAGAGACGAAAAAAATTTACGCACCCTATTGAGTGGCATATCATTGGATAGGTCTTTCAAAATGAAGACGATGTTTCATTGACTATTTTACAGTCAGAAGCTCCGTTTAAATATTACACAACCTGGAAGTTGTGTAGGTAGGATCTCTAGCTTTACTGCAACTCTAACCACCATAGACATCTATAGGCCTCATCAAAACAGTGTTTATAGATAGGAGCTAACAATTAAACTCAACTTAAAAGTCATCAATACAAGTAAATAAAAAAATAGCTAAGTAATAAAAAAATAGTTTCACATTGATGAGAAATAATTAATTAGTTCATTTTTTACACAGTCGGGTTTTTTGATTTTTTAAATTTAATTTTTTCTTGTTTATTTTACTTTTAATTTCACTTTAAATACTATTCAAGGTTACACTATGCATGTACTTATGGCATGTATTTATCACACGAGAAATAATAATAAAAAAAAATGTGAGAAAAATAGGGAATTTTCCTGATTATTTTAAGCGTTATTAAAATTTTTTCAAAATCTTCCATGTGCATTCCATATCAATTAAAATTTCCAATATTTTTTACGCGAGTTTATTTTATATATACAAATAAAACTGTACATAGTTTTTTTTAACTAAATATAATTCGAAAAGAAAAGGTAGTTAATTGTAGTAATAGGATGCAAGAATGCTGAGAATTTCACAAAATTTAGAAATTTTTTTTTTCTTAACTTTTTATTCGAATGTATAAAATTCGATGCACAGTTTTATTTGCATATATGAAATAAACTAGTATAAAAAAATATTGGGAATTTTTATTGATATGGATGGGGTATTTTGAAAAGTTTTTTATAACGCTTAAAATATTCAAGAAAATTCCTTATTTTTCTCTCTCTCTCTTTTTTTTTTTTTTTTTTTTTTTTCTTTTAACTATTTGGAAAAATGGTTATTGTCCTCGTCAGGGTAGGAAATCAAAAGCATATCTGAAGCTTTTTATTGGTTTAATCCGCATTTTATTCGTTTTCTGATTCGTCTATACAGTAATCTGTATTTCCCTTTACTTTCAACAGAGATGGATACTGCTGTTGCCACTATGACAAAAAAGTAATAAAAACTACAAAAAAAAAAATTAATAACTCAGAAACAAATTGAGAGACAGCTTTCAAACAAATTGCATTTAAAAGTACATTTTTTTTTCTCTATACGACGGTGTAAAAAATATTATCGTGGGATGTTTAGAAGTTTAAGAATGAAATTTCATTTAAAATGGGTCGTCAGATTTCTTGGAAATCTGACGATGGAAAAGCCTTTTCCCGAACAGCCAATGAAATGCTTGGATAATACGTAAGTTTCAGGTGGATAATACGTACGAGTCGCAGGCGATTTTTGTCGCTTGGAATTTTTATGTGTAATAACACTATTAATGTTTAATCCATGACGTACGTAATGTAGGATCCACTCCGTGCGATTTTTTATGTCTTAAATTTTAGTCTTTGAAAAAATCATTTTCCAAATGGTCGTTGTAATTTGTTAAATTGCTTTTATTATTTCTTGTGTGATAAATATTTGCCATAATGCATAAGTGTGCCCTTGAATGAATAGTAATTAAAGTAGAATTTAAAAGCAAATAAAAACTAGTCGTTGTTGGCCCCCACAATACTTACTCATCATGGATATGCATAATATAAAATATGAAAATAAAAATGCGTAAATTATTTATAAACTGCATTGCTGTTCCAAAATAAAATTTAAACGTATTTGTTGTCAGTTTGTTCGGTAGATAGAGTGTTTAAAATTGTGGCTTGATGACGCCATAAACTTTAAATGCTCTATTACTGTATTGCGTAAAAGAAATCATCGGTACTTTTCGGTTAGCCGGGCGCCAGTGTTTTATATACATATTTATACACATACATATATGTAAATATACATATATATTTACATATATGTATATGTGTGTATATATACAATATTTGTATATGTGAATATATGTATATTTACATATATGTACGTATATAAATATGTATATAAAACACTGGCGCCCGGCTAACCGAAAAGTACCAAAACATCCTTATAACTCCTAAAATGATAATCATATTAACTAACAGTTTATTGCGTCGAATTAAGCGTCTCATTTCCAAATAAAGTATATGTTTGAATTGAAATTTGTATGAAACAGAGTGCCATGGAAAATCGAAGAATGTGCGAAATACGATTACAAATATCTCGGCAACTCATTATCCGATCGACTCCATTCTTTATGCAACATTAATGTTTTTTAACTGTTGTTTATATTCACTCCTTAAGGAAAAAAAAATAAAAAAAAATAAAACGATGTCGAAAAATTTTATATACCTTTTATCAGAACGAATACTTCGAGAGTCCGAAAAACATAATTTCGTATAATGGAGGTTACTGAAATTCAATAGGCTTCTTCTAATTATTACATACTAAGTACACACCAAATTTCAAGTCTCTATCTCAGTTTGTTCGGGAGATGGAGCGTTTAAAGACACACAGACACAGACAGACGGACGGCATTTTTTTAATATATGTTTTTCGGAATTTCCAATGTCTGAAACATCTAAAAACATCATTTTTTTTTTCAATTTTTAAAACGATTACAAGATTCACCCTATACTACGTATGATGTCTATGTAAAATGAATTTAGGTCCCTTGACCCCTTAAAACCTGTAAGAGCAGTAAAAAATGTGCTTTTAAAGTGTCAGCTAAATTTTCAATAAACTTGAGATTTTAAACTTATTTGTCAAGTGCATTTACACCCTAAAGCTGAAATAGAAATAACTTTCAGCAGGAAAAGTTCCAGCAGCATGCTGAACCTGTTTTGGAAAGCTTAATGAAGAACATCTTGATAGCAAAACAGAATCCCCTCTTACTCATCGGTCGCCGATACTTTTCTTCCAGCTCCTAGAATATTTGAAGGGATGCCATGAAATTCTACTCACGTAAATCAGTTATGTAGTAGAAAAATAATCATAGACTTTTCTTTATTTTCTTTTATGAGAATAGAAAAAGTAAAAAGTCCTTTGCGATAAGAATAAGTTTTGAAGTATCAGTTACTTAACTCAGCGAGTTATGTGAACTTAATTACGTAAAATGGAACTAAATTTTCTAAATTTCTATAACCAAGGTCATGGATTAGTAATAGTATTTCCGAGGTTTTTTAAATTTTGTTAATTAAAGATAGTTTCTTTACGATTAAAATATGGATACGCAGAAGCAAGACTAAATTATAGCTTAGGATTATACAGTTCTGAAGATGAAGAAAGTCCTTTGCGAAAAGAATGAGATTTGTAATATGTGTTACTTGACTCAAGCGAGTTCTGTGAACTTAATTAAGTAAAGTGGAACTAAATTTTGTAAATTTCGGTAGGTCTTGGATCGGTAATAGTATTTCAGAGACTTTTTAAATTTTTTTTATTAAAGTTAGTTTCTTTGTGATTAATATATGGATACGTAAAAACAAGACTAAATTACAGCTTGTGACTAGAGTTCTGAAGAGAGAAAAGAGTCCTTTGCGATAAAATAAGTTTTGAAGTATCGGTGACTCAGCGAGTTATGTGAACTTAATTACGTAAAATGGAACTAAATTTTTTAACTTTCTATAACCAAAGTCTTGAATCAGTAATAGTATTACGGAGACTTTTTAAAATTTCTTTTTGAAGATAGTTTTCTTTGTGATTAATGTATGGATACGCAGAAACAAGACTAAATTATAGCATAGGACTAGAGTTCTGAAGAAAGAAAAAAGTCCTTTTCGATAAGAATAAGTTTTGAAGTATCGGTTACGTAACTCAGCGAGTTATGTGAATTTAATTACGTAAAAAGAACTAAATTTTCTAAATTTCTATAACCATGTTATTGGATCAGTAATAGCATTTCTGAGACTTTTTAGAATTTTTGATTAAAGATAATTTCTTTATGATTAATATATGGATATGCAAAAGCAAGACTAAATTACAACCTGATATTAGAGTTCTGAAGAGAGAAAAAAGTCCTTTTCAATAAGAATAAGTTTTGAAGTATCGGTTACTCGACTCAGCGAGTTATGTGAATTTAATTACGTAAAATGGAACTAAATTTTCTAAATTTCTATAACCAAGGTCATGGATTAGTAATAGTATTTCCGAGGTTTTTTAAATTTTTTTAATTAAAGATAGTTTCTTTACGATTAAAATATGGATACGCAGAAGCAAGACTAAATTATAGATTAGGATTATACAGTTCTGAAGAGAGAAGAAAGTCCTTTGCGATTAGAATAAGTTTTGAAGTATCGGTTACTTGACTCAGCGAGTTATGTGAATTTAATTGCGTAAAGTGGAGCTAAATTTTCTAAATTTCTATAACCAAAGACTTGGAGCAGTAATAGTATTTTTGTGGACTTTTAAAATTTTTGATTAAAGATAGTTTCTTTATGATTAATATATGGATACGCAGAAACAAGATTAAATTACAGCTTAGGACTAGAGTTTTTGTAGAGACAAAAAAGTCCTTTGTGATAAGAATAAGTTTTGAAGTATTGGTTACTTGACTCAGCGAGTTTTGTGAAATTAATTACGTAAAAGGAACTTAATTTTCTAAATTTCTATAACCATGTTATTGGATCAGTAATAGTATTTCCGAGACTTTTTAGAATTTTCGATTAAAGATAGTTTCTTTATAATTAATATATGGATACGCAGAAGCAAGACTAAATTACAACCTAGGATTAGAGTTCTGAAGAGAGAAAAAAGTCCTTTGCGATTAGAATAAGTTTTGAAGTATCGGTTACTTGACTCAGCGAGTTATGTGAATTTAATTACGTAAAGTGGAACTAATTTTTCTAAATTTCTGTAACCAAAGACTTGGAGCAGTAATAGTATTTTTGTGGACTTTTAAAATTTTTGATTAAAGACAGTTTCTTTATGATTAATATATGGATACTCAGAAACAAGATTAAATTACAGCTTCGGACGAGAGTTCTGAAGATATAAAAAAGTCCTTTGTGATAAGAATAAATTTTGAAGTATCGGTTACTCGACTCAGCGAGTTATGTGAAATTAATTACGTAAAGTGGAACTAATTTTTTTTTAATTTCTATAACCAAGGTCTTGGAGTAGTAATAGTAATTTTGTGGTCTTTTAAAATTTTTGATTAAAGATAGTTTCTTTATGATTAATATTTGGATACACAGAAACGAGACTAAATTACAGCTTAGGTCTAGAGTTCTGAAGAGAGAAAAAAGTCCTTTGCGATAAGAATAAGTTTTGAAGTATCGGTTACTTGACTCAGCGAGTTATGTGAAATTAATTACGTAAAGTGGAACTAAATTTTCTAAATTTCTGTAACCAAGGTCTTGGAGCAGTCTTTGCCCTTCGTGAACTTCTTGTTGTCTCTTTAATTTGATAATCATAACACTATGGAATTCTATAACTTAAATCTTCTATCAAAAATTAAGGCTAAGAATTAAGGGGACGCTTCAGCGATCCTCACGGATTGTAAAATTCCATGTTAAGCTATATGTAAATTTAAATACGTGATTACTCTTTACTTGATATAATTATCGAAATTCTGCTTCCACCAACCAGAAAATAGACGTACGATGACAACGTACTGAAATTTTAAAAAATGTTTCCTTAAAATTAATTTTTTTTAGAAGAAAATAAAGTTTGACAATTCTGCTCACATAATTTTTTTTAATTTATTCCATTTTTAAAAATACTTAAAACTTAAGAAAATAATATTTGGAAACGCATTACGTCGATTTCAGACGTCAAATGCAGAAATTTAATTCGCTTCTGATAATCATAAATTTTTTTGAGGAATTTCACCCGAGTCCTTCGGAAACATGTCAAAAAAAAATAATACTTTAACATTTGACTATTTAATAAAATAATGCGTGTGTATCTTGGCATGCTCATTATATTCAAACTCAGAGGCTCTTTCACATGTTAAGGCGGACCGCCACAAATGTAAAAAGCAAATAGTCAAAATCTGCTTTCAAATTATTTTTCAATAGCATAAATTTTACTTGATGAAGTGAATATTAAAGTTTACTGTCAAAACTATTCGCTTTTTTTTAATTTTTTTTTTTTTAGGGTTCAGTTCTTAAAAAGTAAAAACGAAACCATTATAGGATCAGTCGTGTGTCTGTCTGTCCGTCTGACACAGCCGTTTTTCTCGTAAACTATGAAACGTGGAAAGTTTAAATTTGGTAGAAGTAATAAAGGATATTGACCCACATATTGATAGATTGTTTATTAATGTTAGACACATATATTTAGAAAAAAATGTCAGAGAGCTAATTAAGTTAACTTAAAAATAAAACTTTTTTATTATATATCGTATGGGATATCATGTGAAAGCTCTCGTAACGCCGGACTCGAAAATACAGTTGTGGAAGAAAAAAAAGTAAACACCCCCTACTCTCCTCAACAAATAATCGTAGACAAAAGTTACTAGTACCAAACGATTGGAAATAAAGTCTACTTTTAAATGATGTACATAAAATTTACTTAGGGGGCCATCTACATATTAAAACGAATCCAAACTTCATTTTTTTTTTCAATGGCAATACCCAATTTTAAACAGATATTTCAAATCTTCGGTTAAAACTATGCCTAGACACCAAATTTCGAGTCATTTGAATGATAAGTTTTTGAATTATAAACATTCAAAATTTAGTGCTGCTAATGTTAAATTACATTTTCATATTTTTATTTATATCTCCTGAAATTATGCCCCTAATGTGCTAATTTTTTGTGTAGCAATAATACTGATGTACCCAAACATAAATACGTTGAATTTACAATTTTTATATTTTTATGATATGAATTATGAAATTAATATTCGAAAAAATTATGAATTGCAACCTACAGTTTTTTTTGATCGATTTAGTTTTATTAAGTCCTGCTTTATGGAAATTCAAAATTTCACATTTTTCTTCCAAGCAGTTTTCAAATTATGCTTAAAAAACTGCAAAAGGATGTTTTAAGGTGCCATCTGTGATAGAATTGACTAGATATTTTGAAATTTCTTCTGCTGTCGCGTAATCTAGCAGGCTTCATTGACTTCTTAAGGTGCCTTGATCAAGATGGGGACTCTCTCGGTTAACAATCGAGAACCGAACTTGAATTTGGATACAGCCCTTAAAATACGCTCGTTTTAAAATAATTAATTTCTCGGAAACGTATGGTACGAATTGCATAAAAATTTGCTTTTAGGCTAATTGAAGGGTGTAGAGTTCATTTATGCTGTCAGAATTGAGTACTGCTATTGAAAAAAAATATGTTATGGTTCGTTTTAATATGTAGAGGGCACCCTAAGCAAATTTTATATACATCATTTAAAAGTAGATTTTATTTCCAATCGTTCGGTACCAGTAACTTTCTTCTACGATAATTTGTTGAGGAGTTAGTAGGGGTGTTTACTTTTATTTTTCCACGACTGTACATTTGATTTAATTTTAGGTATTATATTTTCAGAGATATCGTCGAAAATGTAATGCAAAAATATGTCCCCGCCCCCCTGCATCTACTGAAATTAAAATTGTCAAAAAATTAGGAGTAGTAGAAGTATTTAAACCTTGAAGGGAAACTATAGGATTTGTCTTTTAGTAAAGTATATAAATAAAGAAATAAATATATTATGTTTATATGTGAAAATGTTAAATAACAAATGATGATAAATAATATAGGGTAATTCCATCGTAACTGACGTAACATGTGATCATCGAATTTCGTTTTCAAAACTATGTAGAAAATTTACTAATAAAGCTAGAACAAATTTTTACAATATAAAATATTTCTTACTAAGGACTTAATACCCAAATACCTGCACATTATTTCAACCTCTCTTTGAGTCCCAAAAATTGCATTTCAAAATTCTGTAACTGACATAACATAATAGACAAACATTTTTTCTGCCTTCATTGAAGTGTAAAAACTATCAAAACTATCCCGTTAACAAAAATGATTTAATGTTCTCAATAACACTAAGTAATGCCAAATTATAACAGTGACTTGTTTAATTAATTTCTGAATAATAAAAAAGAAAAAAATAGCATTTATACGTGTAACTGACGTAACTTTTATTGTGTAACTGATGTTACATTATGACTTTACAAAGAAAATTATGGTACTTAACTTAATTTGTAAACAGTAATTTACAATGCCTTTTTATTAGGATTTTATTATAGAATATAAAAATATCAAGTTTTCCAATAATACCCTTAAATTGAACATATTATAAATCTTATTCCCCCCCCCCCACTCCAAAAGAATAATTTTTTGTGTAACTGCCCTATATAAAAATAATAATAAATGTATAATCATGAATTGATACATAAATACAATAAGATAAAGGAATGAATAATTGATAAATATTACTGCACAAAACATTGTTGATTTTACGGTATAATACACTGGCACCCCAGCTACCAGTATTATACAGTAAAATTAACAATAATAAAACATAAATAAGCAGTAGTATACCCTCTTATAAATATATTAGCAATAATATACCGTATATTACTGCTTATTACCCGACTGAAAAGAAGGGTTATGTGTTTCACGCGTATCTGTGTATATGGATTTCTTTATACCCTCGAAACATCCCAACGGCTGGATGGATTTTAATGAATGAGGTCTCTATCTATTCGTTTTAACGGCCCAATAATTATAGGCTAGGTTTTGTTTTTATAAATTCAAAATGTCGGCCGTAAAATACAAAATGGCGGTAGAGACGAAACAAAATTACGTACCCTATTGAGTGGCCTATCATTGGATAGGTCTTTCAAAATGAAGACGATGTTTCATTGACTATTTTACAGTCAGAAGCTCCGTTAAAATATTATACAACCTGGGAGTTGTGTAGGTAGGATCTCTAGCTTTACTGCAACTCTAACCATCATAGATATGAATAGACCTCATCAAAACAGTGTTTATAGGTAGGAACTAACAATTAAACACAACTTAAAAGTCATCAATACAAGTAAATAAAAAAAATAGGAAAGTAATATAAACAAGTAATATAAAAAAAATATTTTAAGTCAATTCCTACTTAGGTCAATAAGAGAATTCCCCCCCCCCCCCCCATTCTTCTTTTCTCTTGAGTAGTGCTTAAAATGCCTTGATCAAGAAGAGGGCTCTCTCGATTATTGAAAATTAATTAATTTAATTTAATTAATGAATTAATATTGGAAAGAAACTGGATTAACATCAAGTGTCATCCACTGCAAGTTTTAAAAAAATTATTTGAGCCTGATTGGATGAATAATAAGTATTTTATTAACGATTGAAAATTTGAACAAGATATATATAGCGAGAGTGTGAGCTAATAGTAGGAATTAAAAGAAAATAGTTTCACATTGATGAGTAATTAATTAGTTCGCTTTTTAGGCAGTCGGGTTTTTTTGATTTTTTAAATTTAATTTTACTGTTTATTATTGTTGTTTTTACGGTATAATACTGGCAGCTAGAGTGCGAGTATTATACCGTAAAATCAACATTTTTTTTTTCAGTTTATGAACATATGTAATAATATAAATTATAATATAATAAATGATAACATGTGCAAATGATATGTAAACTTGCAGTTTATTTTATTCGTTGTTCTTATTCAATGTTTTTCTTCTTTTTTCTAGGTAAGTAAATTCAGATTTGAAATCGATTAAATATGTTTTGAAGTTTATTGCAAAGGTAGGTGAATATTGAAGTGTTTTTTATATTATGCTTTTTTTTTTTTTTTTGAATGGATTTTGTTACTTTTGTAACATTTGAAATCGATAAAGTGCAAACGTTGACTAATTAATTAATACTAAAATATGTTATTCAGTATCCTGTAATACACAAATCCTGTAACACTCGTGTATTTAATCGTAAAATATAACATGAACTTCAAAAGTGCATCGTTTACGTAAGGCTGTTCTCAAATCCAAAAGGGCAACTTTATGACATAAGTTTTAATTTATTCTTGTTCGGAAATGCATAAAACTAGCAGGTGTTGTTGTTCAGAAACTATGTAATTGAGCTGTTTTTTTCCGGGTTTTTTTTTTTTTTTTTTTTTTTTTTTTTTTTGCAAACGCAATAGATTTTTTAGAAAGTGTCAAAGTGCGCGATTTCCGCGCGAAAGAAGAAAAAGGATGAAAAATGTGTTCGTCACGCGATCAAAATCGCTTATAACTATATAGGTAATTTATTGATCAAAAAATGGAAAACACAGTTCGATTCCAAATCGCTTCCAGGGTCAGGGTTTCCAATTTTATATCTTTCCGTTAAAAAATGAATTTGTAAATATGTCAAAACGTTTTGCGTTTGTTGAGCAGAGCAGTTGAGAACAGCCTTAAAGGTGATCATAAAAATAGATGTTAAAAGTTTAAAACAGACACATTTTATTAAGCTCTGAGGATTTTCGGTTCCATCCGTTGTATCGTTTCGGTTGTATTATTTTCATACGATGGTTTCCGGCAGAATTAGTGTTGGGAGTAACATACTATTTTTCTCCATTACTGTATATTTATTCGACTAACATTATATTAGGTAATGCCGTATACAAACTGGGCGTATTTATGTAAGAAAATTTAAGAAAACAAGGTAATTAAACAAGCTAATTGCGAAGTATCGCAGACACTTAAAGCCGTCTCTTATCATTCGTACAACTTCCGTTTTTGAAATTTCCCATAGATTAACATACGAAATGGGACATTTCCATAGAGCGTAATGGCAATGCGATCGCGATCGTAGCGCTTTTAGTGACAATGGTGAAGAAACTCCCAATCCTTGTAAAATTTTTATCATTGAGCTTCTACCTTATTGTGATCTTTCTTTTTTTAATGTTTCATGTTTACGTTTTCATCAGAATCTTACACCGATACATGAACATAGAATAGATATTCTATTTTATATATCTAATATCTATTCTATGTTCATGCACGGATATATACTTTTTTTTTTTTTACATGATGCGTGAACGATATAAGTGCAGCGAAAAACAGGGTAAAAATTTCGTCTTGAATGCTTTATATGAATAATTGGATTTAAAGCTACATAAAGTAATGGTGTAATATAAAAATATACGAAGTATTGCGCTCTACAAATCCCAGAAAATTTCATAAATATTCCCATTTGGTAGGAAAACTTTTATAGCCGATGTTTTATTAATTTATGAAGTTTAACGTATTAAACAGTCATTTCAATAATCTTTTAAACTTTACGCATTTTCACTTTCTTACAGATAAAATAAAAATATTGTTTTCAATGTAAATAACGTACAACCAATTCAATAATATTTATAATATTAACATATAAGAAATAATAATAAAATTACAGATGGGGAAAAATTCATTTCGACAAATTTTTAGAATTATATAAATCTAACAGTTAAAAATAAATAAAGGTACTGACATTACACTCAATAAAGTTTTATTCGATATGAATAAATTAACATAATACCTGAATTTGATTTTTTACAATATAATCTCATAAACTTACATATTTACGTTATTAACAGAATTTTCTAGGGTTTTTCTTTTGTATTATTACTCTATTTATCATTTTGTAACGTAAGGCAGATGTCAGACGAGCGATTTTGAAAATCAGCATTTTCGACGCTCTCTCTTGAGAGCAGACGAATCTTCTGGTCTGTTCAGACGAGCGCCCACAAATCGTTGCGGTAAAAATTCCGAAAAGCTGCACGTCGAGGCTCGGCGTTTCCCCCAACTCGCTGGGAGCTGGTGGCGTGCTCAAGTCTTTTGTTTCTTCTATGTTGTCCAGACGAACCGAAGTTTTGACGCTGGCATTAAGTTTTTTTATCAGTGATTCGTAAGTTGTTGGTTTTGGTTGCGTATCGAATTTTTTCGCTAGAATTTAAAATGGATTTAATACACGTAGATTAACTAATTTTTGAAATACAAAAGTGTTCAATATAGTTGGACACCTCATGCTTACATTATATAAAGATAAAAATTAAAATATAATAACTTGGTTAAAGGCATCCCTGATTTACAAAAAAAAAAAAAATAAATAAATAAATAAATAAAAATCAGAAAAATCTAAAGAAGATTAGGAAGTTATCGATAAATTATATGAATTAATTTTGTTTCATATAAACAAACAAGTTGGAAATTGCTCGTCAAACGTGGTAAATGAGGTGCATTCGTAATATAAATAGTTTTATAAATATTTTTTGCACCGAATTGTACTGATTGTATATTTGAGTGCATTTTATAAGTGCATATAAATTTCATTCTGTTCGAAAGACTGTAACATCATTAAAATACACTTGCAATAATTTTTTTCCCATTGGCCGTAATGTAACGGAAGATTTTGACTGTCTCTGTCATTAATCTATACATCCGATTTACATAAAATTTGAAACGACTCGACAAGATTTTGCAAAAATTATATATTTAAAATTTCAGACCATTCGGAAGGCTGTAACATTAAAATGCACTTGCAATAATTTTTTCCCATTGGCCGTAATCTGACGAAAAACTTTTGACTATCCCTGTCATTAAACTATACATCCGATTTTCATAAAATTTGAAAAGACTCGACAAACTTTTGCAACAATTATATATTCAAAATTTCAGGCTATTGTTTTTGCTCTGTTATATGCGGACAGACGGACTGAACGACGACTATAGGTGCTACGTATTTATATAATTACGAACGCACCTAAAAAATCATTTAAAATTATGCTAATGTTGCAAGTTAACGTTTTATAAGAAAAGTATTTAAATAGTAAAGTATTATTATAAGGAAAAACTGAATGTAATCTTTATCAAATACTACTAATAATAATACTATTTTGTCCTAGTATGTACACTAAATTAAATTCATGGATAATTGCAGGGGTTTTTCTTTGCGGGGTAGGGGGCGAAGGAGGCATTTTGCGAAAAGTAAATGCTAAAGTTTTCGTTTCGGGGGAACTTGTTTTTTTACAAATTACAGATTTTTAAACCTAACAATGTTAAAATAATTAATTAATAGCATGTTTTTATGGAATATAATTTTGTGAAAGGGCCTGTTTTATAATTACGATTTTTGAGAAGCCTGTTTTATTAAATGGATTTTTGTGACGGGGACCTAAATAGACAGCAAATGTTGCATTTCTTAATAATAATGAATTCTTAATAATAATTCTTTGAAATTAAAATCATTACAAGTTATATCTGGTTTTGAAAATCCAGTATGGGAAAGGAGACAGCAAAACAGAGCCTCTGTGGTCATATCCGGTACCTGTTCTATTTACTGCGAGCATGTAGTTTTAAAAATACTGTAATTTATTTTTTATTTTTTTAGTTCACAGGCTATCAAAGCTTGAGAACTAATGTGCCCGCCGGTTCTGTTACGTACATACGTACATACATACGTACGTATGTACATAACGCGATAACTCTTGATGGAAATATCCGATTTGCTTCAATTTTTTTTTCTAGTTTCATTCTGATAAGGCGCTTCCCTGATTAGTTTTGGGGATTCATTGGTTAAGTATAAAGGGAGACAATGGGGGGCTAATTCCAACTTTAATTTAGATAAATGTTTTTTTTTATGCAGATTTATCCGATTTGCTTGAAAAAATTTGTCTACGTTCATTCCGATAAAGCTCTCCTCTGATTAGTTTTGGGGGTTCATTGGTTAATTATAAAGTTGGAAAAGAGGGGGGGGGGGTCTAGACTCCCCTTTAATTTAGATAAATGGGTTTTTCATGCAGAATTATTCGATTTGCTCCAAATTTGGTATACCGGTTTATTATGTTAAGGAGCTTCCCTGATTAGAGTTGGAGGTTCATTAGTTAAGTATAAATCGGGAAAAGAGGGCTAGTCCCCCGCCCCCTTTAAATTAGATAAATATGTTTTTCATGCAGAATTATTCGATTTGCTCCAAATTTAGTACACCAGTTTATTATGTGAA
The DNA here is from genome assembly GCA_963932465.1 of Maratus speciosus. Classification (NCBI taxonomy): domain Eukaryota; kingdom Metazoa; phylum Arthropoda; class Arachnida; order Araneae; family Salticidae; genus Maratus; species Maratus speciosus. The sequence goes on from OZ010792.1 coordinate 555,814,140, forward strand.
GGAACTACCTTGATTAGGTTGGGAGGTTTATTGGTTAAATATAAAGGGGGGTAACGGGTGATAGTTCCCCTTTAATGTAGATAAATGGGTTTTTCATGCAGAATTATTCGATTTGATTCAAATCTGATACACCGGTTCAAATCTGATAAACCTCGTTAAAAGGAAATCTATCTTCCGTGCTATTTTTGAAGCAAATATAGTTAAGTTTTGTAAAGTGGCCGTTCCGTTTTCTTTCCTTTCTTTCTTTTTTTCTTTTTCTTTTCTTTTTTTTTTTTTTTTTTGTAAAATTTTGTGTACAGCAAAGTTAATTTTCTACCGATTACTTAAAATAGGATGAACCTAGTACCGTCTGTGTATATTTCTTTTTTCTAATTTCTTGAATAACTAATATAAAATTACAAAATCATTTATTTCATGCAGAAGATCCATTTTGCTTATTGAAAACATCGAATGGAAATCATTCTGTTGTGGCGAATAATGTCGTCTGCTCTGTGTGGCGGGAACGTTTCATAGATCGCTCGTCTGACCGGGATAGCGCAGGTGTTTATTTTTCTTGTTGAAACCACAAGCGTTCAAAAAGTCGTTCGTCTGACATTTGTCGTGAACAATACAAGTACGGTAAAAAAAAAAAGAAAGAAAAGCAGCTAAATAAATAAAGCAAGATGAATAGAATATCGTCTGACACCTGCTTCGTTTTAGGAAAGAATAAGATATTCAAAGTATAGAGGGTAAACATATTTCTTCAACATAGGTAAATTTCGGAGGCTTGTTAATTCTTCCCCCTTGTCGGTAGTGATGCTAGTACTGTTGCCATTACAGATTTTGCCGTAAATGTCCCATCTTGGTCCTTAATCTATGGAAATTTCCCATGCATGGGTTTGCCCCCAATATCAACAAAAACGCCAAAAATGCCGCCAAGTTGGAGATATCTTATTAGCCTTCAAAGCCTGTAAATCTACTTTCACAGCAAGGAAGATCCAGATGCAGGAAAGCTTTTAAAATTTTTCTAACTGTATGCCTGGATGAAAAAATTATTTCGTGATTCTAGAGGAAGGATTATCAAACAGGTGTTTTCGAGTGAAAAGAATTACAGTCGGACCTCGTAATCCCGACACCCGGTTTTCACGTCACTCCGCTTATCACGTCAATTTTTCAAAGTCCCGATTTTCTGTATATGATTTTAATGTAAATAAACTCTGGATTTTACGTCGTTGAAAAATTTTCAACTCCGGATATCCCGACGGTTTAGGAAAGTTGTCCATTTTTCATAATCCATCTTATAAGCACGAAAATTAAGCGGTAAGAAATGTCTTAGCCAAACTTTTCATAAAAGTGTCTAAAATACCCATTGAAATAAAAGAGAAATTTTACTTCAATCTTTTATCTGAATAAATAAACCCACATACTATGAATGACCCATTTAAGCTCCAGATATACGTATCTACTCGCGGTCTTTTTTGTTCTGGTCAGGCGGCACTTTCTTGTGGTTACACGGCGTTTTTCATCCAACTAAAACCGGAGCGTTACATTGCATTGAAACGATCAGAAATTATCTAACATCCATTTCTCAAACAACGAATATTGATTACAATTCATTGTACAATATCGAAAAAAGAATTGTAGGAAGCACAGCTAGGGATAAGCAAACCTTAATTCATCAGTATTTCATGTAACAATAAAAAAACAAGTCATCATAAATCTGATTTTTATTCTTTTCAATTTTGTTTTTGTGTTTAATTCGTTTAATAATAATGTTTTATTGCTTAAAACTGAAAGAACAGTTATGAGTTTAAAATTTTCTTAAATTAATTAAAAATACAGCTTTTCATATACGGGTTTTTCTCCAACTCCGGTTACTACGACACTTCCGCTTATGACGACACTTTTTTCCAGTCATCGAAGTGTCGGGAAAACGAGGTTTGACTGTATTATTAAAATCACGATTAGGTTTCTTCTAGTGTTTCGGACTTTCACTTTTTCTCTACAGTAAGTATTTACATTCGTCTGGATCTAATAAATAAAGAAATATATATTTTTTTTTTATTTGAAGAAAAGTAAATGATATAAAGTATTGATTTATTGGTATCAATTGTAGAGGGTTTATTATTATTATTACTTTATTTTATCTTGCGGTTACCTGGGAAATACAGTAGTGGTCAATATTATAAGTACAAGGGAAAAATCACCAAATCTTGGCTACATTTGGCCGGAAACATAGGCAAATTTAGTGGATGGAAACTAAAAGAAAAATGAAGAATATTTTTATAAGTTTTTATGGAAATATATGGAAAATTCATATTCATAAAATGTATTATGGATTTATGCAGCCATCTGATATGGACAAAATTATAAGAACAACTGTATTTGTGTGTTCTAAAAAGTAAAATTTGCATGTTTTTTGCTCTGCACACGCAACTCGGCAACGATATAAATGCTTAGTAATCGTTTGGGATCGTCATATTCTGTTTTTCAGTCATGCCGCTAGGTACAAAGCTTTCGGAGTTTGAGAAAGGGAAAGCGGATGCATTTAAAAGTTCAGGACTTTCTGTACGCCAAATTGCGACAAAGCTTAATAGATCAAGAAGTGTTATTTACAATTATCTTAAAAATCCCGGTAAATATGGACGGCAAAGACATACAGATAGGCCATCTTCTGTGTCTGTACGGGAGAAAAGAATGATAATAAGGCGAGCTTGCTCCAAAAAACAAACGTCTACAGAAATAAAACGTGAATTGAACTTAGAATGCAGTGCTCGAACTGTTCGACGTGTTTTACAAAAAGAAAAAAGGGTTCGCTATGGTAAACATATGTCACAACTGCCTCTTACAAAGGTTCATAAGAGACTGAGGATGGAGTTTGCCAAAAAATACATTGCTATGGGAAAAAAGTGGGATGATGTTGTCTTTTCAGATGAGAAAAAGTTTAATTTGGATGGACCAGATGGTTTTCGCTACTTCTGGTATGATCTTCGTTGAGAAAAAGAAATTTTCTCAAAGCGTGCATTTGGAGGTGGCTTAATAATGGTTTGGGGAGGTTTCGTAACTGGTGGAACTACTCCAATAGTTTTTGTGCAGGGTAGAATGAATTCTGAGAGTTATGTTGATGTATTGGGCGATAATCTTTTACCAGAAGCTCCGTTAATAACGAGTGGAGACTATTTTTTCCAGCAGGACAATACCTCAGTACATGTTTCCCAAACTTCAAAATCGTGGTTTGATGCTAATTTTGTGAAACTACTTCGTTGGCCGGCCAGAAGCCCTGATCTGAATCCAATGGAAAATCTGTGGGGTACTTTGGCACACAAAGTATACAAAAATGGTATACAATATGAAAACAAGCAAGAACTCATGTCCTCCATCGAAAAAGCCTGGTCAAAAATTTCCAAGAACGTTCTTAAGGAACTGTCAAAATCCATGACGTCAAGACTGATTTAAGTAATTGAGAAGAAGGGGGAGATTATTAATTATTAGTGTGTTTCCAGGCAAAAACATACATTGTCCTTATAATTTTGTCCAATTTTTACAATGACGTATTTTGTTAATTATGGAAAAACATTCATATTTTGCATTTTCCAATGTTTTGCATTCTATAATGATTTCTAGCATAAAAAAGCTTTTTATGTATAAATTTCACTTTATTTAGTTCAGAAATAAATTTTTTCTGTGCAATTTTCAATTGTTCTTATAATTTTGACCACCACTGTACTAATAAGATAGGGCCTAAATAAATTCTCTGTTAAAATACAAAACTTTAAAATGTAAATTTCTCTTTTTAAAGTATCAATATTATTTAAATAAAAATAAAAATAATCCAAGCACTTTTAAGACTGTTTCTGTATAAAAAATATAAACATCCTGTAAATAATAAAATTATTATAATAATTTTTGAATAAGGAAAATATAACTATAATAGAAAACATAACACAATTAGAGCATAAACGCGATTATTCACGTGTTTCTTTTTATTACACCTGCTTTTTTTCCTGTTCACCTTTTCCATAGCACCACCCCAAAAATTTCTGATTGATTTATCATTCTCTCTCTCTCCCTCTCCTTTTTCTTCTGTATTTTAGTTAAAATACTTTTAGATCATCTCCTTTTTGCAGCAGACCTGGCAACAAACATTCCGCCAAACGATTTTTACATCCCGGGTTGCAGGAAGGAAAAGAATTCCAAACGGGCACGTGGTGACGTCAGAATGAAAACGCGTGGCCTAGGTTTATAAATGGTGAATTGACAGAACGTTTGTTTTGTCGTTCGTTTGGTGTGCAGCTTTTCTTTTGAATAAAGTCGGCGAACTTGCGGACAAAAGGGGGAGCTTGGTCTGGATCACCCTTTATTTTTCCGGATTTAGCAGAGGTCGCGGATTTTGATTACCATTCGAAAAATAATTTCCGGCAACATAAAAATTTGTGCCCTTGTTCGATTGTTTCCCAGACCGAGTTTCAATATAAAAGAAAACATTTTTCACATGCCAAAAATTTTGTGCAGTAATAATCTTTTGATCTCTCCCTCTCTCTCTTTTTTTTTAAAATTAGTAAATCAGAGGTGTGTACGGTCGGTTCTCCGAAAAAATGAACAAGTAGGTAAGTGTGATCGCAAATCGCACAGAGGGTTTCGTTTATTTATTTTTTTTTAAACACTTTATCCTTAAGGGAGTCCGGGACACATTATTTATTGAGTTAAAATTTTGAATTTTTTTGAAATAGTTAACCATATCATTTGTAAACAAAATCAAATGATAAAACTTCTCATAGCTTTTTAAAATTAATTTAAAATTTAAAATTTATGAAAAGAGTGGTATAACTTAAAATCATTATAACTCGAAATATTATTTGTAGAATTTAAATTGTTTTTCATTTAAATAAATAGAAACATATATTTTTTAATTTAGAGCCAGCATTTTAAAAAATATTAATTTTAAAAAAATTAAAAATATTTAACGAAAAAATTACAAAACAAGTGGTGCAACTTTTTTTAAAAAAAAAATCATATTTTCAAAAGTAAATATTTTTTTTCAAATATGCTGGCTCAAAAGTAAAGTAAAATAATTGAAAAAGATATGTTCCGAGTTTCAACCCTGTATCCTTACGGGTCTCGAGTTATAAGAATTTAAATATGAGAAATAGTGAAAAAACCTATCATGAAGAAAAACGCAATTTCACAAGAACTCGTTTCCTTGACAACCATAGCTTGAAAGGCAGATTTTGAAAACAAACCAAAACGAAAAAATTAATATTTCCTGTTCTAATTAAGATAGAAACATGATTTAAACATCATTTTAAGCAGAAAATGGCAGAAAAAAATTTAATCCAATTAAAAAAAAAACCCTGAAAATTTGAAGATTTTTGTGTCCCGGACCCCCTTAAATTAATAAATCAAAATTTCTAAATGAAAATTATTAATACGTTTGTTTTGAATTTATGGTTTTATCTTGTATAACGTATATTTCCAAGTCCTTTCGAAGTTCAGTAAATAAATGCAATTTTTTTTTTTTTTTTTTTTTTTTTTTTTGGACGGGAGCAAACAATGACGATTTCGTTAATGTATCTATTTCTTCGAGAGTTTCCTGACGGAATAGGGCAGGGGAGTTTATTGACCGTCATTCTTAATTTGTCATCAGAGTTAAATTTGTTGACTAAAAGGGCACAAGCAGGTTTAAATCCTTAAAAGTTATCGGAATTTAAAAAAAAAATTCTAAACTTAGTTTAGATGTTTGTTGAATAATGCGCTCTCCTGAATTATTTTTATAATAAAACCTTCTTCAAGCGACCAGGAAAAAAACGGAATTTGTTTCGTTTTCTTCAAAGAAATGGGTCGCTCAGGGAGGTAGTTCAACTGGGATGGTCTCTGAATGGAGGTAAAATTAGTATTGAGCCTATGGGAATAAATTTCGTTCCATGAAAAAATGTTCGTTCAGGGAGGTGGTCGCTTAATGGAGGTGGTCTCACAGGGAGGTTTCACAGTATGTCATCTGCTATGCATATTTTTTGAAATTTCGAAAATAATCCAGCTATCGTTTCGTGCGTACATCATTTTGAAAGATAGTTTCCATGCGTCTGAAAGTACTAAAACGGAAATCGCTCATCCCATTGTCTTCCTGAATTTATTCCAGTGAAGTCGGTACTTCCGTATGTTCACCTATACATAATTCTTTCTCGGAAACTGTAAGCGAAAGTCTTGTTTAACCTGGAAATAGCTCTTGTAGTAGACAAATTGTGAATATTTCAGTCCTATTTTTAGATTCAGAAATTCTTAAAAGGAATTGAATATTATTTTTCCCCTTCTATATTCATAAAAATAAATTATTGTGTTTGTGAAAGTTTAGACTTTCAATTTTTTAGGGGCTTGCAGTAAACTTTATCTCAGGCGGAATTGATCGGGACGGTGCTGAGAAAAATTTTTGTAGGCATTATTCTGCTTTAGACACTCTATGTTTATGGATTTGCCAGGTCATTTCGAGTTGGACAGATTTTCGTGTTACACAGAAACTGCCTTAGACAGAGTTTACTGTACGCGTTTAGGGATGTCCTTAATACAATTTGACTATTTTTATTTTTTCAATCTATATTAGAAGAAAGTATTGAATTCGTGAAAAATTTCGACTTTCAGTTTTTGATGGATTTAACAGTAAACTTTGTCTAACATGGAATTGATCAGGACGGTGCCGAGAAAATTTTTCTTAGGCAGTATTTTGCTGTAGACACTCTGATTAGTTGTCTATGTATTAAATTATAAACAGAAGTTCTCTTATACGTCCATTAAAAATATTTCAAAAGTATATATTCTAAAAACACACTCAAAATATATATTAAACATTTAATTGCTAAAAAGGACGTCAAATGTTAATAAAATACATTAAAAGATCTTAATAATTTGACATGTTTCGATTGAATTTAGTCAATCATCATCAGAAAAACAAATAAACACTAAGATGGAAAAGGACAATAAACTATTACAAATGAAATTTAAAAATAAATAAAAATCACGCGCGTAATATTTTAACATGTTTCACGTTGCCCTATTTTATTTATGAAATAATTGTCTATGGATTCGCCTGGTCATTTCGAGTTAGGCAGATTTTTGTCTTACACAGAATCTGCCTTAGACAGAGTTTACTGTACACGTTTAGGGATGTCCTTAATACAATTTGACTATTTTTACTTTTTTCTATCTATATAACAAGAAAGTATTGGATTCGTGAAAATTTTCAACTTCCGGTTTTCGACGAATTTACGCGTTTTAGAAGGTCCTGAACACTATTTGGCTGTTCTTAGAAAATGTCTGTCCGTGAGTCTGTGTGCCTGTCTGTGTGTCTGTATATGGCACAAATTTTGTGGGTGTTCTATCTCTAGAACTAATGCACGGACTTTCACCAAACTTCCTATTCTGTTAGACGTTGAGACAAATGGAAGCTAATTAGGTTTGGTCGCTATTATTCTGCATTTTTCACGATTTTCACGATAGCTATACCTCAAAAACTAATGCACGGAATTTCGCCAAACTTAATATTCGGTTAGACCTTGACATAAATACCCTTTTTCTTATTATGTTTGGGTGTATACCGTCCAACAGGTATTGCTGTTATGCTCTATTTTTTTAAGATATCCACGATATCTAGATCTAAAGAGCGAATAGATTGTCATTTAAATTTGGTTCCAAACGATGCTAAAAATGTTTTTTTAATCTTTAAATTTAAAAAGAGAACATCACCTTTTCATAAACATTCAATTATTTCATATATATAAAAGAGTTTCATTTATATAAAAGAAAGATTTGTAATGGCCACAACATACGAGTCTGATTGATGCCTGCCTGACCGTCTATTAAATAAATTTTGTGGTTGCTATAACTCAATAACTAATGCACGTAATTGCATGATATTCACATATATTTGGACCTTGACATATATTGGTTCTGATTAGATTTTAGTATTTATCGTGGCATCTATGGGGTATAATTGCACCAAACTTAGTACGTAGGATGCATATTATAGCAAGTTGGACAAGTTGGAAATTGTACATCAAACGTGGCAAATGAGGTGCTGTCGTACTATAACTAGTTTTATAAATATTCAGATCTTGGTGCAATAGCTGTTCCACTCTTATGCAAAAATGCACGAATACAAAATTTATTATGACTCTATATATAAATTAAATAATACTGAAACAATAGGACTCCATCTTAAACAGGACGTCATCACCATGGCAACTTAGAATCATTATCTATCATGGGTTATCATTGAATTAATCACGTAAAATAGGATTTAATAAGAATGAAGAAAACTATTATTAATATCTTTTTAAGTTTTGATTCGATTTTCATAAAATTTGAAATGACACGCCAAAATTCTGCAACGATTCTATATATTAAATTTTAAATCATTCGGTTGGGTAGTTTTTGAGCTGTTATATGCGGACAGACGGACGGACGGATGAGACGACGACTATAGGTGCTACATATTTATATAACTAGCCGCCCTTGGTGACCAGTTTGGTCTCCCTTAAATGTATGCTAAGCATTTTATCACGTTACTTTTATACATAATTTAATTTACTTGCTCAATCCTTCGCCAAATCCGAAGATTCTGATACAGATTACGAACTCGGCATTTTTATGTTAGCTGGGTGCCGGTGATAAATCGCCAAACATTGTTCCCGTCGTATTTTTATTTAAAATATAGTACTTTCACTCATTTTATTTAAAATGCATACACTTAATTTAAAACTAAAATATTTAAAATTTATGAATCTCAATTATTGCTTTAAAAAAATAAAAGAAAAGAAAAGTAATAAATAACATCATAAATCATGACATTTAATTTCAACATCAAAACTTCGTTTTAATTTACCACGCGAAAAATTGTTTATGACAGTCGCATGAAATGGACTATTATAATACTGATTACATGATGCCGATGTAACAATATTTGGCTTTTTATCACCTGCGCCCGGCTAACATTAAATTACCAAATTGGCTGCTTGGTATACAAAAAGTGAAGTGGCCAACCCGGAACTGTTGATGACAGTCACGTGACTTAGGCTTTTATTATATAGATTACGAACTCACCTAAAAATAAAACTATGCTGATTCAAATTTCGGTTTCAATTCTCAACAGTGGACACTGTTATCCTATGCTTTTTCCGATGAACAATATATCTGTATCTTAGTGCCTACTGGGAAGATATATACCAAATATTATACTCGATGTTATTAATGTAAATGCACTGCGTGCTCCCATTTTTCGTTGTCGAACTTAGCTAATTTGTAAACCGTTAGTTTTTAGAGGTATCGTTCCAATTGCAAATATATGTCAGATGTTCCCCATCATATTAATGTGATTTTATTTCAAAATACTTATTTTAGTAAACGTCACAAAAATTAAAATTTTTATACGTTCTAGGTGTCCCATAAGTTATATTTAGAAAAATTTCCTCAATGCATTAACAATTAAAATAACAACAACAAAAAAAAAAATCATTTTTACGTGATCAAAACTTACAGAGCTATCAAATTTTTAATATTATGAATTTCCAGCGTTTTTCGCCATTAAAAACACATCATTCAGTTTTTAGCGACAAAACTCTGAAAATTCATAAATTTTAAAATATCATAAATCGCTAAGTTTTGGCAGTACAATATATATATATATATTTTCGAATAAAGTAATAGAGTAAAAGTTCTCTACTACTAAAAATCTCTTACATTTCTTTACCTCTTTTTTTTCCTTCTTTTTTTTTTCCTTTCTTTCTTTCTTTTCTTCTTTTTTCTTTATCTCCGGCAGAATTTTATTTTTTAGAAAAGAAATTTAGATCACAAATGGCAGTTAAGTTGTCAGATTCATTAAAATTGCACTCATTGTGTTAGTTGTTCCGAATGTTAAAACTTCGTACTTTACAAAGAACAATACAGATTTTTACAAAGCATATCTTTATGCTTCATGGAAATATTCACAACCGGTACGGTTTTCAGGAAAATGTGAAAAGTCCTGATAGAAAAAAACGCCAGATGCGGCCTGATTTACTGTTTTGTAATGCTATTCTAACCTTTTGGAAAAAAAATAAGTGTAATAATTGCAGTTGTGTATGGTTAATCTGGCAGGCCCATCCTATTAATATTGTTCTCCGGCAAAAAAAAATATATTTTTAAGATCTCGAGTGGTTGTGAACATATTTTTGTAAAAAATTTCTTCTAGGAGGATTTTCTGAAAAGAAGTCATAAAAATTCAGTAATTCCTCACAACCTAAGCCAATGCTAGCTAGCTATATCGTGACCAAGTACTGGTGTAATATTCATTGACGTGAAATATTGCCTGAATGTTTGGGTGTTGAAATTTTCCCAATATTGGGAAGAAATATTTAAGCAATAAAACCACTTCTAAATATTTCAATAAAACGTCAATATTATACAGTTATTTGTTTTGTTGGTTTTACATTGGCAAAATATTTCTTGCCAATACTGGAAAAATGTTAATATTCCAATATTTGATGTTAATGTACATAATATTTACCCTCTAATGGGCCAATATAAAGTCAGTATTGCTTTGCTATAAGGGAAGGCTCATCATCTTAAAGCCTTTATGTGCTGAATTGTGAATTCATGAAAATTTTATCTTCTAAAGCATTTTTTGTGAATTGTTTAAACTGCATTAGAAGATTTACATAATCATTTAATAAATTTTAGAAGGATTGAAAGATTTATAGAAAGATTCGTTAAATTTGAATTTATAGGGATTTTGTGCACTATTTATAACCCCACTCAAATCTTTTACTTTAGAAATTTTTTTATTATTTTGTAGAATTAGAAAATGTACGAATATAATGCACTTACAATAGAAATATTTCGAATTGAAAAATCCCCACCAACCCAACGCCAAGAAAGCTCAAAAGATGCAAAGGCAAAAGAAATCATCCTTTAAAAAATATTTTCGTTTTGTCTAACCAATAATGTTTTTGGAACAAGATAAAGTAATGTATCTATAACTCATTCTAAACCAGCGATACTCAACCTGTGGCCAGCGGGCCGCATGTGGACCGGCGACCTTTTATCTGCGGCCCAAGACACTTGAGATGTGCATAAAAAGTATTTAAGTGCTCCACTGTTGTTCTACATATTTTCATGGGAGGACAAAATCTTACTTGTCATTTATTAGTAACTAACAGCCTTACGCTGGTCCGTTTCTCCAAAGGAATCTTGAATCAAACGAAATATACCTAGATATATCTAACAAACATGAAATTAAAAAAACTTTTTTTAATATCTATTATCAAAACAGCTAATCCTCTTCGATGCCTATGTGGGCAGCAAAATAGCTAAAACATGTCTGAAATCGCTGAAGTACCTGCGTTTAACTATTTTTTTAGTATGTTTGTTAACTTGAATTTCACGCTCCTACCTAAAATTACTCCTGAGATATGGCGAAATTACCTGAAACTTTTGACCACCCCGTTAACCCTTTTAGGGAGTTGAATTTCTAAAATCGCTGAAATAACGTATCTAATTATTTTTAATAGATTTGTTATCCTGAATTTCTCGCTCCTACCTAAAACTGTTTGTTGCTTAGATATGGCGAAATGACCCCCCCCCCCTTTAACCTCTAAGGGGGGGGGGTGTCGGAAATCGCTGAAATATGTGTTTAATTTTTTTTCCATAGGTTTTTTATCCTGAATTCCATGCTCCTCCTAAAACTACTGAGATTTGGCGAAATGTCCTAAAATTTTCGCCCCCCCCCCCCTTTAATCTCTTAGGGAGGAATTTTCAAAAATCCCTTCTTAGGCGGTGCCCACACAATGAAAGAAACATGCCTTCCAAATTTCATTGTCCTAGGTGCAATGGTTGAGGTTCAACGTTGATTATGAGTCAGTCAGGACAAACTCTTTTATATATGCATAAATTAAAATTTATATTAAAACATCTTAAATTCCGTTTTCTTAGTCAAAATGTCTTTTTACGAATTTACACTATACATTTCTACAATTAAAAAAGTAAAACATTTTTGTCATGAGCAAAAGTGACAGATTAATTAAAAAAGTTCACTTTTTTTTTTCTTTAGAACTTTGAATTCTGCTAAGTTACATTATTGCGTTTTATTCTTATTACAAAGCTAATATTTTTATTATTTTAAGGTTGAACGTTTGTCGCAGAAAAAACTGACACCAAAATACACATCTATTTCCCAAACAATAAAACTTCCCAGCATATTTCTATAACGTTTTCAATAGAAGCCTATCACATAGTTTGAAAATAGTGGTGTTATTTTTTTTACACTTCTTCCACAGCAAACGTTCAACCCTACTGATAATATTAACTTTGTTATAATGCTTTAATATACTACTTATGTTATCCTACTATTTTAATTATTCTTGTTTATAACCTTTTATAAATATGTTGCGCCCTGCCTAACGTCACAAACTTAAGTTTGCGGCCCGCGAGAAAAAAAGGTTGAGTCTGGATAATTTAAACTATCTCTTTAAGGTCGTCTGGGAGACAAACTTTCATTGTTTTAAATTCCTTTTTTAATTTTATATTTCTATATATATTTCCTCTTCAAATGTAAGTTCTTTTGAATATTAAATACTTATTTTTAAAATTAAATATTATTAATTTTAGCTATGTTTTAAAATTGATATATCTTCTGAAAGATTAATGCTTTTTCAATAATCTTTATACTTTTCAGTAAAGTAAAAAAAAAGTAATTTGTCTTAAAAATTTACATAAATAATTATTCAAATAAATTTAATTCTTTTGTAAAGTAATTTTTATCAGTACCTTGTACTACGAAAAGCCTATTATTATTTTTTTTTTCCAAAACCAAAATTCTCGAAGACAGCTTATGGAATAATTAAAAAACATTATTCAAAGTGTCGTAACTTTATCGTTAGTTGAATTTAAAGTATAACAATTTAAATAAGATAAACTTTAGAAAACTGCATTCCAATATAAATATAATTAGCTTTTAATACTTTGTTGATCAATGTCGAGTTATAGCGTGGTTTAGTTGTATTGTGTAATTTAAGTTCGGAAAGTCCGCTATTATATAAATTGAAATTAGGAATTAAAGAAATCTGGTAACTTTAAAAAATAAAACTAGGGGATTCTGCACCCTACGAGGTACGTTCGCCAATCCCCGCTCAGACACCAGAGACTCTTAAAAACACTCTAATTTGATCGGTTTTAAAATATTACAGAAATTTGGATTATAATTAAAAAACCAGTGGCGATTTTTCTGTAAACGATAGATCGGGATTTCACTGTAATTGAAATAGTGTATTAGAACTAAAATATGCTTTAATCAGGTTTTCCTCGTAGCCATTATGTAGCGGAACTCTTTTGTGTGGCGCTGTAAATGAATAATAATGCTTTGCACCCCATATTCTACATAATTCATGATTTAGCGGCTTCATAAATCCCTATCATTTCATTATATTTGAAATTGTCTAACATCATTAACACTTCATCTACTTAGGGTATTTATAAGTACCATTAAAATAACTTGTTATAAAATTCATTTAATACCTCGATTAGTAGTAATACAGTTTAGAATGAGTTATAGTGCATTAATTTATCTTGTTCCAAAAGCATTATAGGTTACACTAAACAAAATATTTTTAAAAAAATGATTTATTTTGCCTTTGCATCTTTTCGGCTTTCTTGCCGTTGTGGGAGGGTGTGTGTGAAATTTTTACAATTTGGAAATATTTCTATATTTCTATTGTAAGAACATCATATTTGTACATTTCCTAATCCTGCAAAATACCAAGAAACATATTTAAAATAAAAGATTTGAGTGAAGTTATAAATATTGCACAAAATCCCTATAAATTCTAATTCAATGAATCCTAAATCCTTCAACCCTTCTAAAGTTAATTAAAAATGCTTATCTAAATCTTCTAATGTAGTTTAAACAATTCACGAAAAACGCTTTAGAAGATAAAAATTTCATGAATACATAATTCAGTACATTAAGGGTTAAAATGAACTTCAAATGTTTTTTTCCCATTTACCGACTCTAATGGAATACTTTTGACCGTCCCTGTTAATGAACTATAAACGAAAAACACTTCGTTTTTAATACCGGTCGTGCTATACTAAACGTCAATAACATTAAAAAGAATTCAGGGCGATCCGAGTATAGTTACGAGACTTAAAGGTTAGAAAGACGTACATTCAAACCGATGTCAAACATTTTTCAACTAGGTTGGAAAGTGTTAAAAAGGTATCTATGATTTTTATAGCCATTAATTATTATCTCTCATTTTCAGGAGATAGTAGAAGAGATAACTGATGAGTAGCAAAGAAAGTTGTCTAAAATGCTCTAGACCAGTCATACTCAACCTGCGGTCTGCGGGCCGCATGTGGGCCAGCAGCATTTTATCTGCGGCCCTACACACTTAAGATGTGCATAAAAACTATTTAACCCTTTCCGGCACGGGCAATTTTTGTTGTAAAATGATGAAATGATCGACTGACACCGGAATTTTAGAACGACTTTTTCAGAAATTAAAAACATGTTACATTAACTATTCATTGTAAAAGCAAAATTTTACTAAAATATTCTTGGTGCCGTTAGTAAGTTTGGAATTAAAATTAGGTATCCCGACCCGGGCACAGTGTGCCGGAAAGGGTTAAGACCTTCACTGTTGTTTTATATATTTTGATGGGAAGACAAAATCTGCCCTGTCATTTATAAGTAATTTAAATTTATATTAAAATACCTTAAATTTTGTTTTCTTTAGTCAAAAGTTCTTTTTCCAAATTTGCGTTATATATTTCTACAATTAAAGAAAAGAAACTGCCATGAGCAAAAGTGACTGATTTATTAAAAAAATTCACTCGTTTTATTTCTTTAGAACTTGGATATTCTGCATTGTTATATTATTGCGTTTTATACTTATTTCATAGTTAATATTTTATTTATTTTTTTAGAGCTGAAAGTTTGTCGCAGAAAAAATTGGCACCAAAAAATTCTACACCTCTATTTCCAAACAACAAAACTTCGCAACACATTTCTACATCATCTGCAATAGAAATCTACCACAAAGATTATTGTTTAGAAATATGGTGTTAATTTTATTAACACTTCTTCTGCAACAAACGTTTAACCCTACCAATGATATTAACTTTGTTATAATGCTTTATTATGCTATTTATGTTATCTTACTATTTTAATTACTCTTTTTTATACCCTTTTATAAGCATATTGCGGCCCGCCTAACATCGTAAATATGTTTGCGGCCCGCGAGAAAAAAAGGTTGAGCATGGCTGTTCTAAACTGTATTACAACTGATCAATGTATTAAATGGATTTTATAACAAATTATTTTAATGGTAGTTATAAGTACAGTCTGTAGATAAAGGATTAAGGGGGTTGGTCTCTCAGCTTCGGAATTCTTCTCCGCAATGTTAAGTCTATGGACTTTTGATACATTCGTATATTTAGAATATCTTCTCGGGAAATTAATATTTTTAGCATCTTTTTACTTTCTTCTATCTTTACAAGAAGAAAGTATTGGATTCGTGAAAAATTTCGACTTCCGGTTTTAGACGGATTTAGACGTTTTAGAATGCCCAGAACACGATTTGATGGTTGTTAGAAAATGTCTGTCTGTGAGTCTGTCTGTCACTCTGTCACTCTGTGAGTCTGTATGTTACAAAAATTTTGTGGGCGCTCTATCTCAAGAACTAATGCACGGAATTTCACAAAACTTCATATTTAGTTAGACCTTGATATAAACTGGACCTGATTAGTTTTTGGTGAAAATCGCCCAACAGGTGGCGCTGCTATGCGGCATTTTTCACGATTTCTGCAATGGCTATATCTCAAGAACTACTGCACGGATTTTCATAAAACTTCAGATTCAGTTAGTCCAAGATATAGTTTGGTGCTGATTACTTTTTTGTGAAAATCGCTCAACAGGTGGCGCTGGTGTGCTGCATTGTTCACGATTTCCGCAAGAGCTGTATCTCAAGAACTATTGCACGGATTTTCCACAAACTTTAGATTTAGTTAGTCCTTGACATGAATTGACGTATAAATTAGTGCTGTTTAATTTTTGGTGTAAATCGCTCAACAGGTGGCGTTGCTATGCTGTATTTTTCGCGATTTCCGCAATAGCTTTATCTCAAGAACTAATTCTTGGATTTTCAACAAACTTCAGATTCAGGTATACCTTGATATCGTTTAGTGCTGCTTACTTTTAGTGTAAATTGCTCAACATGTGGCTCTGCTATGCTACATTTTTTCAGAATTTCCGCTATAGCTCTATCTCAAGAACTAATGCACGAATTTTCATCCAACTTCAAATTCAGATATACTTTGATATGAATTGGTGCTAAATCGTTGTTATTTCTTGTACTATTTAAAGGATTTAATTGACGTGATTTATATAGAAGAAAATTTTGTGATGGCCACAACATACTAGTTTTCTGTGTACTCTTCTTAAAGGATGTCTCTTTTTTTTTTCTTAGTTTTCAAAATATTTCTAAAATCTGTGCTGAATTTAATATTTTATGTGTTAAAAGTGAAGGAACTGTGAGTAAGATTATAACACTTAATGTAAAATTAAGTCTATACTTTAGAAACATTTTGAGAACTAAGAAAAAAAGAGACATCTTTTAGGAAATGTACACAAAAAATAGAAGTTAAAAATATTAATTTCCAGAGGAGATATTTTAAATAAACGAATGAATTCAATGTCCATAGACTTTGCATGAGTGAGGGGGAAACGGAAGCTGAGTGACATCAGGCCCCTTAAGCTTTGAAATTAAAATTTTCTGAGCCAGAATCCCTGGTTTAAATAAATGGAAACTACTGTGATAAATCAATTTTGTGTCTAAGCGAAAGGAAAGTTCAGTGAAATCTCTCAGGAAGGCCTAGTTTCTGCTATCTCTCAATAACATCATACACGCCTAACTATTTTTAGTCTGAAACTGCGTGCACGAAATTTGCAGACGATCAGAGGGAGCCGCAACACTGCAAGCACCCACTTTCCGTCCATCCTGTGGCACGGCAAACGATATTTCGTTCCCAGTTCCGTGAACCCGAAAGGGGTAAAAATGCCTTCGGGGTTGTTGATCCAGGGATTGTTTGATTTCTGCGAATCTCTTCGTGCGTGGATTTTTCGACTCTTTTCAAATTTTGTTGACACACGAGCAGTTTAGCTGGTTTTTATTATTGTTTCGAAGGGTCATTATTTATCTTTTATTAAACCTTTCTCTGTACCGCCAATTTATTTATTTGTCTATTTTATTTATTTATGTTTTACTCTGTCATAGTGAAAATGTTTGAAAACGTGCAGTTACGTTGAATGTAATTTTTATTTATTTTTTTTTACTCAGCTATTTTATTTATTTTCTATTTTCCATAAAAAAATATGAATGCAGCACTTTCTTTTCAAAATAGAGTTTTAAATCTAGAAAGAGTTTTTTTTGTCCAAAAATGTCCGTTGTTGAAGTTTATGGGCTATTGACCCCAGCTGTTATTCAAATAGTGCAGTGCTATTTTCTTATTCATTCGCTTTTGAAATTTCGTAGTTCACTGGAGAATTTTCAACGTCAAACTTCTTCGAGTAGAGCTTCATGCTTCATAATTACTATTAAGGCTGTTCTCAACTGCTCTACTCAACAAGCGCAAAACGTTTTGACACATTTACAAATTCATTTTTTAACGGGAAGATATAAAATTGGAAGGCCTGACTATGGTAAGCGATTTGGAATAGAACTGTGTTTTCCATTTTTTGATCAATCAATTACCTATTGAGTTATAAGCGATTTTGATCATATGACGAACACGTTTTTCACCCTTCCTTGAGCGCTTTATTCTTCTTTCGCGCTGAAATTCGGTTCGAAATACTCATTTTGACATTATATTCTGAAAGATCTATTGCGTTTGCAAAAAAATGAAAAAAAAAAGTTCGATTACATAGTTTCTGGACAACAACACTTGCTAGTTTCATGCATTTTCCCGAACAAAAATAAATTAAAACTTATGTCATAAAGTTGCCATTTTGGATTTGAGAACAGCCTTGAGAGGTTTAACTGTAAATTAAAATGTCTGAAATTTAAACACTTAAGTGTCTGAAACGGAGTGTTCAATTTTCAGACATTTTAAAATGTCTGAATTTTTTCGACACTTCAAACGTCTTAATAGCATCCATTTTTTTTGTAAGCATCATATGTAGCCATGTTTGACCACGTTGAATCCTGGAAAAATATTTGGCTGGGGTCCTCCCCCCTCCCCCCCCCTACAACCTGATTTTTCTGGTGCTCCCAATTTTGGTACGCAATTTTTGTTAAGCTGATAATTTAAATCTTTTACGACATTTTACTGATTATAATCAATATTTTGAACTTCACGAGTAGAACAAGATTAAAACAAAAAATATTTATCTAAATATTAGATTTTTAAAATTTGTTTTATTTTTAATCTTATTTTACTTTAAAAGTTCAAAATATTGATTATAATCAATACAATTTCGAAACAGATTTAAAATATAAGCTTTACAAATATTGCACATCAAATTTGTGGGCACTAAAATCGTAGGGGGCGGGGCACGGCCCAGTATGCCCATTCTTTAATCAAGAAGTTCTTTTGCAAAAAATGCAATCCTGCATTATTGTTATCTCAATTGAGATGTCCGGTATTCGGGAGTATCCGTTGTGGAGGTTAATGGACATTCCCGAATAGCTATTCTGAAACATCTATTTAGCGAATACTTTTTTAATCCGCATGGCATACATATTTGTATATTTTTACCTCACAAAAGCAGACATCTCCGATTATCGGACAAATTCAGCGGCAAGGGCTATTGAGGGCTTTTAAAGTACATGGATAAATATATATATTTCTTATAATCTTGTCCTACTCTACTTCATATAATTTAAAAATAGATTTTTTTTAAATTTATTTTGCCACATAGGCAATTTTACATATATATCAGATGATAACCACAACAGCTATTTAACTATGAATAAATAAATAAATATTCTACTTTACCCTTTGCACTCGAGGGCTCCGGAGCGGAGCCATTTAAAATTTGTCTTCAAACTCGAGGGCTCCGCTACGGAGACAATGCAAATAATTTTGTGATACCTGTCTAGAAAAGCCAAGATTACATGGTATCACAAAATTATTTGCATTGTCTCCGTAGCGGAGACCTCGAGTTTGAAGACAAATTTTAAATGGCTCCGCTCCGGAGTCCTCGAGTGCAAAGGGTTAATATTGAGAAAAAAAATTACTTCGGTATTTTGTTTATTTATATTTTGTGTTTTTTAATCTTGTCCTACTCTAAATAAAAATCCTTATCATTTAAAAATTAGATTTTTTAAAAATTTATATTGCGACATGGGCTTATTGTTATCATTCCTATGAGCTACTAAACAAGACATCTTTAAAGCAAAATAAAGCCAAAAAAAAAAAAAAAGTTAGCACATGATATCACTATGATACGAACTTGCGATGCTTATCAGTAAAGTCTAATTGGAAAATGACCTTCGAATCCACACATGCAGCGAAATCTAAATAAACAAATGATTTCCTTTTTCCTGACTGGCTTACTTCTATGTTTCCAAATCAAAAGTTTTCACACATTAAAAGATTTAATAGCTTTAGAAATATATCTAAGAAATACTTGAGATAAGCATTCATTTTCAATTATATATAAATTTCATGAAAATCAATTGATTTTTTTTTTCCAAAAGCGAAAGTTTATAAATATATTTTTTAATTTCAGCTGAATATTGTTCAATGGAAAAAAAAAAGGGCAATCCCGAAAATCCCGGAATTTTCCAATAAAAATTCCGGGATTTTCGGGGTTAAAATTAAAGCGATATCCCGGGATCTCAATCCGGGATTGTAATCCCTAGCTAGGAAGTAAGAAAACTTTAGGAGATCTTTCAAAGTTTTTTTTTTCTATTTCCTTGTGGTCGAGTATGAGATAAGCATTAGCCATTGAAATTGAAACTAAGAACTGCCATATTGAAAACAAAACAAAACAAGAGAATGAACTTAACTTTTAAATATGTCTGTTTTTAGTGATGTTATTGCTTTAAATTTGAGAAAAAAGATGATAATAAAAAATACATAATTTGTAATAAAAGACAACGTCATAAATTTAAAAATATATACTTCTAGAATTAGTGTTTTTTTTTTTTTTTTTTTTTTTTTTTTTTTTTTTTTTTTTTTTTTTTGCAAAAAGATTCAAAACTAATTAAATTTCATGTAAGATTTTGTTTAGTACAATAAATAAAATCATAAAAGACACTAATTTTAGTACTATAAAGAAATTATAACACTTACTTCAATCGCTGTTTGCAAGAGGTAAGAAATATTCCTCGATTTGAAATTTTAAAAACTACCACAACCACAGTGAGGGAGAAAGACTTGCATCAGTTTAAAAGGTAATCCCATAATACATCCGACTAGCCATATTTAAAGAACGAGATGTTTCATCCTCAAAACAGGACCCGCCAGACAAAAGTTTCTTTTTTTTTTGCCAGCTTCGACAGGACGAAGATGAATAACACAATATTATTGATATAAATTGATACGAGTTAACACTAAGCCCATTGCACACGCTTTGTAGAATTTCCGGGTGTAATCTTCAACCGTCGTCTACTTCTGTTCTGTTTCTATCCCGCCCTTGTATCGACGACAGCTTCTAAGAGACATTTGATGTTCGGCACACACGTCAGATGTATGTATTCAATAAATAAATAATCCAAGTTAATACGAATTAAAATCACAGTACTTCACATTTCGCAAAAAACGAATTAAAATACACGCGTACATAAAAACAAACTTTGTTTGAATTACAACGTATACCACTTCGAACGAAGACATCTAAAACGCATGCGCAACTGGGAGTGCTAGTGCCCCCTGGTGGTTATTGCGTCGGAAGAATCAAAACGTCTTAAATTAAGACACGTTTAAAGCAATGAAGTGTCGTAATAAGACGTTTGCGGATATTTTAGACATTATTCTCAGTTCGTTTACACCATGGTCATAGTAAGACACTTGTGTATCTTAAATTAAGACATCTATAATGTCTGAGTTTTCAGATTAAGACACTTAAGTGTCTAAAACTCTTTTTCAGTCACATATGTGTCTAAATTTAAGACGCTTCTATTTGCAGTGTACTTCAGTCAAGCGAAAATACCCGTTCGCTAATGCTAATCCTATGGAGGAAATTTATCAAGATATCTTAGTTGCATTTCAATATTTTTAAATGCTTTTTTTTTTTTTTTGCGTTGGAAAGCTGAGATCGATCTGTACAAAGGCCGTTTTTTACTTTTTCGATTTTGTTTACAGATATTTTTAATGAGGACATTTTCGGAACCGGTTTCGAAAATGAAAGCATCCTCATAAAAAAATCGAAAAAGTAAAAAACGGCCTTTGTACAGATCGATCTCAGCTATCCAATGCAAAAAAATCATTTAAAAATACTGAAATGCAACCAAGATATCTTTATAATTTTCTGCCATAGGATTAGCATTAGCGAGCGGGTCTTTTCGCGTGACTGAAGTAAGGATCTACCGAAACAGGTTTTTAAGTCCAAAACCAAATTTCAGTAATCTTCCTATTTTCGGCTGAAAACAAAAACGAAAATGTCCAAAAAAATGTTTTAAGTAATTAATACATACATAAATACATATAATTATTAAGTAACTATACGTGTAATTATACGTGTGGTCGAAGTAGATTCTTTGTTCCACTGACCAAAAATTTTAATTTTCATATAAAATAAAATGCAATTATTCATCAGCGGCACAAAATGATTTTCTAATTATGCTAATTTCATCTAATTAAAAAACATTTTAGGTACACGTACCTCGATTTATCGTTTATAGTGATTTTTTTCTGTTATGCTAGAACTTTCTTAAAGAGTATTCTAAACACTTCTGCAGTTTCAAACTAAAAATTTTCTATTACAGATAAATCTGCAGCTTTTAATAAACACGTGAAAAGCATCGACAAAGTTTAGTCATATAGGCATTGTTTGCTTTATAATTTCCACTCACGTCTTGAGTCAGTCATGACTGATAATTATAAATAGTGAAGTTCATAGCAATAAATAAAGAGTGTCGCATTTGAGCCGATACAGCTCAAACCAATGAGTAATGTTGACAATTTCTGAAGGAAGAAACGTGAATTTTTGGAATACAGATAGTTTCAGTCCGGTTGAATTCTTGGCGAAACTCAGATTTTCGGCCCAAAACGAAAACGGAACCGAATTTTCGGTCTATCTCTAATTACTATTATTATTCGTGACAGTATATTAAACGGAGATGGTGTGCTCTACCCATGTCCGAAATAGTGCTGTTTCAATTCGCAATTTTTTAAAAACACCGCCGGTAGAAATTTTTTTGAGATTTCAATATTTTTTATTTGTGACATTGTTGTGTTGGTTCTATGTTTATGTATTTAAAGATTGTCTTAAATCGAAGCGATGGGGAAGTTAGTGTGAAAATAAGTTTTTTTTTTCTTTCTTTCTTTCTTTCTTTTTTTCTTTCTTTTTTTTGTTTTTTTTATCGGCTACTTGCGAAAAAAATATCATTGATCATTTTATCAATTTTGATCTATTTTTAAAAATGCTCGCAGAACTTTATTTTTGAATTTTCCTTTTAAAAATATTTAATATTTATTTTATAAACTATTTATTTATTTGTTTTATTTTATTCTATAAACTATTTATTTATTTATTTTATTTATTATTATTATTATTAGTAGTAGTAGTATTTGTTAAATTTCTACATTGCTCATTATGCTGATAAGAATAAAACAGGGGGTCTAGTCGCCTGGAAAAGTCAAGGGATTGTCAGGGAAATTTACAATTCCTGAGTAAAATTCGGGGGAAATTTGGAACTTTCAAGAAAAATTTAGGAAGAGTTTTCTGATTAAAACTAAGGATTTGAAATTCCAGTTCCAAGAAAATCTAAATTTTGGTTTACGGGAGTATCGTAAAGAGAATTTAATGCAATTCCTTTTGTCTACCCCTTTCCAATCCTTTCTTGTAACTCAGGGATTTTCAACACCATTAATGTTTGTAAATGTTTGGTGGACCATTTTTTATCTTTTTTTTATTTATTTATTTGCTAGGAGCTGTGCCCCCTACAAGCTTCGCTCGCCAACCCCCGGTCAGACTCTAAAAATCCGTTATTTTGATCGGCTTAAGGGGTCTTGTACCTTTTAAACGCAATGAAATTTAACGAAAAAATTCAAAGTTTGAATTAGTCTATCTTCAAAACCTTTTTTATGTATAAACATGAAATTTTGAATATTGATTAAACAGATTGTGTTTTGCAATGTGCTGTCATTAGAAATTTATTAACATTTAACAGAATTTGTGTATTGTTGAAATCAAAATAGCTCTTTTTTTTTACTCCGTAAATCATTGCACGCATGATATCTTGGGAAAGTGTGTATGGATTGTCATTAAATTTGGTAAAGATACTAAAAATATATGTGTGTTTAAAACGAACTACTCTTAGGCCAAAATTACTTCATTAACTATAAAAAAAATATTTTTGTAAAAAAAGTAAAAATTTTATATTTTTAATGAATAAAAATAGTCATAACTAAAACTATTACCATTGTAAATACTTAAAATTAGTTCATTTTAAACACACATATTTATTTAGTATCTTTACTAAATTTCATGACAATCCATACATACTTTCTCAAGATATCATTGCGCGCAATGACTTTTGGAGTAAAAAAAGAGCTATTTTGATTTCAACAATATACAAATTCTGTAAAAGTCTAATAAATTTCTAAGGGTAGCATATTACAAAGCACAATCTGTTTAATCAATATCCAAACTTTCATGTATATACATAAAAAGGTTTTGAAGATAGACTAATTCAAACTTTGAAGTTTTCCGTTAATTTTCGACGCGTTTAAAAGGTACAAGACCCCTTAAAAAAGATTACGGAAGATTGAATTATAATTAAAAAACCAGTGGCGATATTCCTTTAAACTGGTTTCCATTTATTTCTCTTTTAATGAAGATTTTAAGGCCAAAAAAGCTGCTGTGAATTGCTGTTTTCATGTTTGATTAAATAAGATTCGTTAAACGTCTGAAAATTAGCTAGTGTAAAATGAACTAAGTCAACAGCGTCTTTGCTCAGGTATTTTTTAATACAGCTATAAGAAAATTATTTTAAATCACACGGTTTAAGGCTGATGTAATTTTAACCAAACTTTTCTTTTTGTAATATTCACCTGGAAATATTTCAATTGTTAGAAAGGAAATATTATTATTTGTGCTGTCTTTGGCAACAGTAGTTAAAAAGATTATCTCGAAATATGAAATAAATCTCAACATGTACGTGTAAATATATATTTTAATTTAAACTGTTTGGCAATATTATTTGGCTATTTGAAATAGGACGTAATTCCACCCACATTTACTGCTTTTAACACATGTTAAATAATTAATTGTTTTATAGTTTTTTTTTTTAAATATTCACGTGTATAAACAATTTTTATGACGTAATTTTCAATATTTTCCTGCTTTTAGCACGTAATCATTTAATTCTAATTTTATAGGGGTTTTTTCTGTTTATAATAATCACGTGTAAATAAATTTTCAGTTTAAAGGAAATAATATTATTTGAGAAGTTTTTACAATTTTGGCAACGATTTAAAATAATAACGTTTTCTAAAATATGCAAAGATTATCTCTGGAAATGCTGAAAATTTGAATTTAAAATGGAAATAAACTCTCAAAAAATGAGTCAAATTACAAAAGTAAATGCAGTCTGCAAACCGGGAACTTCTAATGTATAAAATGATCTAAAATTTATTAAATTCCTATGTATGGTTTTTGCTCCTATAAAACTTTTTTAATGGAACGATTTTGACCAACTTTAGCATTAAATATCTCTTAAAATAATTCTTTGATTTGAAAACTGTCTGAATCAGCGGGTTTATCAAACATTTCTCTGTAATACAACCGATTTTCGTATTTTTGTATGCAATAGCTTTCTTAATATTAACGAAGAAAGGCCTCCGGTCAAAAAAAATTCAAAACCGGCGGCGGTGACAGCGTTAGTTACTTTTTTTAGAATAGAGAGATTATTGCATTCTTGTTTAGTCCACACGCTGATGAATTTTCGCGGAACTACGATCACCTCTCGTACAGACTTAAAAAAATTTTATTTTATTTTATAGGCTACCACCACCGATATATAAATATGTGATATCGGACACGATGTGAGAAGAAGGATAAATAAATACTAAACTTATTCAATTAAAAAACAATTTTTTATATAAATTATTGACACAGAAACAATGTTATTTACATTTAAGGACTCGGATGTAGACGATCCGGCCCGATACTAATAGACCGGAAGCCGGCAGCACAGACAATCACCTCATCGAGTTCACGGATGAAATTCTAGGATTAGTTAAATCTTGATTCGCATATTAAAACGCAACCGGTCTGTCAAGTCATATCTTGGTGGAAAACACCTGAAAACCCGACTTAACGACTGACTCGTAGGTTTACCATTATGTTTTCCTGCTCCTAGTCATCCCTGTTTTCATACCTTTTGCTGAAATCGTGGTACTTTTTGGGAAAACATGGTTTATCCATTTTGTCCCTGAAAGGCGTGTATATTCCAAATGTGTATGCATGTAAAAAAAATATTTTCATTGAGAAATACCAACCTTTACTCATGGAATAAATATTTTGGTGTTAAATAATTTGCAAATTTTGTAAACATTTGTTTAAAAAAAAATCAATAATTTTTGCTTCAGAACCAAATGTGAAAGTTCCACTCTCAAATTCACAACTTTTAAGAATTTTTGTATGCAATATAAAAAAACAAAAACAAAAAAACTCGATACCTGGAAATGCTTGTTATTGGTCTGAAGTCAGGAAAATTTGTAACTAATATGGAAGAGTAGATAGATATCCTTATAAAAATCGCCTTGCACGGGCGTTTTGGCACAAAATTCTTAAGTCAGTTTATTCCGTGTTCATAGTCTTTATTTTAAAATAATTTTTCTTCTTAACTTAGGCTGGAGATCATAGGTATATTCAGGGTTCCTAAATATCATGATAATTTCAAAAATATCCGGTATGTTGATATATATCCAATATTTTCGACATATATAATTTATAACGATATTTTCAAATTAGTCAATTCACTGCTGAGAATAAATATTTTCAAGCATAATGTATATTAGAAACTAAAACATGTTGCTCTTAACATGAAAACTTAAACAATATTCTAAAAATGCATGTCGCTTTTTTTCTTTTTTTTAGTACAAAATTGAATCAAATATAAAACTTTAAAAAGTTAATTGTTTTCTAGAGCGAGAGCCAGAGACAAAAGTTCTTTATCTACAAAATGACACAGTCAATAACAGTTTACACTTGTTTTAACAGAAAATATCAAAACTGTCTTGCTCAGTGATAGTTTGAAAATAAATATCAAGTTATATCGAAAATATCAAAAATATCGAAATTTTAAAAATAAATATCGGATACATATCATGATATACATCCATTGATACATATATATAGTATATCAACGAACCCTGGGTATATTTGTTCAAAAATCTTGCCCTTCCTTCCCAGATTTCACTCAGCACTTTCTTTTCAAAATAGAGTTTTAAATCAAGAAAAGATTTTATAATGTCCTTTGTAGGAGTTCATGGGCTATTGACCTCAGATCTCCTTCAAATAGGCGGTATTATTTTCTTATTCATTTATTTTTAAAGTTCCGGAATTCACTGGAGAAATTTCAACTTCAAACCAGATCTTGTTCAACTACAGTTTCATAATTATTATTATTAGTGACAGAGTAATTTCTATAGCAGAGGAAAGTGATTTCGTTCAGAAAATGAATATGTGAGAAATATGCCTGAGAAAAAAAAAAAGTTTATAACGTGAAAAATCCGGAAAAATATTACCGTTACAACCCCGCGTCATCTTTTACTTTTGAAAGAAATTTTTAAAAAAATAAAAAAAAACACAAAATTTTAATAACAAGAATATAATCTAACTTATAAAATGCGATTTCATAAATCGCAAGTTTTCGTTGAAAATTTTCATTTTGCAACATACATTAAAGTTTTTTTCCTCTTCACCTATGTTTTGAATAAAAATTAAAACATATTTTCAGGAAATTTACTTCATAAGTCAGTCGTATTTTAAATTTATATTAAGACTACATGCGTTTCTTTAAATTTGAAATTTTTTAAAGTGAAAAAACGTACAGATACTTGTTTACTGTTAGTTTTCATACATCAATTTCCTATTTATATGGAATAAACTGATAAGGAGGAATTTAAACATCTAATTTTTAATTATCAGTTTACTCCATATATAGATATAAAACTCAAATGTAAAAACAAACAGTAAATAAAGGATTTCTTTAAAGACATATTAAAATTTCTTTAAAATAATCCAATTCTAGTCAAGAAATCTAAAAATTTAATTACATAAAAACGGAATAAACTTAGGATTTTTAAATGTAATTTCGGCCGAATTGACCATTACCAAAATTCTAGCGTTGTTTGCTCTTATTTTCCAATCAAGCTATTTTACTTATTGATGTATTTTTAATTTAATTGTTTTCATTTTTATTTAAAGTATCGATAGCACACGCATACAAGCTTTACGTTTGCGATTTTTTTTTTTTAATTTACACTAATTCTGTACAAATTTGGTATACTTATTTCACAAATGACCTCTGTTTATTCCTATCAAGTAGTTTTTTAAAATCTGCGTCAACATGTGTTTTTGTCAGCATGTCATTTTTGAAATAAGCATCCCAAAATTGTATAGAATTTAGCATAACGTTTTTTAAAAAGTTTTCGCAAACGTAAAGTCTGTTGTTTGATTGTTGTATATAGCATGCTGAACCTAATAATGGCAAATAAAATAGAATGATTTTATTAGAAAATTTATACATAGATATGCGTAAACATGTAGAATGCGTTAAATTAGATTTAAATTCATTCTCCATTTTTAGTCAAAGGTCTTATGCTGCCTTTTTCCTTTTCCTAATAAAGCTGCACTTTTTGGCTTTTCCATTATGCAAGGATGCTAAATTTCCATCAAATAAATATCAAGCAGTAATCGGCAATCATGCATTCCCCTGACTTTGGTAGAATGAGATCTGACACATGTTTGTTCCTATTATTTAAAAGAACAGTTTTAAAACTTCTTTTAGTATCGTCAATAAAAAGTCTCCATTCTGGGCTTTATATTTAACGCCAAACCAGCGCATCAATCTATTAATATCCTTGCAGTAAAACTTAGTCACTATCCTGTAGAAAGAAAAAGATAAACCCCTGTTCTAAGGTTACATATACACAGTAGTAGATGTTTTAGAAGTAAATAAGTCTTTCTTTGTGTCTGGGGGCGTAAAATTTTAGCAGATTCCTTAGACAACTCTAAATCATTGATTAAATCAGAATGTTCATATTGATACTTGAGGGTCTATATTATATCATTGCCTATATTATATCGAAAATCATCAACAGCCGCATTAGTTGAATCAGAATAGGTGAGTCTTCAAATATAGCTGGTGAAAAAGAATCAGAAATTTGTGGGCCATTTGGTTGTGTTTGTGAGAGCCAATTATCAACTCAAGGGATATAGGCACAATGTGGGCCGTTTGGAACAAGTGGTATAGCCGAGAAAGATTTAAGTACATAAAGACTTTTTTTTTATGTTTTATTTTTTATTTTATTTTATTTATTTATTTTTATTTTATTTTTATTTTATTTATTTTATTTATTTATTTATATTTTATTTCATTTCATTTTATTTTATTTTATTTTATTTTATTTTTTTTGGTGGGGTGTTATAACCATTAACATCACATGAGCAAAAAAGACCATCCTCAGTGCAGTATTTAGGCCCCCTCTATACCAATGGGATACCAAATCGGAATATGTTTGTTACCTTTAGACAATATTATTAAATCCTAATGCACGAACATACTTTATGGCCTATTCAGATTCCCAAGTTTCAATGCAAAATGGAAATAATAAATTTTTCTAATGGAATTCGTAACACTACACACATCTTATTTTATGGAATTAAGAAAAAAGGAAAAAACATATGTTTCAATTTAATTTAAATTAGACGTTGCAATTGTAATAGGAAGATTATAAGATCGCTTACATATCATAAAAGTCAAGTTTGTACAAAAATGGTACACCGTTTTTTATATGATTTTTAAATCAATGATCAAAAATTACACTAAGAACAGCTAAAATTATTTAATTTTTCTTTCATTATAGACCTGTATATTGAAGAATTAGTCCCATCAATAAATGTTGCATTTTTCAAGTATATTGGGAAGCAACTCTATTGATATGATTTGCTATATGTTACTCATTTTTGCTACTCGCTATTAACTTTCGAATAACTGCCCAATTCGTTTTATTTATCGATGATAGTTTTCGAATATCTTTTTAACGGATTCAGTTCACAGATAACATTTTGTTTGCTTTTAATAACTGTTGCCTGTGCGACTTATATTTTAATCGCTTTGTTATCAGTGCTTTCTGCCGCTTTCTCTATATTCTTGGTATATTTATACATATTGGTATATTTGATATATTTATATATACATTTTATGCTATTTTTATTTCCATAAATTATTTTATAACTGCTAAGGAAAAGTTAAATTTTAGCACTTTTTAAATGAACTTTGTAAAAAAAAATATTATAAAGAAATTTTACTTATTTAAAGGAGTTCGGTAACTTTTTTAGCGTTTTTTATTTGAGTATTTTACAACATTTTTTTGACGTGCTATTCAATGATTTAACTAATTTAACTGAAAAAAAATTGTCATGGCATATGTAAAACTAGAGCCCCCTCCCCCTCTAAAAAAAGACTATTTTACATTACATTTTTATTTGAAAAATAAATATATCATTTCAAATTCGATTCCTAATTTTATAAAACATGCCATAAGAAACGTCGATAAAGGTATCAAGTAAATTAAAAAAAAATGTGTTAAAGTTTTGGCACTTTTTGCATACTGATAATAGAACATACCAAAAAATGAATTTAACGATTTAACTCAGAGTCATTTAAAGAAAAATGGATTTTTCAAATATTTATAATTACAGAACCTTTACCTAACTTTTCCAGAACATACAAGTGATGTCTAAATACATTTTAAACAGAAAATTGAAAAATCAATATTTTAACCATTTTTTCCCAAACGAAGAGTATGGGGCTCTCTTAAGGCTGTTCTTAACTGCTCTGGTCAACAAGCGCAAAACGTTTTGACATATTTACAAATTCATTTTTTAACGGAAAGATATAAAATTGGAAAGCCTGGCCATGGAAGCGATTTGGAATTGAACTTTTTTTCCCTTTTTTCATCAAACAATTACCTACTGAGTTATAAGCGAATTCGATCACGTGACAAACACGTTTTTCGCCCGCTCTTGAGTGCTCTTTCTCCCTTCGCGCAGAAATTCAGTTCAAAACGCCCACTTTGACTCTATTTTCTGAAAGATCTATTGGGTTTGCAAAAAAATGGAAAAACAGCTCGATGACATAGTTTCTGAACAACAACACCAGCCAGTTTCATGCATTTTCGACCAAAAATAAATTAAAACGTATGTCAGAAAGTTGCCCTTTTGGATTTGAGAACACCCTTAAGTTATTTAGGAATTCGCCTGTTCTCTATAAATTTTAATAGACAATATTCATCTTTGGGGATCGAGGCTACAAACATTCGTCTAATGGGAGCAACATTCAGAACCATGGAGGAAAGAGATAGATGGAGATGCAGTAAGCTGGCTGGGGGTGACGCCAAAAAAGTAGCCCTAAAATCAGCTGCAGTCGGCCCAAACACAAGTACGTTCTTTCACGAAAAAAAGAAGAAAACTTTTAGTAATACAGTTTTTAATTCATATACATTGGAATGCTTTTTTAGAATGCTTTAAAATAAGCAGATCACTTTATTTAAAGAAAAAAAATGCACGGGTGATGTCAAAGAATTCGGTCCCTGTTCCAGACGTTTGTTTTATTTGGGCCGATTGAGAGCATTTAAATTTGAGTGATAACGCGCATGACATTGCAAATCGTTTATACGGCATACTGCATCTACATCTATCTCTTTCCTCCATGATTCAGAACCACACCATTGAAAAGTACTGATGCCTGTGTTTTATCTTTCTGTTGAGTTTTAGAACGCTTCAGGAACAGGTCATACATGAATTGAAGAGCTGTGTGGAAGAACATGTTATGCTACATTTTCTTAAAAAATTATTTTATCTTTTGAACGAAGGTGTTATCAGGTATTCTATTACATGGTAAAGCTAAAATACCAAAGTTCTATTTAGCCTTGAAGATTTAAGACATTATTCATTAATATTTAATATTTTAATATTTAATAATGCAAATAATATTAATATTTTTTAATATTTAAAAATTAAATATGAATAAGTTTTTTTGATAGAGTTTAGTACCACACCTGTTAATATTTTAAACACATGGCATCAAACAGAAAATAAATCATTAAAATTGACAACAAAAACTTTCACATAAAATTTCTTGAAATGTAATTTTTGTTACTTAACATGTTCTTTCACGTAGCTCTTCAATTATTTTTCTCAATTTTGATGCCATTTCATGCGAATTTCTCATTTTATTTAGAAAATGAAAATTGTTAATTTTAAGTAATAAGTTATATATGAATTTTAATTAATAAGTATATATGAATTTATCGAATAATGATTTGTACAAAATAAATTTGAATCATTTGATGTATGCAAAGGGCCTCGGTGCTAAAATTTTCTTTAGGTTTTTTTCTTCATATCGGCTTCACAAAGGCTATTTTTAATTTTTTTCAATCTTCTTTTTTTTTTTTTTTTTTTTTTTTTTTTTTTTTTTTTTGAGGTTTTTTTTTTTTTGTTTTGTTTTTTTATTGAAGATACTTGTATTTAGTGGATGTATCCTAACAAAAAATGTTCAACTAATTCAAAAAAGTAAAAAAAACGGCATTTGAAGAGAATGACCTCAGCTATCCAATACAAAAATCGTTTAAAAATATTAAAATATAAATGAGATGTTTAAAAAAATTTCTCCCATAGGATTAACATGAGAGATCGGATGTTTCCGCGTCAGTAACTGCTTAATGATAGAAACAGCTGATGATAGTGATGAAACATTCTTCCAATTACAAAAAAAAAAAAAAAAAAAAAAAAAGCATACAAATTAAGTACAGCTTTTACTCTATGTCGCTGTTTCCTAATAATTTATATTTGAAAAAATATTGTTCAAGGACTAAGAACGAGATTAAAAAAATTTCCCATATTTAAGATCAAAACTTGCATTTTGAATTTTATGAAATTTCAATGTTTTCCTGCATTAAAAGTACAGTTTTCCACTTTTAGTGCCAGAGAACACTGAAATGTATTGCCTTTTTTTTTTTTTTTTTTGGGGGGGGGGGGGGAGAAGAGGAGGTTCACAAAAAAGTTTAGCCTAGGGACCCGGAAGGTAGTTAATCCGCTTCTGGATGCAGTATGCCTTAAAAACAGTTTACAATATGAAAGCGGTTATCGCTCAAATTTAAATGCACTCACTGGGCCCAAACAAGACATGCACGTGGAATGGAGAACAGGTATTTCATCCTATAACTGCTCCTATTCTCATTTTTAATCGAAATTTTGATCATACTTACGCTCAACACGCGATTTATGAATAAAAATTCGCAACTCTAAAAGCAAAAGCAAATAAATACAGGTTTGAATTGACAAGCGCGTCATAGCACGTGGTTGTGTTTGGGCCGAATGTAAGGGATTTTAGGGTT
Source organism: Maratus speciosus (assembly GCA_963932465.1). Taxonomy (NCBI): domain Eukaryota; kingdom Metazoa; phylum Arthropoda; class Arachnida; order Araneae; family Salticidae; genus Maratus; species Maratus speciosus. The sequence continues at coordinate 555,846,936 of OZ010792.1, forward strand.
ACATTTTCAGCGTGACCCCAGACACCATACTTCATCTCTATTATTTCTCTATGGATTACAACTGTGACGTCACCTGAATATTGTCCATACTAAACTTTTAATTCAAGAACCATCTATATTTATTTATTAGTAGAAAATCTATAAAATCAACATATAAGCATACATTAATTTTACCTTATTGAGAGATCACCGTACTGTTTCACAAAGAGATGATCTATATATATTTATAATAAAACACACATACTACAATATATATTAAAACACACATACACACATAAATAATGCCTGCATTCAACAATTAAAGGTATATATAAATATTATACAGACATACACTCACACAGTGTATGACAGTGTATGTCTGTATAATATTTATATATACCTTTAATTGTTGAATGCAGGCATTATTTATGTGTGTATGTGTGTTTTAATATATATTGTAGTATGTGTGTTTTATTATATTTATCGTAGATCGATGTAATAGTAAAATCTATTCATCGTTGTCCGGTCATCCAAGGCTGTCGCATAGATGGCTGGTGACTTCCCCAACATGGTTTATTAGTGAGAAATTGCAGACTCGGGCATCGGCTGGAGTAGCTCAGTGGTTAGAGCAGCAGTCTTGTATACTGTGGTCCTGGGTTCGATTCCTGGCTCTGGCTAATTTTCACTCCAGTTGGGTTTATTGTATTTATTGTGTGTATGGCTGTATAATATTTATATATACCTTTATATATATTTACTTTATTCACTATACAGGGTGTCTACTCTCAAGGTAGCCAATGGCTAATTCCTAAACCGTTAGTCATAGACATATAGTTCAAATTACAAAAAATGTTTTAAATGAGGTAAAGAAATATTTTAAAAGCAATTTGGGTCAATAAAAACATTTCTTTAAAAATTACGAAATTAAAATTTTTATGCGGTCCTCCGGTTCTATAAGTTATATTTAGTAAAATTTTCCTGTTACACTGACAAGTAAAACAAAAAAAAGTCCCGTTATTCTACGATTAAAATTGTCTGAGTAATAACTGTTTAAAGTCGGAGCATATTTTTTTCTGCAAATTAGGGGTCATTCACAAATCTAGTAGAAATATAATTTCGTCAGATATATTAAAAAAATGGTTGAAAGTAAAATTAACATTGCAATATAAATTTGAAATCTTTAATCATTCTGACATATTAATTCAAAATATACAATTTGTAATAAACATATAAGAAGAAAAAAAAAACAGAATTTTTGTTAAATAAAATGATGAAAATTAACAGTTTTAGCTTTTGATAATTGATTCTTATGCATTCTGTACTGCTGAATCCGAGATTGACCTTCGTTTTTTACTATCACGAAAAGATTTTTTGCAAATCGTAAATTTTAAAGTTAAAAAGAGAAAAAATAGCGAAATTTTAGTACTATAAAATAGATGTCACTGTTGTCTTTTAACTTTTAACAATTGATTTTTATGTATCTTTTACCGCTGAATCCGTAAATGACCTTCACTTTTAACTATCAAGTCAAGATTTTTACAAATTGTAAATTTCAAAAGTTAAAAAATTCAAAGATAAAATTGAACCTCCTCCCCCACCTCATCGGACCCCTCAACTGCTTAGCTGTAAGAATCCCAGTATAAGCCAAAAAAATTGAATAAATTATTGAATTAAATAAAATAAAATAAAATAAAAAGAATTTTACATCTGTTTTATAGCATCAGAATTTCGCTATATTTTAACTTCGACATTCACGATTTGCAAAAAAATTCTAACGTGATAGTTAAAAATAAAGGTCATTTTCAGATTCATTGCTAAAAAGTGCATAAAAATCCATTATTAAAAGTTAAAAAATACAGTCATCTCCTCTATTTTATAGTATCTGATTTTTGTTATTTTTTAACTTTGACAATTTATGATTTGCAAAAAATCCTGACATGATGGTTAAAAATTAAGGAAATTTTCGGATTCAGTGCTAAAAAATACATAAAAGTTAAAAAACACAACCATCGCAGTCTTGTGTTATCTAATCTAAAACTTTTTTGTTAAACCTCTTGGCGGTAATCTATCCGAAATTTTTTGAGTTATCCTGTAAAATAAGTATAAATGGTAACCACCGAAAATCATAATATTAGATTGTCATCGGATTTATGTCAGTATGTAAAATTTAATCTCGATCGGATATTTGAAAAGGAGTTAAAGTTCAAGTACAAATTTTGAACTGGAAAAACATACATACGATCGTTGAAGTTAATAAAAACTTATAAAAATAATACAATTGTTGTTAAAAGAAATCATGAAAAGAAACAGTCTCATATGCTTACAAAATAAAACATATGTTAAAATCCAATCATTTTAGTCAATCTGAAACTTAATAAAATTTAACCCAATCGTAATGCTTGTACGATTTTTTTTTCAAAGCGCAGATGCACATGGAATAAGTTCTTCGAATACTTTAAGCACTTGTTATATGACACCTCAAAGCATGGCGAAATTCATCTGTGTTCAGCTGCAGAAAAGTGGTACAAGTCATGCATTTTTAAAGTTTCATAACTCGGTCAGTTTTAGTGTTATATGAACGGGACTTTTTTCTGCCTTACTTGTCAGTGCAATAGGACAATTATACTAAATATAATTTATAGGGCCGGGCGACCGTATAAAAATTTAAATTTCGTATTTTTTTTTTCTTTTTTTTTTTTTTTTTTTATTGACCCAAATCGCTTTTAAAATATTTCTTTACATCATTTAAAACGGTTTTGTCATTGAACTATATGTCTATGACTAACGGTTTAGGAATTAACCATTGGACACTGTTGAGAGTGGACACCCTGTATATTAATTCTCGCCATGCTATTTCTGCTAAATTGACGAAATTCTAAAAAACTTTCTCTACTCAGCAGACGATATAAAACATAAACACTGAAATAAAAATTCTTTTTAACTAAAAAACAGAAACAGATGCCAACTTTTTTCCTAAAATTTAACCCTCTCTCGTCAGATAAAAAATATATAAAAGAAAAGGAAAAGGAAAAACATAGCAACAAGCCGCCTTTAACAAATAAAATAAATTATCACAGCGCAAGAGGCTAGAACCATGCGTATAAATAAAATATTAATTTACCATCTCTTAACAAACACTATTAAGCTTATTTTAAAAAGTCCTTCCAGCCAGTGCCAGGAAGAAGAGGTAGCTTTCATATTCCTTATTTTTTAAAAGCCAGCTTATATTATTCAAACACACGGAGCTCAAATTAGTGGAACCCGGTTATAGAAGATTAAATACTAATTTTTGTCAATATTGAATATGAATGAGAATTTCGCCAAATTAGTCAGCGTTATCAAAGCTGGTTTTATTAAAGTGATTTATATTTTGTCGCCAAATTCGGTGATATCCCGAATTATATTAATAATTATATTAACCCGAATTATCGGTGATAGCCCGCCATTTTAAAACAACATAATGGGTGCAACAAAGCTCACCAATGAACTTGGTCGAGACCTTAGTAATTCCTGTGCACATGCTTACTCATATCTAAATCGGTTGATATATACCAGAGCTGTTGCAGGCAAAAATCAGATTTTTCAAAATGTCACACACATTCGAAATTCAAACTGCTATATCTCGGCCTTTTTTTAGATAAAGGCAAAACAAAAAATGATCCGGAATCTTTGTAACAAGCTGAAAAACATAAGAAATTTTTTTTTTCAATTTCTAATTTTTTTGTACCTTATTTTAAATTAATTTTTTTTTTTAATTTTTAAATGGCCGCCATTTTGAAACAAGATGGCAGATGAAGTTAGTAAACGAACTTGGGTGGGAGATTGCTATGTACTATGCACATGCCTTGTCACATCATAATCTGTTCATAAATACGCGTGTTATCCCGTGACAAAAATCAGATCGTTTCAAAATGTCAGCCATGCTAGAAATTCAAAGTGCTATAACTCAGCCATTTTTTAAGGAATAGACGAAACGAAAAATGCTCCAGAATCTTTGTATCAAGGTCCAATACATAAGAAAAAAATCTTTTTCAATTTCTAATTTTTTTGTACCTCATTTTAAATTAAAATAGAAAAAAAATTAATGGCCGCCATTTTGAAACAAGATGGCGGATGATGTTGGCCAACGTACTCAGTCGAGACATTGGTATACACTATGTACACACCAAGTTATATCCAAATCCGTTCATAAATACGCGTGTTATCGCGTGACAAAAATCAGATCGTTTGAAAATGTCAGCCACACTAGAATTTCAAAGTGCTATAACTCAACCGTTTTTTAAGATATAGACGAAACAAAAAATGCTCCGGAATCTTCGTATCAAGCTCAAACACACAAGAAAAAAATCTTTTTACGATTTATAATTCTTTTGTACTTCATTTTAAATTTTAAATGTATTTTTTTTTTAATTTTTAAATGGCCGCCATTTTGAAACAAGATGGCGGATGAGGCTGGCCAACGAACTCGTCGAGACATTGCTATGTACTATGCACATTCCTTGTCACATCCAAATCGGTTCATAAATACGTGTATTATCGCGTGACAAAAATCAGATCGTTTCAAAATGTCAGCCATGCTAGAAATTTAAAGTGCTATAACTCAGCCATTTTTTAAGAATAAACGAAACAAAAACTGCTCCGGAATCTTTGTATCAAGCCCAAACACATAAGAAAAAAATCTTTTTCAATGTCTATTTTTTTTGTGCCTCATTTTAAATTTAAAATTTTTTTAAATGGCCGCCATTTTGAAACAAGATGGCGGATGAAGCTGGCCAACGAGCTCGTTCGAGACATTGGTATGTACTATGCCCACACGAAATTTTATCCAAATCGGTTCATAAATACGAGAGTTACAGTATGACAAAGATCAGATATATATATATATATACGTTTTATTGATTCTTCCATTTCATATTATTTGTTTCTATTCTGTTTTCATTTTTAATCAATTCACTTGATTTTAGTGGTTGTTCGGGCACAGGGGAAAATTAATTTTAGCTTTAGCTTATTTTTCCCACAGAAAACAACCATTTTGCTTATATCATTGAATTCTGTGCCCTCGATAACGTAATTCAATGTATAAGCTTTTCAATTTTTGTCGGTGTCCACTTTTTTCTTTTTTCTTCCATAATAATTCTTGTAATATTTTTTTTTTAATACTTACAGCTTTAATTCATTATAATTGACGGTGGCAGGTTATGTTTAATTAATGGTAATATATATATATATATATATATATATATATATATTATTTCAAAATTAATGAAAAATTACCGCATGAATGGCGCTATAGCAGCACATATCAAATGCAATAAAACATACTTCACCATTTCAAAATGCCGAAACACCATAACTCCAAAAGGAAGGTGTATATCTGCAAAAATTTTTAACTATAAAATACTTAAAAAAACAAGAAAGACAGGCAAAAAACAAAAACAGTCTGTTCTTCTGATGATATTGATGATATTTTGATTTTTAATTTTGATTTTTCTAATGAATATGATATTATATATCCAAATTGTTTAAAGTTGAATAGAGCAAACCGTGATGATTATAATGCAGAATTTTTGGATATTTTATTTGAAATTATTGATAATAAATTGATTTTAGATTTGTATGATAAGAGAAATAGTTTTCAATTTTTTACTAGAAGTATGCCACATTCGTTTTCTAATTTGAATGAAAAAATTTACATAAATATCATAATTAATCAATTAATACGCTTCAATAAAATTTGTGGCAGAGATAATAATTTTAATAAAGAGATTTTTAAGTTATTGGCTAATTTATCTTACAATAACAACTACCCTATAAAGTTTTTGAAATATTATTTAAAGACAGTTTTAAAAAGTGAATGGCAACGATGTGGACTAGCGGCATGAACATGTGATTGCAGTCTTCCAGAACTTTCTATATGGCGTATGCATCCTAAAGTCTTGCTAAAAGAACGGGTGTGTATTGATGAATTGAAACGAAGGAAAGTTGCAGACTTGGAACTCTAGTATTTGACAATGGCTTCGGAAGAAAAATTATTTGTTTATTGTTGACGGGTGAGGAACATTATACAGGTATTACTGTTTTTCATGTTTTGAGAAATTTTATTTTGCAGATTTGGGGGGGGGGGGGGGGTGCACGTTTCTTCTGCATTCATGCATGTCAAGTTAATTTCTTTTGTTTTTATTTTAATGGCAATTTTTAAGTATTTTTCTAAAAGACTTTCTTATTAATGCTTTTTTGTTTTTGTATGATAATTTTTGTATTGTTAATATTATGCTTTTTTATTTTAATTTGGGTTATTTTAGTTTCTTATGGAATTTGGATAATGAAATGACAATAGTTTTTCTGTATTGAATGCGGGGTGGACGTGTGTTCAGAAACCTGCAAATTTTAAAAGTGGGGGTGGAGTTAGTTTTTTGTCTGTCCTCCCACTGTAGAAGAACAGACTGTTTTGTTTTTTACCTGTTTTTCTTGTTTTTTTAAGTATTTTATAGTTAAAATGTTTTGCAGATATACACCTTCCTTTTGGAGTTATGGTGTTTTGGCATTTTGAAATGGTGAAGTATATATATATATATATATCAATTTTGAACGGAGGGTGGTTTTGGGGTCTAGGGGTCATAATCGGTGAAAATATACCAAAATTTTTCGGAATCGTTTTCCTCCGAACGGCTGCAATACGTAGCTTTTTGTAATGAAAGCTACTTAAAACCCTAGGCACATAATATGTAATGGATATTGAAAAGTTTATATAAATTGATACTACAAGAAATTTATTTATTGATTGATGCTACAGAAATATCATTTATTTATAGATATTCCATAAATATGATTTTATATAAATTTATAAAAATATATAAAATAAATGTATAAAAATATAATATAATAAACTATATTTATCTTGTAAACGAAATAGCTCCTTTTAATGTTTTTTTTTACAGTTCTGAACAAAATGGAACATCAATTTTATTTTAACATTTTAAAAATTCCTTTATCTTTAGCATAAACATATATCAACATCAAAACAACACCGACGTTCACTCGGTATGGAATAAATTATTAACTTGTAAAAGACAATAAAAAAGAAAAATATATTGCAAATTAATTTTTCCTAACAAATAAAATAAATTATCACAGTGCAAGAGGCCAAAACCATGCTTATAAATAAAATATTAATTTACCATCTCTTAACAAACACTATTAAACTTATTTTAAAAACGCTAGGCACATAATATGTAATGGATATTGAAAAGTTAATATAAATTGATACTACAATAAATTTATTTATTTATTGATGCTACAGAAATATCATTTATTTATAGATATTCCATAAATATGATTTTATATAAATTTATAAATATATATAAAATAAATGTATAAAAATATAATATAATAAACTATATTTATCTTGTAAACGAAATAGCTCCTTTTAATGTTTTTTTTTTTTTTTTTTTTTTTTTTTTTTTTTTACAGTTATGAACAAAATGGAATATCAATTTTATTTTAATATTTTAAAAATTCCTATATCTTTAGCATAAACAATATACCAACATCAAAACGGCACCGACGTTCACTCGGTGTGGAATAAATTATTAACTTGTAAAAGACACTTATTATTTTACTGCGCCTGTAAAACTGTATTTCCCGCGGTAAGTGTAACATTGTACGGAAAATATTTTGTTAATATGTTGAAACATCAAAATTCATCACTTTTTTTGGTAGATTTCGTATGCAATACTTACTATTACATTATCCCCTATGTTGGAATTTCAGAAAACTTTTTGCAGATGTACACCGATCATGACCCGTAGAACCCAAAACCACACCCAGTAAAAAAATCTTATCTGTCTATCTATCTACCTATATCACTTTTTTATGGACACGATAACTTCCATAATTTTGCACAAATGTTTTCCAAATTGATACATAAAATCAATGGGCATAAAATATCGGTCAAGTATCGTTAATGGGCAAAATCGAACCAAGGGGGTGGAAATAGGGAGGGGTTTTGTGAAAAACGAAACCCCCTCCCAGAACTTCTTAATTATAATAATTTTCGACTCAGTTTAAAGTTTTTATTACTTCTAAAAAGAGGGCCAAAAATTTATGTATGACGGATTTTTGATAAAATTAAAAATGGGCTCAAGGGGCGAAAAATATAGGGTTTTGGGGAGAAAAAAATTCTTAACTTCGTCAATTCTCAAGATATCAAATCCAATTAAATTTATTGTAAATTGTCTTAGTATTATCTATAACTTTTATAGTGACAAGTTTTTGATAAGACCAATTCTTAATGCAAAATAAAATAAATAAATAAAAAATAAAATAACATAAAATAAAATAAAATAAATAAATAAATGAAAACGAAAACAAAAAGAGGGGGTTGAAGAAGAAAAAAATCCATAACTTCGTCAATTCACAAGATATTCAGTCCACTTAGATATATTATACATCTTCTGAATATTATCTACAACTTTTATATTGACAAGTTTTTGATAGGACCAATTCTTACAGCAAAAACAAATTAAAAATACACAGAAGTTGAAGAAAAAAATGTTGTATTACTCAAATCCAAAGTGCTCATTTTAAAATTCCTTTTTGCTTTCAAATGCATCCAATTGGTAGGTTCACTTACTCAGAAACTATATAATGTGCCGTAATGGTCGATTTTTTGGTAGAGGCAGAATATATTTCATAAAAATGATGTCGAAGTGAGCATTTTGAACCTAATTTGTCGGAGCGATTGTCTTGGAAACGAAAAATATTGTCCTACTGAGAAAATAATTGTTTATAAATCAAGTTCCTATTAACTGAACTAAAAATAAAATCATAAGTCGCTTAAAAATCACGTCAGAAAATTTCATGTTTTTCCTTTTACAAATGAATTTGAAAATGTGTCAGAAAATTTTAAGCTGTTGAGCATGGGGATATATTTTTTTAATACTGCTTTAATATGGTTCTGATAAAACCAACTCTTATATAACAACGAACTTAAAAACTCGTCAAAAGCGGCCAGATAAAATTGTTAGTGGGTTTATCTCTAATCATGAGTTAGTTTTTGTTGGTGAAATGAGTACTTAACTTCAAAATCTACCTGCGCCTGTAGGCCGAGCCGGCAGGGATTTTTTTCCCCCAGACTTTTTTTCCCCATATCAGGGTGACTAAACGAAACTCCTGAGTGCGTAAAACATATTGTTATAAAAGGTTCATACTTTAATCGTGATCTTAGACAGACCCAAAATTGAGTAATGTACAACAACTGGTGGCCATTCACCAAAATTTGGGAAAAATTTCGCTTTGCCACTGTGTGATCCGACGAGTCCCCCTAAAATAAAGTTGTTTTACAGTGTTTCTTTTTTTTTTGGGGGGGGGGGCATTTTAACCCTTTATGACTGAATTATGACTTCATGAAAGTTTTATCTTCTAAAGCATTTTTCGACAATTGTTTAAACTACATTAGAAGATTTACATAATCATATAATAAATTTCAGAAGGATTTTGAAGGATTCATTAATTTAGAAGTATTCATTATAGGGATTTTGTGCAATATTTATATCCCCACTCAAATCTTTTATTTAAAATATTTTTCTTAGTATTTTGTAGAATTAGGAAATGTAGAAATATAATGTTCTTACAATAGAAATATAGAAATATTTCCGAATTGAAAAATACCCCCCACCCCCTTCCCAACGCCAAGACAACTGAAAAGATGCAAAGGCAAAAGACATCATCGTTTTAAAAATATTTTTGTTTCGTGTAACCCATAATGCTTTTGGAACAAGATAAAGTAATGCATCTATAAATCATTCTAAACTATAGTACTACTAATCGATGTATTAAATGAATTTTATAACAAGTTGTTTTAATATTACTTATAAATACCGTCAGTAAATGAAGGGTTAACTCGGGGTGCGGGGGATAAACTTTTTTGAACTATGTCAAGTAGTATATCGTTTATTATGCATTTTTAAAATTCTGAACAGAATCGAATGACACCGTCCGCAAGTCGATACGATCATTCGTTACAAAGTTACGTCAGGTTTTATGAACACAAAGTCGTGAATAGTTTTATGAATACAAAATTATGAGTGCATGAATTTTGACAACTTTAATGACCTTGAAAAAGACTCAGATGATCCCGATTTTGATTATTGCTATGTGGAGGACATTTAATGAGTTTGAGATCATTTAACGTGATATAAAGAACATGTTTTGAACGTAAAATAAATGTGACAAAGCTCTGCTCGATAATGAAATATAATTTTCGACTTTGTATTCATACAATCTACATAACTCTGTAACGAATGTTGCGGACGGTGTCATTCGATTCAAAGTTATGGAGACCGTGGACCTTTATTTGAGCAAAAATTCACCCCAAAATCGACATTTCTTTTTTGTGAGTGTTTTTATTCTCCAAGTTGCACTACGTCATTCGTGGAAAATCGCATGCAGATGCGATTGTTTTACGCGAAGCTACAAGAGTTTTAATTTTGTTCAGAAACAATTTTTGGCCTTTTAATATACCATAATTGGTGTCCATAATTAAACGACCCTACTTTAAAGTTGTCTACAGGCAAAACTATTGTTCATAAAGTTGTTAAATTCTGTGAAAGACAATAATAAAAAGATGGAATTTGTTTAAGCTAAAAAATATAAATAAAAATTGTTCAAAATTTCACCACCAGAGGGCAGTTTTTAATAAATTATACATTTAGCATTACGATAGTTTAGAAATTTTATTTACAGGATGTTCATAATTAATCTACCCTATTTTATTAATCATACACTGGCCTCCAAAAGTTAAGGTACAGGGACTGGATGCTTTCGATTGCACACGTTCTGTCGAATATCTACCAACATTATTGGCGAATTGTTCTTGAACTTCTAGGATGTAAAGAACATGTTTGATTTTATATTTCTCGGTGAAGATTTTTCGGGGGGGGGGGGGTACAATTAGGGGGCTAATAATAAATTTAATAATAAAATAATATTTGCGATCACCCATGTAACAGAAAAGGCTGGAAATGGTTTGTCACTGTGGTAAATGATTATTTGGGTCCTGTTCAACGTTTGTATGCATTTGTGTAAGCATAGCACTCATATTCGTGAAGATGCTAACGTTTTTGTGAAAAATTCAAACGTTTTTGTTTATAGCATACAGAGTTTTCAACCAAATTTAACACAACTTTCCGAAAACTTGCCAAAGAGTAGTAGAACCAGTATACTGCAATTAAAACGTGAATATATTGAATATTTGGTGAGATATGGGCATTTTTACGAGATAATTTTTAACTGCGCATGCGCGGAAGATTTCAAAATTTTTATTTCATAATTTGGTAGTCAGTATTTTGGGGCAACTTCTATAAAAAGTCCAGTCAAATGTTGTGAAAACTTATAAAGATATAGTGAGCTGATTGAAAAGTTGTGGAAAATCCCTTATAATAAAGCTATTTTTAGGAAAGCAACTCACTATATCGACCCTATCTTTGTGAATTTTCGCGATATTTGACTGGACTTTTTATATAAGCTGCCCTCAATAGCTGACTACCAAATTATATAATAAAAATTTTAGGATATTCCACGCATGCGCAGTTAAAAATTATTTCATACAAATGCCCATATCTCATCAAATATTCAATATATTCATGTTTTAATTGCAGTATACTGTTGCTACTGTTCTTTGTCAGGTTTTTGGAAAGTTGTGTTAAATTTGGTTGAAAACTCTGTATGCTATAAACAAAAAACTTTTGAATTTTTCACAAAAACGTTAACATCTTCTCGAATATGAATCCTATGCTTACACAAATGCATACAAATATTGCACAGTACCCAAATACTCATTTACCACAGTGACAAACCATTTCCAGCCTTTTCGGTTACATAGGTGATCGCAAATATTATTTTATTATTAAATTTATTATTAGACTCTTAATTGTACCCCCCGATAAATCTTCACCGAGAAATATAAAATCAAACATGTTCTTTACATCCTAGAAGTTCAAGAACAATTCGCCGATAATGTTGGTAGATATTCGACAAACCGTGTGCAATCGAAAGCATCCAGTCCCTGTACCTTAACTTTTGGAGGCCAGTGTAATTAATCGACCCTAAGTTGTCTACAGACGGAAACTATAGTTCAGAATGTTGCGAATTTTTTTAGAGGACATAATAAAAGTAAGGGAATTGGTTTGAGCGAAAAAAAAAAAGCAATTTATCAAATTACAACGACCATTTGGAAAACAATTTTTTTGAAGACTAAAATTTAAGACATAAAAAATCGCACGGAGTTGATCATACATTACGTAAGGCCATGAATTAAACATTAATAGTGTTATTACACATAAAAATTGCAAGCCAAAAATATCGCCTGCGACCCGTCAGATTTCATGAAACTTAAGTATTATCCACCTGAAACTTAAGTAAATATCCAAGCATTTCATTGGCTGTTCGGGAAAAGGTTTTTCCATCGTCAGATTTCCAAGAAATCTGACGGCCAATTTTAAATGATATTTCATTCCTAAACTTCTAAACATCCGACACTATTACTTTTTACACCGTCGGATAGAGAAAAAAATGTATTTTTAAATGCAATTTGTTTGAAAGCTCTGTATCTCAATTTGTTTCTGAGTTATTAATTTTTTTTGTAGTTTTTATTACTTTTTTGTCATAGTGGCAACAGAAAGTATCCATCGTTGTTGAAATTAAAGGGAAATACAGATTACTGTATAGGCCAATCAGAAAACGAATAAATTGCGGATTAAACCAATGGAAACCTTCAGATATGCTTTTCATTTCTCATCCTAACGAGAACAATAACCCTTTTTCCAAATGGTTAAAAATAGGAGGCCATTTTTTAACGAATTACACATTTAGCATACATTTATGATAGTTTAACAAATTTTGTTATAACCAAACATGTTCTGCATGACTTTCATCATCTTCAGATATCGTCTGGTATCGTAAGATAGCCTGTTCCACAGTTGGCCGCAGTGTATTCTGGGAATTGCTATGAACATAATCGTGAAAGGCTGTCATTAGAATAAGGTTAAGTTAACAAATAAAATTTTTAAACTATCCTAATGCTAAATGTGTAATTTGTTAAAAATCGGCCTCTGGTGGTGAAAGTTGAACTATTTTTATTTATATTTTTTATAGCTTAAACAAATTCCCGTCCCTTTATTATGTCTTTCATAAAAATTCACAACTTTATGAACAATAGTTTTGTCCGTAGGCAACTTTAAAGTAGGGTTGTTTAATTATGGACACCCTGTACTTTAAATCTTTTTTTTTCTAAATACTGATGTCAGCTTTTTTTTAATTTTTGAAATGCTCCCTGCTACTTACAAGGAAGGTCTCCATACGGGCATACTCAGAAAAATCTGAAAAAATTACAAAATGTTCTTCTCATATGGATATATATGTTTATAAAAAAATTTTTGGCGGAACCCCGATACAGCGTCCGTAAAAAAAATAACGAAATTTTCGTTTATTTGGCGATTTATCACCGGTTGGCGATGAAAAAAAAAATACGCTTTTATGTAGGAAAAACTTTTTATGTTGAATTTGTTTATACTAGTTTAATTTAAATAACTTTAGTTTTGCCATTTTTTATTTGTTTTAACTATAGTTTTGTCATTTTTAGTTTGTTTTAACTACAGTTTCTCATATATATTTATATGAATTTATAATAAAATTTAAATATCATATTTTACGATTTAAAGCAAAATTTAAATTGGTTTAAATTATTTCAAGCTCAAAAATTAGGCAGATAGAACACTGTCGATTTGATTTTGTTGCTATGGAAACGACTTCGTCTTTGATAGGGAAATGTATTATGGCAATCAAATGTCAGCTGACTATAACTTAAAATAGATATCTGCAACTTGCAAAGCATAGAAAATATTTTTTTCACAGTGATAAAATTAAATAACAATAGCAACAAGCAACATATATATGTAATAAAAAATATATATATAATAACTTCTTTCATTGATTAAGTTTAGATTCATTAAAAACCGTGCATTCTAAAAAACAATTAATAAACAATTTTCAGAATGCATTAAAATCGTTTGCTTTTGGCGAGGCTTTTTGATCGCGTGACACTTTCGTATCTTCGCGCCAAATATTTGAAAGTATATTATTTTTTTACAGACTTTCTACTGAAATTCCGCCGTTAAATTTGACTGATCCCTTATTACATACATGAGTAGTTTCACTAGCATTTTTTTCAACATATTCTGAGTATGCCCTGTATGGAGACCTTCCTTGTTAGTTTTTGATCAAAATTCATGAAACTGATAAGGAAGAATCCTGATATTGCTTTAAAAGAAACTGTGTATGCCTTTTTAAATTCGACTTTATTAAAACAATTAAATTTGACTTTTAACTTATTATAAGGCATAATTTTGAGGAAAATCGATATGGAATTCAGAAAAATATATCTCTAAAGAATTAATTATTTAAGGGATTAAAAAACCGATACACATAGAGTTATTTTTAATAGAGTTTTACGTGATTAAAATCCAAAATCGTGGAAATGTCTAAAAAATTCAGACGCAAGGGGCATTTTAAAATTTCGTTTTAAAATTTTAAATTTTTTAAAAGATCTTAAAATTATGATAAGATTGGAAATTTTTTTTAAAGTGTTCTATATACTTATGGTGAAATATACATTTGCACAAAATTTCAAATCTTTGTTATCAAAATTAAAAGAAATTCTTTTAAATGTCCATTGACCCCTTAAGAAATACATAATAAGCAATACCCCCACTTCACCTATTGAAAAAAGTTGAATTCACCCCAGACGAGTTAAAATGCCCACCTTTTTCCTCCCAAAAACAACGGTAAAACAACTTTATTGTTTGGGGACTCATCAGATCTTCATTTCTAGTGCCAAAACGTTGTTCTTCGAAAATTTTGATGAATGGCCATCAGTCATCTAAACAAGTTTGTAAGTGTGATCACAGATCGCACAGACGGTTTCGTTTAATATTCCTTTCAAAACACTGTATCCTTTCGCAATATCTGTTAGTTCCACATTTCGCAAACAGGGGACGAAACTCCGATTTACACATTATCCGTAGATATATTAGTCGAGGGGATCGGGCCCATAGCACCCGCCCCTGGCGGTAAAAATTGGAACTAAAATATGTACGGCTATGGTGCATAATATGAAAGAGTGTTCAAAGGAGTGTCGACAAAAGTTAGAAAAGTGCACCTTGGGTAAAAAGGGTGGAGGTTAGAAAAATTGCTAAAAATACAGAAGTTAGAGCCCGGAGGAGTAAATAATACAAAACTTTTTGAAAATTTTATGATTTTTCGCGTGATCGCAAGTGTTCTGCTATAAGTATGCAAAATTTCACATCTACAACTTAATTAGGGGCTGAGTTAGAAAAATTGCTTAAAATACACAGAGTCCAGGACGAAACCCTAAAAAACACTATTTTACTTGCACTATTAACAAAAATTGACAGCTATGATTCAGTTATCGAATTAAAATACCTATAGAGATGTCGATACCAGGGCTTAATTTCTAATAAAAAGAAAGTCAGGGATGTAGTGGAGGGTATACGGGGGTATACGCCGTATATACCCTCTGGATTTTTTTAAGGAACACCGCATACCCTCTGTTTCTGAAGAAAGCTATAGTATAAATACATTAGGGTATACTCTCTGCCTTGAGCGTATACCCTCTGCTTATAACGTATACCCTCTGTTTTTTTTTACGACTACACCACTGAAGAAAGTACCGGAGCCCTACTATTCTGCGGTACTGCCGTTATTAACAACTGTACCGTCCCCCCCCCCACCCCCCTGTCACTCCAATCTGCATATTCATATTTCATACATTATTTGCAAAATGTAAAGCATTTTTCTTTTTCTTTAGCAAAATAAAAATGCTAAATATATTTATCAGCATACTCTTAGCAGTCAAGTATTCCACTTTTTTGTTATTATTCCTTCCGAACAGTAATTTTTGCTTAATTTTAATGTTAATTAATTGCAGAATTCTGCGATAAAAGGTAAGGATTATGATTCAGAAATAGAGTTAACACAAAAAGGGATAGTTCGCAGCTATGCTTTTTTATGAACAAATGAATGGAATTTACAGAAATTAATATTTATATGATGAAGAACAATGTTTTTCAATTTCCTATAAAAGTTGCATATGTTAACTATAATCGATTCTTTCCGCATAACAATGCTTTGTGGTGAGTCCCTGAAAATCAGATTAAATTAAAAATTTGACATCGTTATCGGAAAGATTCGAGGCTTTTATAGAAAAAGAGTAAACACTGTTCGATTGAAATTAAGCAAGATAGAAATAGAAGACAAAAAACGTCAACAAACAAAAACCCAATCTGATACTCGTTGGCTGAAAACAGAAAATATTCTTTTCGGATTAGACATCTAAATAAAAAATAAAATAAACCAGCCAATTAAAAATTATCCTACTGTCACAAAAGAAACTCGAACTGAAAGCAAATTCATTGTTTTCAACACGTCGCCGCCATCAATGCCATAAATTTGCAAATATCACTAGAATAGAAAAACGCGATTTCTGTTTTCCCTTCATTCAGAGCAAAATAGCATTAAAATGATTTGAAATAGAATATAATACGTAATTTTGGAGAAAAAGTTCTTTTTTCTATACATGAATACATAAAATTTTGAATGTAAGATAGATTGAGCTTGAGCCAGTCTAAACCCAAAAACTGATATAAAAATTGAGACCGTTACATTTCCATTTCCTACGTGTGCGACACATTACTACAGATATAAGTGTTTTGATAAAAAAGAACGCAAAAGCTTGACGATGGAAAGGAAAGGAAAGGGTAATTTAGGCTTCGGTTTTTCAGAAGCGCTATTGCACTGAGCTCCGTTGGGCTCCGGCGCAAATTAAGCCCTGGTCACTATATTCCTATATACTATCTCTACATTTACATAATATAATGCATTTAAGATGTTACCGGGGATATTTTTCTTTCTTTACGTATTTAAATGTTAAATAATAAATAATGCGTTCTAGATGTTTTAAAAACGCATCTTTTGGAGTGAAAAAGCGTTAAATAAACCAAAAATTTATCATCTAAATTCCGGAAATTAAGAGAAATATTACCCTTCTCTTTTGGGTGTCTTTTATCTTTGTTTCACAATTCATAAAAAATAAAAATGAAAGCAAACACCAATAACTGGTAATGGATGGGGCAAGGAAAAAAAAATACATAAAAAGATTGACGTTCGATTAATAAGCGAATGGAATTTTTTTAATTATGCCACTTGTATCTTCGCCTAGAAAACAAATGATGGGTATTTAATACAAGCTTTGAATACTTAATTCTTATCCTTTGAAAGCTGGCCTGGTTCCTCAATGAAAAGTTGCAGTAGTACGGTCAGGTTTTTATTTTACCGAGGTTGGTGTTAAACGTCATGGCCACTTAACCAACCGTAACGCTCGCACCGATATGACGTCACGGACATTTTCAGTGTTGCGTCAGCGGCAGACGACTTTTCAGTTGTTGCCGTGCTTAGTTTTCATTTAGCAGCGGCTGAACTGTCGATGTGTGTCACCTGGAATCGTTTGCGGCATGGATGTTGCGATTAGTGCGGGAGATTTGTTTTTTAATGAGAGATTCTTACTTTTAATTATTTGTGAATTGAGTGTAATATTTTGTGAGTGAATAGTTATATAGGTTAAATAGTTTTGTGTTTATTTGAAAATAATAATAACTGGATTATTTCAACAGTTTTTAAGCACTACACTTGTCATATGCTGAGCAGTTTCGGATTTTATGATTAAATAGCATGTTAAAGCAATATTAAAGTAATTTAATAGACAAATTATTATATAAATAAAGGCCAGATTTCCGTTTATTTTTCTCAAAATGAATTAATTTTATTAGAATCTTGATCCTCTTATGCGTATTCTATCATTTAGTGCTTCAATATTTATATTATTTTATTTTGCACATACGTTTTTGCATATTAATATTATATAAATATTAACTTATTTGAATATAATAATTCAACATTTATAAAAAAAAAAATATTCTAAAGGTGCAAATTAAATCAGACGCAAAGGAGACCGTTCAAGCATGTGGAGATTTTTGTGAGATAACAATTTAGAATTATTGTTAGTGTGTGTTAATTTAAGGCCTGCATTTATTTATCGTCAGTGACAACCAACTCATATTTTGTAAGTGTGGAAGATTCTGTTACAAAACATGTGTCCGTTTAATTTCGAAAAAATTACGTAATTTAAACATGGCAACTCATGCTTCAAGGGATTATCTTGTACTCCATATCCTGCATAACCGTGCTGTGAAAAAGCACGTGCTCTAAAGAAGGATTTTGTTCTCTCTAAAGTCACAAAACTGGCGAATTCTGTGGCTAAGAGAAGTAACAGCATGACTAAGCTTCGCAGGTCTGGATCTATGGATTTTGGTAATGCTAGCGTGGCTAATGTTTTGGATGTCGCCAAAGCACTGTGTTTGGCATGCAAGCAGAGATCCAAACCTAAGAGGAGCTTTAGTCTGTTTCAAGTTAAGGTAGGAAACTTTTCTTTCTATTAGAACATATTTAGTATAAATAATGTAAAAAATATATTTTAAGCAATTAAGTAATTACTAATTTTAAAAAAAATATGCGTAATTCTTGTAGAAGCTAATATATAGGGTAGATGTACCAGTAATGGACTAAATAAATGCTAAATAAAATGATTTAAAAATAAAATTGCAGAACTGACTTTTGCGGCCACTGATCTGCAGATTTACCAGTTTCATTACTAGATTACTACTATAAATTTAATATTATAGTATTTTTTTTTTTATGTACAGAGTAGTTTTGTCAGACATGGATGATCAAATATTTAAGGTAGAAAGTAATATATTTTTAATAGCTCGGGTAATTTAAAAAATAGCCTTTATTTAAATGGGAGAGGGCTTGAACCCCATGAGCTCCTCCTTTCTCTGTGACCTTTAAGAACTATTTATGCTTGCTGATGGATTTGATTGATTACTAGATTAAAAATTACGCAAGGCATAGTAAAAAATAATAATAATAATAATTTCCTTATAACATTAAACAAATTATTAATCACATAAAATTAATTAAAAGCAGCTATTTATAAAAAAATTTGGACACCTGTCTTAAAACCCTAAAAATAAAGGAAATTTTGTAAATGGCCATTAGTATATAAAATTCGAAGTTTTTTATTACTATCAAAACAGAAACATATACATTTTAGAAGAAAATAAAGAATATATAAATTTATTAAATGAAGCTCTTAGCATATTCATTAAGATTTTCACTGAAAAACAAGGGAAATTCGAAACATTATTTTCAGCTTCCTGATTGGTTTGATTAAAAGTTGTCAACAATAACGCAGATTATAAAACATGCAAGGGAGAATTATGAAAAAAAATTATATAAGCAAAATTTTTATTGTTTATTTATTTATTTTATAAACAAAAAACTTTGAAGGGTGTCCATTACTGGCACATCTACACTACATGCTTTGCTAAAACAATAAACAAATAATCTAAAATTAATTAAATGAGCTATAAACAGGGATCTGTCCAGACTTTTTTCACAGGATCTTGTTTTTGTGAAATTCTGAAAACTCTAGCCATAAGTTTGTAAATTTGAATTTATCGTTATATTCAGGTTCTTTTTAAACTATTTTTTAACAAGATACTTTATGTATAACATAGGTAGATTGTCGATTCTCTGGCGACTACATCTGTCTTGTGATAGGTCAGATTTTGTTTTAAAAAATATTAAATTTGTAAAATATTGTCCTGTTTTAAGATGAAAACATTTCTGAAGAGTCCTTTAAAGGACCCAAGTTTTTCATAAACAGATCCCTGATAAAATGGAGTTTTAAAAAATGTTGTTTGGATGGGAAGAGAATAAAGGCAGTTAATAAATCACGGGTACATCGCTTTGAAATTTTAGTGTGACTCTATATTGTTTCAAACATGTGATCGTATATTAAAATTTATTTCTTATGCAATAACGCTTTCCGGACTATGGATGCATCTTCAACACGTGCATACAGTAATTGTTTTTGGTACCAGTAATAAAGAAAAGTAATACTTAGCTTATTCAATTAAGGCATTTCCATGAATTTATAACTAAAGGTGGTTACTTAAAAAAAGTGGTGCTGACCAAATGAAATGCGTACGAGATGTTGATCCCGAAAAGATTAAATATACATATATATCAATTTCTCCGTGAAAACCTTCATAAATATTATCTAAACGGTTTGTCTCGATATAGATAATAATTCTTTGTCAGTTAACAAAATGAATAGAGGTCTAAAAAAATTAGAACATTTTATACTATTTAAACACTGAAAACTCGTGACTTACTATTTCTCTGAAATTTGACTTTAATTCTTCTTTATGCAGGTTAAGCAATAATAATACTAAATACGTTTTTCGTTGAAGAATAGTATAAAAGTTAGTTAAATAGTATAAAAAAATTACAACATTTTATACTATTTAAACACTGAAAACTCGTGGCTTACTATTTCTCTGAAGTTTGATTTTAATTCTTCTTTATGCAGGTTAAGCAATAATAATACAAAATACGTTTTTTGTTGAAGAAAAATTTTATTATAAATAAAATTGTGCGTTATGTATAAAAAGGATCCGAAATTTTGATACCGTACACGATACGGCCCGAACGAAAAATATCTTGACCCACCTGGTCCAGTGTAAAAATTAAAAGTGCAGCCGGTTCGGCCAAACTCCATTTCTGCAAAATATGTCCATATTTCTTTCCAACCTTATGCTACAATTAAAATTTTCTTAAAAGAATACTGTATACACATTTATAAATTATTTTAAACTATGGCTTTTTCTTCTTTTTTTTTTTTTTTTTTTTTTTTAGTTTATATGTCCGTAAGCCGCGGGATACGAAATAACAAGATTAATACTTACAAAATTATATACACGAAGGCTTTAAAATAATAATAATAAAGTTTCGAAGAGAGGAGAGGCCGATTTTGTTAAGCATCGGCCGAATGTGGCCATATTGGCTATAGGAGCAATGCTTTTAGGGAAGACCTTTGCAGGGAAAGTGAGAAGTTTAGAAGGTACGAAATTAGTGTTTAAAAATCATTATAATTATAAAGAAAGAAACAGTAGATTTGTTTTTAAAGAATATTTTCTCTGTTACATGTTTAAAAAAAAAAAAACTTATTAAATATACCAATAATAGTCCGGGGGCCGATAACATTCAAATCCCCGTGATCTCGGAATTGGAAATTTTTTTTAAATGTAAATCGATAGCAAAAAATCCTACGAATTTTGTTATTATTTTGCTTTGAATTTTTACCGGTGGCTTCTTTATTTAGCGCAGTTGTTCCCAACCTTATTTTGACCGCACCCCCAGAGTTGTATAATATAGACGCACACGCGCACCCCATGCGCGGAAAATTTTCCGCAAAATTCGGAACTTTGCGGAAAATTTCTTAGGAAAAAAAACCCCCAAAAAAAACATAATTTTTGTTCTTGTATTTTTTTTTTTTTTAAATACTGAAAAATTAAAAATGTTCCCCAATTTTATGTACGATTTATTTATTGTTTGGTAGGGGTGATTCTGTTCCGAATTTTCCGAAATTTTAAGGTATTCGGTTCCGAAAATTTTAAAAAATCGGCCATCAGTCCAAAAATTCAGATATAAAAAAATATCACTAAAATATATTGCGGATTTCAACAAATGGTCGCCGAAAATAAACCAATTCCGTCAATCGTTCGCAGAAAAAATAACCAGTTTTGCCAAAGCATCGCGGAAAAAACGCGAATTTCTTTAAAGAATCGTGGGAAAAAAATAATTTTGTCAAAGAATCGCAGGGAAAAAACGAATTTCGTAAAAGCATAGCGGAAAAAACGAGAATTTTGTCAAAGGATCGCGGAAAAAAAAAACGCAAATTTCATAAAAGAATCGCGGAAAAAAAATAATTTCGTCAAAGGACCGCGGAAAAAACGCGAATTTCTTTAAAGATTCGTAAAAAAAATAAAAAATTGTCAAAGAATTGCAGAAAAAAACGCAAATTATGTCAAAGAAGCGCAGGAAAAAAACGAATTTCGTAAAAGCATAGCGGAAAAAGCGCGAATTTTGTCAAAGGATCGCGAAAAAAACGCAAATTTGTAAAAGAATCGCGGAAAAAAACTAACTTCGTCAAAGGATCGCGAAAGAAACACGAATTTCGTAAAAGGGACGCGCATTTCATCAAAGGATCGGGAAAAACACAAATTTCGTCAAAAGATCACAGAAAAAAACGCGAATTTCGTCAAAGGATCGCGAAAAAAAGCGAATTTCGTCAAAAATTTCCAGAAAAAGCAAATTTCGTCCAAAAAGTGCAGGGAAAAACGAATCTCGTAAAAGCATAGCGGAAAAAGCACGAATTTTGTCAAAAGATCGCGAAAACAATGTAAATTTCGCCAAAGAACCACCGAAAAAAAACGAGAATTTCGTCAAAACGCCGCGAAATAAAGAGTGAATTGCGTCAAAAGACTGCGAAAAAAGCGTGAATTTCGTCAAAAGATCGCGAAAAAGTGCAAATTTCGTCAATGGTTCGCGGGAAAGAAACTCATTTCGTCAAAGGATAGGAGAAAAAAACGCATTTTGTCAAAGGATCGCGAAAAAAGGGGCGAATTTCGTCAAATAATAGGGAAAAAACGCAAATTTTGTCAAAAAATCGCGGAAAAACGGAAATTTCGCCAAATGATCGCGGAAAAAACGAGAATATCGTCAAAGGGCCGCAATAAAAACTCATCGGTCTCTTTAATGATGATACCTATGAATGGACCTCTCCTTACAAAATGTGATTCAGTTGTTTCAGAAGCAATGCCCATTACTTCTGTGAACAGAGTGATTGGCCTTTTGTGAGAAGAGATCACAATATTAAGGATTGGGCTGTTTCTAAATCAATTGATAAAATAACTGATAGGAATTCACCCCTCCTTATCATGGATTTTTAGCTTTATTATTTTTTTAACCAACATAATTATTGTGTAATTAATATTAATTAATTTTTTATTTAAATGGTAATTATTTTAAAACTGCTGTTTTTAATTCATGCCGTCAAAGTAATATAACTCGTTATTTTATTAAACATTAAATTAATTTTCAGAAAGTTTTTGACCCGATATTTACGTGCGCAGAAAGCTTTTGGTTTTATACAAGTCTGCGCACCTCATCTAAACATCTCTAAAATCACGATGCTACCCCAGTCTACAGCATTTAGATCTTATTACATAAAAAATAAACTTCTATTTTCCCGTTAGGAGTCGAATATAAGATTATCTCTGATAAGTGATTTCATATTCTTTAATTTATCAAAATCATATTTTTCTGTTACAAGTGTGTTTTCAACAAAACTTTATAAATGCTAAAAAAAGTTTTTTTTTCTTTTTTTGCGATTTATTACAAATTAAAAAATGATAAATAGCCTGCATTATTACCTTCGTAAAATTTCTTTAAATCTCTCTCATATTTTTTTATTTACATCTGATAGAATTGATGCATTTTATAATGGATTTTAGTACTTCATTAAGAACTAGTCGGATATACCAATCCCAAAACTTTCTTCTATCTCATGCATGTTAATACTTGAAAATTAGCTCTCACACTAACAAAATTAAACGGCAATCTATGCCCATCATGAGGATTCTATAGATATGAAATTCCGTGCATTAGTTCTTGAGATATGGCTATCTACGAAATCGTGTAAATGCAGCAAAATTCAGCTTAGCAGCCCCAACTATTGAGTGCTTTACACCAAAACCTATGTTAAACAAAACTATTAAGCAACCACTTACGTCAAAGTCTAACTGAATCTGAAGTTTGGGGAAAATCCGTGCATTAGTTTTTGAGATAGAGTTATTGCGAAAATCATGAAAATGCCAGCATAGCAGCGCCACCTATTAGACGATTAACACCAAAACCTAATCAGCAACAACTTGTGTTAACATCTAACTAAATCTGAAGTTAGATGAAAATTCGTGCATTAGTTTTTGAGATAGAGCTATTGCAGGAATCGTGCAAAATGCAGCACAGCAGCGCCACCTGTTGAGCGATTTACACCAACACGTAATCCGCATCAAGTCATATCAAGGACTAACTAAATCTGAAGTTTGGTGAAAATTCGTGCATTAGTTCTTGAGATAGAGCCATTGCGGAAATCGTAAAAAATGCAGCGTAGCATCGCCACCTGTTGAGCGATTTGCACCAACACGTAATCAGCATCAAGTCATATCAAGGACTAATTAAATCTGAAGTTTGATAAAAATCCGTGCATTAGTTCTTGAGATAGAGCCATTGCGGAAATCGTAAAAAATGCAGCGTAGCAGCGTCACCTGTTGAGCGATTTGCACCAACACGTAATCAGCATCAAGTCATATCAAGGACTAACTCATTCTGAAGTTTCATGAAAATCCGTGCATTAGTTCTTAAGATAAAGCCATTGCGGAAATCATAAAAAATGCAGCATAGCAGCGCCACCTGTTGAGCGATTTGCACCAAAAACTAATCAGCATCAATTTGCATCAGGGACTAACTGAGTATGAATTTTTATTAAATTCCGTGCATTAGTTCTTGAGATAGAGCGCCCACAAAATTTGTGTCACACATAGACACACAGACTCACAGACAGACATTTTGTAAAAACATGTTTTTCGGGTTCTCTGACCTCTAAAACGTGTAAATCCGTCGAAAACCGGAATTCGAAAATTTTCATGAATCCAATACTTTCTTCTTGTAAAGATAGAAGAAAGTAAAAAGGGGTTATTTGTTTGTAACCGAGACTGTATGCATAACACAATTCACAAGTAACATTTTCGGATTCGCGCTTATATCCATTTTAAGTAGTCATTTTTCTTTCCTCTCATAACGTACTTTTCGATATAGTGCGTTTTCTTTTTCACATATTATTAGTTGGCCAACATACATTCTCCGATTTTAAATTTTAAAATGTATATATCATAAAGTATGTTTATATATTGTGTTATGTGGTCTGCAGAAGAGCCATAAGAATTTTACTTTCTACCGATTTCCTTTCGTGTTGCGCACCTGGGGATTTACTAATTTAATAAAAAATAATACTTTGTTTAGATAATTTAAAACTTTTTTTAGATTAACTATGTTCAACATAGTCAATTTTAGATATACTCCTACGAAATTTCATATGTAAAAGTTCTTTCATGGGCATATTGCATAATGAAAATATGTACAAGTTTTTACTTTAAATAAGTAGTAAAAAAATAATGGTGTGTTTTATTAAAATAATATGAAGCCAGAAAAATTAAAGAGATTTTTTAATTTATAAAAATATGGCAATGTATTTTTAAAATTTTTCACATATTTATTCCGGTGTTAGGTGTATTTGAATTTTTACATGGGAACGATTAGAAAATTAATTTTTATTCAGTTATTTTTAAATTTTTTCACGTATTATTTCCATTTTTAGACTACGGCACTACTTTTAATAGGGGAAAAAAGGCAGAAAAATGGTTAGTAAGAAATCTGAAATTGCCCCCCTCAGAAGTCATATTGTCCCCCTGTGGGGCGTACGCCCCACATTGGGAATCACTGATTTAGCGTCTGGACGCTGACCAAATCGGGTTTCGCGCGATAACGGTAAATCAGTATAGCTTTTTTAATTAATTTAATGAAACATAATTTCGGCTTGTCTGACCTAGTCATACCTAGCTCATTTTGTTCGTATGATTCTTTACTATTGACTTACATAAAAAAATTTCAATTCCGCGGGGTTTTCGACGTCACCCGCTCCTGCACTATAAACAAATATGCAGTATGACAATTATTTTTACAAAAATAATTGCTATCCTGACACGGTCCGACCGGGCCCGATTCCACTATAGAATAATATCCTGTTTTAAACTGAAAAACATGTTGATCCAAGCAAAATTAATATACTAATAGTATTAGTATAAGAAAAGAATATACAATACATTTACACTTGTTAAAAACTTGTTTTTTTCTTGAGTTGGGCCGGCCCCGGGCCTGGAAATTTCGGCCCGTACAGACCTCCACCCAGGATCATACAAATCTCTAATTGTGTCTTCCATCAGCTTATTTTTTAACGGACTTTTATCCTCCTGAGACTTGATATCCATTAAAATGGATGTTTTATAATGTGTTTTACTCGTATTTTGTTTAGGTCTCTGGAGGTTAAAGTACCTTTCTAAAAGAGTATACTCCTCGTTATTTCATTTAGCATTTTGTAAATACGATTAACAACTCAATTAAGGATTTTGAATTATAAATAAGGTTCTTTTTTAAAAGAAGAGTTCACTTTTAACAGACACACACACACACACATATATGTATATAATATATATATATATATATATATATATATATATATATATATATATAAATCAAATTTTCATATTAAATGAAAGGCATTTCAGTTCTGCACATTCTGAGGAATGTATGTTTCTATGTATGTTCTTTATGAATGTAGGTTCTTTAAACCCACTTTATGAAGTGACATTAATGTTTTAGAAGCCATAAAGGATCATGATAAGTCATGAAATTTTTAGAAGTCATGTTATAAAAATTCAAATATTTTCATTTAGTGGTTTTCATTCTATTCTGGGAGAGATATCATAATTCGATTCTGAGATAAAGGCGTTTAACCCTTAAATGCGTGATTTTTTATTTTGTTTCGAAAAAATTATATATGATTCTCTGAAAGATTTATTACACAGGAAAAATAATGAAAAGAATCAGAGATACATTTTTCATATAATACGTCAATCTTTTCTTCTGTTGCACATCTGCAATACAAGTAAAAACTAATGTCGTGTGACTGTTTTACGCTAAAATATTGCGAATTAGTAGATATTTTAATAAGTATGTCTCCAAATACCTTATTTTATATAATTATTTACTTTATAAAACTTAACCTTTAATTCCCATGATAGAATACAATCTAGAAATTACGTACTTCAGAGAATCTGACTTTACACCAGAAAGTTTCAGTGGTTAATTTCGCTTTATTTAAATACGGAATGTCTGTTATTAATTACAGCAGCTATTGCTATTTCATTTTTCTGGTGTGAATTAGGTATATACGAATAAAAAATATTATTAAATTCAAAACACTGTTGTTTGCATATATGCAAAGCTGCGTACTAAAGGGTTAATACTTTTGAACTAATGTGGAACGTTTAGAAATATCGTGCATTTTTGTGCTATAATTTTAGAACATAATATCGTGTAAAAACACAAAATTGGTATCAAAATGTGCGCAACTCAACGCGTTTTATTTTTATTCTTAGTTTTATTTCGGAATACTAATTCCGAAATTGCGTGCAACTTTTCTTTACAGACACTTTATGAGGTGGCTTGAAATTTTTAGTATCAGTTTTGATTTAAATTTTCATTTAATATGAAAATTGAAAATTCAATTTTTTGACGTGTGCGCCCTAAAGAGCCAGTCATAATACTTGACGAGATATTTATCTAAAAGTTTATTTTTATCAATGAGGAAACTTTTGAAAATAAACGTTCGTTACAACTACTCTTTGTTTGTATTTACAAATACAAATGATAATAAATGTTTACTTCATCCGAAATGACAAGCGAGATAAAAAGAAAACATGCGTAACATTAAAATCGAACTTTTACAATCGGTTATTGTTTTCTAAATAAATTTATTACGAATTTATTTTTCAGATTTATTTTAATGTAATTCGTAGTTAGTTAAGTAAATATCATAACGCAGTGTTTGCTTTGATAAAAAGGTACAAAAATGTTTAACTGGAATAAGAAATCTTTAAAGGTAAACTCTTATTATTATTTTTTAATTGTGATTTAAACTCGATAAATACGCCATTTATATGATATTGCGTGCTTTCAGAAATTTTCTGTCATGCCAGAGTTTTACAAAATGTTAGAATTTAATTTTTTCATACTTGGTAAAATACGTGGTGAAATGTTAATCATAATTTACATTTTGTGAGTAAATAATAAGGAAATGAATGTCTAAGTATGTTAAAACCTTTATTTGGATGTATTCTGCTGTAAATAGTAACTGTCAAAACTTTCAGGACTCTTATCAAGAAAGACATCATCTTGTTTTGAAAAATAAGATTGTTAATATTAACCCTTAAATGCATGATTTTTCAAAAATCATTGTAATAATGTTTTTCGGCTTTCATTTTTTAAATAAATCATGGGAAAAATACTTTAAAAAATCATATTTTGTTTTAAGTATAGTTTACAGCTAAAAGACAGTTTGTTACTAATCGGCAATACTGGTCTTAAATTTAAAAAATAATTTCCCTTGATAAAATTCTATAATATTAAACACACAAGAACTTTAGGAACTATAATAAGAAATGCATTTTACTTGCTCACTGCAGGTCAAAATAGGGTATTTCGCAAGCTTCCAAACAAAACAAAAAGAACAAGTAGCAACAATTGAAAAAATAAATCTATCTCTATTCTTAAACAACACAAGTGTTGCCATCTACATGTTGAAAATAGATTTAATAATATTTTCAGAATGTATTTTATTGGCAACATTAGGCATTATAGCTTCAATATTATTCTAATAGTATTTTAGAGCCTAAATTGGGTATGTTGCCGAAAAGCAGCACCAGACATTTAAGGGTTAAAATTATGGGCTTTTGTGCAACTGTTTCGTGCTAGTATTAGTTCATAGTTTGTGTTAACCCCTTAACCCTAATCTTACGCGATCTCCAGTGTCTTACTTAAATCGCATATTTTTGCAATTAAAGAATGTGTATATTACACTGTAAAAAAAAAAAAAAATCTGTAAAGTTAAAGTTTTTCTAGGAAACTGGGATTCCTAGGACTTTTTATGTAACGGCAACAACAAAAATTCATGTAACAGACACACTTTTGCGCCGAAAATCAAAAAATCTGTAAGGTTACTAAGAATTTTTTAGGAAACTGGAATGCCTAGAGCTTTTCATGTAACTGCAACCATGGTTACAGATAAAATTTTAGTAAGATTACCGTAATTTCAGCAGATTCATTTGTAACATTACAGATTTCTGTAGCTTTACAAAAACTAGTTTTGTCGATTTTCAGCTTTTTTGTACAGTTACAGATGAAAGTTTAGTAAGCATGTAACTTTACATCTGTAGAACTATAGATTTTTTTTTTACAGTGTAGTTTTCTGAAATAAGACTAAGAAAATGCACATGCTATACTGTTATATATAATGCTCCAGGTGGTGAAAATTACCTCGCTATGATTGGAATTCGCCATCTGTTTAATAGATGCACGTATTTTCTACAGGTGTATATATACGTCTGGGGCAGTTAAGGGGTTAAGTAATCCAGAAAACTTTTTTACTGATAAGTGTTATGTTTTGTTTGCATTTATAATGGTCAATTTTTGTCAAATATTTCTTTTTGTTTTTACGTAACTGTCCTGTATCTAATAACTGTGTCGTGATTGAGAGAATCTAATTATTCCACTGAATTCAGCACCTTAAAATTAGTTAATAGCACCCATGTACAAGCCAGATACAGATAAAAAGTTAAAATGTTTTGACTAGTGTTATCTACGGAAAATATATAAAGGAAAATATCCATACATATATACATTAATTTCATTTCCGTTTAGTAAAATATAATCAGTTGTAATGAACATAATCATAACGAGTTTTTAAATCGGTTATTATCCGTTTTCCATTTTTAAATTTTTATCTTTTAACTGAATTTTCTGTATAAAAAGTAAATCCTTGGCGTAATAACTGCTATTCGTAAAATTCATCATTAAAAATAATTATCATTCTATTTACAAATAATATTGCTTGCATCTATCTATATTATAGGTGCAGATTCCCAAAATTTTTAAGGAGCCAGTGGCTCCTAAACCCCAAAAATCCAGCCGCCACTTTGGCTCCTATAACCAAAATCTAGTGGCCACATTGTGAAACAAACTCATAAAACAATAGTGTTTATATGGAAAAAACAAACTCAGGAATTCAGGAAACTCAAGAAATGAATAATAGTTTAATTAATCAATACACATGTACAACAAAACACAGACTAATTACAAAAAATGTGTATATTTCATTTAATCCTAAAATTCTTGAAACTTTGATATTAAAAACGTATAATATAAATACGGAAAAATCAGAAGATAAAGTTGGACAAGATACAGTTGAATAACAAAACATGTATAAGCTAAGCAGTCACGAGAATGAGAAATATTAGGAAAACTTTATTTCTTATTTTGATTTTGTCATATAAAAGTATACGTATAAAAAAAAAAAAAAATTAGGAATGCGTAAGATTATTTTGCGCTATAAAAATCTCGCGTTAAGTATTTTTTCGTGCGAGTTTCTTTTTCTTTTTGTTCTTTTTTCTCCAGAGTTCGGAATCCTCTATCCTCGCGACTCCATGATCCAAAGCCCTTAAATAATCCCCATCGCATCGAAAACTTTTGACTGTCTCGTAAGCCGATCTGCAGTAACGGAGTATTTATTTCAACTCTGTATTTAGGACGAAACCTACGATGAAATGCTTGCTTTCACTGGTGTCCAAAGGAGAAGCTTCGCAGTTGCTAAGCTTTGTAGTGGAGCGGACATGCACAGAATTATATTCGAACATAATGTTCTGTAAGAAAGCAGTACAGCACAGGGGCAGTGTTCACGACGGTAACTGAGATCGCAAAAATGCTCTGACTTTTTATCAAGTCATACATGATCTCGGCCAGTGAAAGGAACAGGTGCTTTTCTATTTGCAAAAGAAAAAAAAATTAAAATTCCGCGACGGGGATCGGGAACACTGGAAATTGATCTCCGGCGACTAAGACACTGAAAGTTAGTCGCCACAGCAAAAAGTTTAGTCGCCCACGTGGCGACTGGAGACCGTAAATCTGCACCTATAATCTGTACTCGCAATATTTAATGCCGATAAAATACTTCTATATATATTTAAATATATCTAAAACTATAAAAAAATTTTTTTTTTAAATACCAAAGTGTGTTTTATTTAACATTGGTTTAACGTTCTTTGTTATACTTGACAAAATTTGTGAATTCCGGGTCTGACGTATTTTAACTCTTTTCATATTTTCTTTTATAAACTAAAATTTAGTATTATTTCTATAAACCCAACATTACTGATAAATTTAACTTTTGCTAATTAATGTTTATAAATAAAAATAAGTTTGCCAATTAAATGCTAATTAATATTAGTTAAGTGAGTTATTACTAATATAAAAATTATTACTAATATATTGCTAGATATTACTAATATTTTCACAAATATATTTTTAATTTATTAATTTTTAACTAGTAACTAATATTTTCAATATTATTGTTATTATTTTACTGTTAATCTATAAATTAAAGTTTAAGAAGTAATGCTTCAGATTATCTTTCTAGTTTGATTAGCAAAAATTAGTAAAAAGTAAACGAATCGGATTTCTTGCTATCAACAAAAAATAATAATCAACACACATATTTTTGTGTTCCCTTTGGAGAATTTTTGAAATTCAGAATACTACGCTTTACAAATAAAGACACAACTTGCTTATTGGTACACAAAACACGAAATTTAATAAGCTAAAAGTTAACTTCTACGTTTCGAGCTGTTTCTACAGCCGTCTTCAGGAAAATAGGATGGTAAAAAGCAGGGGCGCCATTTGAGGGGGGCTGAGGAGGGCAATAGCCCCCCTAAGGAAATTGATTTTTCAGAAAATTTATCAGCCATTAATTGTCCGACTCAAACAAAAATTTAAAAATTGCTCAAACGCTAAAATAATTTATCAGATTTGATTGCAATAAAAACATATGCATTAAATAAATGCTTTATGCATAGAAATTATTAATAATAAAAAAAAAAGTCCTATTCGAGCTTTCTTAAGGTGAGACATATATCGTAATTTGGCTAATTTTAAAATACATGAGAGATTTTTTTTTTATCAATTGCTTCTCAGCTGTGTACAACTTGATCATAGGAAAACTAGCCCCCTCATATCTAGAAATTCAGGAATAGTTTTTTTTTCTGATTTTTTTTTTTTTTTTGGGGGGGGGGGGGGGAAGGTTGAAGAGGCGAGTATAATTCAAGCTCTTAATTATCCGACTTTTTTACTTTTTGGATTATTACTGTCATATTATTTTTACTGCAATGATTGCAATGTTATCAAATTATTCAATTATTTGCTTTATTAAATCATATTATATATGGTACACTTTCAAAATTCTGCAATGCCTGGCTATGGAGTCTGCGCGCACCCGACAAAACAATTTCATCAACCCAAAAACCGACAGACTTCAACCAAATCAAAAAGTAAAAGAAAATTACTCCATATTTTAACACGTTTATAATAAAGTAGTCTATAATTTTATCCCTTATGTACAGAAATGAACATACGGGTTATTACTATGGGCCACCATTAATAGTCAAATCTATAATTTTTCGATTGAAAAATGTTCAGGACTTCATTATTAAAAACCAGGTCATCCCGACTCCGACCGAAAGAGATAAAGCACAGTCCAAAAAACTTAAAGTGTACCTCAGTCGCAACGAAGAAAATACGTCAACCTATCCTGATGCTGGACTGTAATTTCATGAAAATACGAATTCCGCTAAAAAGTTTTCCATTGAAAGGCAACCCGACCCAAAATGAAAGAAAATTAATCCACATTTTAATACAATTATTGTAAAATAAGTCTACAATTATATCCACGGCTTAATTTGCGCCAGAGCCCGGCTCCGGTACTTCTTTGTTTTTAGTAAATATTTAAATATTGGTCGGAATTCACCGGAGCTCATAAATACAGGGCTCCGGAGCCCAGTGCAGTAGCGCTTCCGAAAAACCGTAGCCTAAATTACCTTTTCCTTTTCTTCCCATCTCCAAGCTTTTGCATTCTTTTTTACCAAAACACTTTATGTGACCTAATGCATCGCACACGTAGGAGATAAAGATAAAACGGACTCAATTTTTTAATCCTTTTTGGGCTTGTACTAGCTCGAGCTCAATCTGTATTACATTTAAAATTTTATTTATTCATGTATAAAAAAATAAAAATAAAACTTTTCCTCCTTTAAAATTACGTATTATAATCTATTTCAAATCATTTTAATATTATTTTGATCAGAATGAAGGGGAAACAGAAATCGTGTTTTTCTATTTCAAATTTATGTCGGCGACATGTTGATACGGCGCCACTCAAGAGACTGAACAATGAATTTGCTTTCAGTTTGAGTTTCTTTTGTGACAGTAGGATAGTTTTTTATAGGCTGGTTTTTTATTATTATTTACATATCTAACTTGAAATGAATATTTTCTGTTTTAGCCAACGAGCATCAGCTTGGGGTTTTGTTTGTTTGAGGTTTTTTTTGTCTTCTATTGCGTACAAGTATAAAAATCACGTTAGAGAATTTTCTATTTATTTTGTATCATGAACGGTACCCATGCTAAGGCTCTGCTCTGCGCATTTACGAAGTCACTTTCATTTGTAAGTAGATATAATTGCTGTGTATTGTTATTCTGATAGAAAGCAATCGAGCAGTGCTTTTCTCTTTTCCATAAAAGCATCAGTTCTTTCCGATAATGGTGTCAAATTTTTAATTTAATCTGATTATCAGAGACTCAGCAAAAAGGATTCTAATGCGGAAGGAATCGATTATAGTTTAAGATATGCACCATTTATAGGAAATTTTAAAAATTGATCAATTCTTCAGCATATATATATTAATTTCTCTAAATATCATTCATTTTTTCTTAAAAATGCATAGCCGCGAACTATCCCCTTTTTTTTGTGTTACCACTATTTCCTAATCATAATCCTTACCATATTTAATCACAGAATTCTGCAATAAATTAACATTAAAATTAGGCAAAGTTTACTATTCAGAAGGAGTGATAACTAAAAAGTGGAATAGTTGACAGCTAAGTATATGCTGATAGATATATTGAAAATTTTTATTTTGCTAAAGAAAAAAAAAATGCTTTAAACTTTGCAAATAATGTACGAAATATAAATATGCAGATTGGAGTGAAATGAGGGGGAAAAGGGGAACGGTACGGTTGTTGTACCGGTACCGCAGAATATTAGGGCTCTGGTACTTTTTTGTTAGAAATTAAGCCCTGAATATCTTTAATATAAACTTTACCTTTTATGTAGAAAAATGAAGATATATATATAGTATTCATTAATGTTCAAAATGTAGCTTTTTCATCCGAAAAATATTCAGGATTTCTTTGAAAAATAGTATTAACACGAACCCACCTCAAAATAGTGAAAACGCAATCCGAAACAATTAACGATTTACATTACCTTTACTTGCAGAAAATCACTAATGAAAAATTTCTTATCGCTATAGATCACAAAAGTTGCAAATTTCGTGCGGGTCATTCCATGTCAGTTCAGGCAGGCATGTAACCCACCATCACAGATTTTGATGAAACTGCGTGTGTTTGTTCCTTTTATTAAGATATGATTCCCAGTATTTTTTTTTACTCCTTGGTCAAATAGTTTCTGAGAAAAAAATTGTCAAAATTTTGAAAACTGCCATCAGTTGGCATTCTTGACTGCTCGATTTTCAAATGTAGCATGACATAAATATGATCATATTTCAATATCTATTCCACAAATCATCTTCAAATAATTTATGCATAATATATAGGGTACGTATTTTATGAAAAAAAATACTGTTACGCTTATATAACATTTTAAGTGTGTCTAAAAAAATGTTTAATCTTTGAAGTCGTGATTTTTTTATGAAAAATAATGCATTACCTAAAGTAGCATTATTAACAAAAGGCGGTATTTTTATTAAATTTATTTTTTGTGGGGGATATACTTAAAGGTGTCCTTTACCTGATTCTGAAATAAAAGTAGTGGGATTTTGGGTGTTTTTAGTAGTATTTCATATTTAAAAATATTTTGAGGCGTATTTCAAATCAAATCAAGCAGAGTCATTCCATGTCAGTTCGCCTAAGATATTTAATTCACTGTCACAAATTTCAATGAAACTGGGTATGTTTATAGCTCATTTTAAGACAGGATCAAGGAAATTAAAGGTGATTACAAGTAAAATATTTTTTAAGATAAAAAAAATATCTAAATTTTGAAATTTTTTTTAAATGTTTTTAATGGCAGATCTATATTCAAAGACTGCATAAAAAAAAGTCATTTCAATATAAAATCACTAAATAAGTTTCAAATAATGTATATGTGACAAATAATGTAGGCAGATTATTATTTATTGTTGTTTGTCATGTTTAAATGCTAAGAGTGTGTTTAATCTTGTGAATTCTTAAAATCAAGAATTTTGTGAAAAATAATGTGTTAATCAAAAATTTATTATTAACCGAAGGCAGGCTGTTATTACTTTTTTTAATTGTACGTAAAAATATCTTTTCAATAGTTATAAAATAAAAATAGTGAAAATATGAGCAATTTTAACAAAATTTTCATAAAATGTGAATATTTAATGATAAATATTGAAGCTTTTCATGCTAAGATGTACTAAAATGACTACGATATCGTGTATTTCTACTCTTGCTTAAATATAATACATACAATAATAAAATAACAAATATTATTTACAGCAATAAAAATTAAATTAAATAGTAACAGTTCCTTTACCAACACTACATTGCTCAACAGCCGACTTAAAATCAACAGCCCGCACTCTTATTGAAAAATACTTTCAACTGTTCAAATAATAAATAAACTGCATTTAAAAATTTTAATACCAACTTATTATCTTAAGACGATAATAATAACTAAACAACATGATGAATTTATAAATCAGCTTTTAATTGAAAAGTCATGAAATGGTCCCTTTAAATATTGTTGTTCATCGAGTCAATCAAAACAAATTATATAAAAAAAATAGTGAGCCTAATATGCTAACTGCAATGACACTTCTAACAAAACTAATTAATTCATTACCATCTGAAATCAAACCCGAAAGATCAAAAAGAAAAAAAAATCATCTGTAGTGTGAATGTGACATACTCAGTGGTTGTTGAGGTATGTCTTTGTGACATTTCCCCCTGTACTTCAATAAAATATAAACATGTAAGCTTTTTTCATTCATCCAAATTAAGTAAAACAATTATAAAATTTTGTTGTCATTACACTAGATGTTCAATTTTTCGTTACATACTATTAGATAAGTTCTTTACTTTTAGACATTATTGACATAATATCATAAATTTGCTATATGTATTTTCTGTAAGTGTATAAACAATATATATATGCTTTATTAAACATAAATGAATAATTTTTAAATAATTTGTTTGAGAACAGGGATATATATACACACATATATATGTTGAAAATCCATCTTTCAGCAATATTGTGATGAAATAAATCAAATTACCGTAATTTCCGGTGTATAGCCCGCGGATCATACAATCGTGTTTCGACCCAGAAATTTTTAAAAATAAAATGTAACTTTTTAGATCACAGTAAATATTGTTCTTCAAATACTGAATAAAATTTCTGGGTCCAAACTGAATTGTTTGATCTGCGGGCTATACACCCGAAATCACGGTACATATCATTAGAAACTGAATAAAGTTACAAAAGTGCAACTCATTAAGTTTTAAATATTTTTTTAGATATAGTTATTTGAAAGATATAAATATAATGGATTATGCATTTTTTGCATATATTTAAAGCACAATACGTCAAAATTTTCTTCAACAGAGTGAAATTTGTTTTTTTTTTTCAATATTAGCAGCTCAATGCTAAATTTTCAATATTAACAGCCAAATATGAGTTTAAAGATTAGGACTGTCATTTTGAAAATTTCTATTGGGCGGTGAGGAGCTAGTGATTTTTCTCTTTTTTGGAAAGGGATAATTGCTCTTCGCCCTAGAAGTTTTTCTAAAAAACAATATTGTTTATTTTTTTCCTTAAGAAACGAACATAAAAGATAATTTGAAAAATAAAATAAATGTATAAATAAAAATATTTCCAGGGATGATACATTGGATAGGTTTTACATTTGAAAATATTGATAATTTTAAATATGATTTAAATACTACTAAAACCAACCAAAATCCCACTATTTTTATTTCAGATCCAGTTATAATGTAGTATTATGTACAATTTACAATTAAAAAATTAGTCATAGAAACTCCGCCTCTGATTGATAAAAATTTTTTAATAATTTCATTATTTTTTGTAAAATATTTTTGATTTCAAAGATTATACAATTTTTTAGGCACATTTAAATATTTTTTTAACATTACAGCAATATTTTTTTCATAATCTACATACTTTATTTACCTTGCTTAAATTATTCGAAGAAGATTTCTTTATTAGTTATTGAAATATGATTTTATATATAAAATGAGGCCTTTGAAAATTGAACAATCATTAATGGCAACTCGTGGCATTTTTCCAAAATTTTGATAATTTTTTCTCATATGTTCACTATTTTTATTTTATAACCATTTAAAAGATATTTTTACGTACAATTAAAAAAAAGCAATAACACCCTGCCTTCGGTTAATAATAAATTTTTGATTAACACATTATTTTTGACAAAATTCTTGATTTTAAAAATTCATAAGATAAAAGACACTCTTAGTGTTTAAACATGATAAAAAACAAGAAATAATAATCAGCCTACATTATTTGTCACATATACATTATTTGAAACCTATTTAGTGATTTTATATTGAAATGACTTTTTTTTTTTTTTTAATGTATCTTTGAATATCGAACTGTCATTAAAAAAATTTAAAACAATTTTTCAAAATTTTGATATTTTTTATCTTAAAAAATATTTTACTTAGGATCAAGAAAATTAAAGGTGATTACGTCTTAAAATAAGCTATAAACAAACCCAATTTCATTGAAATTTGTGACAGTGATTAAATGGCTTAGGGGAACTGACATGGAATGACTCTGCTTGATTTGATATGAAAATGCACCTCAAAATATTTTTAAATAGGAAATACTACCAAAAACACCCAAAATCCCACTATTTTTATTTCAGAATCAGGTAAAGGACACCTTTAAGTATATCTCCCATAAAAAATAAATTTAATAAAAATACCGCCTTTTGTTGATAATGCTTTTTTTGTTAATGCATTATTTTTCATAAAAAAATTCACGACTTCAAAGTTTAAATATTTTTTTAGACACACTTAAAATGTTATAAGCGTAACAATATATTTTTTTCATAAGCTGCGTACCCTAAATATTGTGCATAAATTATTTGAAGATGATTTGTAGAGTAGATATTGAAATATGATTATATATATGACATGCTACATTTGAAAACCGAGCTATCAAGAATGCCAACTGACGGCAGTTTTTCAAAATTTTGACAATTTTTTTCTCAGAAACTATTTCACCAAGGAGCAAAAAAAATTACTGGTGATCATATCTTAATAGTAAGAACAAACACACGCAGTTTCATTAAAATCTGTGATGGTGGGTTACATATTGATATTTTACTGCCTGATTTGACGTGGAATGCCCCGTGCCCTATTCATGACGTTGGGCTGATTATCTCGTGACTGACTGAATTTCATGATTCTTTTTTTGCGATCATCTGACGAAATTTGCGATTTTTTCCGCTACCGTCTCAAAGAATACACAATTTGTTTCTGCAACCGTTATCGAAATTGATTTTTTTTTCTCTCGACTATTTGTCGAAATTCACAATATTTTTCCGCGACTAACTGACGAAATTTCATATTTGTTTCTGCGACCTTTTTACAAAATTTGCGATTCTTTTTCACGGTCATTTGTTGAAATTCGTGATTATTTTTTTCGACCACCGACTAATAATATTTGTAATTTTTTGCGCGATAGTTACACGAAGTTTTGTATCTTATTTCACGATAGTTTGGCGAAATTCCCTTCTATTGTTTAACTAAATTTTAGTGATTTTTTTTATGCAATGCTTTGACGAAATGCACGATTATTTTCGCAATCTTTTTACAAAATTTGAGATTTTAGTTTGTTCAATCATTTGACAAAATCTGTATTTCTTTTCGCGATCTCTGATGAAATTCGAAATATTTTCCACGGCCGTTTAGAAAAATTAGCGATTTTTTCCGCGACGATTTGGGGATTTTTTTTTTTCAAAATTTGCAAAATTCGCAATTTCTTCTGTGACCCATTGACGAATTGATTTTGCGGAATTCGAAAGAAAAAAAATCGTGGACTTTCACGCGAAAAAAAATCGCAGAATAATCACATGTCTGTGAAGAAAGTTAAGGAGACAAAATCACGCAGAGCATTTTTTATTGTGCGGGATTTTTCCATTTTCTGTGAGATTTGTGCAGTTTTGCACATTCTCTGTTCCTCAAAGAAAAATTTTCCTTGTCCTTCGCCAGGAAACTCTTGAAATGGCGCCCCTGTAGTAAAACCTGAAAAAAAAGAAGTCAAAAGGGACTTGAAAAAGTTCCATTTTAGACAGGTCTCGCTCTTAGCAAGTATAATTGTATGATATTTTTACATCGAAATTTGATGTTTCCCCTCTTTGAGAAAGAATTCTGTTACAGACAGGCTTCGTTTTCACAAGTTTTACTGTAATACTTTTCAGAGCTATATTAT
This sequence comes from Maratus speciosus, assembly GCA_963932465.1. Lineage (NCBI taxonomy): Eukaryota > Metazoa > Arthropoda > Arachnida > Araneae > Salticidae > Maratus > Maratus speciosus. Next base: position 555,886,477 of record OZ010792.1, read on the forward strand.
AGAGTGGATGGTTTAACAGTCTTTGAGGATATCTATAAAAATGGAACCTATAACAGAATCCTGTCTAAAAAGAAAATTTTTCATATTCAATAAATCGAAATTTTACCTGCTAAGACGTAAACCCGTTTAAACAAAATATTTCATTGGGTATTGTGTTTCCGTATTCAAAGATTTTACTTTTTTTGTGGACATGATTCAGTTTACGTTTCTTGTTCGTGGGGGGGGGGGGGGGGGGGTAGACGCCCGGACTATATCCTTAGCTATATAACTTCCCTCAAAAAATTTTTGCCGCCTCCCCCCCCCCCCCCCCCCTAAGAAAGTTCTGAAATGGCGCCCCTGGTAAAAAGGCTCAAAGTTCAGAGACAAAAGCTTCATGTGCAAAAGATAATTAGTCGAAACTTGACCAATTATTTGAATACAAAAATGTATAGTGTTGCCATCTAGTGAAAATAAATAACTATTAATGAACTGAGATCAAATGAGTCAAAAAGATCGATTTAAGAAACGACGAGTGCAGCCATCTACACATGAGGGACAAAACCACGTTCAACTGAGTTTCCATTCAAGTTTTGGCAACATAATACAAGTTTAAGCTGAAATATTGTAAACAGTATTTCAGCTTAAACTTGTATTATGTCCTATGGTGGCGTCCTATTTAAGATGGTGTCATTATTTCCGTATGACTGGATTTAATATATAGTAGAACCTCGATTATCCGAAGTAATTGGGACCGACCCTCTTTCGGAAAATCGAAATTTTCGGATAATCGAGAATGCTTCAATTTTAAGATTAAGGAGGAATACTATATGCCCTATTTTTTATTATGTTAACAAGTGCTTAATAAAAGTAAAGCAATAGCAAAATAGAAACAAAAATAAATTACTTGAGTTTTAATTTTAAATTAAGTACCTTTTATATTCATCAGAAGGGTTTGAAAAAGTGTTTTGTTTGTCGCAGTTTCGATTGCCTTTGCTTTGAAGCTCTATCACGGAGTTTTTTAATATTATTAGTTCACCAGTATCAGTCTTTCTGCTGCTCCAGCCATGCCAAACCTTTTGCAAAACATTCAAAAGGTTTAGAATTGCTATTTTGTTCGTTTTCTTCGTTCCACTCCACAACTTACGGGATCTCAAGTTTAATTCGAAGGAACTCTAAGAAAGGGGATTGAAAATATTTATATGTACTTGTAGTTCGGAGAGAACCGCTTGCACACAAGTAATACGATAGTTTATAAAAAAAGAAAAAAAGAAAGAAAAAAAGAAAAAAGCTTTCAAAATGGATTTCGGTTAACCCTAGAGTTTCGGTTAAAAGAGTTTCGGATAAAAGAGGTTCTACTGTACAGAATCGTAATAAATTTTGTATTCATGCATTTTCGCATGAGAGTGCAAACAGCTATTGCACCAAGATCTGAATATTTATAAAACTAGTTATAGTACGAACGCACCTCATTTGCCACGTTTGACGTACATTTTCCGACTTGTTGTAAATCTAATTGATTCAGTTTCTTAAAAATCATCTGAATCATCATCGAGATTTAATGTCCGTATCACCTTGAATTCTAAATTGTTCTAGAAAAGCTGTTGGATTTTCCTTATTCCACATTCGAAAGATAGTTAATGCAAAAAATACAAGAGATATTTATCTCTTAACTACTGAAGAGCTTGATAATAATCCTTGACCGGTGTTGCGCGACATATGAATACAATAGATTTATCAGTATCGTTATAAGAATATACAGATAATGATTTTAAAATAAAAGAAACCGCTTTGCTGTCTTTAAATTTCGGAAAAATCATTTCTGTTAGTGATAGGTTCTTTCTGAAAAGTGTTTATTAATTCGGTTTGTCTGCTCTTCTGTATGTCTGAGCTCTAACTTGCGTACTTTTTGTTACTGAGCTTTACTATGGTATGCTCAGTATTGGCAATTAAGGCTGTCCTCAAATCCAAAGGGCAACTTTGGCATAATTTTTAATTCATTTTTATTCGGAAATGCATGAAACTGGCAGGTGTTGTTACTCAGAAACTATGTAATCGAAAGACGTTTTCCGTTTTTTTTTTTTTTTTTTTTGTAAACACAATACATCTTCCAGAAAATACTGTCAAAGTGGGCGTTTTGAACCGAATTTCTCGACGAAAGAAGAAAAACCAGTCAGCGAAGGAAGAAAAACGGTTTGTCACGTGATCAAAAACGCTTACAACTCGATAAGTAATATATTTATCACAAAAAAAAAAAAAAAAAAAAAAAAAAAAATGGAAAAATAATTTTGATTCCAAATTGCTTCCATATTCAGGTCTGCCAATTTTATACCTTTGCATTTAAAAATGTGTACGTCATTGTATCAGAAAGTTTTCGTGCTTGTTGAGTAGTGAACTTGAGAACAACCTTAAGTGTGTAGCATTTATAGTTCATTTACAGAGATAATCAAAATAATCCCTTTATAATTATAGTCTACGGGCAAAAATCGTTTGCAATGTATTTTAATGATGTTTCAAACGTATTGAAATTGCTATACATCACTGAGGTACACTGTTAAAAATCTGTAACTTTTGTTGCATAGTCACTCCACCGCTTTTATAGAATATCTCTATTCTGACCAATGAGAATGCTTCGTAATATCGTCAAGTAATTGTTTTTCATAAAAGCTGTGGAGTGACTATGCAGCAAAAGCTACAGATTTTTAACAGTGTATACAAACAAGAAGCTTACTGAGAATATGATGTGCATAGCATTTTTATCGTTCATTTACAAGGACACACAAAGTAATTCAGTTACAATACTGGTCATGGTTTAACACCTGAATTAGAGGTCTGCACCGGCCGGAATTTCCAGGCCCGGGCCCGTCCCGGCCCGAACGAAAGCTATCTTGGCCCGGCCCGGTGTAAAAATTGGAAGTTCGGCCCGAGCCCGGCCCGTACAAAAATCAATGAAAGCAGGCCCGGCCTGGCCCGGCTCGAAACAATTTCTACAAAAAAAAACATTTTTTTCTCAACGTACAATTAAGATTCTTTTAATGAATACTACATACATATTTATGGGAATATTTTACAGTATATTTTACATTACTATGATGTTCGCAAAACAGAAAACACACAATAGTAAACATTAACGATTACTTACAGTGTTTTAGTCATCGTGTTTACAGACATTTCAAAATGGAAATAAGGATTCATTAAAATATTAATGTATCTCAGAATAAAGGATTAAAAACATGATAACTTTTGAAGCTGGTATAATAAAAAGTATATCTGTGAAAATATTTCTCTCATTTTTAAGGCTTTTCTCAAATCCAAAGGAGCTACAATTCGACACATTTATGAATTCTTTTCTTTTCGGAAACGCATAAGATTGGCAGGTATTCTTATTCAGAAGCTATGTAAATGTCGTTTTTTTTTTCATAGATAAAAGCAATATATCTTTCAGAAAATACTGTCAAAGTTAGCGTTTTGAATCGAATTTCCGGAAGCGATAGCACAGGAAAGGAGAAAAACGTACAGTCACGTGGCAGGAATCTCTGTTATCTCTATAAGTAATTTATCAAATATGGAAAATCTATTCGTTTCCAAATGCCTTCAATAGGCAGGCCTGTCAATTTTATGCCTTTATAGTTAAAAATTTTGTCAGAAAATGTGTCTGAAAGCTTCGCATTGTTGAGCAGAGATTATGAGAACCACCTTAAGGTATATTTCCAAAGATACTGTTAAGAGAAGTTCATTATAACTATTAATACTACAAAACACAATGACTGTTCTACACATCCTGAGATCGATTAAGACCAGTTCCGTCCCCGCACGAGTCTGCTGAAAAAAAAATTAAACTCGGAATCAGACATCTTGTAACTGTACGATGCCGATCTCTACGATGGACATGTTATATTTCTGTATTGATATTGTTAAACTCGCATCGGCTCGTGACGCACATTTATACTTCTCGAGAAAATCATATTCATTGAAAATGGCTTGTATTTTATCTGCTTCGCTTAAATTCTTATATCGGGCCGATAGCCCCGATTAATTTTTTTGCCGGCCCGGCCCGTTGAAAAAATTGTCGTAATTCTGACGGCCCGGCCCGTTTGAAAATGTGCCTTCATTCCGCCGGCCCGCGGGCCGGGCCGGGTACGGGCCTCGAGCCAAGCCCGGGCCCATGCAGACCTCTAACCTGAATCATAGTTCAACCCTTCACTATCACCCTAAAATTGGCTTGGAAAAAGAAAACAAAACAAAAAAACATTAATCATGGTTCAACCTTTTACCAAAAAATTGGTTTAGAAAAAAAAAAAACCTGAATCTTGGTTCAACCTTTCATTAAAAATTTGGTCCAATATTTCACTACTATAATTGTATTTGTGAAAGCACCACTAAACTGGTGAAACATATCACCAATATCTTGGTTGCTGCTAAATTTCAGCTAGATTTAACCAATTTTTAACAGTGTGTCTGTGATAGATAATTGCTGAAAGTGCTTGACGTATCATTTTTCGTTTTTATTGGCAATTCAAAGAGTTTATTTTAATGTTTATTTATTTATTTATTTATTTTTTTACATTTTTAAACGAACGACTTCCTGGTTCTCGTTGTAAACAAACATTCAAGCAATAGAGTCATTTTATGCAAAGTCATTCTATTAAATTCCAGAAAGATTTATTACTTGTCTCGGTAAAGAAAAAAAAAAGAAAAAGAATAATGACATTTTTTTTTTAGCAATTGCACATATTTATGCAGTAATTTGAGATAGTATTCATTTAATGTAGATGAGTAAAAGAACGTAGTTTGTTTTATTTCTGACTTACCGGAAAGCGCGGAAAATATTTCTTACGTAACACCGTTACGGTTAGAAAGACAACAGCATTTGCTCAGGGAAAATTTCCGAGTTTAATTTCATCAATCATTCCTTGAATGTAATTTAGAATAATAGATACGGGGTGGATTTGATGTCAATCTATTGTTTGAACAAATTAGAGAAAGACGACTTCGGTTTTGAAGTCGTATTGCAATTTCTAGTTTGCTTCTTTTAAAGATCAGTTTCTCTTATCTTTCTTCAATAAAACGAAAATTGATGATTTCAAATACCGTATATTTCCATGTATAAGCGAGAAGTTTTGAGCATTTTTTTTTTTTTTTTTTTTTTTTTTTTTTTTTTGTTCCAATGTGTGGAGTTCGGCTTATACACAAGTCTAAAATTTCCAAATTTGATACTATAAAATAAAAGGGTTGGTAAATATAAACAAGTGGGTAAGCGTGATCACAGATCGCACAGAGGGTTTCGTTTAATATTCCTTTCAAAACACTTTATCCTTTTGCAAAATCTCTTAGTTCCACATTTCGTCGCAAACAGGGGGCATATTCTATTCTAAACAAATCTCTATCCCAACGAAATTCCGTTTTACAATCTATTTGTAGATATATTAGTCGAGGGGGTCAGTTCGGAACTATTTCTATTGTAAAGATTTGTATTTGTACATTTCCTAATTCTACAAAATACTAAAAAAAAAAAAAAAAAAAAAAAAAAAAAAAGATTTTAAATAAAATATTTGAGTGGAGTTATAAATATTGCACAAAATCCCTATAAATTCAAATTTAATTAATTAATTTTAATTGGCAAAATCCTTCTAAAATTTATTAAATGATTGTGTAATTCTTGAGCTGTAGAAGATGAAGTAGAGCTGTAGAAGAAATGCTTTAGAAGATGAAATTTTCACGAATTCATAATTTGGTAATAATAATAATTCATAATTTGGTACATAAAGGGTTAACATTTTGTTGGTAAGTGTGTTTTGTTGTTTCGGTCTGTAAATATATTTTATACTCAAAAAATGAAAAATTTCTTTTTCCTGAGAACTTTTATGTTCTATATTACTTTAACCACTTTTCATCATTAGTACTTCATGGCATATCCTTTAATCTCTTGTTGTATACATGTTATCTGAAACTTCTCTGCATCTAAATTACTTTTCATGTAATTCTATAATCATTAGTTGGAACACTCGTGAGAAATTACGTAGATTTGCCTCGTCTTCTTCTGTAATAACTGAATCATCTTAACCTACTTTTTTTAAATGACCTGCAATAATCATAGACGACCTTTCCCATTGTGAAGGGTTGAAATTTACTTTCTATAAATTATTTTTATTTCTAAAATAACTTAAGGAGTGGCACTTTCTCATTGTAAATGAGACTGTACTACTTTATATATCTTGTTATGTTTAGCAGGCACTCGTGAAGATGAAGTATTCATCACCTAGAAAATGGTTCAATTGTTGTTCTTAGGCGATTCAAAATAAAATTATGTATTTTTAACTTACACTGTTAAAAATTTTGCAGCATTCTGGCTAGTCATTCGACCATCTTTTGAAAAAACGGTTTCATAACCATAATTTAACTATATTCTTACCATAAAATGGCCAATAATAGGGTCAGAATAGTGTTAAATTACGGTTGTGTAACCGTTTTCGGAAAAAACGGTCAAATGACCTGCCAGAATGCTGCAAATTTTTAACAGTGTATCATACAATGAGTTATGTTTTCACGATAGTTTTCACTGCACTGTTGAAAATTTGCAGCATTCTGGCAGGTCATTTGACCGTTTTTTCCGAAAACGGTTACACAACCGTAATTTAACACTATTCTGACTCTATTATTGGCCATTTTATGGTCAGAATACAGTTAAATTATGGTTATGAAACCGTTTTTTCAAAAAACGGTCGAATGACCTGCCAGAATGCTGCAAAATTTTTAACAGTGTGGAGGAAAACTTTCATAACAGATACAAATTCTGTTTAATCGTGATGGAGGCAAAAATTTTACAAAGGGACCACAGAAAGTGTCTGAGATCTCCGGTAGGGATTTAAAAATGGTCCTTAAGTATTGTAAACTTGCTGAACAATTACTTTTTAAAAATTAGTACATGTTTGTTTAAAATTTAAACACTAAATATCAGGGCCGTCTTAATCTGGGGGCTCCTGGTATTTTTCCAGATTAGCCACTTTTTAGAAGTACCTTTGCTGTTCATTTAATTTCGGTTAAGTGTATATATACATGGTGTGCTCACAAAGTTTCAAGACTGGTCTGATAATTCAAAATTTATTAAACATTTTTGTACCGCGAATTAAAATTCTTCGAAATATGTCCCTTGGTCATTAATACACCGCTGCCAGCGTTTTTTCCAGAGTTCATAGGCCCCATAGAAGTCTTCGCACGAAAGGCTGTTAAGGGACCTCGTCGAAGCTGCCTGGATCGCTGGAATCGTGTCGAATCGATTCCCTTTCAGGTCTTTCTTGACCCGGGAGAACAAACAATAGTTGCTGGGGAAAAGGTCGGGGCTGTAAGGGGCTTGCAGCAGTATTGTCACGTTAAATATAGCCAAAATTGACGGAGCACTCCAGAAAAAAAACTGACCTGACACGTCGCGTCCGCCCAGACACCAGAAACGATTGGATTGTTCCCCACGACAATGCACCCTCTCACACGTCGCTCGCAGTCGCCGAAGTTTTGACTATCTTTAACCTTTAACGTGGCAATACGGCCGCAAACCATCTACAGGCCCGACTTCGCTCCCAGAACTTTATTTTTGTTCCCCCGGATAAAAAAAAAAAAACCTGAAAGGGAAGCGATTTGTCAGGATTCCAGCGATCCAGGCAGCTTCGACGAGGTCCCTTAACAGCCTTTCGTGCGAAGACTTCTATGGGGCCTATGAACAATGGAAAAAACGCTGGCAGCGGTGTGTTGATGCCCAAGGGTCATATTTCGAAGAATTTTAGTTCGCGGTACAAAAATGTTTAATAAATTTTGAACTATCAGGATTATCAGTCTTGAAACTTTGTGAACACACCATATATATATATAGAGAGAGAGCGCACCTTGATTAACTGTCTTTAGAAAGCGAGCAGTCTGAGTTCCAATCAGATGTCACCATAGCAAACGTCATCGTCACAGAACCTACGGAGGTATGCTATAAGAGCATTCGCGCCAGAGTGGTATGATATGGAAATGGAGTCGGACGACTGTTGTGCTGAACGACGCTTTGTCTGTTATTTTAATATTCAACGAAGCTGTTATGCTGAATTTAAAAATAGATATGATGCATCTTAAAGAAGACAATGTATTCTCTAAATAGCCTGCATATATTCAACATGTACTATATATCATTTAATTTCAATATAATATTTTAACAACCTAAAATGTGTCAGTGTTTTGTTTTATATAAAGTGAGTTGAGCCATTCTCTCTATCCATCTCTCTCTAAAGATATATATAATATATTACAGCTGTGTAATACCGTTAATATGTACAACTTATGCGGTTAGAGTTCTTACTTTTTAATTTTTATACTTATTTGTTACAAATGGAAAATTTTACGTAACATAGGAAATAAGTAAATGTTGGAGGTTTTTTTTTTTTTTTTTTTTTTTTTTTTTTTTTTTTTTTTTTTTTTTTTTAAAGAACTGAATTCTAAATAAGGCTTTAATAAGAGAGCCGGACCCCTGTAATATCTACCGGCCTGCAATATATACCCTCTCAGCGGTACTAATTATAGAGGTAAATTGTTTGCATCTGGAGCTATTCTAAAGCAAACATGTTCCTTTATAATGTGCAATAATATTTGTTGGGTAAGACAAATTTATACTATAGAAGTACTATAGAGAAGAATCAGAATCACCCACCAAAGGGGCAAGGTTAACAAAACTTTTTGGCCGCCCGTTGCAACGGGGCAGTTCCGTAGCTAGACGATGCTCCCAGGTCGGGCAAATGTTTTTCCAAGAGGGACAAAATTACTTCTTCATTTTTTTAGACTTTTACGATCCTTTAAAAATATGTATTACGTATTCAGATTCGGTATAAGTTTATAGCTCTTCCCAAAGTAGTTGAAAAATGATATTTTTTCATCTTGTTGTCAATCCATAAACTAATTTTTGTAAATATGGTTAAGATAATTATGGATTTCCACAAAAATGTTGGATGTTGTTAAGGATTGCTACAACAGGGGCAAGGTTAACAAAACTTTTTGGCCGCCCGTTGCAAGGGAACGGGGGTGGGGGCAGGATTCGCAAAAACCCGGGTTTTTCTGAAAAAACCCAACCCACCTGGGTTTTTTCATGAGGAACCCAATTTTCCCCGGGGAAAATCGGGTTTTTTCAAAAGTATAATACATGCGTAATTACATTATTGTATACTATATTTTCTATATATTATATACACTATACATAAAAAATACATTGTTCCCTTATATACAATATAATTGTAATGCTATTTTATAAGTTATAAATTGTATAAATTATATGAATTTAAATTAATTAAAAGTCAGTGTTCTTCACAAATTAGTTTTAAATATAATAGAAGATATAAAATTGTTAATTTTCTTTAAATCAAATAATGAATAGAATATTAAAATTTAAAATATATTAAGTTGGAAGAAAAAAAGGGGTAAACTAGTCGGGTGTGCCAATCCCAAAAGTTTCTTCTCTCATACATGTTAATAATTCAAAATTCACTATCACAGTGCCAAAATTAAATGACAATTTATGCCCATCATGGGGATTGTAAAATATAGATTTGTTGAATTGGATGCATATAACAAGGAGATATAAGTATCACCTGTTGTGTAATTTACAACAAAACCTGATCAGTAACAATTTACATCAACATCTAACTGAATCTGAAGTTTGATGAAAATCCATGCATTATTAGTTCTTGAGATAAAGCTATTGCAAAAAGAGAGATAAATGCAGCACAACAGCGCCGCTTGGGCGATAATATACTAAAAACTAATCAGCACCAGTTTATATCAAGGTTGAACTGAATCTAAATTTTTGTTCAAGTGCGTACATTAGTTCTTGGGATAAGAGTTATTGCTGAAATCGCAAAAAATGCAGCATAGCAGCTCTACTTGTTGGGCGATATGCACCAAAACTCGATAAGCAACAACTTAACTTGTAACTGAATTTGAAGTTTTATGAAAATCTGTGCATTAGTTCTTGAGATAAAGCTATTGCAAAAATTGAGATAAATGCAGCATAGCAGCACCACCTGTTGGGCAATATATACCAAAGACTAATCAGCACCAGTTTACATCAAGGTCTAACTCAATCTAAAGTTTTGTGAAATTCTGTGCATTAGTTCTTGAGATAGAGCACCCACAAAATTTTTTTCACATAGAGACATTTTCTAGAAACTATCAAATTGTCTTCAGGACCTTTTTAAAACGCATAAATCCATCATGAACTGGAAGTCGAAATTTTTCACGAATCCAATACTTTCTTCTTGTAAAGATAGAAGAAAGTAAAAATACATATTTTTTATATCCATGAATATAGTTGATTTGAATTTTTTATATAAAGACATACCTATAATTATGTACTATGTATGTTGCCTACTAGGTTCTATGTTAGTAAAGTATTTCAATGTGCTGAAATACATTTTTATTTTACTTCAGATGTGTATGTAATGGCTTTTATATATTAATATTTTTTCAAAATTAACTGAAATGACTTAAATTCATTAAATGTATATGTTGTTTAAATTTTTAAATTATATCTGAAAATTGAAAAAACCCACTTTATGGGTTTTTCAGTGGGCTTTTTCAAGTGGGCCCATTCTGAAAAAACCCACCGGTTTTTTTCGAACTGGGCCCAGCTTTGCGAACCCTGGGTGGGAGTAACCCCACAGGAGGAGAAAGGCTGATTAAATCAAGAACTACCAGGGACATGATCCTAGAACCCCTGATTTTTTAGGACATAAAAATTAGCACACATTCCTTTTTATGTTGATGTGTTTAAATATGTCTTGCAGACAACGTATTCGTATTAGATGTAAATTTCCAACTGGGCGAAAAATGTCCGGACCAGGATTCGAAACAGGGATTCCCTGACTGAAGCCGCCAGTGCTCTGCCATCTGAGCTATCCCGGACGAATCTGGTGGAACCTTTTCACCCAGCTAACCTTAATGATTATAGCATCTGGTCTGAAATCTGGTTCAGCTCAACAGAAAAATCTCAGGTAATGGAACTCCAGAAAACTCTGGATACGTAATTACACTAGATTAATTTGGCTTAGATGCGTTATATTCCCGGATGGCCGCCATCTTAGATGTTTTGAGATTTCTTGACGATTTTATGTTGGCGATGTTTATCGATATGTGGAACCCCGTGTGACGTGTGTGTTTGGCGTGTCGTATTCTGGTAACCCCTCAGAAGGTCATTTTCGGCTAGGATATTGTGGATGTGGTTTGATTTCGTGTTGTATTGTTCTGTCTTTTTGTTTTTATGTTAAATTTATTGGATTTATTTGATTGACTACGGTTTATATGGTTTCTGTAGTCCGTTTAAACGCTCTTGCTGAAGTAATTAAGAAATTTGTGGAAATTTTGACGAAAAAAGGAGGTTTGTTTACAGAGTGTCAATGCGTATTCATAAGCCTATTTTTGAAAATGACGGTGATGCCATGGCAGTATTTCGTGCTTGAGCTTTGAAGAAAGCAGATGTCTGTTAATGTATGTTGATAATTTTATGTATATTTGTTTGCCTTTCGAGTTTTTTTACATTTTGAGATGGCTACACAGCGAGAATTGCTGAATTTTGAGAATGCTACACAGCGAGAAATGCTGAATCCAGTGATGTTTTTTTTTTTTAGGTTAATGAGCGCGTAGCCCTCATACAACGATTACCGATTGCCACTTTAGCGAGTTTTGTTTATTATTTACGTTTTATTTTCATTAAGCCTAACATGCGTATAAACCGGTGTTTGGCGACATTTACTACTTGGCGGAAAAGGGGTTTTCACGCCAAGAAAAATTCCAAGGTGGTGGCCCCGGGAATTTATGACATCTGTTCCATTAATTTTAACACAATTATTCTAATTGGTAAATAAATCATATTAGATGTAAATTTCCAACTGGGCAAAAAATGTCCGGACCAGGATTGGCCTTGTTGGAAATATACATCTAATATGATTTATTTACCAATTAGAATAATTGTGTTAAAATTAATCTAACATATTCGTTGTTTAGCCTATTCTCGATTTTTCAAAATTCATCCTAGACTGCTGACCGGTGTCTCGGCAGTTCCGAAAAATTTGCCCTGCATGCATTTCTTTCTGCTGACTCCCATGGGCGTCTCCTTACATCCGATCTCGCTATAAATGTGTTCGACAGTATTTTCGAAAGGGGTGATCGGCACCAAGATTATTGTTTGTACTAACTCAAGGTGCGTGTAGGAATGCGAGATGAGTCTTCAAAACAAATATATTGCACATCTGTCTTCCGCAGAAGGTTAAAGGCATAATAAAACACGTACGATAGAAGCACAATAAGGTGTTCGTTGCGTAATAATAGACACGCTTTGATGAAAATCCGAATTTAAATGAGCTCATGTAACACTTATTGTTTTGCATTTTAAGAAGGTCACGGTTGAGAAAATTCTTGAAAATTTCATTATCTTACTTATTTTGTCTAGATATTATCGCTTTTTTTTCCCAAAGTGTAATTTTAATATTTTGAATAAGTACAAGATTCATAACACCGAGATCTCTTCTATGATAATAACAAACGTGTTTTTCGTATGTAAAAAGTCAACATTTTTTCTTTCTTTTAGATTTTTATTTTTAGCTATGCGCTAATAAAAATTCAAGCATAAGTCATTTATCTCGTTTTTTTTCAAGTGTAACTATTACATGTAATTTGCTGTTTGCAGTGCTTTGAATTAATATGACGAACTGTTTTTGAGAAATAACAAAACAACGATAATAATAATAATAATAATAATAATAATAATAATAATAAATTGCTTTCCAAGATTTTCCCTGTTTCGGAAACGATTAAGTTTTAGCAATGTAATATCTAGTAACATTTTCAAAAGCGTTCGAAATCATAAAATATATTATATGAACTTTAAAAAGTTCACTTTTTTACTTAAAAGGTGTCTAAAATAATAAAAGAGATGTTACATGTTAAAAATATGCATTTTATTTAAAACTTCTTACTACTTTCAAGCTTTCCCAAGCTAATAACTAATTGCCATTTATTTATACAAATACGTCACTTCGTTTTGAAAATGAGAGAACCAATAATTATTAGAGTTGGAAGTAGAAGTAGCAGTTTCTTGGATTGAACTTAATTAGAGAAAATATATATTATTATTAACTGCAGTTCCATTTATCTTATTACATCACTCTGTTCTCATATGTCACTTTCATTTTAAATGTGTAGCTAGACAGTCGAAGTAGCAGTGTTTCAGGTTAATTTTTTTGGGTAGAATTCTTCTATGTACTACTTCTACTTCCAACTCTAATAATTATTGGTTCTCTCATTTTCAAAACGAAGTAACGCATTTGTACAAAGAAACAACATTTAGTTATTAAGGCTGTTTTTAACTGCTCTTCTCAGCAAGCGCGCAAAACGTTTCGGCACATTTACAAATTCATTTTTTAACGGAAAGTTATAAAATTGGAAAACCTGGCCATGGAAGCGATTTGGAATTGAACTGTTTTTCCATTTTTTGATCAATCCATTACCTATTGTGTTATAAGCGATTTTGATCACGTGACAAACGCGTTTTTCAAACTTTCTTGAGTGGTTATTCTACTTTCATGCGGAAACTCGGTTCAAAACGCCCACTTTGCACTATTTTCTGAAAGATCTATTGCGTTTTCAAAAAATGGAAAAACAGCTCAATGACATAGTTTATGAACAACAACACCAGCTAGTTTCATGCATTTTCGAACAAAAATAAATTAAAACTTATGTCAGAAAGTTTTCCTTTTGGATTTGAGAACACCCTTAAAATATTCTCTGATGAAGAGCTTGGGAAAGCTTGAAAGTACTAAAAAGTTTTTAATACAATGTATATTTTTAACTTGTAACATCTCTTCTATTATTTTAATCACCTTTTAAATAAAACAGTTGACTTTTTAAAGTTCCTATAATATGTTTTATGTTTGAATCAAGGTGAAGTATTGCGTTTCGTCTTATGCTATTATATGTTCGAAATCCTTAAGAAAGCCAATGTCACCAAATAACTACGAAGTACTCGTTTATATTCGCAAGCAGAGGGTGGCCCAAAACCTTAACTAAAATTCAGTAATTAACCAGGATAAAATAAGTGGCACGTTCTTAAGGCACCTCATAAATTTTGTATGCAGAAAATTTTTAAAAATTTTACACTTAAAGGCTCCTTACTGTCTCAGTCTATAATAATCCTTAAGTAAAATTCAGTAATTAACCATAGTAAATATAAGGATAAAATAAGTGGCACGTTCTTAAGGTACCTCATAAATTTTGTATACAGAAAAATTTTAAAAATTTTACACTTAAAGGCTCCTTACTGTCTTAGTTTATAATAATCCTTAAGTAAAATTCAGTAATTAACCATAGTAAATACAAGGATATAATAAGTGGCACGTTCTTAAGGTACCTCATAAATTTTGTATACAGAAAAATTTTACACTTAAAGGCTCCTTACTGTCTCAGTTTATAATAATCCTTAAGTAAAATTCAGTAATTAACCATAGTAAATATAAGGATAAAATAAGTGGCATGTTATTAAGGTACCTCATAAATTTTGTATACAGAAAAATTTTACACTTAAAGGCTCCTTACTGTCTCAATCTATAATAATCCTTAAGTAAAATTCAGTAATTAACCATAGTAAATATAAAGATAAAATAAGTGGCACGTTCTTAAGGTACCTCATAAATTTTTTATACAGAATTTTTTTTTAAATTTTACACTTAAAGGCTCCTTACTGTTTCAGTCTATAATAACCCTTAAGTAAAATTCAGTAATTAACCATAGTAAATATAAGGATAAAAAAAGTGGCATGTTCTTAAGTTACCTCATAAATTTTGTCTACAGAAAAAAATTAAAAATTTTACACTTAAAGGCTCCTTACTGTGTCAGTCTATAATAATCACTGAGCTCCATATATAACAGGAGTTCTGAGTCAGCGGTCAGAAGCTTGCAAGGCAAATGAAGCATGCAAGGCAAAGGCAAAAAATAGTCCGCGTTGTGAATGTTAGATATTCTCATTTATTATTACCTTAATTTATGCTTGTTTAATTAAGATATACTTATCAAATTAATAAATGATTCTTTAATCATACAAGGTAATGCGGTAAACAGCATTTTTTGCCATGAATGCAAACTAAAATTATTGTCAATGTATCCTTCCGCGCTGACCACTGGAAATCATGTCGGAAAATAGGAAGATCGGATCACCTGTTATATATGGAGTTCAGTGATAATAATGGTTAAACGAACGTCAGTTTTCACATCGGTCTTCGGACTCGGGCTCAAAAAGAAAATTTTATTAAAAAAAAAAAAATCTTAGCTATTTGAAAAACAAGAATGCAGCAGTCTTTAGTTTTAAAATCTTAAAGTGTTATAAAATCCGTTAAAAATTAGTTTGAAAGGGAAATGAATTGTTATTGATGGGATATACGGGGAAATATTTTATCTGATTCTGAATCCTGAAAAACAGGCTTATTTTTTAGGAAACGTTGAAATAGTTTAATACTAATTTTATCTCGGTTACTTATGCTTTTCATTGTGTTATTTTTACACGTCGCGTACTTACTGAAAGTTACTTTATGAACATGCAAAACAACGGAATTGCTCATTTTATAAGTAATAATGATTTCAAGTTCCTCCCAGGTAAAGATCCTGACTGCCTGATCCACAGCATGTATGACTTGCAATTAATACGTAGTATAATTTACGACGCATGATACTAATACGAGCGTGATGCTTATAGAAGAATTTAGATAGCAGTCGTCTTTGGCAATTTATTCAAAAAGAAAATTAAAAGTTCTGAACGATAGTGAAATTAAAATTCATAAAAATACAAATAAATGTAAATACATTGCTTAAAGGTGCGTTAAACATAATAAAATCATTTAAAAACACATTAAAGTCCTTTTAAAAACCAAAATGTTTTCAACCAAAACTTACTCGGCCTTCATCAGTGAAAAATTAATAGCTGTTGTCTCTTTGCGTCTTCTCTTTGCTCGGAACAGACCATTCTACTTCAAGGACGGTATGGAATATAAGGTGGAATGGGAAATGTTATTCAAAATTTCACTAAACAAGTACAGGTTTATCAATCATGTATTAATTATTTTCAGACTGCGTGGATATCATATGATAATATATCGTTACAGGCTATTTCTTTATTAGATATTATTTCTAGAGATTCTCTTATGATAGTTTCTTGGTGATTACTTCTACGGAAGATAATTTTAGATCTACTGAAATCTACTTTTATAGCCTGAGTTTGTGCTAATCTTGCTAACGCAGTGTGGGGTCTGTTTAATCGACCCCACACTGCGTTAGCAAGATTAGCACAAACTCAGTCTATAAAAGTAGGTTTCAATAGATCCAAAATTATCTTCCGTACAATTAATCACTAAATTAACATTTTCCATTCCACCTTATATTCCATACCACCCTCGAAGTAGAATGATCTCTTCCAGGGAAAGCTAGAAGACGCAATGAGACAGCTATTAGTTTTTCACTGATGAAGGCCGAGTAAGTATCGGTTGAAAACGTTTTGGTTTTTAAAAGAACTTTAATGTGTTTTTAAATGATTTTATTATGTTTGACGCACCTTTAAGCAATGTATTTACATTTATTTGTATCCTTATGAATTTTAATTATTAATCAAGGTGAATTTTGCTCTGCAATATAGTGAAATTCATAATATAATAATAACAAATCACTTCCAATGAAAACGTCTCCCAAAGCTTCTCAATCACCAATGCCTAACCGGCTCCCGCTGCAAGACGATTCTCTTCTTACATCTTCAAAACAATGCACAAAGGTTTCTTTCCAGTAACCCATTCGAAGGTCTTCTACAAACAGATTCTAAAGAAGAAAATTATAGATTTCTAGAGAAAAATACTAGATAAAAGAGTATTTTTTAAACAATTTTCTATTTTCTTCCATGACTGACTCTTCTCGACATCTGACCTTGAAGAGGTCGCACACAAACTGTGGAACCTTATAGACAACAATCGGAAATATCGAGGCAGTAATAACAATGCAATGTGGAGGGAGAGATAACAAATGGGTTGAAAAGGACAATTAGAGATGCAAACTCATATTGAAACAAATGGGGTATGTGTATGGATGCAGAACGCAATTTTCAGATGTAAGGTTTGGAATATACGAGCTAATGTGATGCTTCTGATTATGTACATTTCATATCTTTTGGAACAGGAAAAACTCTCGCCCTAAAATGGAAATAATTATAATAGTAAAAGAAAATTTTCTGTGTAATGTGGGATGAAGATTTTACTTAGCTATGTCCTTAATAACAAAATTAACAAAAATTGTTGGGACAAACCCTAACATTGTTCTCTTGTAGGAGGCAAAAAAAAACTTTTAAATGCAAATGACAAACTTATTTTTTATTATTTTAACTCATTCAAACTGGTTGGCAAAGATATCATGCGGATTGAAATTTTTCTATCACTTTAAGATCTAAAGTGTTTTGAACGAAATTAAAAGTTTTGGCTGTTTTCCCCCATTAATAGGATCATATTTCATTGAAAAAAAAATTTTTTTTAAATACCCGATGTCAGGATATGCCGAGGGAGGACCCACACAGTTGTGTGGGTGCAGGCTCGGCTTTAAGTCACACAAAAAGGGGAAATGTTTTTTTCTTTTTCTTTAGGATCACCTACACAGTTGTGCAGGTCAGGTCTTAAAGGGTTAAGTGAGCTAAAAAGTTCCGACCCGGGAATCGAACCAAAGACATTGGCTTAAATTGCCAACTCTCTGCCTACTGAGTAATCTGGGCTGAAAACCGGTCGGTACAGTTCACTCAGGCAAACTTATTGGCAACAGGATCTGGTTTGAACTTTTGTCTTAAATTGCCAAAACGCTCTGCCTATTGAGCTACCTGGACCGACAACAGGATTCACTCAAACTTATTGGCAAGCTATTGGGTAATAGGGAGAACGCTGGCAATTTAAGCAAAAGGTCTTGGGTTCGACTACCGACCTAGATACTTTTTCACTCAATTGGAAAAATGTCATAAAATTTCATTTTCGCTTAACAAACTCAATGTTGAAATGCTGCTGCCAAACCATGATTCACAAATAAAGTAAAAAATGATTTCTTTGATGTTGGTTGTAGATAACGTAATAGTAAGAAAACAAAAAAAATAGTAAAGACAAGTCATAAAAATCAACTGACAGAAAATCTTGAAAGAGATTTTATAAGAGCTTCGCTGAATTTTTGCCAAGAAATAGTGCTAATTTTGAATTTCACATATGAAAATACTTAAATAAACTGTGCGCTGTAATATATGTAAATAAAGCTGGAAAGACAGCTATTTAATGACGACACTAGTGGAAGAAGGTGTTCTATCACATTTTTCTCAAAAATTGTTTTGTTTTATGATTAAAGATATTCTGTGGTAATTTATCCTATGGTAATATTAAGATTCTAACTAATTTTTAAATGTTAGCTTGTGATGGCTGTTTTTCAATTAAAACTTTTATTATTACTGTTGTTTACAATCGTATTTCTAAATATGTTGGTTGTTATTAATAAAACATTTTTGTAGGTTTGTTTGTTAAAGAAAACAACTGTTAAATTTAGATTAGCTTCCTATTAACGTATCGAAAATTATGCTTTTCTTTGAAAACTTCTTCAGTGTTTATGGTTAATGAGAATTTATATAGCAGGTCTAGTTATAAAGAAAGTATATAAATAGAATTTAAAAGAGTAAAGTAAAAATTCCTTCATACTGGAGAAAATGGGAAAGAATCATTCTGTGTTTAAAAAGTCCTGTCAAGATTAGAAATTATTTCTTGATTCCCGGAAGCTTCTTGTGAGGTCTTTTTCTATACAAGACTTAAATGGGGATAATAATACTCATTCTTTGAATAATGTAGTTCGTCGAACTCGTTTATAAAAAATAAATCGTCAAAATAAGATTTATTTAGAAAATCCCATCACGTCATTGCCAGTGCCTGATTTATGGCAGGCCAATCGGGGCACAGGCCCAGGGTCCCTGATTTTCAGGGGCCCCCAAATGCTGCTGAATGTTTTTTAATTATTGTTCAAAATCGGATGTAGTTTTACATTTCCTTCTACAGTCTATTGTGTTCATGTTGTATTTTTATAAAATCGTATATTTTGTCTGAAACATTCATATTTAAATAAAGACACAATCTTGCTTAATGGTACACAAAACTTTAATAAGCTAAAAGTTATCTTTTTTAGGAACTTAACTTTTAGCTTATTAAATCTCGTGTTTTGTGTACCATTAAGCAAGATTGTGCCTTATTTATTATATTTTATGGTGCAATTGTCCAGTATGTGTTACATTCATATTTAATTATACTTTATTATAGTGAATATTTTCTTTTATTTTTATCACTTTAAAAACATGTTGTACTTTTAATTCTTATTTAATCCTGTTCCTGTTCTTGTCAGATTATTTGGGTGTTAGTGAGAGTAGCTCGTAGGCGGCAGAGCCCTGTAATATTTTAAATAATTGTAACTTGGTATTGCGGAAAATTTATTATTAGTTCTTGCATACTTTAGCATTCCAGATATATGGGTTTGTATAGGAAAAGATAATCAGCATCACACATATTATAAAACGTGTACTCATTAAAATTTCATAATCATTAAATAATTATTTAAAAGTAAATTAATGATTATCACATTATATTTTTAATGGATATTTTAAAGTAATTATTAAAGTGAATAGGGGTTGTCTTAGTCATTTTCAATATTTTTACTCAAGTCTCCTGTAAGTTATTGGTGCAAGGGGCCCCTGTGAGTATCTGTGCCCGTGGCCCCCAAATTTGTAAATCGGTCCCTGTTCATTATAGGTTATCTGGAATTAGAAATCGACCGAAAATTCGTTTTCGTTCCAAAATCTGAGTTTCGTCGAAAAGACTGTCAAAAATTCAGCCAGACCGAAACTATCTGTATTCCAAAAATCTCGTTTCTTCCTTCGGAAAATTTCAACGTTATCCTTTGTTTTGAGCTGTATTTGCTCAAATGATTAATAATTATGTATATATATTAATTACTTTAAAAAATTTTATGGACATTTCCTTTTTTGTTTTCATTTTCGGCGAAAATAGGAAGATTACCTAAATTCGGTTTCGGTCTTAAAAAGCTGTTTCGGTCGAATATTATTGATATCTTACTTTTTAACTGAGCTGTGATTTTCAAATTTCGAGCTAGATGTTCGACGAGATAAGCTACTCCTGTAAAACTACTTTTCCATTTATAATAAGTTCGACACAGGAAAGTACCGGGTGTCCCAAAAAGGACTGACTGATTTTAAAATTCAATAACTTGCAAACGGTGACAGATATTTAAAAAATTCTTGCAGAAGGGTTATGCATAAGGTCAAAAGTTTTATTACAGTGATTTTCGATTTTAGTTCGAATTACAAACAATAGATGGCGCTGCGATCAATAGACGCTGAATTCAGGCTCGATTTTTGGTACTTCGTGGCCCGGATAATACATTTCCATCTCCTTTTTCAGCATGGAACAAGATAAAGGATCAGAAATCGAGCCTGTATTTAGCGACTATTGCTTACAGCGCCATCTATTGTTTGTAATTCGAACTAAAATCGAAAATCACTGTAATAAAACTTTTGACCTTATGCATAACCCTCCTGCAAGAATTTTTTAAATATCTGTCACCGTTTGCAAGTTATTGAATTTTAAAATCAGTCAGTCCTTTTTGGGACACCCGGTAATTCCTACCAGTTTTTTAACACGTTAAGCAGCGCCACGGCAGTCACCGATTACTGACACTGAACTTTTCGCTTAGAACCCGTCATACACCGATGACTGACACTGAACTTTTCGCTTAGAACCCGTTATACACCGATGACTGACGGTCTAAAATATGATATAAAACTAAAAATATATATATTGTCTTAAGTAATTACTGAAAAATTATTTAAAATACCTTTTATTTATTACAGGATTATACATTCTTAAAAATTACTTAAAACATTGTAAATTTTTCAGCTTCAGTGTCAGTCACCGTGGTACTCAACGTGTTAATAATATTCCACAGAATAGTTTAAAATTAAGATATAATTAATGAAAAAAGGGTAGATAAATTGTGCACAATTTCATTTACGAAAATTTAAGTAAATTACATTGATACAGTTACGTGTTTGAATAGTACGTAAGCATATTTTAACAATGCAATATATTAATTACTTACACTTAGAAATATTTGCCATTAACACTATTTCTACCATGATTTTGTGTATACCTATTTCTACCAAAAGGTGTCTTTTGACACCTTCGCGTTTGAATGCAAATAATTGCCAAAACTGTTGGGATTTCAAATTATCAGTTAAATACAGATAATTTGAGCAATACATTTATTAATACATTGATGCGTATTTATTAGAGATTATTTAATCAGGTTATAAATTCCAGCTTAATTCAACAATCTACAAAATATAAATATACATAAATGTAATAAAAAATGTTTTACGTGAACAGGAACAACAATTAAAAAATATATATTCTTTATTTTTTTAGTTTTTATTAGAAAATCAAACATTTTAATATTATTAAGGGGGCATAGGACCTTTGAGTTTGTCGAAACAATCAAAACATCGCCTTCTTCAAAGTACAAAAACACAAACAATATGCAATTAAGATCTTTTTCTTCCCTTCCTGACTAAAGTATATATCTTTAAGTACACTATTCAGAAAAATAAATGTTGTATGTACAAAATTAATATTTAAATTTAAAAATTCATCTCACTAATGCGTGATTAAGTGCTGCGCGCATGATAAAACTCTAAATTATGCATATAGAAAACAATTTTAGAACAAAATAGAATCATAACATACCTACTTATAACTTAAAACCAAAATATACGCAAAAAGTTTTGTTTAAAATTTAATTTTAGCACAAAATAAAAAAAAAAGTTAAAAAATCTCAAACTTTTTTCAAGTTTTTTAAGTGCAAAAAAATAAATAACCAAAATATCTGATTTTTTTTTTTTTTTTTAACCTTGTAGACTATAAAAAATCGCATATTTGGTTCATTTTTTCCAAGCTGTAGCTCACATAGTTTAAAAGTAACAGTGCGCGCAAGTTCCAAATTGACTAATCTGAGAAAACGCTTTTCAAAATTTCAATATCTACGGACCTTCTATTATACTCATCATGTAAAAATGATTATAACTGAAGAAATAATGCAGATTTTTCATTGCAGTTTTTTTGCATATTATTGAGAAATTTTAAAACATTCAGAATAAAGCAAAAACTGAAAACTGATTTTTTGAAAGTTTAAAGGTCCTGTGACCCCTTAACTCAACAAAATTTCAGTCTCATGTACAAAAATTCAATCTTTGTAACACCACCACCACCAACAGCTGTAATAATAAAAACAGCAGTATAATAAAATTCTTTCCTTATTTAATACCACAGTTTTTACACGAATGAAAACAAAATTCATGTGTATTGAATTCACTACCAGAATTGGAGAACAAAACGCGCTGTTCAATTTTTTAGATCTAGTCACTACATTGATCCACACTAAAATGCAGCATCGCGGAAAGCAAGGGAATATCAAAGTTATGCAGCAACTCCTGTAATTTCTGCTACAACTGAAATCGGGATTCTCTAATCTGATTATAATTCATAGGATGTTGTAAAATGGTATTGATATTTGTATATAAAATTGTTTAAAATTAGAAATTATGAAATTCTTAGAAATTAAAAATTATTAAATCCTTAAGGTGTCCAAAGACACCTCATGGTAAAAATAGGTATACCATATGCATATTTTTAGATCCAGGATGATCTGGAGAAAAGTGATATCGCTCAATTAATTTAACAACAATTTTATGAAAAGTCAAAAATTTAGTTGTGGAGAAATGATTAAACTTAGAGAATAATTTTAAGTTAAAACCCGAAAGGTGTCTTTTGACACCCCTTGGTAGAAATAGTGTTAAAAGCTTCAAATAATGCTACTGCATTTCCTCGAGAAAAAAGAATGTAGATTTAAATTAAATTTAAAAAATCAAAAAACCCGACTGCGTAAAAAGCGAACTAATTAATTATTTCTCATCAATGTGAAACTATTTTTTTATATTACATACCTATTTTTTTATCTACTTGTATTGGTGACTTTTAAATTGTGTTTAATTGTTAGTTCCTATCTACAAACACTGTTTTGATGAGGCCTATAGATGTCTATGATGGTTAGAGTTGCAGAAAAGCTAGAGATCTTACCTTCACAACATTCAGGCTGTGTAATATTTAAACGAAGATTCTGACTGCAAAATAGTCAATGAAACATCGTCTTCATCTTGAAAGACCTATCCAATAATATGCCACTCAATAGGGTGCGTAAACATTTTTTTTTCGTCTCTACCGCCATTTTGAATTTATAAAAACAAAATCTAGCCTATAACCATTGAACAGTTAAAACGAATTGATAGAGACCTCATTGATTAAAATCCATCCAGCCGTTGGGATGTTTCGAGGGTATAAAGAAATCCACATACCCAGATACGCGTGAAACACATAACCCTTCTTGGCAGTCGGGTAAAAAACAAATTTAAATCCAAATATTTATCACTTAAAAATTCTCCAATGTTTCCAAAATTTGTCATTTCTCTATTTATATGGATCAACCTAATATCGAAACCTAATGGGAAAATGTTGTTTATTTATAAAATAGTCTATTTCAAAAATTCATTTAGAATTTTTTCTCTGTAACATAGTTTTGTATTTTTTTTACAAAGTTTATGTCCCTTTCTCTGATGTTATTAACTGTGTAAACTTACTAATATAATCATAGTGTAATATTACAATATAGAAAAATTAATAACTTTTAATGTACTTATTACATATTTAGTAAAATTATTGTTCATAAAAAAGTTTCCTCTCGTTTCAAATTCAATATCCTTTTTGAATTGTAATTCATAAAATTAATATTAAAATGTGACATTTTGGATAATATCCAAAATTTTGGACACCTTAAATTAAAATGATATATTATATATATTTGAGTTTCACACATGTGATTTCATAGGTGTATACTTGTATGCATGTATTTTTTTAAATATTTCAATTTTTTAACATAATTTTATTGTTAAATTATGCAACAAAAGACTAAATCAAATTTTAAAATTTTAAATATTTATTTTTAAAAACTCCTTTTGTGAAAACAAAATTATTGTCCTTTCTCTGTTAGAATGCAGAAGCTTAATAATAAAACATAAAATAAAAATATAAGAAAATTTTGATCTAAATGTTGTTTATTGATTTAGAAAAACAGTTTAGTGTCTTAAAAAATACATCCACGTTTTTTTGCTGTAATTCATTAACTTATTAATAAAGCGTTACTTGATCATGTAAAAAAAAATAAATGGAAAACTTTTAATCCAAATATTCTTTATTTGTGAAATTTTTCCAGTAGTTTGAAATTCTGTCTACAATCCTCTGTATTTACTCAGATTTTTCTGGTATTAAGCTTTAATTAAAATTTTAACACCCGCATACACATACATAATTCATCATTTATATAGTATGAATGTGAATATCTCTGTAATCTACGTAGATTTTCTACTCTCAAAGTTACAGTAACGTTTTTTTTCTTGATAGTAAGGAAACATAGTATGACAGTGTAGAAAAATAAAATAAATAAATAGGGATTTACGTATTGTAATATTCATTTTTATTTAACTCATTCATATATATATATATATATATATATATATATATACCAGAATTTGCAAAATATAAGTAAGTTTCTCCCTGTGTGCAGATATTTTTTTGCCGGGGGAGATATTTTTGGCAGTAATATTGGTCGCAATATGAAATTGTACAAAAGTTTCGAAAACTTATTATTCATATTGTTAATTTTTTAAAATTACTGTATTCAAAAAATTATTTAGCCTTCCTTAAACACACATGTTGTTATTTTAAAAACAATTTTAGTGTATATATAGGGTGGTCATAAAAAAAAACTTCCCCGATATATGTACACTTAGCGACCTAACCTCTCAACCAATCGAAAGAAAATTTCAGATATAGTTATTTGAAGGTATGCGCTCGAGATCGTGATGATTTAAAACAATAGATCTCTCACGGTTGCGGCTACAGTGACAAAATGTCGAAATTTTCGAATGACAACACCCTTTTTTAACATTCAGCACTCTAAAACAAATGATTACATTTTTATTTTCACTATGTGTACACAAACACAACTTAAAAACACATTTTAAAACAAATCTTACATACTCAGTTCACAAGTGAAAAATAAAAATCGGCTACTGAAAAACATGTCTTGTAGCCACTTCTTCGTTCCTCGCAATGTTCTTTTTTGAAGGTGTTTTACACCGGCAATTTTCATCGTACGTGTATCATTCCAACATTATTTATGGTTTTTCAATGCGCTGATGAATTTGTGCATGAAAAAAAGGGGTGTTGCCATTCGAAATTTTCGAATTTTTTTCACTGTAACCGTAACCGTTAAAGCTCTGTTGTTTTAACCATGACGATCTCG
This sequence comes from Maratus speciosus, assembly GCA_963932465.1. Classification (NCBI taxonomy): domain Eukaryota; kingdom Metazoa; phylum Arthropoda; class Arachnida; order Araneae; family Salticidae; genus Maratus; species Maratus speciosus. The sequence continues at coordinate 555,911,989 of OZ010792.1, forward strand.
AGCGCATACCTTCAAATAGGTATATCTAGAATTTCTTTTCGATTGGTTGAGCGGTTACGCCGCTAGGGGTTCATATATCAGGGAAGTTGCTTTTTTATGTCCACTCTGTATATGTGATGATACTGGGTGACAGGTCATGTAACGATGTAAAATAAAGCAACAATCGCTCCGTAACATTCTTCGAATTCAGGCAGCCGCCATGTCGATACCAATCAAGCTCACATATTCAATATTGCATCGGCACTCCAATAACTTAGGCTTTGGTCGATAAACATTGGCAGTTTTCCGAATAATGACAACACTTCTTCACAAAAGAAAAAAAAATTATCACGTCCTCTTATCATAATACAGGAGTCAAGCATCCACCACAAAATTCATAAACACAAAACACCTTTTCACACCCATCGCGTACACGCTCCATTGTATACGACGTTACACCTCGCTCGGTTATTTCCGTGTCTTCTTCTGGACAGCAACGTAGTTTTTTTATATCAACAAATGCCACGAAAATCTCTCTCTACGCGCTCATGTTCAGGTTAAATAGTCGGAGGCGGATGATCTTTTACGCCAATACACATATGAGGAATATTGGATGGGCTCGTGGGAAGGTTAGGGAACTCTTTATTGTAAGCGGCATAGTATTGAGGAGAAATTACAGAGTCAGAATTAAGCGGGAAATCGAGTTATGGAATAAAAAAGATGAAAGAAAAGAAATGGTATAAATTAGATAACTTTAATAAATATCAGCGATTTAAGATTGAAAAATAAAAAGGTCTTGAAGAAAAATTATTAAGGGGAGATGTTCTTAGAAGCAGGGCCCGACTTATACAGGGGTATGCGGAGCAGCTGCCCCGCCCCCCCCCCTTCTCAGGGGGGGGGGGCATGAGAGTAATCAAGATTTTTGTTAAAAGGTGCAAAATGATTAAAATTAGCCAAAAGTGACCAAAATTCATATATTTTCGAACAGTTAGGAAGAAGTGCGGCCCCCCTTCCCCTCTCTACTTTCAGTACCCCATGCACCCATGCGAAAAACAAACTATACGATTAGAAAACTAATGATTAAAATTTTATCATGATAACTTAGTATTCTATTGTTTTCACAAGAAATTCTTTATTTACGTTTTCCTCGCAATGTGGCAAATTAAAACCATTAATTATGATCAGTTTGGGATATTTTCTTTTAGACATCTTATAACGTCTTTATAACGTAACGAAGTTTGCAAAAAGATACTCGTGTCAACCAATCATTTTTTCCACTATTATCCTACTAGTATTTTTTCTTAAAGTTGTGACCATCGTTTTGTGATATCCTGTATACAGATGTGAGAAGTACTGGGACAAAATTTATGCATCCATACAATATGTATGAAGTTTAGTACTAGCCACTTCCACATTATTCGCAAAAGAATTCTATAGATAGACAGAAGAGGGCCCACCCCCGGAATGGTGCTTGCCCCGGGACCCCCCATGGCCTAAGTCGGGCCCTGCTTAGAAGAGTTTGAAGAAAATTAGATACACGTTTTAAATAGAATAATTTTAAATGAACGAAATGAATGGAATATTATTTAACATAGGGAATAATTTAATAAACTAGGATTGTAGTGTAATTTAGAAAATAAATTTCTATGGAATAATTTTAATAAGGCGCGGAAATTTGATTTTCGTAATATATGTAATTATATTAGAACAATCATAAATACAATTTTATAAAAGAGATTCTAAAGAATAATTCCAATTTATAAAGAAACGATTTATTACAATTTATACAAAAATGTATTTACCTTTTTTTTCCACACATACATACGTATTCTTAATTTATTTTAAAAGTTCAGTGCTTAAAAAATTATTTACATTTCTTTGCACTCACATTAAAAAAAATTAATTCATATATACAGTGAAACCTCCCTGTGCGACCACCTCCCTGAACGACCATTTTTTCATGGAACGAAATTTACTCCCATATGCTCAATACTAATTTTACCTCCATTCAGAGACCATTTCAGTTGAAACCCTTCCATGAGCGACCCATTTCTTTGAAGAAAATTAAACAAATTCCGTTTTTTCCTGGTCGTTTGAAGAAGATTTTTTTAGAAAAATAATTCCGGAGAGCGCATTATTCACAAAACTTCTAAACTAAGTTTAGAATTTTTTTTATTATTATTATTCCAGTAACTTTTAAGTGTTTAAACCCATTTGTGCCTTTTTAGTTAATGAATTTAACTCTGATGACAAATTAAGAATCACGGTCAATAAACTCCCCTGCCCTATTCTGTCAGGAAACTCTCAAAGAAATAGATAAATTAATGAAATCGTCATTATTTGTTCCCGTCCAAAAAATAAATAAATAAATAAATGCATTTATTTACTGAACTTCGAAAGGACTTTGAAATAAAAGTTATAAAAGATAAAACCGTGAAATCAAAGCAAACGCCAATATATTCCTTTTTTAAACCCTATAGTAATTAACTTATGTAATTAACTTTTGTTTTGATACTTAAATTTTGATATATTTTTCTAATGTGAAAAATAAATTTTAGTAACATAAATTGTTACCTTTTTTCCAACAATTAAAATCTAGATTTAAACATGACCTCCATTAAGAGACCACCTCTCGGACCGACCAAATTTATTGGAACGGAGCGTGGTCGTTTTAGGGAGGTTTTACTGTATATATGTATAATCAACCTTTAAAAAAGAATTATTTTCACCCACACATATTGTTAATTCATATAGAATTTTAGCATTAAAAAATTATTAACATTGATTTGCATACACACATGTCGTATTGTTCTACTCTCAAGTTTTCGTTTTTAAAAAATGCGATTTTTTTTTTTTTTTTTTTTTTTTTTTTTTTTTTTTTTTGTTCAGGTGCGACCATGAGTTTACAAACTTATCTAAAAAAAGAGAGAAATGACGTCAATTGCTTCGACCCATATCTATTTTCATCCCGTTGTCAAGACGCTGATCCCCATCTTCGAACCAAAAGCTTATTTCGAAAAGCTAATAAAAGCTGTATAAGAAACGTTGCAGCGCTGTTTGTAATTCCCAATGAAATTCCTCCAGCATCATACTCCCACACACATAGGTCCTTGACCCAATGAAATACCTTCTTTTTATCTTTTTTCAAGAAAAAAATTCACGAAATATCATAAAAATGAAGTATATGCCAAAGGGTAAAACTCTATTTATTGTTCTAAAACCAATTTTCCCCTCTTGTAAGACAGCGTTTTACGGATTTACTTCACAGAAGTGACACAATCTCATCATTCATTTAAAAACTCCGTAAAAAAATACTATAAAATCCGAGATTCTTTTACGATATTTCGGTCCGCCTATCATCCGTAACTGAAATATAAAGAAATCGGTCCACTTCTGGACCAGAACAGAAAACAATGCTCTCAATATAATTCAATCATCAAACTATTGTGTGTACTTTTTTCCCCCTTTGTGCTTTTCGCTAAATAACAGTACTTTTATCTTCACGATTTACATGTAAAATTGTTTCTTTTTTTTCTGTGAAAAAATCCAAAGAGTTTTCTAAAAACAGGTGTTGTCTTTTGTTGTTAATTTTTAATACAGGGTGATGACTGATGAGATAACTTCTACTGTTTAGTATATAGTTTTTACACTCATATGTAATATACAGGATGTTTTAGTATCAATGTTATAAACTTTAAGGGGATAGAGGAAATATATATGTTTCTATAACTAACAATTTTCATATAGAAAATTAAAGTCAAAATCATAGGCGCAAAGTTTTGAAAATTATTGGTGAATTTAATGTTGCCTGATTTAACTACATAAAAAAAATTAAACAGAATTGTATACTGATAAATAAATCACAAGTTAAATAAAACTATTAGACAATGTAAATCAGGGTTGGCATGTTTTTGACACATGTCAGTTTTTGATAGTTTAAACTGCGGTTTAAACCGTCATGTCAAAAACCCCTTGTCAAAAACCTCAAATACTTAGTGATCTGTAAAATTTCACATTAAATGTCACACATTAGATGTAATATTTTAAATTCACTATTACTGTAATTGTATAATTAATATATAGTATTAGTAATAATTACAGGGTTGGCAGGTTTTTGACATGTGTCAGTTTATGTCGGGTTTAAACCATAGTTTAAACCATCATGTCAAAAACCTCAAATACTAAATTGATCTTTAAAAATTCAAATTAAGTGTCACACATGACAACATTACATGTAATATTTTAAATTCACTCTTACTGTATATCAGTAATTAGTACATAGTAAAGTATTATTGTTAAGTACAACTTTTTAACAAGATAAAATTTTTATTTAATTTTTTTTTTTTTTTTTTGTAAAATTGTGTTTTTCTAAAAAGTAAACATTAAGCTCACCTGAGCTGTACATTTCTTCTCTTACTTAAAATCGTTTTAATTTCGCTTACTTTTGAGAGCTTAAAGCATTAGCTAGCTTTTTTTATGGGGGAAAAAAACTTAGAAAAGTGTAGATTTTTTTGTATATATAACAAGATAATGTGCATCAAATGTTATTCTAGTCTAGGCAATAACCATTCCATTCAAAATTGAAATTGGATTATTAATTTTAAACATTTACAAAATAAGAGAAGTAATTAAAAAAAAAAGCTTAAAGCCAAAATCTTTTTAAAACATGCTTTCTTTCAATATATAAAAATGTTTTCGATTTTAAAAATAAACAAAATTGGCTTGGTCATCTAAAAGAAAATTCCTGTAAGCCCATATTGAAAAAGTGCATAATAGAAGGGATCAAATCATGAAACCATACCATTGTTTGGCTTATACTTTGCATCCCAACAATCAGGGGCAAGGGTTGACTGCTGTATCAGCAGACTTGTATAAAAACAAAAACTTTCTGCGCACATAAATAGTAGATCAGAAATTTTCCGCAAATTAACTTAATGTTTAATAAAATTACGTGCTATATTATTTTGACGATATGAACTAAAAATCATAGTTTAAAATAATTGCTATTTAAATTTAAGAATAATTAATATTAATTAAAGAATAATTATTTTAATTTAAAAATAATAAAGCAAAAATCAATGATAGAAAGGCGAATTTTTTTCAATTATTTTGTCAATGAATTTAGAAACAATCGAATCCTTAATATTGTGATCTCTCCGCACAAAATGCCAGTCACTCTTATAACACTACGAAATTATTCGATTTAACAGCCGTTGCCGAGTCATTGCAGCTGCCGGCGGAAAGCCGATCGCCGACAAGTTTTAGTCTGTGGAAAATAGAAATAAAAGGTTAGATGATGTCAGAACAATGTTTTGAGTCTTTAAACTTTGAATTGTGAACAAACAATATATAAATCGTATATAAAATTAGGGAATATTTAAAATGTTCTGTATTAAAAAAAGTTACAAAAACAAAACATATGTTTTTCTTTTCTTAACTTTTTTCTGCAAAGTTCCGAATTTTTCGGAAAATTTTCCGCGCACGGCGTTCGCGCATGCGTCTATATTATATAACTCTGTGTATCAGTTGATTCAGCTCGCACTTGAGCTACGGAAAGAGTTTATGGATGCTTATCCATACTGATTGTGTATGAAGCTAAAGAATCCCCTTTCCACTCTTCTTATTTCAGTGCTATAGGGAGGATTCCATTGTTTGGTGGAAAGGTATCACTAAATGCAACAGCTTTTTGAGCCTGCTTCAAAACTTGCTCATCTAGCAATGCTTTTGCTATCAAGTCCTACTAGCTCAGCATCAATTAAGAGACAGACTATTTAACGCTTCATACACTCTAAACTCTAAACTCAAAAATCTTTTGGGTGTAAATAAATGTGCTTGTGCTGCAGCATGCTGCGGTGTAAAATTGACCAGATTATTTAATTGTACAAAATTAATTTCTTCTGGTTGAAAAATTAAAAAAAAAAAATATTTTATTGCAAATATATTTTTTAAATTATTAAATTTCAATAAAAGATCACATAAATCATTGACTTATTTAATGTTTATCTATTGTTAAAATGTTTTAGCGTGTTACATGTATTTGGCAGTTTTCGACGGTTTAAACCAGTTTATGACAGTTTAAACTAGTTTTTGACGCTTGTCATGTCAAAAACCCAACCCTGATGTAAATATTCTAATATATCAGACCCGTTTATAAAATGCTATTCGCAAATCGTTTATAATAAAATCACAACGGAAGTTAACTTAGTTGAATAACGTCTTCTTTTCAGAATTTTTTTTTCTATTTTCTTCTTTTATTCTATGGCCTTTCGGCTACAAAATTTAAAATGTTTAGCATTTTATTTTAATTTAAGAAATAAGAACATAAAGGAAACAAATTTCCTAATGTCGTTTATTCCTCTAACAAAAGAAGAAAAAAAAGGAAAAATGGTAAAATTCTAGAAAAAAAAAATTATCCGCCGAAAAATAGCACATTACTTCTTCATAAAATAACAGAAAGTCATAAAGCTAAAACTTTTTTTGATAGTAGAAGGGGGAAAAGTACATTTTAGAAATTATTGGTAGGGTCGATTTTTGCTCAAATAAAGGTCCACGGTCCATTTAAACAAAAGTAACGTGGTTGTCGGGCAGGGCGAAGTCCGGTTAGTATCTAGTATAGTTAGACAAGCAAAAAGAGTTGATGTATAGTGACATTAAGTAGATTTCAAGCATCAAAGTATCCATTAAAAAATTGAGCAGTTTGATCTAAACAATAAGGTTCATTCCATGATTGAGCAATACAGAACGGTATAATACCGGGTGTTTCTAAATGAATATCGGGGTTTTAACGCTTGGTAGTATTTATTACATAAAATTATAATTAATACATAAAATGAAAGAGCAACTCAAACATTTTTACTTACAAGCTTACAAGTGTTCAATGTGAGCATCTTTCGTCACACGGCACACATCAAGTCGGTAGCTCAGTTCTTCCCAAACGTTGATTAATGTTTGTGGGGTCATTGTCGCAACAGCTGCAATGGTCAGCTGGTAGTGGAGGCACATACACACGATCCTTTATGAACCTCTACAGGTAGAAATCACATGGCGTCGGATCGGGTGAGCGTCTGAGCAGAACTTTTTTGCTAATCAACGTTTGGGAAGAACTGAGCTATCGACTTGATATGTGCCGTGTGACGAAAGGTGTTCACATTGAACACTTGTAAGCTTGTAAGTAAAACTGTTTGAGTCGCACTTTCCTTTTATGTATTAATTATAATTTTAAGTCTTATGTAATAAATACTACCAAGCGTTAAAATCCCGATATTCATTTAGAAACACCCCGTATACTGTCGAAAATTTTAAACGAATAACTAAACCCTTGTATTTATCCTTTTATCATAGGGAAACTAGAGCCTTTAAAGTTTTATGAACACATTTCGAAAACATTTGAGGATATACTATAAACATGTTGCCTAGTTAGAAATTCAGCTCAAATTTTGTTATCAAAGCTGTTTTATACGTATATTCGAATTTTCCCACGTGTGACCTATCTGTTTGATGCGTATATCTCTATCCTTTGACACTGACATTATCGTCAATGCAGCAAAATCGCAATACGGAAATACCGGATTACCCAAAAATAGTATTTCCTGGCTCTTATTGTAACTATAGAGCCACGTGTGTTCTTTATTGGGTCACATGTAAAAACATGTCCTTTTCATTCATAGAAATTCATCCAGCATTCATTCTTTACTATAAATATGACGAAGAATTGAAATTGACTCCATTGATAAAAAATAGAGAGTTACGGGAGCAGAAAGTTTAAAAATGAATTATCTGTTTCTTTTATAAAAAAAAAACAATAAGTTGTAAGTTAAAACAAGTTTATTTTGTAAACACGGTTGTCGAAAAACGTGCTACTATCAAAGCGTTTTCCAGGAAGTTGAATAGATTATTTGATTATAGAAAATGTTTTGGAATTGCATTAAATGAAAAAAGATTTCCCTCCTCCGTAAATCAGTGTCTCTTGGTTGGTATTCGCCCAAACTGAATATTCGGCCTAACAGAACATTTGGTAACATGACCAAATACCGAAATAGATGCCGAATATTCAGTGCATCCATATTTTTAACTTAACAAATATAATATGCAGGGTGACTAAATTGCATAATTTTCTGCATGAGTGAAGAACTTTTCCTTGGCAAAGGCTATTTCGCCTATTTATAGATATTCAAAGATGACTTTCTAAAAGAAATTTTATCTCTGTTCTTGGTTTTTAAGAGAGAAAAAACAAACCCATCCGATGAATCGAACCCTCGGAACTTTTCATCAGATGTTTTAAGGCTGCCCTCAATTGCTCTGCTCAACGAGTGAAAACCTTTTGACACATTTATAAATTCATTTTTTAACAGGAAGATATAAAATTGGAAAGCCGGACTATGGAAGCCATTTGGAATCGAACTGTGTTTTCCATTTTTTGATAAATAAATTACCTATTGAGTTATAAGCGATTTTGATCACTTGATAATCCCGTTTTTCACCCTTCCTTGAGTGGTTCTTCTTCTTTCGCGTGGCAATTCGGTTCAAAACGCCCACTTTGACACTATTTTCTGAAAGATCTATTGCGTTTGCAAAAAAAAACTTAAAAAACCGTTCAATGACATAGTTTCTGAACAACAACACCTGCTAGTTTAATTCATTTCCGAACAAAAATGAATTAAAACTTATGTAGGGGACAGTGGCTCTCTTTGAGACACTTTATATATATATATATATATATATATATACAGTGGAACCCGGTTAAGACGCTCACGGTTAATACGTGATCCCGCTTAATACGCGGATTTTTTCTGATCCTTTGAACATCGCCCATAAGACTAATGAAAAAATATCGCGTTTAAGACGCGAATGGTTATTACGCGATCCCGCTTAATACGCGATAGATTTTCGGTCCTTTGTGGCAAAAAATCCCGTTTAAGACGCGAATTCATCGGTGAAGATGGGAATTCCTTCTCTCTTCTCCAGTGTTTCCAATTTTGCGGATTTTTTTTATTCATACAAAAAACGCTGTTTCTGTATACTAATATTTATTTACTAGCAGATACTAATTGAAAACAGTGGTAGATATTTGAATAAAATAAAACCCTTTAAATTAGCAACACTTCAATTGTCCTTTGATCCCGTGTCCTAACATTCTTTAGATCTCGCTTCATGTATTATTTTTATTGTAGTAGAGAGAGATACATAGAGAAATTCAGGATGCTGAGATACGTCATAAAATTATTATGATTATACCTGTTATTAGTGAGTTTTTTTAAATCTACGTTATATCACTACTATGTTTTATAATGGATGTTATATACGAAACAAAACAAAAAATCGCGCGAAGATTAAACAAATACGACAGCGGTTGTATAATTCTTTTATGTTTTCGTTACTTTTTGCTACGCTAACAATATTTTTTTACACAAAAATTAATAAGGGTAGTTTTTTTTTCACATTAAGGAGATAGACAGATTATATTGGTACTCATTATCACAAGTACTAAGTATGATTTTAACAACTGGATTATGCTTCAAAAATTTCATATTTTATTCTTTCAGTTAAAAAAAAATAGTATGGCAGAAAAATTATTTTTGTTGTTTTATCTTTGGTTGTAACGCATTAACTACGATAAAGCCATATTTGAATCCATATTTATTTTCAGTTATTATTCCAGTCGGCCCTATAAAAAGATACATTGAGTAAAATTGAATACAATTAAATTTAAATCTAAATATACGTAAAAGACACAATTTTCGACCATAAATGAAAGTTCTGAAGTTCATTTAGACGATTATACGTGTAAGTAAGTCCACTTCCTGCACCATTATACAAATCACGTTTAATACGCGATCCCGCTTAATACGCGACTTTGGTCCACTCCCTTGAAACGCGTCTTAACCGGGTTCGACTGTATATATAATCGTCAAAATTTTACCTGGTATTCATTCTTTTAACCTTTGCCTACATTATTAAATAGCTTTTGATTTTATATGCATTATAGAAAAATTAAAAATATATATTTATTAAACTTGTGCTTTGTCCCAAGGCGTACCACCTGGTGGGGCACCATGGGACAGTTAAAAATAGATGTGAAAAGTTCAGTAATTGAATTACAATATACATGGAATTGTTTGTTCAGGAAAAGAAATGTATTTAAACTGAAAAGACATTGCAGCTGATAAATTTTTTGCAGCAGCTTTCGGAATATGGTCAGCATGAATTTCTGCATTATTATTATTATTATTATTATTATTATTATTATTATTTGTATTCTAAATTTCTAATCTTTGCCATTGAAAAGCCTAATGACTTCTTAAAAGAAGAAATAATAACTATTAATAAATACATGTCATGTAGATTGAATAAAATATTTTTTAAAGACAATATCTTTTTGTTAAAATATTTCGAATAAAAGTTAGCTAGGCCTATCTTGTGTCCCAAGGTGCACCACCTCCACCTTTCCCAAGGTGCACCCTATACCCACTATGAAATTTTAGAATGTGATGATGTTAAGCTTAGCACTAGAACAATTATTGTACATCCGTTTTATGGAGAAAGCTTTAAAATTCTTTATATTACCTTTTATTTCAAAATACATTCTATCAAATTCCACTTTGCAACTTATCAGACTTTTACATGAAAGTGACTAGACATGTTTGCAAAATAAAAATCTTAATAAATTCTTTGCCTGCTTCGTCAATGGAATCAAAACATCTCTGAAAGTTAGATTGTGGTGCTATCTATCTGCATCTGCAAGAGTTAAGAGTTAATTTAAAATTTAGGACAAAAAATAAATCTGTCCCGGGGTGTACCATGTCCCAAGGTGAGTCACTCTCCCCTAATAAAGTTCCCCTTTTGTATTTGGGAACAGCCTTAAGGGTGTTCTCAAATCCAAAAAGGGAACTTTCTGACATAAGTTTTTTTTTTTTTCTTTCTGTAATTCATTAAACTAGCTGGTGTTGCTGTTCAGAAACTATGTAATTGAGCTGTTTTTCCATTTTTTTGCAAACGCAATAGATCTTTCAGAAAATAATGTCAAAGTGGGCGTCTTGAACCGAATTTTTGCGATAAGGAAGAAAGAGACTCAAGAGCGGGCGAAAAACGTGTTTGCCACGTGATCAAAATTTCTTGTAACTCAATAGATAATTGATTGACCAAAAAACGGAAAACACAGTTCGATTCCAAATCGCTTCCATGGCCAGGCTTTCCAATTTTATACCTTTCCGTTAAAAAATGAATTTGTAAATGTGTCGAAACGTTTTGCGCTTGTTGAGCAGAGCAGTTGAGAACAGCCTTAAACAAAACATATGGGCACAAGCCAGTGTTGAGTTCAGGGGGTGGCCCGTGGGGAGGATATTCCCTTCCGGAGCAATGAGATTCCCCCCCGCGGAAGATTTGAGATTTTTGTGTTTTTAATGGCCAAAAAGGGCATTTCCCCCAAAGAACTCAATAATTCCCCCCCCCCCCCCCACACACACACCCATGGAGCCACATAAATCCCTCTCGGAGAAAAGTGTCTGTCTGAATTCAACACTAAGGGGAAGGACCATTACCCTTTCTTGGATTTAGAAATTTAATTAGTTAGTCTTTCTTTTCCGCTGATGATTTTGAAAAAAAAAATAGTCAAGTTTTCAAGACTTCCTTTAGATTAACGTTTTCTTTATAATTCTACTAAACCATATTTTCACAATAAATATCTCTAAATATTCCACCAATATAGGTTCTGAAAGCAGTTAAGAAAAGTTTTTTTTTAAGCTAAAAATAAAAAGAAAATAGATCATTCATATTCACCTTAACTGTTACAGATAATAAAAAATTTTCAACCTAGTTTTAAGGGGACCAGGTAAGCGAAATTTGAGAAAAAAAATCGATTTTTAGTTTTTTATATCATTAAATAGTTTAACCCTTAATGCCTGGTGTTGCTTTTCGGCATCATACCTAATTTAGGCTTCTAAAATACTATTAGAATAATAATGAAGCTATAATACCTAATGTTGCCAATAAAGTACATTCTGAAAACATTATTAAATCGATTTTCAACATGTAGATGGCAGCACTTGTGCTGTTTAAGAATAAAGATAGATTTATTTTTTCAATTGTTGCTACATGTTCTTTTTGTTTTGTTTGGAAGCTTGCAAAAAACCCTATTTTGTTCTGCAGTGAGCAAGTAAAATTTATTTCTTATTATAGTTCCTAAAATTCTTGTGTGTTTAATATTATAAAATTTTATCAAGGAAAATTATTTTCTAATTGAAGACCAGTATTGCCGATTAGTAACAAACTGTTTTTTAGCCGTAAGCCATACTTAAAACAAAATACGATTTTTAAAGTATTTTTCCCATGATTTATTTAAAAAATGAAACTCGAAAAACATTATTACAATAATTTTTGAAAAATCAGGCATTTAAGGTTTAAACTTTTATCTTTTCAACGATGTGTCACACATGTTTGTTTATATATATATATATATATATATATATAAGAAGTGTTGGAATTATTCATTCTTTCTAAGAGTACTTCACAGCTTAATGGTCATTTAAATCTTTAACTGGCTTTTCTCAAAAACTTGGATTTTTCATGTTTGTGATCCTTTTTTTCAATATCTCTTAAACTTACGAACTCATATTTTTTTTAATACTTATATTATGTTATATTGTATACTTTAACTCAGGGATTTAATGATTTGTTGAGAATTATTTATTTTAGGCAGTGAAATCTTACCAAAAATGTTAATTTAAAAATAACTTTCAATAAATAATTAATAATTAAGTTTCAGTTTCACGTAGAAATAAAATGGCCCGTTAAAATACGTAAAACATGTTATTCTAACTACTCTAAAAAATCTAGACCTCTATCTTTCACCATTACTGAGAAAAAGGTACACAAAGTTGATGAATTTAACATTGCGGAGATAGGGCTTTCCCGGTCCCCTTAACTTCAAATTAAAAAATTGGTTATAAGGATTTTATTGCATTTCAAAACTAGTCGAATATGGCAATCCCAAAACTTTCTTCTATCTCATGCATGTTAATACTTCCTGAAAAATGCAGCATATCAGCGCCACCGGTTAGGTGATTTACTGCAAAATCTAATCAGCAACAACTTATGTCAACTTCTAACTGAACCTGAAGAATGAAAATCCGTGCATTAGTTTTTGAAATAGAACTATTGCAATAATCATGAATAATGCAGCATACAGCGCCTGCTGGGCGATTTACACCAAAAACTAATCAGCCCCAATTCATATCAGAGACTAACTCCATCTTAAGTTTGATAAAAATTCCTGCATTAGTTCTTGAGATACCGCTATTGCGGAAATCGTGAAAAATGCAACATAGCTGCGCTACCTGTTAGGCGATTTACACCGAAAACTAAACAGCAGTAATTTATATCAGGTACTAGCAGAATCTGAAGTTTGATGGAAATTCGTGCATTAGTTCTTGAGATACAGCTATTTCAATAATCATGAATAACGCAGCATATCAGCGCCATCTGTTGGGCGATTTATACAGAAAAGTAATCAGTACCAATTTATATCAGGTACTAACTTAATCTAAAGTTTTATTAAATTCCGTTCGCTAGTTCTTGCGATAGAGTGCCCACAAAATTTGTGTCACACACAGACAAACAGACGGACAGACAAAGAGACTTACAGATAGACATTTTGTAAAAACATGTTTTTCGGGATTTCTGACCCCTAAAACGTGTAGATCCGTCGAAAACCGGAATTCGAAAATTTTCCCGAATACAATGCTTTCTTCTTGTAAAGATAGAAGAAAGTAAAAATCAAAATGAAATGCAAAATAATGGATGAAATCAATTTACAAATGGCACCAAATTCTAACTAGTCGGATGTACCAATCCCAAAACTTTCTTCTATCTCATACATGTTAATACTGGAAAATTCGCTCTCACACTGCCAAAATTAAACGGCAATCTATGCCAACCATGAGGATTCTAAATATATGAAATTCCGCGCATTAGGTCTTGAGATATGGCTATCTCTGAAATCGTGTAAATTCAGCATAGCAGCGCCACCTATTGGGTGCTTTACACCAAAAATCACCAAGCAACCACTTATGTCAAAGTCTGACTGAATCTGAAGTTTGGGGAAAATCCGTATATGAGTTTTGGAGATAGAGTTATTGCGAAAATCATGAAAATTCCAGCATAGCAGCGCCACCTATTGGACGATTAACACTGAAACCTAATCAGCAACAACTTGTGTTAACATCTAACTAAATCTGAAGTTAGATGAAAATTCGTGCATTAGTTTTTGAGATAGAGCTATTGTGGGAATCGTTCAAAATGCAGCACAGCAACGCCACCTGTTGAGCGATTTACACCAATACGTAATCAGCATCAAGGCATATCAAGGACTAACTGAATCTGAAGTTTCATGAAAATCCGTGCATTAGTTCTTGAGATAGAGCCATTGCGTAAATCGTAAAAAATGCAGCACAGCAGCGCCACCTGTTGAGTGATTTGCACCAAAAACTAATCAGCATCAATTTGTATCAGGGACTAACTGATTATGAATTTTTATTAAATTCCGTGCATTAGTTCTCGAGACAGAGCGCCCACAAAATTTGTGTCACACACAGACACACAGACAGACATTTTGTAAAAACAAATTTTTCGGGTACTCTGACCCCTAAAACGTGTAAATCCGTCGAAAACCGGAATTCGAAAATTTTCATGAATCCAATACTTTCTTCTTGTAAAGATAGAAGAAAGTAATAACAAATGTTTTGTTTTTACTGCTTTTCGAAAATTTAAAATGAAATACAAATAAATAACGGACGAAATCAATTTACAGATATATGGCAGTAAATTCTAGTTAAAAGTCTTGTGTTTTTACTGCATTTCAGAAATTCAAAATCAAACGCAAAATAATGTGTGAAATCAATTTAGCTATAAATTCTAAATACAAATTTTGTGTTTTTGCTGCATTTTGGAAGCTTGAAATGTAATGCAAAATAATGGGTGAAATCAATTTACAGCTAGCAGTAAATTCTAATTACAAATCTTGTTTTTTTTTTTTTTATTACTATTATTATTGCATTTCGGAAAATATGCCTCCGCCATCCCACAGGGGGCAAAAACATTTGCCCAATAAGGGTTCGTAAATGTTATCATGTAGGTATAATTTTGATTCTTCAGAAATAAGCTGATGCCCTTAAGGATGTATTCCAACCCAAACTGCTTATTTCCCGATTCATTTTTAAATTCATTTTTGCTCTCAAAAGCATCAAATTGCGAAATTCTCTTATTTAGAGACTTCATAATGTGCCGTGCTTCTCGATTTTTTTATAAATGCAGAAAATATTGT
Source organism: Maratus speciosus (assembly GCA_963932465.1). Taxonomy (NCBI): domain Eukaryota; kingdom Metazoa; phylum Arthropoda; class Arachnida; order Araneae; family Salticidae; genus Maratus; species Maratus speciosus. The sequence goes on from OZ010792.1 coordinate 555,927,284, forward strand.
AAAAAATGCTGTCAAAGTTGGCGTTTTGAACCGAATTTTCTGAAGCGGGAGATCTGGAAATGAAAAGAATGGTCACACTGAGAAAATAATTGTTTAAAACTGAAATTCTAATTAATGGAGCAAAAAATGAAATCACACGGCCTCTTATACATCTCTTCAAAAATCCCGTCAGCAAGTTTTATGTTTTTACGTTTAAAAATGAGTCTGAAAATGTCTCAGAAAAATTCAAGCTGTTGAGGGTGGAAAAATATTTTTTCGAATACACCCTTAGAGATAGCAGTAAATTCTAAATACAAATCCTGTTTTTTTTTACTGCATTTCAGAAAATCAAAATGAAATGCAAATTAATGGACAAATTAAATTTACAGATGTCAGTAAATTCTAAATATACATCTTGTTTTGAATATATGTCATTTTTCTACAATTATGTATTTTATTAACTGTCATCCAAAAGAAATATAGTCAGGAGGGGTAATTATGATCACTTTTTACATTTTCAACATTGTTATTTATTTATTTATTTATTTATTTATTGCTTATTTCTATTTGGAAAAGTGGTACTTTTAGTTTATAGGAAGTAACTTTGATCCTTTAAGAACACGTTTTAAAAGTTTTAATTCTCATAGCTGGTTTTTATATATATATATATATATAAAGTTAAAAGGATGGTTATAATTACCCCACCAAAAACTCACACTCACATAGGTTTGGGGTAATTAAGACCACTAGTGGGGAAATTATGACCACTATATCTTCTCTTTATACTTGCCAATACACATTTGTTTGTGGTAATTGTGAGTAGGGATTGACCGAAGCAACAATTTTGCCGAATACCGAATACCGAAGCTTCGGTCGAAGTGTATACCGAAGCTTCGGTATTCGGCAACCGAATACTTGAAACTTTTTAATACGCATTTTTGCATATATTAGCTTTTTTAAGCTTTAATTGAAATTAAATTCTCAATAATTTAATTCAGTTACATTTTTATTCTTAAATCTAATTACACAAAAAAAATTAATGACTTCTTTCCAATCACAAATTCATTAACCCCCCATCCCTTATTTTTCATTATTTTATCACTAGTCAATACCCAAAAATAACCTATGAAAGTATTAAAACTATACAGGGTATTATTAAGGATAAGGATTGTCAGAAAAACAAAAGTTCATTCAAATAAAAAGAAACAATGTTGTCATTAAGCGGATTTACCGATTGTCTAAGTCTAATTATAAACATGTTGAATAGGAATGTTCTCAAAATACAAAAGGTATCATATCAATTTGTACATTTAACTATTTTCTGTCAAATTATTGGTAGAATATTTATATTCTGATTAATATTTTAACATTGTGGTGATGAAGATAAGAAATGTGAACGATTTTGATATAATGGTTATAAAAGCTATACGATAGGCATAGGAGTATACTTGTTTTATTTGTGTATTTTCTTTAATATACACCTTAGATATACAGAAATGAACTCTGATATACTTATTTGATGTGTATATTAAAGAAAATACACATTAAATAAATTTAAATTAAAAAAAAACTAATGTAGAAGTAAATAAAATTAAATGATAAAGGAAAGATGCGCATTTTCCTTACTTTTTTTTTCTCTGTTTTAGACAGCTGTTTTGATTTCACACCTATGTAGAAGACTATTTTAGGAAGGAAAAAGTTTTTTTTAAATTAAAAATGGCCTTTGACTTGTTTTTTGTAGTGCAGCTGAACTCTGAACTCCTGCACATAATATTGAAACTCATTGTTTAGCCTATTCTACTGCTAAGTAAAAGAGAATTCTTCTACTTCTAAGAAAATACTTATCTGCAACTATTCGGCCGAATACTTAAAAGTATTCGGCCGAAGCCGAATATTCGGTTTACATGCCGAACCACCGAATACCGAATCAACTATTCGGTATTCGGTCAATCCCTAATTGTGACCACTTTGAACTCCAAAGTGACAAATCCGTTTATCAAAAATTTTATAGACTTAGTTTCAAATTGCTATTCGGATCTCAAAAAGTCTTCAGACAAGAAATAAAGAATATCTAAGATGAAATGTACATTATGAGGTTAATATCTAAGCTTGAAACAAAATTTTACCATACACAGTTTTATCCTATACGACGGCGGTCATAATTACCCCACCTGACCCCACGGTTATCGCTCGTTCTTTATGCTTTATTAATTCCTTTTTAAAGACGGATTAAGTTGTTTGATTTCTCAATCAGTAAAAGTTGTTGTTATTATTATTTTACAACTGAACATAATTTGATAAGATCTTTGCCTACATGACTAAAAGTATACCCCTATCTCCTAATCCCCATTTTTAACAAATTCGTAGCAACACTTTCATCATGCGGCTTCCGCATTGCTACATGGTTGTCGCTGTGGGTTGACCCGCTAGATGCTACCAGCAGATCTGCAAACTTTAACCTTTACAATGAACGTATTGTGTTTCTGGAATATTAGGAACAATACTTGATTGTAGGTCAATTAAGATGTCCGTTGACAATATGTTTTGCAGTTCCTTTCTCGAATAGTCGACTCTTTTAATAGACGAAACGATTTGCTAATATTCGTTCACTGATTGACCCTATCATGAAAACAATTTTCCTGTTGATCACGAGATTAATTATTTTAATCTTGTTAAAATACTTCCTTGATTAAATCTCCTTGTTTCTTTAAGGCTGTTCTTAACTGCTCTGCTCAGCAAGCGCAAAACGTTTTGACACATTTACAAATTCATTTTTTAACGGAAAAGTATAAAATTGGAAAGGCCTGGCCATGGAAGCGATTTGGAATTGAACTGTTTTTTCCATTTTTTGATCAATCCATTACCTATTGAGTTATAAGCAAATTTAATCACGTGACAAACACTTTTTCGCCCGTTCTTGAGTGCTCTTTCTTCCTTCGCGCGGAAATTCAGTTCAAAACACCCACTTTGACACTGTTTTCTGAAAGATTTTCTGAAAGAAAGCGTTTGCAAAAAAATGGAAAAAACAGCTCAATGACATAGTTTCTGAACAACAACACCAGCTAGTTTCATGCATTTTCGAACAAAAATAAATTAAAACTTATGTCAGAAAGTTGCCCTTTTGGATTTGAGAACACCCTTAATCCTTTCGGGTCCGATTTTTTTCTTTTCAACACTTTCCAACATAGATGAAAAGTTTTAATGAATTCGGTTTGTCTGTCTCGCGTAAATATATTCGGATTGCCATGCAATTGATATATGTTATTGGGGTTTACCATGGTATGTTCGGTATTGAAAATGAAATAATCAATTAAAATACAACAATTCTTGAAAACAGACATTTTGAGATAAACGCATTTAAATCTTGAAAGACGGACAATACAATTTAAAAAAGCGTTGTACCTTTTTATCTAATTATCCTATTTAATGCAGTTTGTGTAATTTTATTCTAAATACTCTATAGTATTTTTTAAGCTAAAAGAAAAAGGAAAAATAAATTACTATTTTATTTCGAGATTTTCGCATCCCTGACTACAAAAAATGTTCTATTAACTTCGTTGGAATTAAACATTTCTGAAAAATAGTTTGTTGCTCTCTCAACAGCTGATATTTTCTTTCCTATTTGCCGTAAAATTTTAGGTATTCACATTTTGGTACCTAAGAAACAAATAACATTATCCGTTTTTCTATAAATTTGATCGATCTTAAATTACAACCAGTAGCTCCTAGGCCATCTGTTATTGTGACATCCCGAATGTTGGTCCCTCTGGTGATATTTTCTGACAGACTCGTTATTTTTATAGGGAAAGGAAAAACACTACTCGATTGCTTAGAACTTTAATAAAAAGTATGGGATCCAACCCGGATCTCCCTGGTTACAGAATTTAAGGGAAAACCATTTTTTATATTAATTTGTATATGTATAATTATAAATTTAGATTGCCTACTAACAACACCAAAAAAAATATTTTTATTTCAAAAGTATCAATTTTGCATTCAAATGAAACTTTGAAATTTATTAAAAGCGATATTTTTGCATGAGTTAATAACCGAAGAAATCGCCAAAGATTTCGTTATTTGGAGTAGCCCTTTTTAATTCTGGTTATTTCAGTTATTTAAGCGCTTAGTTCGATTACATGTCCGTTAAATTTCTGTTTTATTTATGTTATTTTAGTTTATTGATGAAGTTTTAACTTCGTTATGGAATATCAGCCGGAAACAAATACTGAAATATTTACACTAACTTAGGTGCAAACGCATTTATCTTACATAATCGTTTGCACGCGAAAGAGATAGATTTAAAAAAAAAAATCATGCTTATAAATTATTTTAAAACCATAAAAAGTGAGTAAATTGCGATACAGTTTTCAAACAAATTGCATTTGTAAGAACATTTTTTTTCTATTCGTCGGTGAAAAAATTTAAAATGTGCGATGATTAGATGTTTTCAATTTTTTAAAAACATTGCAGTAAAAGCTAAATTTAATCGTCTGCTTAACTCTCTTTTTTTATATGCTAGAATTATAAAAATTGTGTACAAAGGTGTATTTCCGATGAAAATACAGCATTTTAATATTTTTAGAATTTAATTATAAATTAGTAAATTAATTTTTAGGCATTTTCCCGTTAGTCTGGCACAGATGATAAATCGCCAAATATTCTTTATGATTACAACTATACGACTTACAAAATAGACCGGTAGCCGGCAGCACAGACAACCAATCACCTCATCGAGTTCACGGATGAAATTCTAGTATTAGTTAAATCTTGATTCGCATATTAAAACTCAATCGGTCTGCCAAGTCATATATTGGTGGAAAACACCGGAAAACCCGATTTTAGCGGCTGACTCGTAGGTTTACCATTGTGTTTTCCTGCACCAAAAGGTATGAAAACATGGAGGACTGGGAGCAGGAAAACACAATGATAAACCTACTAGTCAATCACTAACATTGGGTTTTCAGGTGTTTTCCACCAAGATAGGACTTGGCAGACCGATTGCGTTTTAATATGCGAATCGAGATTTAACTAATCCTAGAATTTCATCGGTGAACTCGATGAGGTGATTGACTGTCTATGCTGCCGGCTCCCGGCCTAAAACCAACGGATTTAATTACGCTGTAAAAGAAAAGCGCCCGTTTTATATCTTTAAATTTAATTGTTAAAATAACCAAGTCTCTAACATATTGTAACAGAAACTTTAAATTATGAATCCAAAAAGCAATATTGTTACAGAAATTTGAACAACAAAAGTTTATTTTACATGATTAAACAATTTATAAATAAGAATAGTTTTGGTCACGGTTTTTGAATCTAGGAGAATTGTTATTTTGCTAAATTAGAGTTATTTTCTCTTGCCTTCAAAATTTTAGCTTGCAAGTATATGTTTCTCACTGTTTTTATTATTTTTTTTCTTAACTTAATACATAACTTCATTCCGTTTATTTTTCTCTTTTATCTGCAACAGCTCCACGCACGACTGAGGCAGGGTTTAGTTGTACTCATCCTCCTGCCTGCCAATTTGTGTTTGTTCAGTTGGAACGTCCCTGTCATCGTTCTGTTGAAAGGGGAAAATTTGTCTTTTGGCTTGTTGTGACGAAATTTTCAAATTCGAGTTTTTCTTATTTGAGCTGAAGTACAAGAAAGAGTTTATTTTACTGAGTAAGAAGTGGTGAAAGTATTTCCTTGAAAATAAATACCTGACTTTAGAAACTTTACCCTGTAATTCCGAGTAAAAGAATTTCCAACTAAATTTCACACGGGCGTCGCACTGTGGAGTATTTGAAGCAGAATTCTGGCCAAAATTATTTTTTATGTGTTTTACAGCTAAAATCATTGCTGTTGACTTACTATTAAAGAAAAAATAAAATAAAATAAGGAATGGGAATATAGGAATAAAATTTTCAATCTTCTGTGCGCAAAAACAAATCTCAAAACTCTTAAAATTAGAAAAAATGAAAAAAAAAAAAGAGACCATTTTCAACGTTTAATATCTTAAAATGTATTTGGTTTTAAGGCACAATTTTACTTGGAATGAAAGATATAAGTATGTTCTTTCATTTTATATATTTAAAAAATTGCAAGATGCACAATTAGCATTTACAGGGGGCTCCAAGCTGTCAGGCATTTGACGAGCAGAAAATCGGCATAACAGATTACGCGCAGGATTACAAAATAAATTTTGCAACTAGAAGGAAAATTTTGGTGCCTACTTATACTTCAGATTATAATAATTACCATGAACCTGAGTAAATTTGTATTTAAAGCATTTTCCTATTTTTAATGCAAAGTTGTATTTAGCTAATGCAACATTTAGAAAATTTCAACAGTATAATCACCTAAAAAAATAATTTTTTGAACAATAAAAAGGACATTTTAGGTTCAGTTTATTCAGATTAACATGCACGAAACATATATTTTGGAAATTTTATGAAAAATTATTCAGAAGTTTTTGAGATATCGTGCGCGTTATACCAAAAAGCATCATTCGGAGAAAAATGGCTTCAAATTTTTGGAAACGCCGTTTCAGCTATTCAGCGGGTATAATTCTAAAAGCCATAACTTCTGTTCTAATAGGAATTTCACGGAAAAAATTAGTTCAAAATGTTCAGAAAATATAGGAGTTTAACATCTAAAAAAATTAAAATTTCGAAAATTTTAAAGCTTTAAGAGCCCTGAGACCCCTTAAAAAAATAAATATATAACACAAAGTTTATTTAACTTTTTACTGTTTATGAGAGGAAAGTAATGGTTGCTAGAGTTGTTTTACTTACAAGTAATGTTTAATTAAATGTGGTTAATTTTACTATATATAAACGTTTAATTTTTTATATAAACGAATGTCTTAATGTATATCAGGTTGTAACGAAAGTTTCCCGCCACAGCTAATACGGTCTGTGAAAACAGTTCCCGTTGACGTGCTTGCTTATATTTTGTCAAATGATTTTTGGCATTTCAAAGACAGAGACTTTCTTTATAACACTGTGTTGTGAGATTTGTAAAAAAATATCGTTTTCATTAAGTTAAAGGTGTCTGAAATGGAACTATCAAGCTACCAGATTAGAACTAGCATTTACCTCCAGCTCTGTTGCAAAAAGTCAACTACAGAATGTCACCGAATAAAGTGTACAGCTTTAGGTACTAGTGTTGTATCACATGACACTGTGAAAGTTTGGCGGAATGGTGGTTATATATAAAATTACAGTTAATTATATATATATTATAATTAGTATTATGTAATGGTGATTTGGGCAAAACTTTCATTACAACCTTATATATTATTTGCATTCAGTATTTAGCAAAGTTGAGTCTGTAAAGTTGATTTGTGGTGTTGAGCTTCTGGTTTTATGAATGTTGTTAATAGATTACCAAAACAATTTATATTTAAAAATGGCAACGCTATGCGGAAGATATGTATTTTCTAATTGGCCTTCAAAACTATAAGCAATACGACTACAGTATAACCTCAAAAATCCGGCACTAGTCGGGACCGAGATTAAGCCGGATTTTTGAAAATTCCGGATTTCTGAAGGAATATCAAAACTACTTTCGATATCCCTAATGCCGCCTTTATGCATAATTTAATTCATAACCAAGTATAATTAATTATGTGACCAAAAGAAGACAAAAATAAATATTTAAAAAATCTTACTTACAAATAATATTTTAATAAATCTAAAAAACTATAAAGTCTTTTCTTTCTCGTGTAATCGTTAATGTTATTTGCTTCAATTTTTTTTGGTCCGTTCTTTAACAAGTTTTTCTTGTATTTTATCCAAGTAAATAATACCTATTTTGGAAATAGTCTTGTTTCTCTAAAAGGGATATAAATTCTCCAATCAAATTTATGCACTTTTCCAGTGATATATTTTCTTTTGTCGGTTCCTCGATCTCGTCTCCCCATCTGCTACTAGCGTTATTGGCGGTTCTATTGCGGCCATTCAAGTTTTCTTGTACTTTTTGTTGTTCAAGAAACTAATCGGGCCTGACATATGAAAAAAAACACGCATTTCTTCTTAGTCAATTATTTATTTTTCGCACTTTTACTTTCGAACTCGAAGTTTTTAATTTGTAAACAATTGCTTTTTAGGGTTTCGTTCATCTGACGAAACCCTATTCGTCTCGCTCTTCTGTCTGTCTGTCTGTCCGTACGTCCGTCTGTCTGTCCGCCACAGAGCCCGTTCTCAGAAACTATATGTGTTGGAGACTTGAAATTTTGCATACTTATAGCTGAACACCTCAGATCAAACGACAAATCCTAAAATTTAGAAAAAGTCTTATATTTAACCCTCTGGGCTCCAACTTGTGTATTTTAATCTTTTTGTTCTAACTGAGCCCCTAATTAAGTTTAAGACTTGAAATTTTGCATACTTATAGCTGAATATCTCACATCAAACGATAAATCATAAAATTTTGAAAAAGTCTTATATTTAACGCTCTGGGCTCCAACTTGTGTATTTTAATCTTTTTGTTCTAACTGAGCCCCCAATTAAGTTTAAGACTTGAAATTTTGCATACTTATAGCTGAATATCTCACATCAAACGACAAAGCCTAAAATTTTGAAAAAGTCTTATATTTAACCTTCTGGGCTTCAACTTGTGTATTTTAATCTTTTTGTTCTAACTGAGCCCCTAATTAAGTTTAAGACTTGAAATTTTGCTTACTTATGACTGAACACCTCACATTAAACGACAAATCAAAAAATTTTGAAAAAGTCTTATACTTAATCCTCTTGACTCTAACTTGTGTATTTTAATCTTTTTGTTCTAACTGAGCCCCTAATTAAGTTTAAGACTTAAAATATTGCATACTTATAGCTGAACACCTCACATCAAACGACAAATCATAAAATTCTGAAAAAGTCTTTTATTTAACCCTCTGGGCTCTAACTTGTGTATTTTAAGCTTTTTTTTTTCTAAGTCCCTATTTAAGTTGAAGACTTGAAATTTTGCATACGTATAGCAGAACACTTGCGATCGCACGAAAAATCATAAAATTTTCAAAAAGTCTTGTATTATTTACCCACCGGGCTCTAACTTGTGTATTTTAAGCAATTTTTCTAACCTCCCCCCATTGCATCCGGTGGGTACTTTTCTAACTTTTGTCGACACCACTTTGACCGCTCTTTCATATTATGCACATAGTCATACATATTTCAGTTCCATTTTTTACCGCCAGTGGGCGCCTACCTATCTCGGGTGCTATAGACCCGATCCCCTCGACTAATATACCTACAGATAGGTTGTAAAACAGAGTTTCTTTCGGATAGAGGTTTGTGTAGAATAGAGTGCGCCCCCTGGTTGCGAAATGTGGAACTAACAGATTTCGCAAAAGGATAAAGTGTTTTGAAAGGAATATTAAACGAAACCCTCTGTGCGATCTGTGATCACACTTACCCACTTGTTTTCTTTCTCCTGTACCTTCGTAGTGTAAAGAACAGGGTGGGAAAAATTACTTTGATGCCGGATTTTTGAGGTCATACTAGAGGTCTGCACGGGCCCGGGCTTGGCCCGAGGCCCGTACCCGGCCCGGCACGCGGGCCGGGCCGGCGGAATGAAGGCGAATTTTCAAACGGGCCGGGCCGGCAGAATTAGGACAATTTTTTCAACGGGACGGGCCGGGCCGACAGACAAAATAAACGGGCCGGGCCGGGCCGATAAAGAAATTAATCGGGCCTATCGAACCGATATAAGAATTCAAGCGGAGCAGATAAAATACGAGCCATTTTCAATGAATATGATTTTCACGAGATCTATAAACGTGCGTCACGAGCCGATGCGAGTTTAACAACATCAATATAGAAATGTAGCATGTCCGTCGAAGAGACCGGCATCGTACAGTTACAAGATGTCTGATTCCGAGTTTAATTTTTTTCAGCAGACTCGTGCTGGGACGGAACTGGTCTTAATCGATCTCAGGATGTGTAGGACAGTCATTATGTTTTATAGTATTAGTAGTGATAATGAACTTCTCTTAACAGTATCTTTGGAAATATACCTTAAGATGGTTCTCATATTCACTGCTCAACAATGCGAAACTTTCAGACACATTTTCTGACTCATTTTTAACTATAAAGGCATAAAATTGACAGGCCTGACTATCGAAGGCATTTGGAAACGAATAGCTTTTTCCATATTTGATAAATTACTTACAGAGATAACAGAGATTCTTGCCACGTGTCTGTAGGTTCTTCTCCTTTCCTGTGCTATCGCTTCCGGAAATTCGATTCAAAACGCTAACGTTGGCAGTATTTTCAGAAAGATATATTGCTTTTAACAATGAAAAAAAAACCGACATTTGCATAGCTTCTGAATAAGAATACCTGCCAATCTTACGCGTTTCCGAAAATAAATTAATTCATAAATGTGTCGAAATGCAGCTCTTTTGGATTTGAGAAAAGCCTTAAAAATGAGAAAAATATTTTCACAAATCTACTTTTTATTATACAGCTTCAAAAGTTATGTTTTTAATCTTTTATTCTGAACTACATTAATCTTTTAATGAATCGTTATTTGGATTTTGAAATGTCTGTAGACACGATGACTAAAACACTGTAAGTAATCGTTAATGTTTACTATTGTATGTTTTCTGTTTTGCGAACATCATAGTAATCTAAAATATACTGTAAAATGTTCCCATAAATATGTATGTAGAAAAAGAATTAAAAGAATCTTAATTGTATGTTGAGAAAAAACGGATTTTTTTTTTTTTGTAGAAATTTTGTCGGGCCGGGCCGGGCCTGTTTTCAGTGATTTTTGCACGGTCCGGGCCGGGCTCGGGCCGAACTTTCAATTTTTACACCGGGCCGTGCCGGGCCCGGGCCTGGAATTTCCGGCCCGTGCAGACCTCTAGGCCATACTTCAAAAATCGTCTTGCAATCCCCAGCACACTTTAAAAAAGCTGTTATATTTAAACCAATGTACCTAAATTCGAGCTAAAGGCTTTAAAAAAAACAAACACTTATTTATTTATTTTTTTATTTATTAAAAATAAAGTTACTCAATTCAACAATTCATGAAGCCACAAAAATATACATTTAAACATAATTAAACATACTAACAAAGTTGAAACGTCACAATAAAATACGTCTTCTCGCGAAGAAACCTCCTCTTCAACTGAATCTAGGACCTGCCGGATGTGACTCATGCTCCTGGAATTGACATAGAACGATGCACCAGTTAGTAAGCTATTAAAAAATATTCATTTTACAGTTGTTAAGCAAATTTTTATATTTGCACTTTTGGCCAGGTTTTTGCGCCAAATACTCCACTGTATGCCGGCTGTCCGAAGCGAAAATTGAGTTTTCATCTTAAGGGAGCTCAGGGCTTTATCGATTCCGAAAAACATATAAACAGAGCTCTCGCTTCGAGTCCGTATAAGAACAGAAGTATTCAATGTAACTAATTTAAATTTTCTGATATTTTTAAGGTATGTTTGTAGTCTTATAAAATTATAAAATGAAGTACGGTGGGACCTCGTTTTCCCGACACCCAGTTTTCAGGTCACTCCGCTTATCACGTCAGTTTTTCAAAGTCCCGATTTTCTGTATATGATTTTAATGCAATTAAACTCCGGATTTTACGTCGTTGAATAATTTTCAACTCCGGATATCCCGACGGTTTAGGAAAATTGTCCGTTTTTCATAATCCATCTTATAAGCACGGCATTTGGGCGGTAAGAAATATGTCTTAGCCAAACTTTTCACAAAAGTGTCTAAATGACCCATTGAGATAAATGAGAAATTTTACTTCTATCCTTTATCTGTATAAATAAACCCACATACATGAAATGACCCACTGAAGCTCCAGACAGACGTATCAGTCTACTCGCAGTCTTTTTGCTCTGGTCAGGCGGCGCTTTCTTGTGGCTACACGGTGTTTTTCATCCGACAAAAACCGAATCACTGCATTGCACTGAAACGATCAGAAATTATCTAACATCCATTTCTGAAAAAACGAATATTGATTACAATTCGTTGTATAATATTGAAAAAAAATAATTGTAGGAAGCACACCTAGAGATAAGCAAACCTTAATTAATCAATATTTCATGTAATAATAAAAAAACAATAATAATGTTTTATTGCTTAAAACTGCAAGAACTGTTATAAATTTAAACTTGTCTTAACTTAATTAAAAGTACAGCTTTTTATAAACATATTTTTCTCCAACTCCGGTTACCGCGACACTCCGCTTATGACGACACTTTTTTCTGGACATTAGAGTGTCGGGATAACGAGGTTCGACTGTACTTCAATGTAATGAAATAAAAAATATAACAAAATGTATATAACACAAATTTTGAAAGAAAATTTAGATGTCATATCACCATCCGTAAGATATCTTAACGTTGAATTGACATAAAAACCTAATTTTTGCTTTAAAATGATCAGGAAACTTTACTGCATAGAATGAATGAAGAATATAACTATCACTCAAAGGAAATCTTATTTTAAAAAAAACTAAAAATTTAGTTTAATTGAAAATTTAAAAAAAACCTGAAAAATACAATTTTCTTTTTCATTAAAAATGCACAAAATATTAAACTATCTAAACTATATTAATTCATTCTATAGATAGGTGTTATATGCACGCAAAAAAATTATAAGCCATTCCATCAAATAGTTTTTTTTTTTTTTTTTTTAATCTTACGGATAGTCGTAAAAATCAAGTTTTGAGAAAATGCGACTTAAAGTTGCAATTACATGGGTGCGGTTTTGAAAGCGGTTGTTACATAAATGCTATAACTCCGTTAAAAATGCAAATATTTTTATGCGGTTTTTTGCACTGTGTTCAGAATTAATTGAATAATCAAAATAGATTTTTTTAAATTGATTTTTTGAGCCCTGAGCCCCCTTAAAGAAAGAAAACTGTTTTTTTTTATCATAAAAAGATGGAAAACGAAAACAAAATATCCTTCGTTCAAAAATTGCATAAGTATATATAAGAGAAAGCTGATAAAATTAGAAATGAATTAATTTAGTAGTTTTAGAGTAATCGTCGTCACCGATTTGAAAAAATGTACTTTACCTATCAATCCACGATATGCAAGAAACCTCCTCTTCAACTGAGTCTGGAAGCCACCGGATATGACTCATGTTTCTGAAATAGACATAGATCGACGCACCAGTTAGTCAGCTATTAAAAAATGTACTTTTTACAATTGTTGAGAAATTTTTTATTTTTGCATTTTAGGCCAGTTTTTTGGGTCAAATACTCCGCTGTGTGCCATAATTATAATGGACGTTAATATTAATGGTAGTAATTATAACGCTGCTTTGAAACAATATAGTCATAACAGAGGGTTAAAAAGAGGATCGATGTGTGCGAAAAAGATCATCAAAAGATAAATTTGAAACTACAGGAGAACTTGAGAGCTATCCAAGTGCGGCGATAATTAAAACTTGAATCTATGGAAGCTTCAAGCTTCCACAGGTTTTATCTCATGTTCTATGGCAATTTTTCATCCTCTTGATACATACTATCGCCCCTCTTAATTTGTCGGTCGAATTTTGGAACATCCTGTATAAATATTATATGTTTCGGTCCACATATGTTTGTGGCCCTCGAGAATAAAAGGTTGAGTGGCTGATCTATAGACTTCATATAAGAATTTCCCTGTTTTCTTATGCAATGCAGCTAGCTTATGTAAAATGTTTGATTGATATTTTTATTGCTGGAATCCGGCAGTAAAAAGACTGTAAAGAAATTGAAGTGACCCAGACAAATGTCAAGGAGGTGAATAAGAACGAAGCAGGTGTTCAAATTTTTCTGCTCGTCATAGCCATATTAAATACTTTAACTTTTCCTGTTAATGCCAATTTTATGGACAGTGTCGGCACAAATGAGTAGGAATTGACCGAATCAGCCATCTTGCCGAACACCGAATACCGAAGCTTCGGTCGAAGTGTATACCGAAGCTTCGGTATTCGGCAACCGAATACTTGAAACTTTTTGATACGCATTTTTGCATATATTAGCTTTTTTAATAAGCTTTAATTGAAATTAAATCCTCAATAATTTAATTCAGATACATTTTTATTGTAAAATATAATTACACAAAAAATTTAATAACTTCTTTCCACTCACAAATTCATTAACCCATCACTTATTTTTTATTTTTTTATCACTAGTCAATACCCAAAAATAACCTATGAAAATATTAAACTATACAGGGTATTATTAAGGATAAGGATTGTCAGAAGAACAAAAGTTCATTCAAATAAAAAGAAACATGTCATTAAGCTCATTTTCTGATTGTCTAAGTCTAATTATAAACATATTGAATAGGAATGTTTTCAAAATACAAAAGGTATTATATCAATTTGTACATTTAACTATTTTCTGTCAAATTATTGATAGAATACTTATATTTTGATTAATATTTTAATTTTAACATCGTGGTGGTGAAGATAAGAAATTTGAGAGATTTTGATATAATGGTTTTAAAAGCTATAGGATAGGCATAGGGGTATACTTATTTGATGTGTATTTTCTTTAATATATACCTTAGATATATAGATATGGACTCTTATATACTTATTTGATGTGTATATTAAAGAAAATACACATTAAATAAATTTAAATTTTTAAAAAAATAATGTAGAAGTAAATAAAATTAAATAAGGCAAAGATGTGCATATTCCTTACTTTTTTTTTCTTTTGTAGATAGTTGTTTCGATTTCACACCTATGTAGACTATTTTAGGAAGGAAAAAGTTTTTTTTTTAAATAAAAAATGGTCTTTGACTTGTTTTTTGTAGAGCAGCTGAATTCTGAACTCATGCCCATAATATCGAAACTCATTGTTTAGCCTATTCTACTGCTAAGTAAAAGAGAATTCTTCTACTTCTAAGAAAATACTTATCTGCAATTATTCGGCCGAATATTTAAAAGTATTCGGCCGAAGCCGAATATTCGGTTTACATGCCGAACCATCGAATACCGAATCAACTATTCGGTATTCGGTCAATCCCTACAAATGAGACAACGCACACTGAGGAACTTACCCAAAATGCTAGCCAAAATCCGAAAATCCAAGATGCATTCTTTAGATGCACAACTTTACATAATTCCAAATTAATGTCCTTACACTGAAAAAAAAAATTCTGACACTGGCATCTAGAAAATAAATTGTGGCTCTAGAAAAAATAGTTCCATGTCATCCTTATAAATCCGAGTTCCCTTTGCTAGAGGGTTCTAGTTATCCCTATTAAAATTCAAGGGCGTTTTCTTATAGTATCGTGGTCAAGCGTATTGAAAAATCTCTGCAAATGAATTCGAACACAAGAAGTGAGTTTTAATAACTGTAATTCTAGTTTATGAATTAATTCTAGCAATCAAGTGATCATTTCTCGCAATTCAAACGGATCCGTAATATAATGTATCGTCTCATCACCTAGAAAACTCTAGACTAGAAATTCTCGATCATTTCTTCAGTTTATTTTTTTACCTTATTCGCATAGCACGGAAATCTATATTTCTAGTTTAGAGATTTTGAAAAGGACAACCTATTCGTTCTAGATGAAGGCTGTATATCTTTTCTTTCAGTGTAAAATATGTTTAGCTCATCCTTATGACGTTAGGAAAATGCATAACAGTTTGTTTTATGTCATATTGTTGACCTTGAATATTTGGAAAATTAAATTTTTCTACTGTTTTAAATATTACGTAATTATCTCATATGCATGTTTACCCAGCAGCAGAATTTTTTTCTGCAGTCTGCAACACAAGTAGAAACTTTAAAAACAGTCTGCAGATCTTAAGGACAAACACCCTCTTTCCAATCCCTCATGCACTTATCCCCCCCATCCCCAGTATTTGTGATTAACATAACAGGAAAGTACTTTTTTAAATAATTTACCTTTGTCCTCAAAATTTTTAACACCACTATCTGAAAAATCTTTCATAAAATTTGCCAAAATTTCTGTGAAGTTAGAAAACAGAATATTGGGGCAGTAAAAATAACATATAAACACCAATTTCTAAAATTTTTGAAAAGATTGATACAATGTGATAATATCAAAAATTATATATAGATGTGATAATACAGGGATGAAAGTGCACTAAAGCCACTTTGAAGCAGCAAAAATCTTATTTTGTAGCAGTAAAATCCCTTTTTGTAGCAGCAAAAATCTAATTTTTTATATTCTTAGAAAATCAAATTTGAGTAATTCATACAAATACTATAAGTAAGTCTAATGCAATGTTTTATTTAGCAGTCTTAGCTAGTTGTGCAATTCAAAAATTAACATGCTTTCACTCAAAATACGACTAATATTTAACCTGCCACTCAGTTGTAAAAAACTCTCGCGAAAACATCAATGTTGCAGCAAATTTTTCCGCGATTGTTTGACGGAAATCACTTTTTCCCCTCGATCCTTTGGCGAAATGCGCGTTTTTTCGCGATCTTTCGACGATGTACGCGTTTTTTTGCGATCTTTCGACGATGTTCGCGTTTTTTTATCACGATCTTTCGACGATGTACGCGTTTTTTCGCGATCTTTCGACGATGTTCGCGTTTTTTTATCACGCTCTTTCGACGATGTACGCGTTTTTACGCGATCTTTAGACGATGTTCGCGTTTTTTTCGCGATCCTTCGACGATGTCAGCCTTTTCTATCGCGAGCTTTTGACGATGTCCGCATTTTTTATCACGATCTTTCGACGATGTTCGCGTTTTTTCGCGATCTTTCGATGATGTTCGCGTTTTTTCGCGATCTTTCGATGATGTTCGCTTTTATTTGCGATCTTTCGACGATGTTCATGTTTTCTTTCACGATCTTTCGACGATATTCGCGTTTTTTTCGCAATCTTTTGACGAAATTTGCGTTTTTTCCGCCGATCTTTTGACGAAATTCGCGTTTTTTTGCCGATCCTTTGAAAAAAATTCGCGTTTTCTCCGCGATCTTTTGACGATATACGTGTTTTTCCGCGATCTTTTAGCGACCTTTGCGCGAAATTCGCTTTTCCCGCGATTTTTCGACGCAATTCGCGTTTCTTCCGCGATCTTTTGACGAAATTAGCGTTTTTCCGCAATCCTTTGATGGAATTCGTGTTTTTTCTGCGATCAATTGTCAAAATTAACGTTTTTTCCCGATCATTTGACGAAACTCGCGTTTTTCCGCCATCCTTTGTGGGAAGTTGCTATTTTCCTGTAGCCTTTGACGAAATTCGCATATTTTCCATGGTCTTTTGACGAAAATCTCATTTTTTAGCGATCCTTTGACGAAATTTGTGTTTTTTCCGTGATCCTTTGATGAAATTTACGTTTTTCTGCAATCCTTTGACAAAAAGTTGCTATTTTTCCGTAGCCCTTTGACGAAGATCGTGTTTTTTCCGCGATCATTTGGCAGAAGCCGCATTTTTCCGCCAGCCTTTGACGAAAGTTGCTATTTTTCCGCAGCCTTTTGACGAAATTGACGTTTCGTTCTTGATCTTATGACAAAATTTCGTTTTTTCTTCGCGATCTTTTGACAAAATTCACGTTTTTTTCGCGATCCTTTGACGAAATTGGCTATCTTAACTGCAAACGATTGACGAAATTGTGTTTTCGGCGAACATTTGTCGAAATTCGTGATATTTACGTCCGAATTTTCGGACTAATGACCGATTTTTTTTAATTTCTAAAGAAATCGCTCCTACGAGGATTGACTCATTTAATAATGGGCGTTTCACGATCGCGTGTCTAGAGTTTTGTCCGTGAATTATTTATATTTTAAAGAGAATCGGAGCTTCGTCGATCGTATGTGGCGTGGATCGTATTATTATGACACATGACAAATAATTTCTAGCAAACTTTTCTTTTCGAAATTTTAACAGTTGAAATATAGTCTGCAGACCTTCTCAAGAGTCTGCGACGTGCGTTGCAGCGTTGCGCCGATTCTGCGCCCGGGCTATCTATAAACACTGTTTTGATGAGCCTTTAAATGTCTATGATAGCTACAGTAGCTAGAGATCCTACCTACACAACTTCCAGGTTGTGTAATATCTAAAAGGAGCTTCTGACTGTAAAATAGTCAATGAAACATCGTCTTCATTTAGAAAGACCTATCCAATGACATGCCACTCAATAGGTTGCGTAAAAAAAGTGTTCGTCTCTACTGCCATTTTATATTTTACGGCCGCCATTTTGAAATTATAAAAACAAAAACTGTCTTATAACCATCGGGCGGTTAAGACGAATCGATAGAGACCTTATTCATTAAAATCCATCCAGCCGTTCGGATGTTTCGAGGGTATAAAGAAATCCAAATACCCAGATACGCGTGAAACTCATAACCCTTCGTGGCAGTCGGGTAAAAATAATACTAATAACAGTTTTTAAGTGGTTTTTCATGTGCGTTCGTAATTATATAAATACGTAGCACCTATGGTCATCGTCTGGTCCGTACGTCTGTCCGCAAATAACAGCGCAAAAAATACCCAACCAATTGGTTTAAAATTTAATATATACAATTGTTTCAGAATTTTGTCGGGTCCTTTCAAATTTTATGAAAATCGAATCAAAACTTAAAAAGATATCAATAAAAGTTTTCTTTATTCTGTTAAATCCTGTCCTACGTCATTAATTCAATGATATCCCATGATAGGTAAATGATTCTAGGTTGCCATGGTGATGATGTCCTATTTAAGATGGAGTCCTATTATTTCCGTATTATACTGAATTCAATATATAGAACTGTAATAAATTTTGTATTCATGCATTTTTGTATAAGAGTGCAACAGCTATTGCACCAAGATCGAAATATAAAACTAATTACAGTACAAACGCACCTCATTTGCCACGTTTGACGTACAATTTCCGATTTGTCATTAAAAGTAATGCAATTTTATCTTTTGATTATTTCACCCAAACAAAGGCATGAAACTACTTGACATTTTGTATAATTTTTTATAAAATTTCACCCGCTTGTATCTCATGTGACCTATGTTTCATAAGATATTGATCCCCAATAATTTAGCGACACAATTCTCCATTCTGACTATTTGCGTATTTTCAGAGAATACTCCAGAAGACAGAAAGCGATTCTAATTTTGGCCAAGAATCCGTGAAATTTTGCCATATGTATGGCGAGCGAAAGTTTTCATTTTTAGAGTATACACTTACAAAATATTAAACAATTTAAGGCAGAGCACGAATTTTCAATTCTAAGCTCAATCACCGAATTAAAAATAATGGTCGCCATGATTTTATATCAGTTGAAAATAATTTATTAATTGTCTGAAGACGAAATTTGCACCTTTTTTTTTTTCATTTGCTATTTTTTATTGTAGTATACCTGTCAGTAAAAGGTATTGTATTGGCATAAAATATAAAAATCATCTATTAATAAAAATTTGATCCATAATTTGATAAAAAGTTGCAAAAAAATCATAAAAATATTTTTTTTCTTACATATTTTAACCGCTTCTCTTTATTTTACTTTTTAAGTTCTTTTCTTTAATTTTTTGTATGTTGACAATATTTTAGTTTAAAAGTCTAAGCATCGATTTTTACATAAAAGTATTCAATTTAAACCACGAAAATTTGAAGAAAATCATGAATTGTATATTTAAAATTCAAAGTTTTCAATATATTTCATATCCGATATTTAAATTTCTTACTTGTGATTTAAGCTTCAACCAGAAAAAAGGTTAAAACAATTTCGTAAACACTTTGCTAAGCCTTTTTGAAGATTATAATAATAATAATAATAATTATTATTATTATTATTACTATTATTATTATAACATATATAATATTTTTGTTGACGTCCCTTTTTCTACGCATTTACAAAACGCAAAACAACGAATGAGGTATCATTCCAAAGGTTTTTTAACCAGCTTGCGATATAGCACACTCACATTTAATTAAAACATATTTTTTAATTAAAAATTACTTCAGCATTGTTTTCATAAATGAAATGAAAAGTTTTTGCTCAAATCACTGTTGCCACAAAAATGAAATACTGTATTATATCATGCTCAGCAATGTCTATAAAAAAATAAATAACACAAAAAAGATAAAGCGTGGATGTCCCGCATGAGTTTAAAAGCAAAATTGAATTTTGAAATGTGTAGAAAAAAAGACACCATCGATCAATCGAAGCATTGGTATATTTCACGTGTAGCCCAAAAGGTAGACTTTGTTATGTTAGATTAAATAGTGTTTTATGTATATTCAATTTATTTTTCCGTACGCGTAGGACGTCATCATCTAATGCAATTAAAATAAGATTTTAATTTTTTTTTTCTCGTGTCTTTTATTACCGTCGATGAATTTTTACTCTAACTCTGATGGAATAAATGAGATGATATTCTGGCTTGTATAATGTTATTTGCAGATATTTTTACAATTAATTTTTCTTTAAACGTTTAAACCTGCATCTAAAAAATATTAAATATTGCTAAAAAAAAAATTAACAAGGAATTAAAAGAAAGAACAATAAAAATTCACAAAAAAAAAAATAAATAAATAAAATAATAACGTCCACATTTGTGCCCGTTGAAAGTTAATGATAATTTATGAGCAAAATGATTTCTTATAAAATAAAAAAATAACAGTAAATTTCTTTGTTTCATTTCTACAAATTACTAAAACTTAATCTATTTAATATATCTGATATTATTTATATCAAATAGTAACGATTTGTTCCAATAATCCAACCACTCTGACTGCCGAAAAATGACTTCACGCTTTTTTTATATCTCTAACTGTACTAGTGATGGGCGATAACGAGATGTTTTTCTCGATTTTTTCGATTGTATGGACATCTCGATATTTTTCGATTGTGTAAATTTTTTCTCGATGACTACAGTTTGCAAATTTCTTTTATAAATCATATATTATGTATTATATACGTCATACATTTATCAAGAATCGTCTGCGGGTGAACTGGAATGAGTCGATGTTAATAAAGACTAGGTGACTTCGACCGCTAGCGGGCCCCTCCTTTAATCGGGGCCCCTAATTTATACGTAATCTTGTAATATGAAATCACGAACAGGTTACCCGCTATATACGGCACTGATATATGATAGCAGGCGGGTGTGGTGTGCACGCACTACAAAATCTTGTAAAAAATATAATATCGAAACAAATGAACCTCGGACCAGATCTCTTGGGGGAGGGGTCAAAACGAGCGGAGGGGCACAGCAGCTGCATAATATGATTAAGTCGTCACAGGTCTTTAGGCCGTTCCAACCATATGTCACATGAGAAGTCTGGATCTGAATTTATAAAAATGCCCTCCCCTTTGGGGCAAAGGGGGGAGGGGTGCGGGAGGTGGATAACATGAGTAAGTGGTCATAAGCCTTTCCAGCAATATGTCACATGAGGGGTCTCGGCTAAATTTAGAAAAACATCCCCGTGGGGGAAAAGTGGGGGGGGGGGGGCGGTCACCGGAGGTGCATTACATCAATAAGTAGTCACAGACCTTTCCAACGATATCTCACATGTGGAGTCTTGCCTAAATTTGGAAAAGTGTCCCCCGGGGGGGTGCAAAATGGGGGGATGGACACCGGAGGAGCATAACATCAATAAGTACTCACAGACCTTTCCAACGATATCTCACATGAGGGGTCTTGACTAAATTTGAAAAAGTATCCCCCGGGAGGGGCAAATTGGGGGAGACTGTCACCGGAGGTGCATAACATCAATAAATAGTCACAGACCTTTCCAACGATATCTAGCATGAGGGGTCTTGGCTAAATTTGGAAAAGTGCACCCGGTCGGGGGGCAAAATAGTGGTGGGGACACCGTAGGTACATAACATCAATAAGTAGTCACAGACCTTTCCAACGATATCTCACACGAAGGGTCTTGACTAAAGTTGAAAAAGTGTCCCCCGGGGGGCAAAGAATGGGGGAGACTGTCACCGGAAGTGCATAACATCAATAAGTAGTCACAGACCTTTTCAACGATATCTCACAAGAGGGGTATTGACTAAATTTGGAAAAGTGTCCTCCGGGGGGGGCAAAGTAGGGGGAGGCCACCGAAAGTGCATAGTTCAATAAGTAGTCACAAACCTTTCCAACGATATGTCACATGAGGGGTCTTGACTAAATTTGGAAAAGTGTCCTGAAATTTCATATATTATAAATAATATTTAGCGGAGGGCTCCATAAAAAAATCCGATCTAAAATGATAAAAACGGAAAAAACTACCCTCGCAGTGGGGCCAAATTGGGGAGGGAGGAAGAAAGTCTCATAATATGAAAGAGTCATCCGAGAGCTTACCGATGACATATCACATGACTGGTCCAAAAAAAGTTTGAAAATTGCTCCCCCTCCCTCCCCCCGTGGGCCCAATCTTTCGCCCCGGAATTCACACAGCCGCCACTTTAAAATTTTTATGTTCAATAAATAATATTTACCGGAAGACTGCATAAAAAACCCACCTCTAAAGTGATATTTAAATTTATTATAGAAATCGGCTACGGTTTTAAAAATTTGCTCGTCCCTTCCCCATCCCCCTTTGGGCGAAGAAAGGTTCATAGTCTGAAAGAGTGGTCAAAGGGCTTTTCGATTATATGCCACAGGAAGGGTTCGGTAAAATTTTTAAATTTGAACCCGGCATGAGTCCACTCTCACGTCCTCCTCCCTCGAAATCACCCGACCCACCTTCCTCTTTAAAATTTTTGTATTTAATAAATAATTTTTATCGGAGGGCTCCAGGTATGTGACATCTTGGCAGGGCTAAAATAAGAGAAACTTTGAAAATTAGGGCTTCATTTCACAGCTCATTGTCATGCCTCTTTCTCTATCTCGTCCCTTGGTACTCTCGATAAATGTTCTTACTTTTCTTCTCTGCCGAGGACGAGAGAAATCCTCGAAAAGCTTCTCATAGCGAAATGTTGAAAAGCGCGAGAGAAATCCTCGAAAGGCTTTTCATAGGGAGATTTCGAAAAGGACGAGAGAAACCCTCGAGAGACTTCCCATCCCGAAAGGTTTAAAACCGGAGAGAACCAACCATCGAGCAGCTTCCCACCTGGAAGCGTCGAAATGCTGGAAAAATCATCAAGATGAGATTTGCCGAAATGCGAGATGGAAATGAAGCTTTCAGAGTCAAACTTACCGCATTTCTGGTTTAAGTCATAATTTCTCAAAGGAGCCCATCTGCTTATCCAATCTCTTTTTAGCTCACAGGCTATCTAAACCCGAGAGCTAATGTACCCGTCGGTTTTGTGTGTATGCATGTACGTACGTACGTACGTATGTATGTACGTAACGCGATAACTCTTGATTAAAATGTACGATTTGCTTCAATTTTTTTTTATGTTCATTCTGATAAGGCGTTCCGCTGATTAGTTTTGACGGTTCATTGGTTAAGGATAAAGGGAGAGAAGGGGCTGGTCCCCCCCCCCCCCCTTAATTTAGATAAATAGGTTTTTCATGCAGAATTATTCGATTTCCTCCGAATTTCGTATACCGGTTTATTATGTTAAGGAGCTTCCCTGATTAAACTTGGAGGTTCATTAGTTAAGTATGAAGGGGGGAAAGGTGGGTAGACCCCCTCCTTAACTTAGATAAATGGGTTTTTCATGCAGAATTATTCGATTTGCTCCAAATTTGATATACTGGTTCATTATGTTAAGAAGTTGCCTTGATTAGATTTGGAGGTTTACGGGTTAAGTATAAAGGGGGAGAAGGGGGCTGGACCCCCTCCTTAATTTAGATAAATGGGCTTTTCATGCAGAATTATTCGATTTGCTCCAAATTTGGTATACCGGTTTATTATGTTAAGGAGCTTCCCTGATTAAACTTGGAAGTTCATTGGTTAAGTATAAAGGGGGGAAAGGGGGGTAAACCCCCTCCTTAATTTAGATTAGGGATGCACAACCTGTGGCCCGCGGGCCAAAAGTGGCCCGCTTCTAACTGAAAAAAATTGCATTTTTTGCCCGTAGGTCGCAGGAAAAAACCATGAATTTCGTCAATTTGCCGTGAAAAAAAATTGAAAATTTCGTCAGTCAGTTAGAAATCGCGAATTTCGTTGATTGGGTGCGGAAAAATAGCGAATTTTGTCGATGAGGCTCGGAAAAATCTCGAATTTGGTCGATGGGACACAAAAAATCGCGAATTTTATCGATCAAGCACGGAAAAATCGCAAAATTTGTCGATGAGGCGCCAAAAAAATTACACATTTCGCGGATCGGTCACGAAAAAAATCGCGCGAATTTTGTTGGTCGGGCACGGGAAAATCGCGAATTTTGTCGATGAGGAGCGGAAAAATCGCAAATTTCGCTGATCGGGCACGAGAAAATCGTTAATTTTGTTGATGGTGCGTGGGAAATTTGCAAATTTGGTTTATGATACACGAAAAAATTGCAACTTTTGTTGATCGGATCGGAAAAATCGTGAGTTTCGTCAGTGGCGAGAAAAGATCAATTTCGTCAATTTGCCGTGAGAAAAATTGCAAATTTCGTCAGTAAGTTGAGAATCACGAATTTCGTCGATCGGCTGCGGAAAAATTGTGAATTTTGTCGATTAGGAGCGGAAAAATTAACTTTTTTTTGATCGGCTGCAGAAAAATTGCGTATTTCGTATAGTTATCGCGAATTTCGTCAATTAGCCGCGGGAAAAATTGCAAATTCCGTCAGAGTCAGTTAAGAATAGTCAATTCCTTTGATCGGGCGCGGAAAACGGCAAATTTCGTTCATCAGGCATGGAAAAAATCGCAAATTTCGTTGGTCGGGACGAAAAAAATCTCAAATTTTGTCGATCAGGCGCGGCAAAATCGCAAATTCCGTTGACCAGGCACGGAAAAAATCGCGCATTTTCTCGCTGATGCGCGGAAAAATTGAAGATTTCGTTGGCCGGCTCCGGAAAATCGCGAGTTTCGTCAGTTTATCATGAGAAAAAATCGCGAATTTCGTCAATTTCCGCAAGAAAAATATCAAATTTCGCTCATCGGGCGCGGAAAAATCGCAAATTTCGTCGATCGGGCACGGAAAAATCTCGAGGGTTGTTGATCGGGCTCCGTAAAAACGAGAATTTCGTTGGTCGGGACGAGAAATTCGCGAATTTTGTCGAAAGGGCAGGGAAAAATCACAAATTTTGTTGATCAGTCACGGAAAAATAGCGAATTTTCTAGCAGATGTGCGGAAAAATTGAAAGTATCGTTGATCGGCTGCGGAAAAATCGCGAGTTTCGTCAGTTTATCGTGAGAAAAAATTGTGAATTTCGTCCATTTACCGCGGTAAAAATTGCAAATTTCGTCAGAATTTGTCAAGAACCGCGAATTTCGTTGATCAGGCGCGGAAAGATGATCGGCAAAACCGCGAATTTTGTCAATCGGCTTCGGAAAAATTTCTAATTTTGTCGATCAGACGTGGGAAAATGGCAAATTTCGTTGATTGGGAATAGAAAAATCGCGAATTTCGTTGATTAGGCACGGAAAAATCGCAAATTTCTTTGATCGGCTCCTCCTCCCCCCTTCGTTCATGAAGTTCACATTTCTTTTACGGCACTGGCCGCTTTCATGCCTATTTTTGATTTTTAGCACTTTTAATAGAACAAAATTTACTCCCTTAAAGAATATTATCACTCATTCTGAATAATCCTTGCTATATCTCTGTTATATATACAAACGTAAACTGTTGATATATCCTTGCCAACTAGATTGGATATGTTGCCTGGGTAGGGGAACCTAGAGAAGTACCCCCCCACCCCTCCTCTGAAACCATATTTCTTATCTGATTATAGGCCACAAATTACTTCCCCGAAATAGAATTCTCACCGTGTTACTGATGTGGCCCTCGACAACCCAGAAATTTTTGAAAGTGGCCCTTCTCTTAAAAAGGTTGTGCACCCCTAATTTAGATAAATGGGTTTTTCATGCAGAATTATTCGATTTGCTCCAAATTTGGGATACCGGTTTATTATGTTAAGAAGCTGCCTTGATTAGATTTAGAGGTTTATGGGTTAAGTATAAAGGGGAGGGGCTAGTCTCCGCCTTAATTTGAATAAAAGGGTTTTTCATGCAGAATTATTCGATTTGCTTCAAATTTAATATACCGATTTATTCCGATATAGCGCTTCCTTCATTAGATTTGGAGGTTCATTGGTTAAGTATACAAGGGCGAAAAGGGAGCAAGCCCCCTCCCCTTGATTTAGATAAATGGATTTTCATGGAGAATTATTCAATTTACTTTAATTTTTTTTTCTATGTTCGTTCTGATAAGGAGCTTTCCTGATTAGATTTAGAGGTTCCTTAGTTAAGTATAAAAGGGTTAAATTGGTTAGACCACCCTTAATTTAGCGATATGTTTCTTTTTTTCATGCAGAATTATCTGATTTGCTTCAAATTTGATATACTGGTTTATTATAGTTAAGGAGTTTCCCTGATTAGATTTGGAGGTTCATTGGTTAAGTATAAAAGGGTTAAATTGGTTAGACCACCCTTAATTTAGCGATATGTTTCGTTTTTTCATGCAGAATTATCTGATTTGCTTCAAATTTGATATACTGATTTATTATAGTTAAGGAGTTTCCCTGATTAGATTTGGAGGTTCATTGGTTAAGTATAAAAGGGGCAAACGGAGGATACTTCCCTTCATTTATTTTTTGAGGGACATTATTCTTTGAAATAAGAGTATAATATACAATTAGTGTGAATAACCTGTGAGCTCAATGCCATCAGTTTAACTGGCACTTATATTTTTATTGCTATTAACCGATGTGGGTTATGAAGCATAGTGGTTTATGTATTCAGTTCTGTATAGTCCTAGTTTCAAACTTTACTGTTAAATTTAGTGTCATTTTGTCCCGAATTTTCAATGTTTCTCTTATTTTAGCTCTGCCAAGCTGCCCCATACCTGGAGACTCAGATAAATACTATTTATTAAATATAAAAAGTCAAAGAGGAAGGTGAGTGAATTCTGGGGGGCGCAAGAGTGGACAAAGGGGGGGCGGGTAACTTTCAAACTTTTACCAAACCTCTCCTTGACATATCATCGGAAAGTCCTTTCACCACTTTTTCATATTATGAACCTTTCTCCTCCCAGAGTTGAATTCCGGAAGGGGGCGGGGGGGGGGAGTGATTTTTTTTTTTTTAATTGTAGAGATTTCTACAATAAATATCATTAAATGAGGTTTTTTAATGGAGCTCTCCGATAAATACTATTTATTAAATATAAAATTTTAAAAGTGGGGCTGCGTGATTTCCGGGTATATTCTGGGATAAAAGAGGGAACCCACGTGGGAGGGGTAGATTTCAAACTTTTTTTGCACCAGTCATTTGATATATCATCGGAAAGTTACTCTTTCATATTATGAACCTGTCTTCTTCCCTCCCTAGTTTGGCGCCCCAAGAGAGGCACTTTTCGAACTTTTTTGAAATCGTAGCGTTTTTAAACATTTTAGATCGGATTTTTTTACGGAGCCCTCCGATAAATAATTTTTAATATATGAAAATTTCAAAGAGAAGGATGGGCAGGGTATATTTCGGGGGGCACGATAATTGGAATCCTGGGAGTTGAGACTCTTTTCTATCTTTTGCTGACACCCCTCATGTGATATATCATTGGAAAGCTCTGTGACTACTATTTCATTTTATATATCGCCCGCGCCCCTCCCCTTACTTTGCCCCCGCGCGGGGGCACTTTTCTAAATTTAGCCGACACTCCTCATGTGACATATCGTTGGAAAGTCCTGTGACCACTTATTCATATTATGCACTTTCCTTGCTCCTTCCCCCCTACTTTGCTCCCCGCGGGGGTTCGTATAATGTATTCCAGTCGAAGACTTTCTAAAAAATGGGGGAAATTAAAGATCCAATCTCAAATGACGTAGAAAAATCAATAAAAAATTTTGATCCCTTTTATCATCCTTTAGTTCATGTTTTTGCCACTAGGGGGTGCTTTTGATTATTTCTTTGGCCATTTTGGTGGTAATTGCCGAAAAATTCTAATTTTTGATACTTAAACTCCCCTTACCGCTTCATAGCTACTCGCGTTTTTTCAGCTTTTTTCAACCAGGGGGCAACCTTACAAGACTTTTCCAGTCTTATGGCTCCTTTATACCCTCCCTTTGGTTTGTTGTTTTTTTATTCCATCTGTTTTCAGTTACCCTATATTTAATAAAATCTGCCTTATATATATGTAAAAACAATGATTTCAATAATCGATTCTAGAACATCTCCTTTGTAGATTCTCGAAAGTAATCAATGACTGTATCGATTGTGTATTTTACGATAACGATTTTTTTCGATTGGTAAATTTTCGAGAATCGCCCATCACTAAGCCCTATCACTACTATGAAATTGTCGGCCAGAATAATAGCTAAGTTTTCCAATAACTGTTTTTAGCTTTTCTTGTTATAATCGATTGTAAAACATCTCGATTGTAGATTCTAGGAATTAATCGATGGCTGTATCGATTGTGATTTTTTACGATGACGATTTTTCTCGATTGTCGAATTCTCGAGAATCGCCCATCAGTAAACTGTACATCGGTGCAGTCAAACCTTAAAATTTGGACTTCTTTTGTTGAGGGATTCTATAGTGAATAAGTTATTATCAAATTTTCGTTCTTTTTATTATTGACAGTAATCAGGGGCGTAGCTACAAATATATTTTCGTGGGGGAGAATTAAAAAATTTCCCAACTTATAATTCAAAAATTTCCCAACTTGAAACAAATTGCTTTATTTTCCAACTGAAATGATATGGTGAATGTGTGTTTATGTGTTAAATGATACTTATACGTAAAAAGTCCTTACCAGAGAAAAATACTGAAACTAAAAACATACAAATTATAATTATTAATTTGCTTAATGAAAGTGTAAGTACACCGCTTTCATTCATATAATTAAAGCAAAACTAGATTAATTCCTACAGGGGTCGATGCAGGTTTTTATTCTAGGGGACCATTTTGTGAAAAGTAACAGTTATTCTTGTGAATTTTATTATATTTTTGTGAAAAATAACATTTTGTAACGAAAGTTGAAATCCAGTTACTCAAATTCGAACCAAGAATTTATTAACAAAAACTTCTTTAAATCTCCTTGCTAAAGTTTTTGTTTTTCGTGACCTGGTTTTATTTACAAATTATACATTTTAAAACACTTTTTATGAAAAGGAATTTTGTGAAGGGGCCCATTTTATTAAATTTATTTTTGTGAAGGGGCCTATTTTATTAAATTTATTTTGGTGAAGGGGCCTATTTTATTAAACAGATTTTTGTGAAAGGGCCCTAAATAGGCCCCAAATTTTGCCTGGATCGACCCCTGTTCTATTTTCCTATCTTGGAATCATTGAGCATGAAAATAATAAGATTCCCAATTTCTAAATGAATAGTTAAGGAAGCAGTTTCAAACAATACAGTGAATGTAAGATTCAAAATTAAAAAAATTGCATATATTTAGAGAAAACCAGCATTAGTTTAAAGTTTGCAATTTTTTTGTCTTTTATTATGTACGAGTCATAATCGCACATCATATAAAAATACCGTCAGGTTATTTTGGAAAAGGTACAAAGATTTAGTACAAATAAAAGAAATAGATTAGAGACAGTGTTGATGGACAACAGTTAGGGAAATTCAGGTCTGGATAGGATGATACTATTGATATTTTTGTAGCACAGAAAAACACAATAACAAACCGAGTCTGACTGCTTTTTGTATTTCTTTTGATAATTTAACTTGTTTACTATTACAGAGCTCTGGAAGGCAGTTAGAAAAACTATAAAAATTCCATATTTTTTACTATTATTAAAAAAAAAAAAGAAAAAGTCTTTCAAAAATCTATAATTTTCCAAGTTCACATATATTGGAAGGGAAGGCTCTTCCCCCCCATAACCCCGCATCGCGACGCCTCTGACAGTAATTATAATTATAATAAACAATTAAATTTTTAAAAAATCAAAAAACCCGACTGCGTAAAAAGCGAACTAATTTATTATTTCTCATCAATGTGAAACTATTTTTTTTTTCAATTCCTACTATTAGATCACACTCTCGCTATATACACTATGACGCAAAAGTTTAGACAATGACGTCAGTCAGCTTTAAAATGTAGAATTATGACGTCAGAATTACAAAAACCTGTAAATATATTCAAAAACTGATTTAAAATGCTATGTACAAAAGACAGTCGTTTTATTTGCTATAATACTAATTTTTTTCATAAAAATTCAAATGTGCTTGTCGCAAAAGTTTAGACACTATTCTAAATTTCTTTGAATATTCGCTGGCATATGCAAATTTAGAATCGATGATGTCACAAATTTGGAGTACTTAAGTTCTGCAAACGATTGCGCTTCATAGTCGACATGCCGAGAGCTAAAGAAATTCAAGTGAATGAGGTTTCAAGGATTTGGCAGTTGAAAGGTGAAGGGAAGAGCGTTTCTGAAATTTCTGCTATTATTAATAGGTCAAAAAAATCTATTTATCGAGTTTTATCGAGTGGTTCCGAATATAAAGCAAAATGTCGGTCTGGGAGGCCACGTGTGACAAATGTACGAGAGGATCGCCTGATACAAAGACTAGCGAGTACTCAACAAATGAGCGTACGTGGACTTCAAAGCTCATCGGGACTCTCTGTATCAAAGGATACGATTCGTAGACGAATTTTGGAAAAAGGAACAATCGTTTATAGCAAAATGCAGAAGAAACCAGCTCTGAAACCATATCATAAGTTACAAAGACTTATGTGGGCTCGAAAGCATATGTCATATGGAGAGAAATGGCAGTCAGTCATATTTAGCGATGAAAAAAAGTGGAATCTGGATGGTCCAGATGGTTGTTTATCGTATTGGCATGACTTGCGGAAGGAACCTCGACGTTTTTTTAGTCACAGACAAGGAGGGGGCTCGGTGATGGTTTGGGCAGCCTTTTGCTATAATGGACAAGTATCTCTGACCTTCACCAGTGGTCGTCAAACTTCACAGCATTATACACAGACATTAGAAGAAAACATACTGCCATTTGCTGAGCTTCTAGGGGGTCCTCAGTAGGAATTTCAGCAAGACAATGCTTCGATTCACACTGCAAAACATTCAAAATCTTGGTTTAATTCCCATAATATAAGAGTTCTCGACTGGCCAGCATGTAGCCCAGATCTTAACCCTATAGAAAACCTTTGGAGCATCATGTGTCGCAAAGTTTATAGCAACGCTAGACAATACTCTTCTGAAAAGGAACTTAAGACATCTATTGAGAATGCATGGTACGATATCGATCCACAAACTATGCAAGATTTAGTTTCTTCCATGCAATCTCGTGTATATGACGTAATACATAAGCATGGATGCGCAACCAGGTTTTAAAAATTGTTTATTTCGATTTTATTTAATTTGTGTCTAAACTTTTGAGACAGCAGTTTATTTTTGTTACCATTTAATTTATTGCAATATGCACAATTCCACTTTTCTTTGTTATAAATATTGTTTATATGTGCAGCACATTAATTTCAAGCAGTGATTTGAAAATTGAATAAATATTTTTCAAAGTATGTAAGAATTTCTTCATTGTCTAAACTTTTGCGTCATAGTGTATATATCTTTTTCAAATTTTCAATCGTTAATAATATACATATTATTCATCCAGTCAAGCTCAAATAAATTTTTTAAATGATGCTAATCCAGTTTTTTCAAATATTAATTCATTAATTAAATTAAATTAATTAATTTTCAATAATCGATAGAGCCTTCTTCTTGATCAAGGTATTTTAAGACAGAGAGAGTCCTCTTCTTGATCAAGGCATTTTAAGCTCCACTCCAGAGGAAAGAAGAATGGGAGAAAAAAATTCTCTTATTGACCTAAGTAGGAATTGACTTAAAATATTTTTTTTATATTACTTACCTATTTTTTTTCTTTATTTACTTGTATTTATAACTTTTAAGTTGTGTTTAATTGTTAGTTCCTATCTATAAACACTGTTTTGATGAGGTCTATAGATGTCTATGATGGTTAGAGTTGCAGTAAAGCCAGAGATCCTACCTACACAACTTCCAGGTTGTATAATATTTTTATGGAGCTTCTGACTGTAAACTAGTCAATGAAACATCGTCTTCATTTTGAAAGACTTATCCAATGATATGCCACTCAATAGGGTGCGTAATGTTTTTTTTTTTTTTTTTTTTTTTTTTTTTTTTTTTTTTTTTTTTTTTTTTTGTCTCTACCGCCATTTTGAATTTATAAAAACAAAACCTAGCCTATAACCATCGGGCCGTTAAGACGAATTGATAGAGATCTCATTCATTAAAATCCATCGAGCCGTTGGGATGTTTCGAGGGTATAAAGAAATCCACATACACAGATATGCGTGAAACACATAACCCTTCTTGGCAGTCGGGTAAAAAACCAAACGTCCACATATGTGGCCAAGGGCGTGAAGAGTTAACTGCAGTGCGAAATCTTCGCATCCATCCACTTTTATTCATTAAAATACATTAAATTAACCGTTACAAACAGATGAGAAGTACAGTAGAACCTCGATTATCCGAAATAATTGGGACCGACCCTCTTTCGGAAAATCGACTTTTTCGGATAATCAAGAATGCTTCAATTTTAAGATTAAGGAGAAATATATGCAATATTTCTTATTATGGTAACAAGTGCTTAATAAAAGTAAAGCAATAGCAAAATAGAAACAAGGATAAATTACCTGAATTTTAATTTTGAAACTAAGTACCTTTTACATACACCACAAGGGTTTGAAAAAAAATATTTTGTTTGTCGCAGTTTCGATTGCGTTTGCTTTGCCTGATTGCCTGTCACGGAGTTTTTTAATATTATTAGTTCACCAGTATCGCAATCTTTCTGCTGCTCCAGCCATGCCAAAACTTTTGCAAAACATTCAAAAGCTAGGTAATTGCTAATTTGTGTGTTTTTTTTTTTTTTTCATTCCACTCCCCAGCTTATGGGAGCTCAAGTTAAATTCAAGGGAACTCTAAGAAAGGGGGTCGAAAATATTTATATTTACTCGTAATTCGGAAAAGACCACTTGCACGCAAGGAATATGAACGTTAAAGCTTCCAAAATGGATTTCGGTTAAAAGAGTTTCGGATAAAAGAGTTTTTACTGCAATGGTACCACCTGCTAAGTCGGAATCTCAAAAAGTTAAATTTTTTGAATAGGTTTCGGCTTAGCAGATGTGATTGTGTGCATTATGAAGTGCATTTTCTTCTTTTCGCCACAACCATGAATTTTTTCCATTTAAAGCAGGACTCCGTTATAGAGAGGTTTTGTTTTCACATATTTTGAATTGGATCCGTAAAAACAACTAAGATTACAATTTTAATAAGGATAAAGCAGAAATTTCGATGAGATTTACTTAAAGATTTCCGGAGTGTATTAGCATAGAAAAGTCAAAAACGACATTTTAGCCAAATTTCGAAATCTGTGAGATATTGAATACTCGAATCTCTGGTAAAAAAAAGGGGGTAGCGTAATTAATTAAAATAATCTGTTATCCGGTTATATTGGGATAATTTATCTTGGTAAAACATGTACGTATTTCAGTAAGCGACTGTGTATAGGAAAAGCTTAAAAAGATTAAATCTTAAATATTTCTTGTAATTAGAATAAAAAGTATGCTAAATAGGTTAATAACTGCAGAAAATGTCAATTTAGATAGGTTAATAGCTGCAGAAAATGTCAATTTAGAATCAATTATTTCAGTTTTGTGCGTAAAATGAATTTTTATGGTGTAATATACACTGGTGGGAGATTAAGTTTATTGCATAGATATTTAAACATTTTCTGTATAGTGATTATTTTCGAGATTAATGCAAGAATGTTTATTACGTAGTAATTTCAAACTAACATTAGTTTTTATAGTTCTGTAATGGCGAAATATTCTATTTTTTTAAAAAATTGACAAAAAAATCTTATTTCAAACTTATTACACTCCTTCCCACTTAATCGGGTCACGGATAATCGAATACCCCGCTTATTCGAATAGAATCCTCCGGAACCGAATTTATTCCTATTGGTTCCATGTTATTTTTCACCGCTTAAACCAAATACCTTTTACGAATGTCCCCGTTTAATCGAATAAGAACTGTGTGACCGATGTTTGAAAATAGGCGAGAAAGCACGTTTCAGCTGGAATTTCCTTCCACCTTTTGTCTTTTTCGGCCCCTTTACGCTGAAAACAAATTTTCAGTTCTTCCTGCAATGATTTCGGCCGGCAGGTGTATAATGGACAGGTCAAATGATTTCCCCACCTTGAGCTCCCCACCATCACTTCTTGCTGTTAACCAGGATTTAATGGCAACGTGCCGTCACTTCGAGACTCGAGATAGTAGTTATGATATTTTGCACTCATTCGAAAAATAACTCGATATTTACTCCTTTAAAATTCCACTTAAACAAACCACTTTCAACGATTTTTCTAAGGCAGCGATTTTTCTAAGACAGTTTTGACCAAATTCAGACGAGCTGCATTAAGTGCGATGTAAACCATATAAATGTATGTACTGATATTAAATACGTATTTACTTTATATTAGCATTTGTATTTATTTTAATTTACGTTATTCTCTTAATGATTTATTATGCTGTTAATTAAATGTACCGTAGATGGTTTTGCCTTTTTATTACGCATTAAATATTTCATTTATGATTCCCCGTTTAATCAAATACCCGCTTATTCGAATATTTTTTTCTGGAACCGTCAATAGTTGTGTAAACGGGGACGACTGTATTATTATTATTAGTAGTAGTAGTAGTACAAAAATAAATTAATTTAACTTGAAAAAAAGTGCCTTCTTAAAAATTACAAAATTTTAGGTTTATGTATAATAGTGCAAATATGCAGTGACAGTATACATTCACAATAACAAGTACCTGGTCGACCGAGCATCGTTCCTGACAAATGGGAAAGACTCTTTTTGCAGTACATTTTCTGGATAAACTTCCATAATCGTGTACCAAGCAAACTGACACATTTTAGTCAGCTGCCTATTGAATATCATTATTATAACTCTCGTATAGTTTTGAAAAATGTTATAGATACTATCATTCTTGTTTGGCGATAATCTTACTTGTGAATACGATTACGAAATATTAGATATCTTCCCTATGAGTAGAGTGTATGTAACATAAAGTGTTCATTTCGCTACCACATTCTATTTCCAATATTTTTATATTCTATTTCAATTGTTGCAGTTCTTGCATACTTTTTATACTTTCCGCAATCTTTTCCACGGTGCGAAGTTTTGCATGAAAACATTTTTACTAGCAAATAATTACCATGAAAGATCGATTTCTAATTCCAAAAAAAATTCTATCCGCCGTTTTTATCAAAATCATTAGAGCCATTTTTTGAGACATCTAGTAAATATATGAGGACGTGAGTTTCAAAACTCACCTTGTCCAGAAAATCAAATTTTGGGAAACCGCGAAAAGCCTCTAAACTGCGTCTATTGATTTTCATTGTAAACCAAGATTTTACAGTGGCAAAAATACTCGATAAAAGTTTTTGTTGTTGTTGTTGCTTTTTTTTTTCAGATTATTGTGTGTTAGGTTTAGCAATAGAATAGATTGATAGCGAAAACGCGATTTTTTAAATTTTGGATAAGGCGAGTTTTGAAACTCACGTCCCCATATATATAAGTCATTTTTCATTAGTTAAATTGTTTTAGTTACAAATAGTTTTACAAAATGTTTCAAATATTTAGAATTTCCTACATATATTTCTTTATTTACTTGTTCTTTTTATGAATTCGCCTTCCTGTTGTTTCTCCTTTCGCCAATTTTTAATGCCTCATATATTGGTGATTAGGATATAGGTTTATTAAAAAAAATTCATTAATGATTAGTTAAATTAATAATAGTTGATCCAGATTTATTATGTATAATGTCAATGTAATGTATTGATATTCAATTTATTAATTTTTATTTTTAAAAAAAAGATGATGAATTGTACCATTATATAATGGTTATTATATATATATATTATTAGGAAAGAGGGGTTGCTCATTTAATAGTATGGGATTTCAGTTCTTGGCTGTTGTTGTTGTTCCCTTTATATACCTTCTTCCATTCTTTGCATATAGAAAGTTTCGTAATCGGTTTGCAAGCCAATTAGCGTAGGCTTGATGAAAAATTAATTTCATTTTTGTAATCATTATTGTAAGTCTCATAAATAAAAGTTAAAACTGTGTATTGTTACCAGCATATCTCTTTGTGATACCAATCTTGGCTACGGATTCGATTACGGAAAATTGGCCCTTTTATCTATGCAAAGAGCGGATAGAACACAATAAATTGTTTACTTTCGTATACCACATTACATTTTAAAGTTTCGTTTTAACTTTTGGCAGTTCTTATACACTTTTTATGTTTTCTGCAATCTTTCCCACACGTGTGAAGAGCGTGTATTGCATGAAAACAATTTTTTCCAGAGATGACATCTTGAGACACCGATTTCTGCTCCACAAAATCCCTCAATCCGTTATTTTAATAAAAATCATTAGAGCCGTTTTCAAGAAACCAAAAATATATAAATATGTAGAGAAGAAAGTTGCTCGTTTAATAGTATAAGATAAAACCTGAGTAAATGCAGTTTAGGTTACAAAAAGACCAAATAAATATTGAAAATAATTAATAAATTAATCGCCTTAATTTTAGAATATTTTTAAAAATTGTCTGCTTTTTTTTGATGGATCGAATATTTTATAACTGTTCTCATCATCAATTACACTGATAATAATAACATCTAAACTATTTTAATGGCGGAATCGATGTCTTGTTAATGCAACATAAAACTATAAATCATGAAACTCTTTGGCATTTTTGAAAAACTTTAGTAAAAAATGTTGAGATCCCCTAAATTTGGGGGCATCCTTGCACCGTTTGCCTAAGCCTTAAGAAGGGGTCTTGTACCTTTTAAACGCGTCGAAAATTAACGAAAACATTCAAAGTTTGAATTAGTCTATCTTCAAAACCTTTTTATGTATAAACATGGAATTTTGGATATTGATTAAACAGATTGTGCTTTGTAATATACTACCAACAGAAATTTATTAACCCTTTACAGAATTTGTGTATTTTTGAAATCAAAATAACTCTTTTTTTTTACCCCATAAGTCATTGCGCGCATGATATCTTGAGAAAATATGTATGGATTGTCATAAAATTTGGTAAATATACTAAACAAATATGTGTGTTTAAAATGATCTACTTTTAAGTATTTACAATGGTAATATTTTTAGTTATGACTATTTTTATTCATTAAAAATACAAATTTTTTACCTTTTTTTTACGAAAATATTTTTTTATATAGTTAATGAAATAATTTTAGCCTAAGAATAGATAATTTTAAACACACATATGTGATTAGTATCTTTACCGAATTTCATGCGAATCCATACATACTTTCTCAAGATATCATACGCGCAATGACTTATGGGGTAAAAAAAAAGAGCTATTTTGATTTCAACAATACACAAATTCTGTAAAAGGTTAATAAATTTCTAAAGGTAGCATATTACAAAGCATAATCTGTTTAATCAATATCCAAAATTTCATGTTTATACATAAAAAGGCTTTGAAGATAGACTAATTCAAACTTTGAAGTTTTTCGTTAATTTTCGACGCGTTTAAAAGGTACAAAGCCCCTTAATATGGCCCTGACTTTAATGAAATTAAACTTTAATTAAATTAAAATTAACATAACAAAATTAATCAAATTGGAGTTAATTTAAAATAAATAGGAATCGTTCATAAATTGAATCTCTTTAACCCATGATTTGGAAATGTAGAAAATTGGTCCTGATCCACGAAAATGTTTTTTATTGTATCAAAATAGTTCAAAACGTATAAAAAAAATTAAAAACCAAATGGCGTAAACTAAAAACTTATAGTTTTATTTATATCAATAAATTTTATGCATGCCTTATCCTTTGGAGCGTGTCTGATACTTTTACACATAAATTAGGTTTGTACTTACATTTTTTAACTTTTAAATTATGTATTTTTATTTTTACCCATCACTTATCTACCGTAATATAGCAGCATTTTTTTTTCTAAGTCATCCTTTTCATACTTAAAAAAATATTACTCTTAATTCGTGATACATATAATTCACTTTTTAACACTTTCCAACATAGTTGAAAAGTATTTATGAATTCGGTTTGTCCGTCTGTCCGTGTTCTAACTCACGTAAATGTAGTCCGATTACCATGGAACTTTTATACGTTATTTGAGTGTACTCTTGCATGTTCTGTATTGCAAATGAAATGTGTAGCATATACGGTTCGTTTACAGGGACACTCAAAAGAATTCCGTTACATTACGGTCTATGGGGGAAAAATAGTTTGCGATGTATTTTAATGATACTACACTATTTCAAACTTATTGAAATTGATATATATCACTGAGGTGTACTACAAGGCGCTTACTGTAGAACAGATTACGCATAGCATTCATAGTTCATTTACAGGGACACAAAAAAGAATTCGGTTACTTTACTGTCTATGAACAATAATTGCTGGAAGTGAGTTTTCAGTTGTGGTACACGTTTTTAAATTTAACTACAGTAAATTCTGTCTAAGGCGGACACTGTGCAAGCCGGAAATCTGTCTACCGGGGAAAATTTTTCAAGTCCCGGCGAACCCATAGAAAAAAAACATTAATTCTTGTTGCATAAGACGGAATCTATCTAACGCGGAAACGGAAAGATTTTTAAGGTCCCACCAAAACCAAAATTTTGCATAAGGCGGAAAAAGGCATATTTTAAACATGAAAAGCATTCCGTTTATGAAATTTTAAAACCGATATATATACGTCATATACTCAATGCCGAGAATTTTAATTAAATTCCGTAATAGTTTAAAAAAGTTAATTTAAATAACTAGAAACTGCTTAAATTTTAACGAATTCTTGCATTTAAAAAATGAAATAATCAGTTTTTCTATATAAATTTGCATGTAAAAATTATTATTATTAGAAGGATGCACATTTATGAAAATAAGTATTTTCTAAGTACAATATATTATGCTTTAAGGTTGAACTCAAATTCAAAGTGATAGCTTACTGTCTCATTCCCGGAGTTATTTTGTCTGTGTGTGCGTGTTTGAGTGTAAACTTCAAATTTTCAGGTATTACAGCAGTAATAAGAAATTGAATAGCATTTCTCATTTATCTGTAAAGACTTTCAGAATTTCAGTTTTCAACCGATTTTCGAGTCAAGATAATCAATGAAAGATCGTCATCGTCGAGCAGTTTATTATAACTCAAGATCCAACCTTTTTATTGAAAACATAAAACGTTATTCGATTGACGTATGCTTCATTCCAATAAATCGCGTCTTCAGAAAACTCGATCATTGCACGGGTTATTTGTTCTTCGTCGTTTTACCTTGTCTAAGGATATTAGTAAGTGCATCGTAAATGTGACTTCAAAATCTAAACACAATACTCAATCGCTGCAGGATAAAGCCGAAGTTACCAAATTAAAAGAAAAATAATTATTCTGTGGGAGATCTTTGTACTAGGTTTAATTATGGTAAAACTCAAATTTATGATGGCTAAAAAGAAAGAATTGAAAACATCCAATAGAAAGAGGAAACGTGCTGTGAAAGATGAAGACATTAATGCATTAACTTTTGAATGTTTTTCTATTGCTAGAGTGAAAATTATGCGGACATCTGGACTATATTTTTGTATATTGTATCTGTACTATATTGCGAAAAAATAGGTAGAATGGATTTTAAAGCTTCCAGTGAATGGTTAATGAGTTTCCATAATCTACACAACATCGCCATGAAGCTTGCTGACACCCGAAAGATGTCCCACAGCATGAAATTCGTTAATGGAAAGGAAACTTTCATATGGTGATTGAAAGGTATCAAGAAAAGGACATGTATCATTGCGATGAGACTGTACTATTTTATCGTGCGTGCCAAATAAGTCCCTGATAAAAAGGTGAAGCTAATGCCGCTGAGGTAAAACCTCCAACGAGCGTGTCACTGTTCGCTTTTTGCGAATTTGTAGGGCAGTTTATAAAAAAAAGTTAGTGATTTGGAAATTGAAAACGACGTTATGTTTCAAGAATGTAAATGTTGTTAAACTGCTCTGACCTGGGGATCTGAGAAAAACTACTGGTTGTCGATTGTTTTAATGGAGGGGTGGCTGAAGGAGTTCAATAGATGAATCATTGAAGAAACTAAAAAATGAAATTTGTTCTTCGATAATGCACCTTGTAATGCCGACATCAAACTGCTGATTATAAATTTACAATTTCTTCCGGCAGATACTACTGCAGTGACACAACTAATGGATCAATGAGTTATTAAAATGCTGAAACCTACTACAAAAGATATCTGTTGCGGTCGATTATTGCGTCTTTTGATGATTGTTCTTCAGCAACCAACCTGATTAAAAAAAAAAAAAAAAAAAAAATCAGTGTTTTCGATATTGTTAAATGGATTGCCAAACTTTGCTCAGAAATGCCGCCTGAAAAGACCAACCGTTGCCTTAGGAAAGCAGATGAGGATGACCACGCTTCTGAAAACGTTGAAGACAGCGATGCAATTCAAACAGGACGGCTTGAGACTAATTAGGTACCTCGAAATTAGTTTTCTTGTTCAGAAAAAAAAGATAATAATACCGATAATAACAGACTTACGCGTTAGTGTAGAATGCATGGTAAACCGAAAGAAAAACAAGCATCGATAAATGATTATTTTTTTTATTTTTTAAACTGCCATGCGAAATATAAAGTATGTAATTGTATTGATTAAATTAAATTATTTTCATTAAATTTCAGAATTAGATCAATTTCTTATTGGTAATATTTATTTTTGTGTTCAAATAATGTGTTTCGAAATTATTAAAAACAATAAATTTAATAATCTAATTTCATTAAAAATTTCATTTTAAAGAACATTACTAAAAGTTACGAACGTAAAGAAATATAGGATTTGCACATTTTTTGCAAGGAGAGGAAGCTCTTTTGCATAAGCCGGAAAATTGTCTACCACGGAAAATTTTCTCAGTCCCGACCGATTCCGCCTTAGACAGAGTTTACTGTACTTTTTTGCATGTCACTTGTGTTTATAAATTCTATAGATCCTATACAGAATTTCACAAAAGTTCTCAAGAACATTTCCGTTTACTGACGGAAATTGCTGAATGGGAATTTTCAACTGTTACTGTGCGTTTAACTGGACTAACTTTTAGCATATTATGAAGTATTCATAAATATCTATAGATCTTATAGGGGTCTGCATAAAATAAATCGAATATTTTTTCGACTACTGGTAGTAATTACAGAAATCGGAATTGCAACTGCGTTATGCATTTTCCAAATTGTTCATTGAGACATTTCCTCCCGGGATTGCACTTATACTCTAAAGCGGAAGCTGAGTTCACGGAGTGGCCATCTCTTGTTTATTTAGACAGTATCTTTTACCGTAATAAACTGTGAAGTTTTGTTACAGTATTTTGAATGTGTTGGAAAATGTTTCATAATCTATGCTAAACGCATGATTTGTCATTCTTGTTTAAACATGAATCTGATAATTCAGAAAATCGATGTTGCTATCTTACTATAGATAAATGTTAGATAAATATAAAAATACTTAATTTAAATGATACTGATGTTTTAAGGGTACGGTGGGCGTGAGAAAATTATTTTTTTATTTTCATCATAGCGATATGAAATTTTGTGGAAATATACATTTCACTATCTATTTATATAAAATCCAAGTCTCTGTGTGTCCCTCACGATTCCGGTAGGACCGCCTCATTGAAATGAGTAATTGTTGAAAAAAACTAATGCAGGGTTACCACAGTAGCGCCAAATGTTGGCCAACTTGGTGATAGCTGGCTGATTTGGCGAAATTCCCGTTTAAAACCATTAATCTTTCATTAAGGAGGTCACCAAAATTTAATTTAAACTCCGCTCTTTTAAGATATTTTTTCAAAATCTATGGGTGAGAATTTAAAGTACATCTTTACATCTTCCTCCCGATGCTACTAATAAAATAACCGCCAATAGACGACGCTGTACTCTATGAGCTCCTAACTGCGCGATTTTAATGTGCTTTAGGTACTTTTCCAGTATAGGTGCCTTGGCGAAAAAGGAAATTTGGCTACATATTTTCCCGGAACCTATCCACTGTTTCATTTTATATATACACACGCATTTTTTTCGATATTTATACGATTTATTCAACATGAAAAAGCCGTTTCTCTAATTTTATACAGAAACAGATGTAATTTGTACATAAAAACATAAATAACATACAAAAAAAAAAAGCAAAAACGCTCATCAAGTTTGTTTTCATAGCTGTTTATATTATTTGACAACAAATCTCAATATTTTTCCGTTATACGGACATCATGCCAAAATGTATGCTAATGCGCCTATTATTTCAAAATGGCAAACGATATTTGTAATTTTATGCCAGCAGTTTAATATGAGTTTTATTTCATTGCTTTATTTTATAACAGTTATTTGTTCACTTATTTTAAGTATATAATTGTGATTTAATGAAATAGTTTGTAAAAGTCTGGAATTTTCAAATGTTATATTTTTTAAATGCTCACTTTAGTATCGTCAATGTTTTTTCTTTTATTTTTCAAACGCTTCAATTCTCGTGATTTTCATTTTGCGCCATCTATTACACTTGGCGACAAAGGTATCCGTATAACGGAAACGAACCCAAATCTTACTTTCTGATGACCAAATTATACCAAGCTTTTTTTAAAAAAACGTCAAATCTCCTACAGTGGAAAAGTACCAACTGTCTATTATTTTGCGCTATGTGTGTTATAGTTTTTGTACTATATGTATGGGGTGTGGAGCGAAGAGTTTACAAATTAAATATTAAAGTTTCGGCACAGATGTCACATAGATGTCCCCATATTGGCGCGATTTTTTTCTGACGCCAATGTCATATACACAACGGGTACTTAACTGGCGGCAAAGTGTCGTTATTTTGCTTGATATGGTAACTCGGATGTTGTTGTTTATGCTGTTGATGTTTTCGCCAAATTGGCGTATATGACAACTGTGCCAAAGTTTCTATAAAGCAGTATAAGACTAAAAAATTAAGAATAAAATAAATGCAAAATAAGACTAAAGAAGAAAGAAAAACCATGCGTTAAGCATAGAATATGAAACACTTTCCAACCCATCCTGAATGCTTTAACAAAACTTCGTTATTTGGGGAAATAAGACAACTAAGTAAACATTTTAGAAGGCGCATAAAAAATTTTAAAAATTGATTTCAGCAGTTACCGTCTATAGCCAATAGTATCGTTATTACATGCCACTATTTAGCCAAAATTTAATTTAAACTACTCTTAAAACTACTGAAATCACATTTCCAGATATTATCATCCATAGACGGTTATGTATCCAATTCTTTGCGTGACCCTGTATATAATTTTAACTATATTCTACAAACATTTCTTAGTAAACTAAATGCAGTTCAGCGTAAAAACGCATAATTCCTTTAAAAACCACTTTTAAGCAATTTACTCTCATACTCAGTAACCCTTACGAATTCTTTTGTGTAGCCCTGCATATGAACTGTAACATTTATATACACAGTATAGTATGCATAAATGTAGTGAAACATAAAAGCGCATATCATAATTAAAAATGCATTTCTAGCAATCATTGCTTATGTACAATACTTCGGAGAAAAGTTGCTTGGCGAGAAAGAAGTTTGCCAACGTATTTTCTGACAACCTGTTTACTGCTTCATACTCACAAGCATTTTTTTCCACATGTATGCAATTTATTTAGGTAGTTGTTAGCTATCCCGTCGACCAGTTTCGCCAAAATATGTAAATCGCCAAATTATACAAATTGACATAATTTTTATTTTAAACAACGAAAGATCAATTAAATTAGCAAAACATTAATACAAATACAAATATAACGTCGAATTAAAAATCACTTGATGACATAAGAAACACATGATCATGTTTAATGTCAATCATTATTGGCATTTAATTATACAATTTGGCGACAGTAATTTGGTCGACGGTATAACTAACAAGTACCTTTATTTAATGTAAAAAAAAGCTATTTACCCATTTTTTATAATAAACAGAAGTAATTTTGGCACAGATGTCATATTCGCTATTCATTATTATTTTTTTGACGCCAATTTGGCGAAAACATCAACAGCATAAAGAACAACATCCGGGTTACCATATCAAGCAAAATAACGACACATTGGCGAGAGTTAAGTACCCGGTGTGTATGACATTGGCGTCAGAAAAAAAATCGTGCCAATATGGGGCGAATATGACATCTGTGCCGTAATTTTTGCACATATGTCATATACGCATCGGGGTTGGCGTGATTTTTCTTTGACGCCAATTTGGCAGAAATCTCGCTTTCGAATACCAGTTACTTATATATTTTTAAATTATTTGCTATCATTTTGAAAAGGAAATAACTATAAATAAATAAAAGTTTGAATAAAAGCTATAGAACAAAACAGTTTATATAATTAAAAACAGAAAATAAAAGTAAATAAACAGTTTATTAATAAATAAAAAACAATAGCCGGGTTACCATAGCAGGCGAAATAACACCATTTTGGCGCCAGTTAGGTATCCCGGTTCATATCTGAAATCTGTGCCGTAATTCGTATATAAAAAAATATTATATATATTTAGAAACGATTTTTTATTGAACAGATGTCATATTCGCCCCATATTGGCGCGATTTTTTTCTGTCGCCAATATCATATAGGCAACAGGTACTTAACTTGCGCCAAAGTGCTTGATGTGGTAACCCGGATTATGTTGTTTATGCTGTTGATGTTTTCGCCAAATTGACAACCGCAAAAA
The DNA here is from genome assembly GCA_963932465.1 of Maratus speciosus. Taxonomy (NCBI): domain Eukaryota; kingdom Metazoa; phylum Arthropoda; class Arachnida; order Araneae; family Salticidae; genus Maratus; species Maratus speciosus. The sequence goes on from OZ010792.1 coordinate 555,972,003, forward strand.
ATCGCGCCAATATGGGGCGAATATGACATCTGTACCTTTTTTATGTATATAATTGCATATATAAGCAAAAATAAAAGTTCATTAGATTTGTTATCATAGCTGTTTATATATTTTGGCAACATATCTCACTTTCTGATGCTCGAATTGCGCCAAGCTTTTTTTAAAAATGCGCTATAAGGGAAAAGTACCTAAATAAATAATTAACAGAAATAACCAATTATACAAACTAAAACTTTTTATTTCGAGATCAAAGCATTGTTTTTAATTTCAATTAAAAATACATATATCCTTGGATAACTTTAGTTGAAATTAGGTTCACAGCTTAATATCTCATTCCATAAACCTAAACAAACACAAGTGATTCATTCATCGTGAAACTTAAAAAAATTTTAGATCATTGAGGTAATCATTCACAAAGTAAGTTCTCCAACAATCAATGAACAATATTCTAATGACATCATAGTAGGTAAAATGGTGGCGGTATCGTTTGTTTATGGTTTGAAATCACAAAGATTTAATTTTGCAATGTCTCTTAGTTACATTATTTTATTGTCATATTTATGAGCTCAGAAGAAAAGCCTATTTTTTCCTTATTTAGTTATTAAAGACGGAAAAAAATTATAAATGCATGATTTGAAATATTTAAATAATTTTCTTTCTTAATAGTAAAAAATAACATAGGGAAGTAACAGCGGGTTTAAGTTAAATAAGTTTAACTGTTTAATTCTGTTGCAATATTCAAAATAACTGTATTTATTAGATTTCAGTAAACAACATCAGGGCCCGATTAAACTTTGAAGTTAGAGGAATTACAATGTCATTTCAGGACTTCTCTTTTCGAGAAGCTTTTCTAAATTTCATATATATTTGGAAACTCTTCAGTGTTAGAAATATTATTCTTAGGACTGACATAACATGAGAACGGCCTGCAATTTTACACAAGTTTTTGAAAACTACTTTATATCAGAAATTTTGCTAAAAACTGGTTACTTTTTTTATAGCGGCCCACACTATTAGGATTATGACAAGTTGCAGCCAATTTCGCCAACGTCGTAAACAAGATCGTGAAGCACACACATATAATACCATTTCATGAAATCGTATACGATAATTTAATATTTTTTACCTTACTTCAATTGTAAAATTTATTTATTTTTAAGGCTTAACAATCTAAATTGTCCAATATATGAATTTAAAAAAATGTTAACAAAGATTGAATAGACATGACCGCAAAAAGACTCAAATCTGCATAACACTTGGAACCAAACTATGCAGATTAGTGGTCTTCTACTGTACACAGTTTTTCATAAATGTGTTTCGTTCTTTAAATGTGTTATTTTCATCTATCACTGCGGAACAAGCGAGAAAACTCATATTCTTGCACATGAGTTGTATATGTCGTAGGCTAATTGAGAAATCCGGCTCTTTGCAAACAGCCTAGGCTGTTTGCAAAGAGCCGGGCTAACTGGAGAATCATCACTCTTTTTCCAATTAGCCTGAAATTTTTCAGGCTTATTGCAAACAGCCTAGACAGAGTTAGGCTAATTGAAAAATGACCACTTATTTCCCAATCAGAATGCTTTTTTTAGGCTTAATTACCGATAACCCGACCCGAACCCGAAAAATAAATTACAACACACCTTACTCCGATCCGAGCAAAACAAAATAATTTCAGTCTACAAGCAACCCGACCCGAACCTAAAAATTCCATTTAAAAAACCGTAATCTGAACCGAACCAAATCTGAACCCGATAAAAATATTCCAATGAACCATAACCGATCCGAGCGAGTCAAAATAATTTCTGAGAACATACAAGCCAACCCGAACCTAAAAATTCTATTTGAAAAAAAGTCGGAATCTGAACCCGACAAAAATATTCCAATGAACCATAACCGTTCCGTTCAAGACAAAATAATTTCTGAAGACATGCGACCCAACCAGAACCTAAAAATTCAATTTGAGAAAAACTCCGAAATCTGACGCGAACCAAATCTGAACCCGACAAAATTATTCCAAAGAACCATAAACGGATCCGAGCAACGCAAAATAATTTCCGTGGACATGTTACCCGACATGAACCTAAAAATTCCATTTGAAGAAAACTCGGAATCTGAACCGAACCAAATCTGAACCCGACAAAAATATTCTAATAAACCATAATCGATCCCAGCAAGACAAAATAATTTCTGAGGACATGCAACCCGACCCGAACCTAAAAATTCTAATTGAAAAAAACCCGGAATCTGAACCCGACAAAAATATTCCAATGAACAATAATCGATCCGAGCAAGACAAAATAATTTCTTAGGACATACAACCAAAAGAGAACCTAAAATTTCAATTTGAAAAAAAACCCTAAATCTGACTTGAACCAAATCTGAACCCGAAAAAATTATTCAAAAGAAACATAAACGGATACGAGCAACACAAATTAATTTCAAGTGGACATGTTACCCGACACGAACCTAAAAATTCCATTTGAAAAAAAAAACTCAGAATCTGAACCGAACCAAATCTAAACCCGATAAAAATATTCCAATGAACCATAACCGATCCGAGCAAGAGAAAATAATTTCTGAGGACATGCAACCCGACCCGAACCTAAAAATTCTAATTGAAAACCCGGAATCTGAACCCGACAAAAATATTCCAATGAACCATAACCGAACCGAGGAAGAAAAAATAATTTCTGAGGACATACAACCAAACCAGAACTTAAAAATTCAATTTGAAAAAACCCCTAAATCTGACTTGAACCAAATCTGAACCCGATAAAATTATTCCAAAGAAACATAAACGGATCCGAGCAAAACAAAATAATTTCCATGGACATGTTACCCGACGTGAACCTAAAAATTCCATTTGAAAATAAATCGAAATCTGACCCGAACCAGATCTGGACCCGCTAAAAATTTTCCAATGAACCATAACCCGATCCGAGCAAGACAAAATATTTTCTGTCGACAGACAACGCAATCCGAGCAAGACAAAACTATGTCCATGGACACGCACCCCAACCGGAACCTAAAATTTCATTTGAAAAAAAAAAAACGACATTTGAAACTGTCAAAAATATTCAAAAGATCAATAATCCTATACGAGCAAGACAAAATAATTTCCGTGGATGCGCACCCCGAGCCGAACTAAAAATTCCATTTGAAAAAACCCGAATCAAATCTGAAGCCGAGAAAAATATTCCAAAGAATTATAACCGAATCGGAGCAAGGAAAATTAATTTCCGTGGACAGGCAACACGACCAGAACCTAAAAATTCCATTTGAAGTCAACCAGCAACCCGACCCGAACCAAATTTTAACCCAACAAAAATATTCCAAAGAAACATAACTCGATCCGAGCAAGACAAAATAATTTCTGTCGACAGGCAACCCAATTCGAACCTGAAAGTTCTAGTTAAACTCAATCCGAAATTTGATCCGAACGCGGGTTATGGAAGGTTTTCGGGTTGACTTCAAATGAAACTTTTAGGTTCGAATCCGGTTGTATGTCGAAGAAAATTATATTGTCTTTCTCAGATCGGGTTACGGTTCTTTGAAATATCTTTGTCGTGTTCCGATCGGGTTCGTGTCGGGTTTCAGGCTGACGTCCAGTGGAATTTTTAGATTCTGGTCGTACTGCGTGTATGCGAAAAATAATTTGCTTCGCTCGGATCGGGGTATATGGCCTGATGTGTTTTAATTTCGGGTTCTGGTCAGGTTTCGGGTTAACTTCAAGTAGAACTTTCAGGTTCGGATCGGGTTTCATGCCGACTGAAATTATTTTGTCTTGCTCGGATCCGGTTATGGTTTTTTGGAATATTTTTGACGGATTCAGATTTGGTTCGGTTCAGATTTCGGGGGTTTTCTAATAGGATTTTTAGGTTCGGGTCGGGTTGCGTGTCCACGAAAATTATTTTTTCTTTCTCGGATCTGGTTATAGTTTTGGGGGATATTTTTGTCGGATTCAGATTTGGTTCGGGTCAGATTTCAGGGTTTTTTCAAATGGAATTTTTAGGTTCGGGTCCGGTTGCGTGTCCACGGAAATTACTGTCTTGCTCGGATCGGGTTATGGTTCATTAGAATATTTTTGTCGGTTATCATATTTGGTTCGGGTAATATTTCGCGTTTTTTTAAACAAAATTTTTAGGTTCGGATCGGGGTGCGTGTCCATGGAAGTTATTTTGTCTTTCTCCGATCGGGCTATAGTTCTTTGGATTATTTTTCTCGGGTTCAGATTTGATTCGCGTCAGATTTCGGGGGTTTTTTCAAATAGAATTTTTAGGTTCGAGTCGGGTTGCGTGACCACGGAAATTATTTTGCCTTACTCGGATCTGTTTATGGTTCTTTGGAATAATTTTGTTGGGTTCAAATTTGGTTCGCGTCAGATTTCGGTTTTTTTTTAAATTGAATTTTTAGGTTCGAGTCGGGTGCGTGTCCACGGAAATAATTCTGCCTTGCTCGGATCCGGTAATGGTTCTTTGGAATAATTTTGTCGGGTTCAGATTTAGTTCGTGACAGATTTCGGTTTTTTTAAACTGAAGTTTTAGGTTCTGGTTGTGTTGCATGTCCTCAGAAATTATTTTGTCTTGCAAAAATCGGTTATGGTTCATTGGTATATTTTTGTCGGGTTCAGATTCAGTTTTTTTTTTTTTTCAAATAGAATTTTTAGGTTCGGATCAGGTTGCATGTCCTCAGAAATCAATTTGTCTTTCTCGGATCGGTTACGGTTCATTGGAATATTGTTGTCGGGTTCAGATTTGGTTCATTTCAGATTCCGGGTTTTTTTTTAAATGGAATTTTTAAGTTCGGGTCGGGTTGCGTGCAGACTGAAATTATTTTGTCTTGCTCAGATCGAGATACGGTCTGTTGTAATTTACTTTTCGGGTTCAGGCCGGGTTATGGGTTAATAAGCGTAAAAAATCATCGTGACTGGGATATAAGTGGTCATTTTTCAATTAGCCTAACGGTGTATAGGCTCTTTGCAATAAGCCTGAAAAATATCAGGCTAATTGGAAAAAGAAAGACGATTCTCCAATTAGCCCGGCTCTTTGCAAACAGCCTAGGCTCTTTGCAAACAGCCTGATTTCTCAATTAGCCTACAACATATATATCTTTATATCTAAATATCCGTCATTTTTGACGGGCTACCTTTCTAGTAAGTATATAAACGCCTTAAAAGAAATTTCCAATCTTATCATAATTTTTGAGTTTTTTAAAAAATTAAAAATTTTAAACCGAAATTTTAAAATGCTTCATGCGTCATAAATTTTCAGATATTTTCTTGATTTTGCATTTTAATCACTTAAAACTCTATTACGAACAAATCTGTGCATCGATTTTTTATTCCTTTGAATAGTTAATTTTTTAGAGATTTTTTTTCTAAATTCGATATCGATTTTCATCAAAATTTTGTCTTTTAATAAGTTAAAAATCAAATTTAACTATCTTAATGAAGTCGAATTTTAAAATGCATGCACATTTTCTTTGTAAGTAATGTCAGGAATCTTTCTTATCAATTTCATGAATTTTGATAAAAAATTATGACGCATGGAGCATTTCAAAAATCTACAAATGTTGAAAAATAAGTTTTGAGAGAAACAAATTTAAAATATATAATAAAAATTAAATTTAAAAAATCAAAAAACCGGACTGCGTAAAAAGCGAATTAATTAATCATTTCTCATCAATGTGAAACTATTTTTTATATTACTTACCTATTTTTTTTTTATTTACTTGTATTGATGACTTTTAAGTTGTGTTTAATTGTTAGTTCCTATCTATAAACACTGTTTTGATGAGGCCTGTGCATGTCTATGATGGTTAGAGTTGCAGTAAAGCTAGAGATCCTACCTACACAACTTCCAAGTTGTTTAAACGGAGCTTCTGACTGTAAAATAGCCAATGAAACATCGTCTTCATTTTGAAAGACCTATCCAATGATATGCCACTCAATAGGGTGCGTAATTTTTTTTTTCGTCCCCACCGCCATTTTGAATTTATAAAAACAAAACCTAGCCTATAACCATCGGACGGTTAAGAAGAATCAACAGAAACATCATTCATTAAAATATATCCAGCCGTGGGGGTGTTTCGAGGGTATAAAGAAGTCCACATACCCAGACACGCGTGAAACACATAACCCTTTTTGGCAGTCGGGTAAAAAGGCCGGAAAATAGTTTGTGTACAAGAGTCAAACGCTTGTAACTTTGCGAAAAATAATCGTATTTGCAGGCGGTTTTTTACAAATGGTTCGGAAAAAACTGGAGAATGATAATATGCACAGAAATAATTTTCGATTTTGGGGTCGATTTCTACTCAAATGAAGGTCCTCAGTCCCCTTACGACTGTTCTCAAATCCAAAGGGTCAACTTTCTGACATAAGTTTTAATTCATTTTTGATCGGAAACGCATGAAACTAGAAGGTGTTGTTATTCAGAAACTATGTCATCGAATTGTTTTCTCAGTTTTCTTGTAAACGCACTAGATCTTTCAGAAAATACTGTCAAAGTTGGCATTTTGAACTGAGCTTCCGAACGAAAGAAGAAAATCCAGTCAATAAGGGGAGAAAAATGCCGCGTCACGTGATCAAAATCGCTTATAACTCAATAGGTAATGGATGCATCAAAAAATGCAAAACACAGCTCGATTCCAAATCGCTTCCATGGTCAGGCTTTCCAATTTTATATCTTTCCGTTAAAAAATGAATTTGTAAATGTGTCGAAACGTTTTGCGCTTGTTCAGCAGAGCAGTTGAGAACAGCCTTAATCCATTTAAGTACAGCATTAATTTACGTGTAAAAGTTTCAGATACGCACCCGTGGATTTGGCATTTACTAATTGCCTGCACGAGATTTCTGGTTAGTCTTTTTGTGCGCATAGGTGCTCTTTTGGTGATGAAGGCCAAAAACATTCCCTGCATATATGTGCTAATTATGCAAACGGGCTAATGTATGCAAACATGCAAATGAATTTTTGACAAAAATATATTATATTTTTTTAACACCTTGGTAATTTTTCAAGGCTGTAATCATCCGATTTAAGGGTGTATTCGAAAAAATGCTTTTCCACCCTCAACAGCTCGAAATTTTCTGAGACATTTTCAGACTCATTTTTAAAAGTAAAAAGACGAAACTTGCTGGGGTTGATTTTTGAAGACATGTTTAACATGCCGTGTGATTTCATTTTCAGCTCAATCAATTAGAATTTGATTTTTAAACAATTATTTTCTCAGTATGACCATTTTTTTTCATTCCCAGATCGCCCGCTTCTGAAAATTCGGTTCAAAACGCCAACTTTGACAGCGTTTAATACAGTATTTACTGCATTTATCAAAAAATCGAGAAACACGGCACATTATGTAGTTTCTAAATAAGAGAATTTCCCAGTTTGATGCATTTGAGAGCAAAGACGAATTTTAAAATGAATCAGAAAATAAGCAGTTTGGATCGGAATACACCCTTAACATCTATTTCGAAAACTGAAACACTTGCGGAACGCGTTCTACTTTTCGAATATGCGTGCTTTTAATATATGCGTTATGAGCTATTTTTCTAGATCATCGTGTCACACAGTTGCTTAGGTATGTCCATTTCGCGCCTCTCTTATTCCAGTTTATTTTCTGCTGATGACTTTTCCGTTGGCTGCATGTATAATTGGTCACTAAACCAGGTCTTCAACCTTGACTCTGGCGGTTGACTTGGTCGTTGAATGCAACTTGGTAATCTGTAATTGATCCATGATCAAAATTTGTCTGTCAGTAATTAAACGAACAGGTTTCATTTTAGTAACTATAAGCTGATATTCCGAATTTTCATTTCATGTAAATATAATTTGAATTAGGGATGCATCGAATAGTGATTTTGGCCGAATAACGAATACCGAATATTCGGCCAACAGACAAACCGAATACCGAATATTCGGCTAGCCGGATAGTGACTATCAAGCCGAAAACCGAATATTCCGCCTGCCGAATAGTAACTATTCGGCCGAATACCGAATATTCGGCTTGCTGAGTACGTTTAAATTTCAGAGTTCAAAAGTATGAAAAAGTTAAATTTTAAAACAATTTTACATATTATTTAATACACATACTTCCATATTGATAAACAAGATCTTTTTACAAGCAAATTTTACACTAAAAAAATCTATGCTTTGAATAGTTATTTAAGAAGAGGATAGTTTTAAAGCTTCTTTAATTGATAAAAATTTTAATTTCATGGATTCTTCTCTGAATTAAAACAAATGAATATATATATTTTTTTTTCTAAAACAAATATTTTAAAATCAAAGTGAAATTTTGAAGGAATTGGAAGAAACATTTTACAGTAATATATTGTTAATTGCCAGGAAGTAACAAAAATCTTCATTATTGGTTAAATTTCTTATGTGAAATTTTCCAAATAGCAAATAACAAATGTAAAAGCATTATCTTTTATTTAAATATAATTCTATTTCTAATTATTCTAAATTTCTTTATTAATCGACAGTTAAAAATAGAAGTTGTTTCAAGGTTTTTTAAAATATTTTTTAAAAGGTCTTTTAAGTATTTGATCTGGCCGAATATTTTGATATTCGGCTAAAACGAATATTCGGCACACCAAATAGTTTGATATTCGGCCAGACCGAATATTCAGCATACCGAATAGTTTGATATTCCGCCTAACCGAATATTCGGTAGTACGGCCAAATAGGCCAAATACCGAATAGATACAGAATATTCGGTGCATCCCTAATCTGAATCAAATACAGCAGTTTCCCAATTCTAGCTAACACAATTCGTTCGAGCAAACTATTAGAGAAGTGAAATGTTCGAGAAGGAAATTTAATTTTCCCATAAGAAATAATGAAAAGTTTAATACTGTTTAGTAATATGAAAACACATTCCACTACTATATAAGGTGTCCACTCTCAACGGTGTCCAATGGCTAATTTCTAAGACGTTAGTAATAGACATATAGTTCCAATTTCAAAAACATTTTAAGGGGTCTCAGGACTCTTAAAGCTCTAAAATTTTCGAAATTTTAATTTTTTTAGATGTTAAACTTCTATATTTTCTGAACATTTTGATATAATTGTTATCTTGAAACTCCCATTAGAACAGAAGTTATGGCATCTAGAATTATACTCGCACAATAGCTGAAGCGGTGTTTCCAAAACTTTGAAGTCATTTTTCTCCAAATGATGTTTTTGGGCATAACGCGCACGATATCTCAAAAACTTCTGAATATTTTTTCATGAAATTTTCAAAACAAATGTTTCATGTTAGTCTGTATAAACTGAACCTAAAATTTCCTTTTTATTGTAAAAAGAAAATATTTTTTTAGGGGTTTACATTGTTGAAATTTTCTAAATTTTGCATTAGCTGAATACAACTTTGTATTAAAAATATAAAACTGCTTTAAATACAAATTTATTTAGGTTCAGTGTAATTATTATAATCTGAGGTATAAGTAGGCACCAAAATTTTCATTCTAGTTGCAAAATTTATTTTGTAATCGTACGCAGATGCCTATTTTCTGCTCGTCAAATGTCTGACAATTTTGAGCCCCCTGTAAATGCTAATTCTGCATCTTTCAATTTTTCAAATATTTGAAATGAAAGAACATACTTGTATCTTTCATTCCCATTTAAAATTGTGTCTTAATATCAAATACATTTTAAGATATTAAATGTTGAAAATGGTCCTTTTTTTTTCAGTTTTTCCAATTTTAAGAGTCCTGAGACCCCTTAAACGAGGTAAAGAAGAATTTTTAAAGCTATTTGGGTCAATAAAAACATTTCTATAAAAATTACGAAATTTAAATTTTAATACGGTCCCTCGGCCCTATAAGTGATATTTAGTAAAAATTTCCTATTACACTCATAACTAAAAAAAAAAAAAAAAAATCATCTAACTCTAAAATTTACCGAGTTATGAAACTTTGATTTGCATAACTTACCCCAATTTTCTGCATCTGAACACAGATGAGTTGCACCATGCTTCGAGGGATCGTACCCAAAGTGCTTAAAATATTAGAAGGATTTATTTCTTGTGTACATTTCTGCATTGCAGCCGAAGGGAGTCATTTCGAGCAAGTTTTAAGATAACTTTAATTTTTATTAATTAAGTTTCAGATTAGATAATCTAATAGCATTTAAAAATATGTATCATTTTGTAAAGAATTGCAACTGTTACTTTTCATCATTTCATTTAAGAAAAATTCTGCTATTTTTTTACTTAATTTTTAATACGAGTTATATATTTTTCTTTAATATGTCAGAATGAAAGTAGATTTCAAATTTATATTGTAATGTTAATTTTACTTTTAACTATTTTTTTATATATATCTGAATATTATTTACATTTCCAATAAATTTGTGAATGACCCTATTTCGCAGCAAAAAATATGCTTCAACTTTAAACTATACACTGTAAAAAAAATCTGTAAAATTACTAAAGTTTTTCTAGGAAACTGGGATTCCTAGAACTTTTCATGTAACGGCAACAACAAAAATTCATGTAACAGATACACTTTTGCACCTAAAATCAAAAAATCTGTAAGGTTTCTAAGAATTTTTTAGGAAACTGGGATGCCTAGAACTTTTCATGTAACTACAACCAGCGTTACAGATAAAATTTTATTAAGATTACTGTAATTTTAACAAATTCATTTGTAAAGGTACAGATCTCTGTAGTTTTACAAAAAAATAGTTTTGCAGGTTTACAGTTTTTTTTTGTACAGTTACAGATGGAAGTTTAGTTAAGCATGTAACTTTACATCTGTATAGAACTACAGATTTTTTTTTTTTTTTTTTTTTACAGTGTACTCGGTCAGTGTTAATCGTAGAAGAATGGGACTTTTTTTGTCTTATTTCTTAGTGTATTAGGATTCTTTTTTTTTCTAAATATAACTTAAAGGACTGGGAGATCGTATAAAAATGTAAATTTTGTAATTTAAGAAACGTTTTTATTGACCCAAATCGCTTTTAAAATCCGTACTTCTTTACCTCATTTAAAACATTTTTGTAATTGGAACTATATGTCTATATCTAACGGTTTAGGAATTAGCCATTGGACACCGTTGAAAGTGGACACCCTGTGCATTATTAAAACAATGTCAATTTTATAAAATAAAAAAAATTATAAAAATTTAATAATAAACAAAAACAGTAAATTTCCTATTTTCTTTCTCGGTACTTTCTTGCTGTCTTCATATTTTTTAGACTGGACATTTTATTTGATGAGTAAAAAAAGAACAAAATATTTTTTTTATAATATAACTGACTGTTTGCTAATTAATTACATAATCGTTCAAGAAATAGAGCAATTAAAAAAATCGTTGAATTAAGGGATATAGTACAATTGCGTAGACTGTTAAATATACGCTAATGGTTAAATGCAGCCTAAAAGTTTATGTCATGTAAATAAAGTAATTTTAAAAAGGTTTAACGGTAATATTTTAGTGAATACAATCCTTTATAAAGACGACACACAATTTTTTTTTTCAAAAATCAATACTTGTATTACAAAATTTGATTAATGCTGTCATATGTCAACTCCCTTGTCTTTTCCCATTTAATTGCTTTAAGAAGATATGCTTACATTTTTTTAAATACTTCACTATAATTATTAGGATTACTAAATTAGATGAATAATTAAACATTTTTTAGTAGAACATTTCCGTAATTAGCAGGGTTAGAAAAAACCCGGGTTTTTTCGAAAAAACACAGCCCACTGGGCCCACTAGTCTAAAACCCGGGTTTTTTCGAAGTTTTCTGGAAAAACCCAGGTTTTTTCGGGCTTTATTGAATTTTTTTGGAGAGCACTTTAAACTTCTAATTTTCATATACATAATACCTGAATTTTCCATCTATCAGTGAAACTTGGGCATAATTTGCATTAATTAAGTATGAATTAACAAAAAGTATATAAAAAGAAAAAAAAATCAAATTAATTTAAAAGGTACATCTGTATCTCATGGGACTAGTTCTTTATATAATTCTTACCTTAAGTTAAACATGTTAAATTTATATAGTTTCCTTTCCTTCACTTCAAATCCCTCCAAAATGATTACACAACTTGCTCCAAACCAGACCAAATGTGGAAAAGTTCGATTGTAGCAGAGACCAGACCAAATGTGGTTCGATTGTAGCAGAGGCTGGCTGTAAAGAAAAGAAAAACTCACAAAATCCAGGAGAAAACTTATCTGTTAAACTCTTTTTTGCCATAATCTGAACCATTTTTGTGTGGGAAACTCCTATATAACACTTTCATTGAAGCAGGATAATAAATGGGATGATTAATCTTAAAAGCTATAACAATGCAAACAATCAGGATGGGGTTCAAGTGCATGCATTTTTGCATGCATTAAGATTTAAAGCATTTGGATACATTTTAGATTACAGGCATGGAAATCTTCCTTCTTTATTCTTTTTTGGTTTATCTCTGCTTAGAAATTCCTTGGTTTTTGGTTCCTTGGCTTCCCTGGTTCTTTTGAAATATATTTAAATTGGCATTTATCTTTGCATTCTCATACCTTAGATTAAATAATGATACAGATGTGAAAGCACAATTTGAAAAAACCCACAATGGGTTTTTTCCAATGCCCAGAAAAACTTGGGTGGGTTTTTTCGGGCTGGGCCCACTTGGGCAAACCCTGTCTAATAGCCATTAACTATTAACCTAATTTTCCAGTTTTCATCCATTCTCATTCCTTAGATTAAATAACGTTACAGTTGTGAAAACATGAGAAAATTTGAAAAAACCCACAATGTTTTTTTTTCAAGTGGCCACTTGGGCAAACCCTGTCTAACAGCCACTGATTACTAATCCAATTTTCCAGTTTTCACCCATTCTCATACCTTAGATTAAATAATGTTACAGTTGTGAAAACATGAGAAAATTTGGAAAAAACCCACAATGGGTTTTTTCAAGTGGGCCCGCCCGAAAAAACCCGTCCGGGGTTTTTTCGGGCGGGCCACTTCAGGCAATCACTTGTGCAAACCCTGGTAATTAGTAGCAAATGTTAGCAAGTACAGTCGTGGGATAAAAAAGTAAACAACCCATACTAACTGTGCAACTAATTATAATAGAAGAAAGTTACTAGTACCAAACGATTGGAAATAAAGTCTACTTTTAAATGATGTATATAAAATTTGCTTAGGAGGGTCATCTAAAAATCGAAACCAGACCAATTTTTTTTCAATGGCAACACCCAATTTTGACACTATATTTTAAATCTTCGGTTTAAACTTTTCCTTTTACAGTGTAGCTAAAACAAAACCCTTGTTCAAAGTTTAAATTTGGCGTTGTGCTAAGCGCGCTTCCAAAAGAGGTCGGAAAATTGCAATAATTTTTAAAGACACGGAAGGCGTACTGAGAGATGCACTCGATGCAAACAACTCGTGAATCCCATAATATTTATATGATTAATTCTAATTAAATTAGTATGTTTTTAACAATTTGACGTTTATTGCTTTTATACTGCTACTGGACATTGCATTACACAAATATATCATTAAAACTTGTTATCTAGGGTTTAAAAGCCGATGGTACACAGAATACGGTGCCCCTTTCATTATGTATCTCCAAACCGTCCGTGTCTTGTCCGGATTAATATCTCGGCTAATTACCGACGATTTTTTAAAAAAATCTCTATCGACAATGCTTATATACTTCTACTACGACAATGCTTATATACTTCTAGGTACCTCCAGCGCTCCTCAACACCTTTGCTAGATGCCCACAAATCGAAATTTGTGTGTATCGGAAAAATCCGCTTTTCTCAAAAGCTATGTGACTTAGGGATACCTTATAATTTTCCTTCAAGGTTTAAATTAAAGTCTACTACCTCTAATTTTTTGGTAATTTTAGTTTCAGCAGATTCGGAAATAGAGGGGGGGGGGCATATTTTTGCACTACATTTTCGACTGAATCTCTGAAAATATACTACCTAAAATTAAAAGAAATGTAGTTTTGAGTTCAGCTTTACGAAAGCTTTCACACGATACCCCACACGATATACAGAGAAAAGATTTTTTTTTCAAGTAACCTTATTAGTCCTCTACATTTTTCCTAAATATATTTGTGAATGTTTAATAATCTGTAAATATGTGGGTCAATAGTCTTTATACTTTTTAAGTACGGAACCCTAAAAAAACAATGTTTCGACAAATTTTATGTACATCCTTTAAAAGTAGACTTTATTTCGAATCGTTTGGTACCAGTAACTTTCTTCTACAATAATTTGTGGCAGAGTAAGTAGAGGGTTCTTTCATTTTCTTTTCTTTTCTTTTTTTTATGACTGTACCTTCCACTTTCATAACTTAGTAACAAAGAGTAAACTTTGCAACACTTTCCAAGTTTTATCGTTTTTTGTGCAAAAGACAGATTTGTTGTCCTAACGAACTGTGATACTACTGTAATACCAATAACGAAGGTCACACTTCTCTGGTAAGAATTTCGTTGAATATATTACATTTTTTTTCTTAGTACTATTTACAAATAATCAGACAAACAGAAGCATATCTTGTGATCTAACATGAATTTTACACTTTCCATGCTAATTAAAATTTAACGCTTTCAAGGGCGGTGGTCACACGGCGTGACCACCTCATTTTAATTTCAAACTGCCAAACGGCACGAAGAATATTTTAATAAAATTTTGCTTTTATAATGCAAGTTTAAAAAACAAGATTTTATTTTCTAAGAACTTCGTTTATTAATTCTGGTGTCTATCCGTCATTTCATCTTTCTGCGAACAGAATTACTCTGGCCTCCAAAGGGTTAAAACGTTCCTGGCGTTATTTGTGCACGAGAAATAAGCATTTCCTTATAAAGCTTTTAAAACTGAAATAAATACTGGTTTACTGAACCCTTTATTTTACGAATTAAAAATCAGAAAATTTGCTCCTCTTTAATAATTATCTCCGTTAATGTCTGAATATATCCAAATCAACTTATACAATTTCAAATTGATTTTTTAGATAGATTTTTTAAATATAACTGATTGAATAAATTGGTAGTTAGAGGAGTTTTTTACCCGACTGAAAAGAAGGGTTTTGTGTTTCACGCGTATCTGTGTATGTGGATTTCTTTATACCCTCGAAACATCCCAACGGCTGGATGGATTTTAATGAATGAGGTCTCTATCCATTCGTCTTAACGGCCCGATGGTTATAGGCTAGGTTTTGTTTTTATAAATTCAAAATGGCGGCCGTAAAATACAAAATGGTGGTACAGACGAAAAAAAATTACGCACCCTATTGAGTGGCATATCATTGGATAGGTCTTTCAAAATGAAGACGATGTTTCATTGACAGTCAGAAGCTCCGTTAAAATATTATACAACCTGGAAGCTGTCTAGGTAGGATCTCTAGATTTACTACAACTCTAACCATCATAGACATCTATAGACCTCGTCAAAACAGTGTTTATAGATAGGAACTAACAATTAAACACAACTTGAAAGTCATCAATACAAGTAAATAATAATAAAAAAAAATAGGCAAGTATTATAAACAAGTAATATAATAAAAAATATTTTACATCAATTCCTACTTAGGTCAATAAGAGAATTTTTTTCTCCCATTCTTCTTTTCTCTTGAGTGGCGCTTAAAATGCCTTGATCAAGAAGAGGGCTCTCTCGGTCTTAAAGTACCTTGATCAAGAAGAGGACTCTCTCGATAATTGAAAATTAATTAATTTAATTTAATTAATGGATTAATATTGGAAAAAACTGGATTAACATCAAGTGTCATCCACTACAAGTTAAAAAAAATTTATTTGAGCTTGATTGGATGAATAATAAGTATTTTATTAACGATTGAAAATTTGAACAATATATACATAGCGAGAGTGTGAGCTAATAGTAGGAATTGAAAAAAAAATAGTTTCACATTGATGAGAAATAATTAATTAGTTTGCTTTTTACGCAGTCGGGTTTTTTTTATTTTTTTTAATTTAATTGTTTATTTATAAAAACAATTTACAAGAACAATTGGATTCATTAACAAAAAATACTGTTATAGAAATCTCTCAATTCTTACGAGAACAATGTCAATAAATGTACTGTGATCCTATCTGTAACTGAGAAGTGTTTTGCAATTGCACATTTTTCGTAAAACATTTTTTAATAGGAGAAAAGCTAAATCCGTGTAAAGGGTTGAGAAAATAACCCCATTCAAAAATATTGAGCTCCGACTGTTTCGCTGTACTTACTGAGTGTGATCCAGCAAAGTATTTTGTATGAAAAGTGAAAAGTACCACATACTTTTATTAGTAGACGAATCAAATAAATTTTATATTCCAAATTCTTTAATGGGGCTTAAAAATAAATCCTGTTTAAAGCAAATTTCTTATTCTCTGATAGACGATTTTTTAATCACTTGATTTTAGATTTCCTTTTATATTTTTCCAATTATAAATTATTTTATTTAAAAAGTTGAAATTGTAAATTGATATTTCTTTTTTACGTACGATTTTATAAAATGGCATTTATATTTATAATCAAAAATGTATCTCATTGCCTTATGCTTTGACATTATTCAAAAATCCAAAACACAATGTATAAAAAAAAAACATTCCAAATGAAAGTGTAACTTTATCAAAAATTGAGTTACATATATTATATATATTAAAATAGATAAATTATTTGTTTAAATTTTAATGAACATATATTTTAAGAATTAAATTTTTTTTCTTTGTTTAATAATTTTTTAGTTGAAGTAAGTAACAACAGCGCATACTGAACTTTAAAGCATTGTAATTTTTTAATTTGAATGCATTTTTTCTTTTATATGATAGCTTATTATTTCAACTAATGCTTGCATTGAACTTCTAAAAGTATTTTAAATTTTAATTATTTCAATTATTTTTAAGAAATTTGAGGTGGGCTACCACGATAAAATCTTAACATAACAATTTATCTTGGAAAAATGGCTATTCCAATATTAGCTGTACTATATCAATTTTTAATATAAATGAAAAAAAATTTTTAGCTATTTAAATCATAAACTTTATGTCTAGCTAATATGATATTTTAATCATCTATTAAATTTACGTACATTTATAAATAAGTATACTTACAACGCTACCTATAATGCTTACAAATGTGATCCAGCATTTTGTATGAAAAGTACCCTATACTTTTATTAGTTGACGAATTAAATAAATTTAATATTGCATTTTCTATAATGGGACTTAAAAGTCCCGTCGGAAGATAAAGGGTTAAACACGACATGTTTATGATGTATAATTTTCAAAAAATAAACAACTTAAAAAAAAGCAGTTTAACAAATTACAACGACCATTTGGAAAATTACCAATTTTCAAAAAGCTGTATCTCAGCCAATATTGCAAAAATTATTTTTTAATTTCAGATTTGAGGGTTTGATTACTATGTCTGTCTATGATAAAAATTTTCAAAAAAATTGTGACTATGATGCAACACCCATTGGTTGAATTTGTATGGAACGACCCTATAGCCAAATATCAAATTTATATGATAGCATAACTTTATTGTTTCACTCCGTTAGTATGTTTAAAAAATATAAATGCATTTCCTAAGAAATCTTTACAGTTAATTCGAATTTTTTTAATTTGGGTTATGTAAAAGCAGAAAAATCAAAATACAGTCGGACCCCGATTTAACGAATTTCTCGATTTACTGAATTTTTTTATGGTCTCGACAAAAATGGAACAAAAATACTTCGATTTAACGAATAACTTTCGATGTCAAAAAAAATGAAAAATTGAAGAAATTTTCTAATATTTATAAAAATTTCCAATGTCCCTGATTGTCAATATTCTGAATATGTAGTCGGGCCCCGATTTAACGAATTTCTCGATTTAATTAATTTTTTTTATGGTCTCGACAAAAATGGAACAAAAATACTTCGATTTAACGAATTTGTAATCCCGATTTAACGAATAACTTTCGATGTCAAAAAACGAAAAATTGAAGAAATTTTCTAATATTTATAAAAATTTCCTATGTCCCTGATTGTCAATTTTCTGAATATGTAGTCGGGGCCCGATTTAACGAATTTCTCGATTTAATGAATTTTTTTTATGGTCTCGACAAAAATGGAACAAAAACACTTCGATTTAACGAATTTGTAATCCCGATTTAACGAATAACTTTCGGTGTCAAAAAAAATGAAAAATTGAAGAAATTTTCTAATATTTATAAAAATTTCCTATGTCCCTGATTGTCAATTTTCTGAATATGTAGTCGGGGCCCGATTTAACGAATTTCTCGATTTAATGAATTTTTTTTATGGTCTCGACAAAAATGGAACAAAAATACTTCGATTTAACGAATTTGTAATCCCGATTTAACGAATAACTTTCGGTGTCAAAAAAAATGAAACATTGAAGAAATTTTCTAATATTTATAAAAATTTTCAATGTCCCTGATTGTCAATTTTCTGAATATGTAGTCGGGCCCCGATTTAACGAATTTCTCGATTTAATGAATTTTTTTTATGGTCTCGACAAAAATGGAACAAAAATACTTCGATTTAACGAATTTGTAATCCCGATTTAACGAATAACTTTCGGTGTCAAAAAAAATGAAAAATTGAAGAAATTTTCTAATATTTATAAAAATTTTCAATGTCCCTGATTGTCAATTTTCTGAATATGTAGTCGGGGCCCGATTTAACGAATTTCTCGATTTAATGAATTTTTTTTATGGTCTCGACAAAAATGGAACAAAAATACTTCGATTTAACGAATTTGTAATCCCGATTTAACGAATAACTTTCGGTGTCAAAAAAAATGAAAAATTGAAGAAATTTTCTAATATTTATAAAAATTTTCAATGTCCCTGATTGTCAATTTTCTGAATATGTAGTCGGGGCCCGATTTAACGAATTTCTCGATTTAATGAATTTTTTTTATGGTCTCGACAAAAATGGAACAAAAATACTTCGATTTAACGAATTTATAATCCCGATTTAACGAATAACTTTCGGTGTCAAAAAAAATGAAAAATTGAAGAAATTTTCTAATATTTATAAAAATTTTCAATGTCCCTGATTGTCAATTTTCTGAATATGTAGTCGGGCCCCGATTTAACGAATTTCTCGATTTAATGAATTTTTTTTATGGTCTCGACAAAAATGGAACAAAAATACTTCGATTTAACGAATTTGTAATCCCGATTTAACGAATAACTTTCGGTGTCAAAAAAAATGAAAAATTGAAGAAATTTTCTAATATTTATAAAAATTTTCAATGTCCCTGATTGTCAATTTTCTGAATATGTAGTCGGGGCCCGATTTAACGAATTTCTCGATTTAATGAATTTTTTTTATGGTCTCGACAAAAATGGAACAAAAATACTTCGATTTAACGAATTTGTAATCCCGATTTAACGAATAACTTTCGGTGTCAAAAAAAATGAAAAATTGAAGAAATTTTCTAATATTTATAAAAATTTTCAATGTCCCTGATTGTCAATTTTCTGAATATGTAGTCGGGGCCCGATTTAACGAATTTCTCGATTTAATGAATTTTTTTTATGGTCTCGACAAAAATGGAACAAAAATACTTCGATTTAACGAATTTGTAATCCCGATTTAACGAATAACTTTCGGTGTCAAAAAAAAATGAAAAATTGAAGAAATTTTCTAATATTTATAAAAATTTTCAATGTCCCTGATTGTCAATTTTCTGAATATGTAGTCGGGCCCCGATTTAACGAATTTCTCGATTTAATGAATTTTTTTTATGGTCTCGACAAAAATGGAACAAAAATACTTCGATTTAACGAATTTGTAATCCCGATTTAACGAATAACTTTCGGTGTCAAAAAAAATGAAAAATTGAAGAAATTTTCTAATATTTATAAAAATTTTCAATGTCCCTGATTGTCAATTTTCTGAATATGTAGTCGGGGCCCGATTTAACGAATTTCTCGATTTAATGAATTTTTTTTATGGTCTCGACAAAAATGGAACAAAAACACTTCGATTTAACGAATTTGTAATCCCGATTTAACGAATAACTTTCGGTGTCAAAAAAAATGAAAAATTGAAGAAATTTTCTAATATTTATAAAAATTTCCTATGTCCCTGATTGTCAATTTTCTGAATATGTAGTCGGGGCCCGATTTAACGAATTTCTCGATTTAATGAATTTTTTTTATGGTCTCGACAAAAATGGAACAAAAATACTTCGATTTAACGAATTTGTAATCCCGATTTAACGAATAACTTTCGGTGTCAAAAAAAATGAAAAATTGAAGAAATTTTCTAATATTTATAAAAATTTTCAATGTCCCTGATTGTCAATTTTCTGAATATGTAGTCGGGCCCCGATTTAACGAATTTCTCGATTTAATGAATTTTTTTTATGGTCTCGACAAAAATGGAACAAAAATACTTCGATTTAACGAATTTGTAATCCCGATTTAACGAATAATTTTCGATGTAAAAAAAAATGAAAAATTGAAGACATTTTCTAATATTAATAAAAAATTTCAATGTCCCTGATTTTCCATTTTCTGAATACTCGTATGTATGTTGAGATGCAGAAATATCTACATGCGAAAATGTACATTACTACGGCGAGGTTATTAATAGCAGTAGTAGTAGTTCGAAGGGAAAAAAAATGAAATTAGAGATGAAGCATGGCACATTTAAAGGAGCAGTTAGCAGTTTCGATACTTTGAAACGGTGTTTGATGGCCCATGATGTTGATGACACTGTTTCCACAGCTTCAGGAAAATAATCGATAAAAAGTTAGGAATACAAAATCGAAACAAAGCAGACCAATATCTATATATATATAAAAAAATGCAATTTAACAAATTACAACGACCATTTGGAAAATGATTTTTTCAAAAACTAAAATTTAAGACATAAAAAATCGCACGCAGTTGATAATACATTACGTACGCCATGAATTAAACATTAATAGTGTTAAATGTATATATAAATATTATACATACATACAATAAATACAATAAACCCAAGTGGAGTGAAAAATTAGCCAGAGCCAGGAATCGAACCCGGGACCACAGTATTCGATTCCTGGCTCTGGCTAATTTTTCACTCCAGTTGGGTTTATTGTATTTATTGTATGTATGTCTGTATAATATTTATACATGCCTTTAACTGTTGAATGCAGGCGTTATTTATGTGTGTATGTGTGTTTTAATATATATTGTAGTATGTGTATTTTATTATATTAATAGTGTTATTACACGTAAAAATTGCAAGATTTCCTGAAACTGACGTATTATCCAAGCATTTCATTGGCTGTTCAGGAAAAGGCTTTTCCATCGTCAGATTTCCAAGAAATCTGGCGACCCATTTTAAATGAAATTTCATTCTTAAACTTCTAAACATCCTACAATATTACTTTTTACACCGTCGTATAGAGAAAAAAATGTACTTTTAAATGCAATTTGTTTGTGAGCTATATCTCAATTTGTTTCTGAGTTATTAATTTTTTTTGTAGTTTTTATTACTTTTTTGTCATAGTGGCAACAGAAGTATCCATCTCTGTTGAAAGTAAAGGTTAGTGTATAGACCAATCAGAAAACGAATAAAATGCGGATTCAACCAACAAAAAGCTTCAGATATGCTTTTGATTTCCTACCCTGACGAGGACAATAACCATTTTTCCAAATGGTTAATAAACAACTTAAAAATTCTTCTCGGGACGCCACATATCTCAATATCATATGAGTCAATATCTGAAAAGCGGACAATTTCATTCCAAAATTTTAATTTTTTTAAATTAATGTACCAATTACCACATGCAATTATATACTATGATACATGTTTTGTCATTTGAATGCTGTAGTCTTTTGAGATCAAGGATGTATATTTTATGCGTAGGATAAACTTTTATGGAAGAAAATGTCTGTTAACATCATAATCAATTTCTAATAATTAGAAGTGAGATGATGGGGACTGAGGGGATGTTTTTGTTTTAACAGCTACACGGCCATTTTGTTGAATCATTTTTCACACATGTAAATCCTTAAATATTCCTTGTGACATTTATAAGTTACATAAATAAAGTTACAATAAGCTTTTTTTTTAATAAATAAAAAGTTAAATAGGGTGACATGAATGAAGCTATAAAAAAATACTCATCCCTATTCAGAACAAAAACTAAATATTTCTAAATATGAAACAAAGCGAAGAACAACTTACCTTCATCCATGGTGGCTAGTTGAACTTTAGTTGCAGTTACAATGGAAATAATTCTGTCAGCGATACCTAATATCTGTTAAGCTAAATGTGTGTTTAGAAGGACTCAGATGATGGTCAACCTCAGGGACAAATATATTTACTATAATATTTTACTATACAATCTATACTAACATAGGATAATTATATTTTCCCATACTGTATATATATAGGTATAAATATATAATAGCAAAAGTTAATAATATTTATAGAAATTTTTACAGCATACATTTAATATTGGATATTTGTACCTAGGAACAGAGGGGCTGAAATGATGATTTCGTCTGTTTAAAGCTTAAAATTAATTATTTATACATCTTTATGTGTCCATTTATCATTGGTGATTGTTATAAAAAATGTTTTTCAGTTTTTAGTTTTAGTATAATTAATGAAATATTATTGGCAGTGGACACAAATCGTCTAATTTTCAGATATTGACTCATATATTCATCCGTACATTTTATATGCCTGTCCCAGTGCTCATAATCTGAAAGACATAAAAATGTTAGCGAATCTCGTTGCCGAAACCTGCTTTTAGAAATCATAAAGTGACAATCAGACCGTATTACTGAACAAAAGGAGTCAAATCCTTTGCAGATTAATCTCCTTGATATAGAGCAGAAGGAAAGAAAAAAATAACAGAAAGTGATCGCTACACCTAATAAATAGGGGATTTGATGAAGTTATAATCGTTTTATAGGCTGCATACATTAGATAGAGGTACTTAAACTGTGATCCGCGATCCCCAAGGGATTCTCAATGCATCTTTAGGGGTCCGCGAAGGTCTAGCATTCCACTTTTTTTAAATCTAGAATTTGAAAGAGAAGTTGATAGTAGAATGAAAAAAATACTGTTAAAAAATTCAGTGTTATTAGTTTACATAAAGTAAAACCTATGAAAACGAAAATTGTCTCTAATGGAATCCTGCCTTAAGGCTGTTCTTAACTGCTCTGCTCAACAAGCGAAAAACGCTTTGACACATTTACAAATTCATTTTTTAACGGAAAGCTATAAAACTGGAAAGCCTGGCCATGGAAGCGATTTGTAATTGAACTGTTTTTTTTTCATTTTTTGATCAATGAATCACCTATTGAGTTATAAGCCATTTTGATCACATGACAAACACGTTTTTCGCCCACTCTTGAGAGCTGTTTCTTCCTTCGCGCGGAAATTTGGTTGAAAACGCCCAGTTTGACACTATTTTCTGAAAAATCTATTGCGTTTGCAAAAAAAAATGGAAAAACAGCTCAATTACATAGTTTCTGAACAACAACACCAACTAGTTTCATGCATTTTCGAACAAAAGTAAATTAAAACTTATGTCAGAAAGTTGCCCTTTTGGATTTGAGAACACTCTTAAATAGAAATATCTCATCATCCCTGCGAAAGAAATGTTATATAATTATGCCTACTAAAGAAGAAACCTGTCTAAAAATTCTTAAAATTGTCGTCGATAGAATAAACTCGAAATCCGTTGTTTACAAAAGCAAGCAAAAAGATGAGGGGCTGTATCCAAATATCCGTTGATTAGTGTCAATATAGCATATACAATATTGTACTTACTAATATTATATTTGGATACAACCCCTCATCTTTTTGCTTCCTTTTGGGAACAACGGATTTCGAGCTTATTCTATCGACGATAATTTTAAGAATTTTCAATCTATGATTGTGAGACTTTTACAAAAGTTACACTATACATTTAGCTAACACATTATGCACATTATATTTTGATTGCGTTCGGGCATGCGCAGTGAAACATTATTTAGTAAACCTGCTCATTTTTTATACAATTTTTACTATATTTTAATTCTGATTGCAGGGTATTTTGTACAATGTTGTTTTTCATATTTTTTCAAAAGAAGTTTTCTTTATACTAAGAACTCTGCAAATTATAAGCAAAAAACTTGGTAAAATTTGAGACAGTTTTTATGAAAACCAGAATACCTCTTCGAGTATACGTGCTATCCTCATAAAAATGAATACAAATTCTTCCAATAATCCACTTAATCATAATCTACAGTTTGGACGCTTTTGCTACATTAGTTTTGACAGGGTTATCCAAAAGATGTTCGTTCTTTTTCAATTTGTTGACGGTCCCCTACTGGGGTTCTGGAAAAAATCTTCGCGGAAATATATGACCTATACTATATTGTTTATTCCTCTGGAGTTTCAGGCTGATTCCTCATGTATTTTTCGAGATATTTAACAAATTTTCTAAAATTGCAAGTAGCCGGTCACCTTTGGCCATATAGTGTATATTTAAATTTTTGTGTGTGTAAAAAAAAAAAAAAAAAAATAGAGAGAAAGAAATCTGTCAAATAGTTCTCGAAAAAAATAGCCACCCAGTTTGAAATACAGTAAATCCTGTCTAAGGCGGACTCTGTGTAAGCCGCAAATCTGTTTAACGCGGAAAATTTTCCTATTCCAGGAGAACCCATAGCAAATAACATTAATTCATGCTGTGTAAGCTCAAATCTGCCTAACGCGGAAACGGAAAATTTTATAAGGTCCCACCGAACTCAAAATTTTGCATAAGACGTGAAAAATTATCTTTGAAAAATGAAATGCATTTAATTTATGAAGCTTTGAAATTGATATATGTGCATCAAATACTTTCGAACATTTTGATAAATTTCGTAATGGAGTAATAAAGTTAATTCAAGAATCTTATTTAACTTTATGATTAAATATTTTAAAATGATAATTTTTAACCATAAAAATCAGTAACACAATGTGACTTGCAATGTGTTACTGAAGAATGCTTGGTAAACCGACAGAAAAAAAAGCATTGATAACAGATTATTTTCCGACTCTCTAAGCTGTTATGTTAAAGATGAGTTTGTATTCGTTATTGTTTTTCATTAAATTTTAGAACTGAAGTAATTTTATATAGATATCATTTATTTCAGTTTTCAAATAATGTTTTTCAAGATTATTAAAAACCATAAATTTAATAAAAATTTTAATTTCATTAAAATCTTAATTTTAAAGATCGATACTAAAGGTTGCGAACGTAAAAAAATATACAATATGTGTATTTTTTCAATTTTTTTAATTTTATTTTTTGGGTTGGGGGGGGGGGGGGGGGGGTATTTTGCATAAAGCGAAATATTGTCTACCGCGGGAAACTTCTTCAAGTCCCGATCGATTCCGCCTTAGACGGAGTTTACTGTACATGGTTTTGAAAAAAATGGTCCGGTTGTTTCGATTTGGTTTCGAGATGGTATTTTTTTTTCGGCATGGTGTCGAGACTCATTTTCAAGACGCCGCTATAAACTTCGAACGTAAAGTTGCGCGTAGTTCTGGCTTCTGCAGCGCGGCGTTACGTTCAGCGAACAAAAAAGATTGTAAGTGATTGGAATATCACAAAACCGCTTTAGGGCAACGAAATACACTCTTAACAGATGCAAAAAAATTAAATAAAAATAAAATTTTGACTTAAAGAAGTAGAATCTTCCCTTAAGTAATATAATTTATATAAAAAAAAAAAAAATAAGAAGAAAATCTAACACAGAGCTTTGCGGGAGCGCGGATCTGGCCTGAAGTCTACTTCTGGCACGGCTTGATCTATAAAAGAGGGTTTTTATCTTAACATTCAAGTCAAGCCGTGCTCAGGCAGATTACCCATCGTGTTGGATCGATTCGAATTGGGCTTGTCAATAGCCCATAACGAGTTGAAACGCATGAATTCATCAACATTTAACTTATTTTTTTTTCTACCTTATAAACAGATTCACCTGTTATACTCTTACTATTTAATAGATGCCCTTTTAATTTTCATAAAAAAATATCTTGTTGATTCTTCTTGTTGTCTAATTCAACCATAAAGAAACGCATAACACATTTCAAAACCTAATTTCAGTTGTTTTTATCTACAATCGGAAAATTATCCGAATTTTTTCAGCAGACCTGTATAGGATATATAGATTTGTATTTATTAACTATATGTATGCCAAAATTTAGTTCACTTAAGAAATGCATATACTTGAAAATTCCCCTTCAGCAATTTCCTCTAATAAGGAAATGGTACGCGAATACTTTCGTGCAGCCCTGTATATGATGTATAGAAATTATATATAACGAGTAATATGCAAAAGATTAATTAAATTTAAAAGCGCATACCGAATTTTAAACGTAACACTCCCAGCCATTATTACTCAAAGATAGTACTGTACTGTAACCGATTTCTTTTGTGTGTCCCTGTAAATGAATAAAAAATACCCTGTTCTAATGTGATCGTAGCGAAATTCAGTGATTTATATCAGTTTAAATACATTTGAAATAGCGTCATTTTATTAAAATATCCTGCAAACAATTTTTCCCCATATACCATAATGTAATGGAGTACTTTTGAGTGCCCCTGTAAATGAACCATTTATCCTACATACTTCATATACAATACCAAACATTCTTTAGTGACCCTAAATAACCTTTATCAATTGCATGAAAATCCGAGTATATTTACGGGAGTTGGAGCGTGGACAGACGGACAGACAAACCGAATGCATAAATGCTTTTCAACTTTGTTGGAAAGTGTTAAACATTGGAAAACGTGTAACACATTTAAAATCCAATTTCACCAATTACCATTAATAATCTGAAAAGTATCCAAATTCTTTTGTGCAACACTGTATATGATCTGTAGATTTGTAATTTGTATATATACATGCTAAAATTAAGATAAATTAGGAAATGCATAATAGCAGAATTGAAAAAACTCCCATTCCGTATATAAATGGGAATGTACTCGTGTTTTTTTGTGCAGCCCTGTAGAGGATCTGCAGAATTTATACACACCAAGTAACATAAAAAAAATTAATTAAACTTTAAAAGGCGTACCACAACTGAAAAATGCACTTGCATAGGCAATTAGTGCTCATAGACAGTAAAGTAACCGAACTCTTTTGTGTGTCCCTGTAAATGAACGTTGTATGCTATGCACACCCTATTCTATAGTAAAGCCTCTTGTTGTGCACCACAGTGATAGATATCAATTTCAATATATTTGAAACAGTGTAACATCATTAAAATACACAGCAAAAGATTTCCCCTCGTACGCCGTAATGTAACGAAATTCTTTTGAGGGTACCTGTAAATAAAATAAAATTCCATACATTTCTTTTTCAATACCGAAAATGTTACAGTAAATATCAATAACATATATCAATTGTATGACAATCGGAGTCTATTTACCCGAGTTAGAGCACGTGCAGGTAGACAAACCGAATTCATAAACACTTTTAAAATTTTATTTGTGAGGAATCAGAGATTTTTGATGCAGATTGACTGTTTCAAAAATACTTTCTTTACATAGGGGCTCCATTAGACCGAGAGCCTGCAGCACAGATAATCACCTCATCGAGTTCACGGATGAAATTCTAGGATTAGTTAAATCTTGATTCGCATATTAAAAAGCAATCGGTCTGCCAAGTCCTGTCTTGGTGGAAAACACCTGAAAATCCCATTTTAGCGGCTGACTCGTAGGTGTACCAGTGTGTTTTCCTTACACCAAAAGGTATCAAAACGTGGAGGAGTGGGAGCAGGAAAACACAATGGTAAACCTAAGAGTCAGCCGCTAAAATCGGGTTTTCAGGTGTTTTCCACCAAGATAGGACTTGGCAGACCGATTGCTTTTTAATATGCAAATCAAGATTTAACTAATCCTAGAATTTCATCCGTGAACTCGATGAGGAGATGGTATGTGCTGCCGGTCCCGGTCTACATTTCACCGTTCTTTACCGATCGGAGTCGGTCAATTTTCGAATTCCCCTCGCTAATGTTAAGTCTATAGGCGTAGAATGTGTTCATATATTTAAAATATCTCCTCAGGATGTTAATATCTTTAACTTCTTTTTTCTTTCTTCTTAAAAGATCTTTACTTTTTTATTATCTCTCTATTTTTTCTAGAATCTGTGCTTAATTTATTGTTTTATGTGTTAAAAGCTGACGAACTACGAGTAAAATTTTAACACTTCACATAAAAATAAATATATATTTTAGAACTATTTTGAGAACTAAGAAAAAAAAAGAGAACATCCTTTAAGAAGAGAACACAGAAAAAAATAAATTTAAATAGTATACAAATGTGCATCACACGCGCCATTAACCAGGGGAATTGGGCAGTTCACTGACTAACAGCCTTAACGTATAAGAAAATTTAATTAGGTGATGACCTATTACCTAATGTAATTATCGAAATGCAGTTTTCGCTATCAGAAAGTAGACATCAAGGAACTTCAATGCAGCTAATTCACCTATGTGCATCCTGTCGAACTGTCTAGATGGACCAGATACCATTACCAAAAAGTTTATCTGGGTGAATTGTGTCGGTTTGTTGTCGATCTAGGTAGCTGGATAGACAGAGCATTGGCAATTTAAACCAAAGGTCTTGGGTTCAACTCCCAGCTTGGACACTTTATCACTCAGTTGGGAAAATGTGAAATCGTATGATACGGAATCAATGTGATGCCAGTCAATTTGACCGAGTTAAAAATAATAAAATGATAGTACTCAAATTCCGGCTTTTTAATTTTTTTACTTGTTGCTAATTTTCATGGGAACTTTTACTTAGTACATTCATATTTTCGCCGCGGAGACTTATGCGTGTAGCGATTGTTTTTTCATGAATTTCGTTGGAATTTAGACATTCAGTAAAAGCGCAGAAACCCGAAAACTACTTTTTTTTAACGAAACTTTTTTTTTATTTTACCCTCAAATATATGCTCTACGATTATTGTTTTAAAAACGAAATTTTTTGAATAGGTAAATATGGAATAGTGAAGTAAATATGAAAGTTGTCCAGCACAAGTCTACTAAAACACACACTTTTACGTGACCCGCGATCAAGTGACAGACCGCAAAAAAACTAAAAGTATGTTTCACGTATATAATGTTTTAAAAAAAAAGGTCTGTGACGGGCTTTTTAATAAAGAAAGGCCATTTGTACCATCACATCTCTCTGTGGTCCTGCTTAAATGAAAAAAAAGTCATGATCTGGGAAAAAATAAGGTAATCAATTCATTCATAGGGGAGAATGTGCCTCGTGCCTGCTAAAAAAGAAGCGCCCAAGATTCTAATTTTCTCCGGTTCTGTTAAACCTGTGAAAACGGAAATTGTCTGTAACGGAATTCTGTCTCAAATAAAAAATTTCATGGTCTCGAAGTAGGTTCCTGCGCGGGTTGGGTTGTATCGGACCGAACTTGAAAATTTGGCTTATAGTCAATTCGAAACCCGACGAAAAAAAATTTGTCTACTCGAAACCCGACCCAAACCCGATACACTTCAATCCGAACATGACATCTAAATATTCGAACCCGAAATGCAAGAAAATGAATCCATGTTTTAATACAATTATGGAAAATTGTTTACTATTATATCTCTAATATCAGTTTTATCTTTTTTGTATAAAAAATGTACTCATATGCACTCGTTAATATTCAAATATATAGTTTTCTGAATTGAAAAGTATTCAGGACTTTCTTTTAAAAAATCGAATCACAATCACAATCACGTCCAATCCGACTCGAAATAGTCAAAACATGACCCGAACCCGTAACATTTAAAGTCGACACAACCATCAACGAAAAAAATTAGCGTCAATCCGACTCGACACTAACCGCGAGTCGGTTTGAGTACAGTTAAATCCGGGTTACGCGACCCAATGTCAGACTCTAACCCGGAGAAAAGAATACAATTATAAAAGACTAGCAAACCCCTCGGCTTTGCTCGCGTAATATTTGAAATATGCCAAGTGATATTTATATTGTCTAATTTTTATTAAAAGAAATTATACTTTTAGGAATAATTCAAAAATTACTATTTAAAAGAAAGTTTGACTAAACTTCATTATTACACTGCATTAGGCAGAAATGAAACTAAAATTAATAAAAGTAAGTAAAACTAAATACATGATAATTTAGAAAATATTTTGAAACTTTTATGCTCAATTAATATGCTCATTTCAGTATTCATTTGAAGTTTTGAATTTTTTAGAAACCATCTTCTTACATCTTAAAATTAACCATCATGTCAAATTCCAAGTCCTACGACCTCTCTCAACATAAAGGGCTGTGTTGAAATAGGAACTGTCACCATTAATTCGCCAACATTAATTTTTAAATCGGTTTGTTATTTCCTTTTATTCCACAGAAATGTAATTTAGAAAACTTCTAAATACCTTTTTTAGAACGTTTGTTGTTCCTGTGATCCCCAGGTGGTAGAATGGCAAAAATTATTGCCTGTGTAGGATCAGATACTGTTACCATTGATTCGCAACTATTACTTTTATAATCGGTTTACATTCCCTGAAATTGCATAGAAATCGTAATAGGACTTTTTTAGAACGCTTTTCGCACCTATCCTTCGCTTCACCCCTTTTTAATTTGAATTTATTTTCGACAGTCCTTCGAGGGCATTTATATTTTATAAGTAACTACCATGCGATATTTAAAGTTTCTAGCCTCTTCAATATCACAGAAATAGCAATTTAGAAAGTTTTTTACTCCTGCAACCCTCTGGTGGTAGTGGCACAGACATAAAATATAGCTTATGTTTGAGCTAGTTCTACCACTAACAATTTGTCACCATTATTTTTAAAATCTGTTTGGTATTTGATAAGATTGCATGAAAATGTAATTTAGAATGCTTTTCGCTCACTTCATCCTTTTAAATTTAGAATTTTCTTTCGGCTGTTCTTAGAAAGCAGTTGCATCTTGTAAGCAAATACCGTGCCATATTTCTAAATGTTAGACCCCTCAGTTGTGCAAAAAACGGAAATTAGAACATGTTTTGCTCTTGAAAACCCCAGATGGTAGTGACAGCAACATAACATATAGCCTATGTTGGAGCAGGGACTCTCCCCATCAATTTGCAACCATTACTTTTGAAATAGGTTTGGTGTTGCAAGAGATTGAGTAGAAATCGCAATTTAGAACGTTTTTAGAACGCTTTTCGCACATTTTCACCCCTTTTAAATTTCCATTTTTTTTTTTTTTGAAACTGTTCTTAAAGATCATTTATATCTAATAAATATGTACCTTGCTTAATTTCAAGTTGCTAGCCCCTACCGATCACAAAAATCGAAATTTAGAATGCCTTTTCTCCTGCAACCCCCAGATAGTAGTGACAGCAACATAAAATATAGCCTATGTTAGAGCAGAGGCTGTCAGCATCAATTTTCTACCATTATTTTTAAAATCAGTTTGATTCTTCCTGAGATTGCTCACAAATCGGCATTTAGAAAGTTTTTAGAACGCTTTTCGCGCATTTTCACCCCTTTTTAAATTTCAAATTTTTAAAGAAATGTTCTTAGAGATCATTTATATGTAATAAATATATACTATGCAAAATTTAATGAATCTAGATCCTTCCATAATTCATAAATCGCATTTTTGGAACATTTTTGCTCCTGCATCTCCTCTGGGGTAGTGGAAACAGACATAAAATTTACCCTATCTTGGAGCAAGAGCTGTCACCGTTATTTTTATATAATTATATTTCAAATATGTTCAGTACTTCCTGAGATTGCACAGAAATCGCAATTTAGAAAGTTTTTTACAACGCTTTTCGCGCATTTCCACTCCTTTTAAATTTCGATTTTTTTTTAGGAAATGCTCTTAGAGATCCTTTATATCTTATAAGTAACTACCATCACAAATTTCATGATTCTAGGCCCTTCAGCAAAGTTGGTAAAAAACCGTATTTTTTTTTTTTTCAAAAAAACCAAAAAACCCAGTTTTTTTTGGTTTAAACCGGGTTTTTTTTTTAAATATATTTTCCTATTACATATACATGCATATTTATTGATAAAAATAAACATTATTGGATATATAAGTAATATAACTTCATCTAAAAATAATTTAAATTAAATAATTACAATCAATTGTGTAGAAAATTGAAATCATTTAAAATTTAAACATTTTTAGTAAAAGCTGTCTTATGTTCCATGAATAAAATGCTCTACATAGTGAAACATTGATACCTTGAAATTCTTTATAAACAATCTTTTTATTACTACATAATAAGACTAAAACTAAATAAATAAATATATGGTGTAGTTTCATAAATATAATATACTTTTCCATGGCTATTGAAAATAATTTCTTTGAAATATTTGCAACCTGAGATATCTGATTTTGCTGTTAGAACACTACATGAACAATTATTATCTTTTATTGAAAGTAAAGCTTTTTGTAAAGAATTCCTGGAATGATTTGAATTTAGAAGTAGGGTCTTTACACGTTTCAAGAAGTATTGTGTATTGTCATTTGACACTTCTCCTCAGAAACTGCCATGTTAAAATTAAAAAAAAAAAAAAAAAGGCAACAGTAAAATAAACAGAAATACCTATTTACCAGCTTTTTAGACTACTGAAAACATTGATCTTAAAATGGAAAGAAGATTTATAAAAGTTGTCATCCACTAAAACATTTAAACAGCCATCAGACTTAATACACAGGATTTTTTCTAAGCTATTTTATAATACGTATTACTTTTATATGTCTAAACTAAAAATTAATATATATTTTTAGGCATTTTTATGAGACTTTTTTCTGTTATGTCTCATGCGAACCCTATCTCTATTTTTACCCATTTTTTTGTCAGATCTAAATAGTGGATTCGATTATGCAATAGACGATTTAAATATCTTATTGCATATTTTAGTTAAAAGTAAACAGGTGCTTTGCTAGCACCCAATTTTTCAATGTCCTCTTATTTGACTTTATATCTTGAGTTTCTTTTTTATTCTTAAGGCTGTTCTAAAATTCGAAAGGGCAACTTTATGACATAAGTTTTATTTTTGTTTGGAAAAGCATGAAACTAGCAGATGCTGTTGTTCAGAAACTATGTAATAAAACTGTGTTTTCCATTTTTTTTTTTTTTTTTTTTTTTTTTTTTGCGAACGCAATAGATCTTTCAGAAAATAGTGTCAAAGTTGGCGTTTCGAACCGAATTTCCGTGCGAAAGAAAAATAACTACTCAAGGAAGGTTAAAAACATCTTTGTCACGTGATTAAAATTGCTCATAACTCAATCCGGGGGGGTCCGGAACACATTTTAAATATAATTTTTATTTATTGACTTAAAATTTAGAAATTTTTTGTGATGGTTAAATATATGATTTCTAAACAAAATCACATGATAAAACTTCTCATAATTAAAAAAGAAATCAAAATTTAATAAAAATGTGGGGTAATTTAAAATCGTTTTAACTCTAAATAATTTGTAGAATTTCAATTTTTTTGCATTTAAATAAACAGAAATATATAAGTTTTAATTTTGATTCAGAATTTTAAAAAATATTAATTTAAATAAAAACTAAAATATTTAAAGTAAAATTTTTTTAAAAATGGTGTAACTCATATTTATGAGGATGGTATATCATATAATAATATCATGATATAATAATATCATGATATATCATAAAAATGGTGTAAATCATATTTTCAAAAGTAAATGTTTTTTTTTTTTCAAGTTTGCTGAATCAAAATTAAAGTAAAACAATTGAAAAAGACATGTTCCAAGTTTGAACCCTTTATCTTTAACGGTTCTTGACTTATAACAATTTTAATACGAGAAATGAGAAAAAAAAAACCATCATGAAGAAAAACACATTTTCACAAGAATTCGTTTCCTCGACAACCATTGCTTGAAAGCTAGATTTTGGAAAAGAAATCGAAACGAAAAAATTTATATTTCTTATTCCAATTAAAATAAAAACATGGTTTAAACGTCATTTTAAGCAGAAAAAAAAAGAAAAAGGAAAAGTTGTTACGTTAAATAATGCTACAAAAAGTGATAAAATATCTTTATTAAGATTGACGATCGTTTCATCGCACAAACGGCGACATTTTCAAAATCATTCACGATAGAAAATATTTTCACATAATTAAAAAACAATAAACATACTAAACAATGTCACGAGACAAGAGGCATAATGAAAAACATTGACAACAAAATTAAATTAAAATTATATTAGCTATTTGCGAGCGTGGATTAATTTTCATATAATTAAATAAAACAATAACATGGTAAACAATGCCACGAGACAACATGCATAATGAAAAACATTGCAAAAATTTTTAAATTATATGAAAATTAATCCACGCTCGCAAATAGCTAATTTAATTTTAACTAAATTTTGTTTGCAATATTTTTCATTATGCATCATGTCTCGTGACATTGTTTACTATGTTTATTGTTTTTTAATTATGTGAAAATATTTTCTATCGTGAATGATTTTGAAAATGTCGCCGTTTGTGCGACGAAACGTTCATTAATCTTAATAAAGATATTTTATCACTTTGTATAGCATTATTTAACTTAATCTGTTTAAAAGTGATTATTATACGTGTTGTTATGACAGAAAAAGTTTTAATACAATAAAATATTTTTAGAAAATTTGAAGATTTTTGTGTCCCGGACCCCCTTAAAGCATAAAATAATATGAATGCCTGAATGTCTAAGCTGATTCCCTTCTACTTTGAATGACAATGACAAAAAACATTATGAGCGCTGCGATACTACACTGTATCAATTGTTCCTTTCGCGTCAAAAACCCAATCGGGTACTTCAATGCATTTGAAATGAACTACTGTTTTGCATATTCTTCTCACATTTTTCATCTATGAGGACGGACTGATAAATCACTTGGATTCTTTACATACATATTTAGAGCCATCTTAGTCCATTGAACGATTTAACCTCACTTCATCTTTGTATTCTTATCGTCAAAAAACGGTTCGAATTCCTGCCCGTAATTCCATTGATACTTTTTGATGCATGAGTAAGCAGTGCAATTATTACTAGCTTATTCCCGACTTGAGGTCAAAATTTCCAGGATGAATCGAAATAGAGGATTGGATTATGAGTTCAAGAGAAAGTTGCGTTATACAGGGCCCATTACAAATGATGGACCCGATTTAAAAAATCATATTTTCGAAACTACTGCACATATTACAATAAGTGATACACGAATTTAAAAATAAATGTACCAAGTTTTTTTCAGTTACAAATGTGGTGTGACCTTTTGTTATACGGCATACGTCCAATCTGTAATCGAGTTCATTCCAAACATTTTGTAGCATCACTCTGTCAATGGCTCTGAAAGCTTCACAGATGTGTTCTTTAACTTCTGAACACTTTGTTTTCGGCACTGGTGGTACATAAATAATGTCTTTGACACTGTCAGAACTTAAGGCTGTTCTTAACTGCTCTGCTCAACAAGCGATAAACGTTTTGACATATTTACAAATTCATTTTTTAACGGAAAGATATAAAATTGGAAAGCCTGGCCATGGAAGCGATTTGGAATTGAACTGTTTTTCCCATTTTTTGATCCATCTATTATCTATTAAGTTATAAGCTAATTCGATCACGTGACAAACCCGTTTTTCGCACGCTCTTGAGTGCTCTTTCTCCCTTCGCGCCGAAATTCGGTTCAAAACGCCCAGTTTGACTCTATTTTCTGAAAGATCTATTGGGTTTGCAAAAAAAAATTGAAAAAACAGCTCAATGACATAGTTTCTGAACAACACCACCAGCTAGTTTCATGCATTTTTGACCAAAAATAAATTAAAACTTATGTCAGAAAGTTGCCCTTTTGGATTTGAGAACACCCTTAAAGAACGCATTTGTGCAGAATTCAGAACCATTGACAGAGTGATGCTACAAAATGTTTGGGACGAACTGGATTGCACATTGGACGTATGCCGTGTAACAAGAGGGTCACACCTCGAACATTTGTAACTGAAAAAAACTTGGCCTATTTCTCTTTAAATTCATGTATCACTTATTGTAATATGTGTAGTAGTTTCGAAAATATGATTTTTTTAAATCGGGTATTTGTAATAGCCCTGTATAACTATTACAGGCAAGGGCGGATCCAGCCCTCCATTTAGTGTGTGTGTGTGGGTGGGGGGGGGGGGGTCATGCCTCCTTTTTCTTTGAGAAGGGGTCACATTACTTAATAAGCAATTTTTATATTGAAGACTGTTCCCATATCGAAAATGACTACTTTTCTGATACTTTCGGGCAGTCATTTTCATTCGCAAATATGAAACAATT
Organism: Maratus speciosus; assembly: GCA_963932465.1. NCBI lineage: Eukaryota > Metazoa > Arthropoda > Arachnida > Araneae > Salticidae > Maratus > Maratus speciosus. The sequence goes on from OZ010792.1 coordinate 556,008,253, forward strand.
GCATTAATATTCGTAAAAGTATATAATTTACACATTTTATTAGATAACAAGAAATTGAAGAATTTCCAATTTTCTTATAAAAAGAAAAAATCATTCAGAAATTGAGCAGTTTAAGTCGATGTTTAGGACTTGGACAAAAATGCCACCATGAGGGAGCAATTGGCTTTCGCGACCTGAAATTCAGTCGCGAGTTTAAAACCCCACATTTCAGTTTAAAACCCCACATTTTACGTAGATTTCCCCAAAAGATTCCTAGCCTTTATCGAGAAATGAAAACCGCTAATTAGTCACATTTGTTCTGAATAAGTACACTTGCAAATGTCTTGCATCTGAGATTGAAAATGACTTCCTGGATGTGTCGGAAATTACCTGCTTTGGATTTAAGTAGAGCTTTAAAGAGTCAGAAAGATTCTCATTGTTGAGCAAGGGGTAAATTTGAAATAATTTATTATATATTTCATTTTTAAAATGTGCTTTAAAAATTTTCTTCGTCCAGGGGGGAATTCGTGACCTCCCCACCCCTTAGATCTGCCATTGATTACAGGTTCGTATATCAATTGTAGAGTTGTGGTATTAAAATTACTGGGGGAACCAACTCGGCTTCCCGGGTTACACAACGACGATGAAAACCTTTTTTTATAAATACAGGGTCTTTCATAAAACATGGGCAAAACTTTAAGAGGTGATAGTTCACGTCCAAGCAAACAACTTTCATCAGAGAATGGTTGTATCCATATATCCATTGATTAGTGGCAGCATAGCATACACAATATTGCACGTGCTACTGTATTTTGATACAGTCCCTCATCTTTTTTTCTTCTTTTTTGGAATAACGTATTTTGAGCTTATTCCATAAACGATAATTTTCAGACTTTTCAAACTATATTTTTGAGATTTTCACAAAAGTTGCTCAATACATTTAGCTAACACATTATGCAAATTATATTTTGTTTACATTCGGGCATGCGCTGCGCAGTGAATCATTATTTAGTAAAACTGCTCATTTTTCCCACAATTTTTATTATTTTTTCATTCTAATTGCAGGATATTGTGTACAATGCTATTTGTCATATTTTCTGAAAAGAACTTTTTTTTTATATTAAGAGCTGTACAAATTACAAGCAAAAAAAGTGGCAAAATTTGGGACTCTTTTTATAAAAACTTTAATTTTTCTACGAATATACATGCTATTCTCATAAAAATGAACACAATTTACTACAATAAGGCACTTAATCATAATCTACAGTTTGAACGCTTTTGTTACATTAGTTTTTACAGGGTTGTTCAAGAGATATTCGTTCTTTTTCAATTTGTTGACGGTCCCCTATGGGGTTTCGGGAAAAAATCTTCACGGAAATATATGACCTGTACTATTATGTTTACACACCTGGAGTTTCAGGATAATTCCTCATGTATTTTTCTAGATATTTAGGAAAACGTCAAAAATCGCAAGTGGCCGGTCACCTTGGGCTATATAGTGTATATTTGCAGACATTTTCTTATTAAAAACGTCGATTAAACACCGGCAAATAACGATAAAACGATTTGTAACTTCTTTACCTTTTTATTTCTACATATATTTATATTTTTTATAGCCATTTATCAAGTTTTTTAAAGTTTTATATTGTACTTTTTCTGGTGATTGATTGATTGATCGATAACGGAAAGTGACTGTTAAAAGAATAACGGATTATAAAAATTTTACTGCTACGTATATATATATATACATATACGATTACATAAGGAAAAAAATTACAAGTAGTCTATATATATATAATATATCTTATACAGTAGCCTCCCTCTTAACCGACCTCCTCTTAACTGGAACTCCGCTTTAACCGGTCCACTTTTTTTCCCCCAACATCAGGCAAAATTCAGGAATGACGGCCTCGGGAACTCAGCTTACGCTTTCGAGCTGAAGTGCAATCCCGAGGGAAAGGGGGCAAAATTCAGAAAGGAGAACATCGGTTCTATATGGATACGCGTTGACCTTCACCACTGCTGAAATCAGGGTATGGTCCGGGGAGGAGGACATCCCCCCCCCCCCCTGGAACAATGAGATGTCCCCCCGAAGATTTGAGATTTTGTGTTTTTAATAATCAAAAGTGCAATATCCCCCCTCCCCCCGGAACTCTATAATGTCTGATCTATCTGCAAACTGTTTTGTACAAACATTTAAAAAGCTTGAGGGATGCGAACAGATCACCATAGAAGATGTATAAGAGTTGTTTGAGTCTGATAAAGATATCAAGCATGAAACATTATTTGACGAGGGTTATAATAAGGACTGTAACTAATGTTGTTCAATACGAAGTCGATCCTGATGATGATCCAGTTGAAGTTGATCCTGCTAAAATGCCTAGGGTAGAGTTGGCGCTACGCTATCTTGAGCAGCGACTAACAGATTCCTCGGTTAAACTTATGATGTTAAAGAGATGAAGAGATTATGCGGCAAAATGACCGGCATTTTGCCTTCAACAGGAGAAGGTCACTGGTTTCTTTGTAGGTTGATTAACTTAAATATACATAATATAGAACAATTTCAACTTCTTATAAAGGTGTGTGTCATCATTTTCAACAATTTAATTTGTGTTAAATATTTTTCATTATTTGTTATCAGTGATAATTTTTCTTTTAATTCAGTTAATTATAACTAGTATTAATTTCACAAAATACAGAAAATATGTACTTTTTTAAAACTACCCAAATTGAAAAACTAAATATAATAAATACTGGTTTAATTAACTAAATTACGCAAATACTTATTTATTTTCTTTTTACTTCTCCGCTTTAACCGGTTTTTCTCTTAAACGGCTAACTCTCGGTCCCGTTTAGGCCGGTTAAGCGGGAGGCTACTGTATTTAAATTAAAAAATTTTAAAAAATCAAAAAGCCGGGATATTATATACAATACAATTGTTTTCATATCGATTTAATTCTCAGCATTCATTCAAAATAAAGGGACCGAAACAAATTTGGTAAACAGTTGCATTAATATTTGAAAAAAGTCGGTCATTTTTCTTTATTTTAAGTTGTGTATTTTCTTGAATTTATTTATTTTGTGAAATACGAAAACTTTCCTCACTTTCATCTCAAGACGTTTGGAACAACATATTTACCGAGTTGTTTTATACTATAGGTGCAAGCTCTATTTTATTCTTCGAATTGATTGAATAGCTTTCTCTGATATATTTATAGTTATTTTCCTGTTAAAACCGTTGGATGAAAACCGGCAAATAACGATGAAACAAATTATAACTTTTTCACCGTTTTATTTGTAGATATATTTAGAATGGTTTTTATAGTTTTATAGTGTACTTTTTTAGCGGCTGATGGATATTGGAAAGGGACTGTTAAAATAGTGACGGATTATACAAAATTTACTGTCTATATATAATAGGGATGCACCGAATATTCGGTATCTATTCGGTATGCGGCCATGTTACCGAATATTCGGTTTGGCCACATATCAAACTATTCGGTATGCCGAATAGCAAACTATTCGGCCTGTCGAATACTTAAAAAAAAACTTTTAAAACATAATTTTAAAAATCTTACACAATTTCTACTTTTAATTATCAACTTATAAAGATATTTAGAATAATTAGAAACAGAGTCATATTTAAATAAATGATAATGCTCTTACATTATTTGTTAAGTTCTGTTTGTTAAGTATTATTTAAGAAAATTAACCGATCACGAGGATTATCATAGGAATTAATTATGTACAAATGCAAGTTCCTGAACATTGCCCAGTAAATAATCTGTTTCTTGCTAAGATTTTAAGAACAACGTTTACAATCTCTGAAAATGATCGCACACTCCAGACACCGATCTAAGATGTATTTTAAAACTTCATTGCTTAAACAAAGGCAGTATAACAGATATTCTAGCTGAGTTACCACCATATAAAATTTGAATAGATTGTGTTATTTATTTACTTTTATTTTAGTCTCTTCCTGACAAACAAATAATATATGATCAGATCATGTACAATTTTTCTTCCAATTATTTCACAATTTCTCTTTGATTTTAAAATGTTTGTTTTAGAATTTAAGAAAATGTTATTCGTTTGTTTTAATTCACAGAAGAAGCCATGAAATTTAAAATTTTACTAATTAAAAAAGTTTTATAAATATCCTTTTCTTAAATAACTCAAAGCAGATTTTTTTCAGCATAAAATTTACTTGAAAAAAGCTCTTGTTTATCAAAATGAAAGTTTCTGTTTCAAATATTATGTAAAATTGTTTTAAATTTTAACATTTTAATGCCTTTAAACTTTGAAATATAAAAGTATTCGACCAGCCGAATAAAACATAATATAAAAGTATAAAACCAGCCGAATAGTTACTATTCAGCTGGCCGAATATTCGGTATTTGGATTATTAGTTACTATTAGGCTAGCCGAATATTCGGTGTTCGGTTCGCTTGTAGGCCGAATATTCGGTATTCGGCCAAAATCACTATTCGGTGCATCCCTAATATATAATATACCTTATATTTAAACAGATAATTATTGAAAGAAATATATAAATGTTTCATTTAGGAAAAAAGAATTTACTATTATCGAAAATTACAAATCTTAAAAGCTGTCTTTTGATATCATTGTGAAATAGCGTAAAAAAAAGTAATTAATCATTGTTATCTGATTCGATGTACAAGTTACACAATTTTAAATAAGTTGTTAACATCTTCACCTATGCATCATAATTTATTTGTATTGCTTCAACTTCTCGTTTAGGAGGAATCTTTCGACATGAATGCATTTTGCAATCTCAAAAGATTGCAGTTTTCCTATGTCAGTCGTATACCACTCTTTATTTCTTGCCCAATCTGTGAACAGGTAATGATGACATACAGTATTTTTTTTGTTATTACCGAAGGGAATCCTGTCTCATGTTAGGAAATACAATCGAACATAAACAATGCAAAGAAATTGATATTATGTATTCACTTGTTGCTGTTTACTTTTAGAAAAGATACAGTGGAACCCGGTTAAAACGCGTTGCAAGGGAGTGGACAAAAGTCGCGTATTAAGCGAGATCGCGTATTAAGCGGGATCGCGTATTAAACGGGATAAGTATAATGTTGCAGGAACTGGGCTTATTTACACATTTAATCGTCTAAAGCAGTCACACTCAACCTACGACTCGCGGGCCGCATGTGGCCCGGCGACGTTTTCTGAGCGGCACGATACACATAATCATTAATCCATATTTATTACAACTAATTGAGATGCACATAAAATAAGTGTTTAAGATCTTCAGCGTTGTTTTATATGTTTTCATTGGAAGATAAAATGTGTCCTGCTATTTATAATTAACTTAAAGTTATGTTAAAAGCCGTTTCCTTAATCAAAACTTCTTTTTAGGGTTTCCTTCATCTGACGAAACCCTATTCGTCTCGCTCCTCTGTCTGTCTGTCCGTCCGTCTGTCTGTCCGTCACAGAGCCCGTTCTCAGAAACTATACATGTTGGAGACTTGAAATTTTGCATACTTATAGATGGACACCTCAGATCAAACGACAAATCATAAAATTGTGAAAAAGTCGTACATTTAACCCTTTGGGCTCCCATATGTGTATTTTAAACAATTCTTTTTAAGTGAGTCCCTAATTAGGTTGCAGGCGTGAAATTTTGCGTATTTATAGATGGACACCTCAGATCAAACGACAAATCATAAAATTTTGAAAAAGTCGTACATTTAACCCTTTGGGCTCCCACATGTGTATTTTAAACAATTCTTTCTAAGTGAGTCCCTAATTAGGTTGCAGGCGTGAAATTTTGCGTACTTATAGATGGACACCTCATATCAAACGACAAATCATAAAATTTTGAAAAAGTCGTACATTTAACCCTTTGGGTTCCCACATGTGTATTTTAAACAATTCTTTCTAAGTGAGTCCCTAATAGTTGCAGGCGTGAAATTTTGTGTACTTATAGATGGACACCTCAGATCAAACGACAAATGTTAAAATTTAGAAAGTCGTACATTTAACCCTTTGGGCTCCCACATGAGTATTTTAAACAATTATTTCTATGTGAACCTCTAATTAGGTTGGAGGAGTGAAATTTTGCATACTTATAGCTGAATACCTCACATCAAGCGACGAATCATAAAATTTTGAAAAAGTCGCACATTTAACCCTTTGGGCTCCCACATGTGTATTTTAAACAATTCTTTCTAAGTGAACCATAATTAGGTTGGAGGCGTGAAATTTTGCATACTTATAGTTGAATACCTCACATCAAACGGCAAATCATAAAATTTTCAAAAAGTCGTACATTTAACCCTTTGGGCTCCCACATGCGTATTTTAAGCAATTGTTTCTAACTAAGCCCCTTATTAAATTGGAGATTTGGAATTTTGCATACTTATAGCAGAACACCTGAGGCCAGGCGACAAATCATAAAATCTTGAAAAAATCTTACGTTTAACTCACGTTTAAGGTTGTAAAACGGAGTTTCGTTCGGATAGAGATTTGTGTAGAATAGAGTGTGCTTCCTGGGTGCGAAATGTGGAACTAACAGATTTTGCAAAAGGATAAAGTGTTTTGGAAGGAATATTAAACGAAACCCTCTGTGCGATCTGTGATCACACTTACCCACTTGTTCATGTAGTCCTATTTGTCCTACAGTGATGTATAACATTTCTTAATCTTTAACAATAATCAAACAGCAATCCAAATTATGTTTACTCTATATATTTCCGCATTTTTTTTTCTTTTTTTTCAGCGAGTAAAACATGGTTTTATTAGAGAACATCTCCTTGGAAAATTCTACATTTTTATAATATTATGTTTTATACTTATTATATTAGCTAATACTACTTTTTAGAGTTGAACTTTTGTTGCGGAAAAAATTGGCACCGAAAACATTTTTCAATACTATTGTCAACCAGAAAACTTAGCGGCCTATTTCTACAGCATTTGCAATAGAAATCTACTACGAAGTTTGTTATTTAGAAAGAGAGGTGTTAGTTTTTTTTTTGGTAATATTTCTTCTCCGAGAAATGTTCGTAATAGTGATAATACTAACTTTGGTATATTACATTGTTATACTACTTATGTTATTTTAATTGCTGTTTTTTTTTTTTAAAACCCTTTTATAAATGTGTTGCTGTCCGCCTAAAGTCGGAATCTTATATTTGCGGCCCGCCGAAAGTCGAAAACTTATGTTTGCGGACCGCGAGAAAAAAGGTTGAGTATAGCTGGTCTAAAGGAACTTTAGAGCTTTCATTTATAATGTTTACGGTGGAAAATTGTGTCTTTTATGTATATTTAGATTGAAACTTAATTGTATTCCACTTTAACGCATTGTTTCTTTTTATTAGACCGACTGGAATAAAACGGAAAATAAATGTGGATTACAACATAGTTTTATTGCCGATTTGTACGTTGCAACTAAAAATGAAACAACAAAAAGTAATTTTCCTACTAAGCTAATTTTTTTTTTTTTTTTTTTTTTTTAACAGAAAGAAAAAATCATTAAATCTTTGAAGCACAACCCAGTTTTTAAAATCATACTTAGTACATGTATTGTGTACCACTATAATCAGCCCTTCTTTTTAATATAAGACAAAAACATTTTTATTAATCTTTGTGTACATAATATTTTTAGCATAACAAAAAGTAAAGAAAACAGAAAATAATTATCGTATTTGTTTAATGTGTACGAGTTTCATTTCTTGTTGCATATAATATGCATTATAAAACATAGTAGTGATAATACGTACATTTAAAACCTCTCTAACAACCAGGATTCTAGCTGCCGCTCGCCATTGCGCCATATCGGGACAAAATGTTTCATTTGGCGAATAAACGGACGATTAGACTCGCCAAATTGAGAGTGCTCCGTTTTTTCTCATCTTTTTTCTATGTATGCCAGTTCAGGCGACACTCGTATTTGAATTATTGAAAGATTAATGTCTCTTATCATGTTCAATCGTACCGCACCATTTACATATTATTTTTAGCGATAGTAACTCAACGCCAGTTCGATTTAGTGTTATCTAAAGCCACAGTAAGGATTATGCGGACGGTGTGAAATCACCATGTGCCAATCTAATAGGGCCCCCACCAGTGGCTGAGAGGTTCTGCTCTCGAAGCTGGTAGACGAAAGGTGCTGGGTTCGATCCCAATCGCGCCCGTCGGCCTAATCGTTTGGAGTTTTCGTGGTTTTCTTCGAACCATGGATTTCCATGCGTAAATACGGGTTAGGTTCCCTTAGAAAGACCCCCACGAAGGGCACTCTGAAGTTTGAACTCTGATTTTCTGGTCAGAATGGAAAAAAAAATGGCCATATTTTTTTTTTTTTTTGACTGCTCTTTCATCTTCACCTAACACTCCATTTATAATGGCTGTTTCATAATAATGAAAGCCATCAAGCCATCAATCCATTAGAAGAAAATAACTCGGTAAAAGAGGAAACTCGGTTAAGCGGGACTCGGATAATCGGAACTCTACTGTATAAGCAAACACTGTAAGTAGTCGGTAATACATGCGGATTCTTTTATGTGAATGAGCTATAATTGCAACAAACGCCACATTCAATTTACGTAGTTCAGTATTACATATTTTATGATTACATATTTTAAATTTTAAAATAAGTCGACCATTAGAAAATTAGTAACATTCTCTTTGTAAATATACTTTGAGGAAGAAAGAATGGGGGGCGGGGCGCCAAAATTCATGTTTGCCCCGGGCGCAAAAAAGGCTAGTTTCGGCCCTGCAGGTGTTGTATGAAAGGAAAGTATGTATGAAAGCTGGATATATTTAAGGATGTAATTAAGCATAGAAGTTATGTATACATAACTTCTATGCTTAATTATAGCGGGTGAGCCAAAAGTTCGTTAAAACTTTAAAACATCATAAAAAAGGAAAAATTATGATAAAGGAGTGCGGTTTGCAAGAAAAGGCTCACAAGGTAGTCGGATTTGTTTTCAGCAGCAAAAAAAAAAAAAAAAAAAAAAAAAAAAAAAAAAAATTAGTTAAAAAATCACATGTCGAGGGCGCTGACGACCCGAAACGTCCAATAACAAATGTTCAGCTTGACCTCCAGAACATTCTACGACACAACCAGGTTGTATCGTAGTACCTGTTCATTGTGTTTCTGTCGTCAACCCATTCTACATGCGATTTTTTAACCATTTTTTTTTCTTTTGTTCCTAAAAAAAAAATCCGACTACCTTGTGAGAAATTTCTTGCAAACCGCATTCCTTTATCATAATTTCTTCCTTTTTTATGAGTTTTTAAAGTTTTAACGAACTTTTGGCTCACCCGGTGTTAAGTACAGAGATAAAAAGATTTAAAGTCATGGTGACAAGATTTACATATATCTATATTTGAGGACGTGAGTTTCAAAACTCGCCTTATCCAGAAAATCAAATCTTGGGAAATGGCGAAAAACCTCTGACTGCGTCCATTTGTTTTCACTGTAAACCAAGATTTTACAATGCAAGAAATACACGATAAAACTCGTTTTTTTTTTTTTTTTTTTTTTTTTTTGTTGTTGTTGTTGTTGTTTTTGCTCATTGTAGTGCTTGTTCGATGCAGGTTCACCAATAGAATAGATTGATAGAGAAAACTCGATTTTTTTTAAATTTTAGATAAGGCGAGTTCTGAAACTCACGCCCTAATATATAGATTATGATTATTACTAGCAAAAGCCATGCTTTGTTTGGATTCGTGAAGCATTATTTAATAAGATAAATATTTGAAAGTAACAATATTTTTTATATTATTTTTGCATCTTTATTAAGCAAAAACGTTATTTTATGTTTCGGCGCATTTTAATTTTAGAAATGTAAATTCGGCTAAATAACTAAGAATTTCCTCGGAATTTTTTATTTATGATATAAGACAATAAGACTGGTATAAACAAGAATATTTTCGAAGCAAAATTTTACAAAATATTTTTAAAATTTCAAATAAAAGCTCTTTTAAAGATGTTTTTACATTTTCCAATAGCCTCTGGTGTTTCCTCAAATGGTTTGAAATAGGTATGTTTCCAATTTTTGTAATTCACATCAAATAATCTTTGATAGCAATCTTGGAATAATATATTCGAAGAGAGCTTAAAGAAAGTTATTTCTTCAAAATCCTATTTTCTGGAAAAACATTTGAAATCTGCTCTTGTTGATACTAAGAATTATTAACTTATTATGTTATTGTTATTATTCAACCTTCGAATTCAAATAAAACTTTATATAACAAATTAAACAATTAATTTTATTTGTTTACAATTCTTTTGTTGCCACTTTACAAAAAAAAATAGCATAATATAATTTTTTTTAAATGCGTAAGTATCGTCTGCGTAAATGATTTCACATAATAAGAAAAAATTGTGTATTTGAATTCTTAACTCTGAAAAATACTTTTATAATTGAATGTAAATAATTGAATTTTCACAAATTTTAATTCATTAAAAATATGCTATAATTTTCATAAAAAGGGTATTTTAAAAATTTCATAAAAGAACTCGTGAAATTATTTTACCAATCATGATTCTATCTATAGTTACTAACTCCATGATTTATTTCTTCTTCTGAAAATAGACGTGTTTCATTTTTTATTTGCAAAAATGCGTCCGTAATGGAAAAATATGTAAAATAAATTAATTAAAATAATAATTTTTTTAAGGTTATTCTGTAAAAAAAAAAAATAATATTGTGCAAATCCACAGATCATAATTTATTTTTATGTTTAATTTCGAGTCAAAATACTGAATAGTTTTTTTTTTTTTGCAAAGTGTACAACAAAATGTAATTTGTGTAGCCTAGTAGAGGATTCGCTTCGCTAATCCTAATTATTTACTGTCATATTGAACCGGCTTATTTCGAACTTTAGATACGCATTGACATACTCTATATGAATGAAAATACAATATCACCGGATAATTTATGATTTGCGAATTCATAAACGATAAATTGAAATTCTGATTTTTAAAAAAATTGTCTTATTTTGTTAAAATTTTTTAAGTACAAAAACTTTCTTTTATAAGCATCTATTAAAAGTGAAAAGGAATAAACGAACATAACACTATCAGAGAAAGATATATTTTTAAATAACGCGACCTAATAAGCCGTTGATCCAGCGATGAACTCAGATTCAAACATATAAAGATCAAAATACATCGGCTTAAAAATGACAATCAATTACGCATTCAATTATAACCCTTTTCACTGCACCTTTTCTGCCTCATATTACTAATAAAAGAACCAAACATTTGTTCGATTAATCTTATCATCCGAGTATTTCATTGTTATATTAACCTCTTCGCATGCCTTCAGGAAGGTGAAGCCTACTGAAATAGATCGTCACACCTCCGGAGGAAAACATGGAAGTAGTTTCGAAAGAAATTTTTTGACGCTGAAGAGAAGAAAGGTAAATTACGGCTGTTCTCAAATCCAAAAGGGCAACTTTCTGACATAACTTTTAATTTATTTTTGTTGGAAAATGCATGAAACTAGCGGGTGTTGTTGTTCAGAAACTATGTCATTGAGCTGTTTTGTCCATTTTTTTTGCAAACGCAATAGATCTTCCAGAAAATAATGTCAAAGTGGGCGTTTTGAACCGAATTTCCGCGCAAAGGGAGAAAGAGCACTCAAGACCGGGCGACAAACGGGTTTGTCACGTGATCGAATTCGCTTATAACTCAATAGGTAATGGATTGATCAAAAAATGGAAAAAACAGTTCCATTCCAAATCGCTTCCATGACCAGGCTTTCCAATTTTATATCTTTCCGTTAAAAAATGAATTTGTAAATATGTCAAAACATTTATCGCTTGTTGAGCAGAGCAGTTAAGAACAGCCTTAAAGCATCGTCTGACATTACGCCGCTAGGAAAATAGGATGATAAGTGAACGAAATGTTTTGATGCGCCATCTGTTTGGAAAACCAGTAAGCATTCAAAGACAGAAAATTAGTTATCTCTTATAGTCTTACATGAATTCTGCATCTGTATTTGCAGAACTGTATTAGTGCAGCCAGGGTTTAAAATTACAAACTAAATTTGAAATAATAAATAAAGTAGATTAAAATAAATTATTCATTATGCGTTAAACTTTTTTTAATAGTAACTGCTTTCTTCTAATAAATTTGTTTGGTTATACAAATTTAAATCCTCCTTTAAATTTCCGTTAGTAATAGCAATAAAACATTAACAATAATAATCATTTCTATTTAAAAAAATCTTTTTTACATCGTTTAAAATTAGAAGCCGGAATAGCAACATGAACTCTGTGCATGTAATGAATCTCATCGCCTTTACTGCGTGTGAAGTAAAAACTTTTGTTGCTGGTATTGCTGCGTCTTTACCATATTTTGCTAGTTTATTCACTGAAAAGGGGGCTAAAACACCCTGAAATAGCTATATAGATTCTGAATTTATTCTTTTTCGTGTATTTTTAAACATTAATTTTCACATATTGTCATATTATAGATTATATATTATCATTACGTGAAATTATAAGGTGATAAGGGGTTTAATGTGATTATGGCTGTTCTTAACTGCTCCGCTGAACAAACGCAAAACATTCTGACACATTTACAAATTCATTTTTTAACGGAAAGATATAAAATTGGAAAGCCTGGTCATGGAAGCGATTTGGAATTGAACTGCTTTTTCCATTTTTTGATCAATCAATTACCCATTGAGTTATAAGCGATATCGATCACGTGACAAACCCGTTTTTCGCCCGTTCTTGAGTGATTTTTCTACATTATATATATTGCGTGCGAAAATTCGGTTCAAAAGGTCCTCTTTGACATTATTTTCTGAAACCTCTATTGCGTTTGCAAAAAAATGGACAAAACAGCTCGATGACATAGTTTCTGAACAACAAGACTAGCTAGTTTCATGCATTTTCGAACAAAAATAAATTAAAACTTATGTCAGGAAGTTTCCCTTTAGGATTTGAGAACAGCCTTATATGTTTAGCTTTACTCTTAATCGCAATGTATTTTTTTATTTAACTTATTTCTAAGTATTTTTTTATCTTTCGTACTTGTTGGATTTAGTCTAATGTCTAATGTCATGAACTGCTAATGGGCCATATCCTCCCTTTGGGTTCGCGGCTACAAAAATTTGTCTGCTTGGAAATATATGCTTATGTTTTATTTTTATAGAGTTTTAGGCTTTTTCATGGGCAGGTATGGGTTATATGTGAATTCTTTTCTCTATTTTAAAGCAACTGCGTCCACGTTTTACATTCACCCTGTCTGGGGTTATGCCAAAGCATAGAAGAATCTAAGGATGATATGGCATAAGGATCCTGTATAAAGCAGAAGTTTTTTCAATTATTTTCGATTCCGTTTTCAAGATTTTAATGAATCAATATTTGACAAAGCAGATTACGTAGTTCAGTATCACATATTTTGAATTTAAAAATAAGTTGGCTATTAGAAAATTAGTAAAATTCTCTTTGTAAATATACTTTGCGGAGGAAGAGGTGTGTATGTGGGGGGGGGGGTGTAATCCATGTTTGCCTCGGGTACAAAAAAGGCTAGTTTCGGCCCTGTAAGCAATAAGGTAAACAAACGCGCTAGCCGCTATTTTTACATCACGTGATTCCCACTGTGACGTCACATGAATAATGTCCCTTAGAAAAGATATCTTCTATGTATATATCTTCAGAAATATCTTATAGGTATTTTATGTAACATAGTGATTGTTCTTAATAAAAATTCTGCAAAATTCTGTTTATTATTTTTATTATTGTGTTTCCTTCAGGAAAATCGTCTTTGTAAAAAAAAAAAAAAAAAAAAAATAGCTTGAAACAAAATTTTCTTATTCCAAATCTTTGCGTCAATATCATATTAGACACTCAGGCTCCAGAGTTCGTTTAACCCTCTCATTTCGTTATATTTTCGACATTCGTTCTTATTTCATTCGGTAATTAATTCTTTATTACCAGTGCTTATAAAATATTCTGAATGTTAATGAATGAAAGCTGTCAGAAAAAAACTATTATTCAGCAATATTTCCCCCTAAAGAAAAGAAATAGATATGTATTTTTGGTCAATAAATTCTGTTCGCGATTGAATCATCTAATATTGCTTCATAAATCATTCTGCGATATTAGAGTATTTCTAATTTCCTTTCATTAATATTACGCGTGTGTTTGAGGTGGGAGTTTGCATTCTCTAGTGAAATATTTGTAGTTAGATAGTATGGAAAAGAAAACACGAAATCATAAAAAAATAGCGCGTAGACTTTTTGGTAAAATTTTTATTTGTGGTTCAGCAAAGAAGGTATTTATTTATAAAATTATTCTTTTATAATTTACTTTTAGAAAAACCTAAAATTAGATTTTTTATTAACACTTCAAATGTCTGCTCTTCTTAAAAAAAAAAAAAAAAAAAAAAAAAAAAAAAAAAAAAAAAATTATATATATATATATATATATAAACTGAATATTTTTAAATGATTTTTTTGCATAGCATAGAGTTCGATCTCTAATAGGGCCTTTTGTACTTTTTAGATTTCGGTTGCAGATTTTTGGTTCCGAAAGTGAAAGTACCTTTATTAAAAAAAAATCTGCAATCGAAATCGAAAAAGTAATTAAATTTAAAAAATCAAAAAAACCCGACTGCGTAAAAAGCGAACTAATTAATTATTTCTCATCAATGTGAAACTATTTTTTATATTACTTACTTATTTTTTTTATTCACTTGTAGTGATGACTTTTAAGTTATGTTTAATTGTTAGTTCCTACCTATAAACACTGTTTTTATGAGGCCTATAGATGTCTATGATGGTTAGAGTTGCAGTAAAGCTAGAGATCCTACCTACACAACTTCCAGGTTGTGTAATATTTAAACGGATCTTCTGACTGTAAAATAGTCAATGAAACATCGTCTTCATTTTGAAAGACCTATCTAATGATATGCCACTCAATAGGGTGCGTAATTTTTTTTTTTCATCTCTACCGCCATTTTGAATTTATAAAAACAAAACCTTGCCTATAACCATCGGACGGTTAAGACGAATCGATAGAGACTTCATTCATTAAAATCCATCCAGCCGTTGGAATGTTACGAAGGTAAGAAATCCACATACCCAGATACGCGTGAAACACGTAACCCTTCTTGGCAGTCGGGTAAAAAATAGAGATCAATTTCTGTTATACTATGCAAAAAAAAAAAAAAAAAAAAAAAAAAAAATCGTTTAAAAATATTGAAATTTAAACAAGAAATTCGAAACCAGCCTGTCCGTAGGTTTAACATTAGCGAGCGGGTGTTTTCAAGTGAGTAAGGAGCCTCCTTAACTGTTACCCCTTTATGTACTGAATTATGAATTCATGAATTTAAACAAGAAATTCGAAAACAACCTGTCCATAGGTTTAGAATTAGCGAGCAGATGTTTTCAAGTGAGTAACGAGTCTCCTTAACTGTTAACAATTTATGTACTGAATTATGAATTCATGAAATTTTATTTTCTAAAGCATTTTTCGTAAATTTTTGAAACTACATTAGAATATTTACACAATCATTTAATAAATTTTAAAAGGATTTTAGAATGATTGAAGGATTTAGAAAGATTAATTGAATTTGAATTTGTAGGGATTTTGTGCAATATTTATAACCTCACTCAAATCTTTTATTTTAAATATTTTTCTTAGTATTTTGCAGAATAAAGAAATGTACAAATATGTTCTTACAATAGAAATATAGAGATATTTCCGAATTGGAAAATCTCCCCCCCCCCCCCCCCCTTCCCTCCAACGCCAAGAAAGCTAAAAAGATGCAAAAATTAAAAAAAATCATTCTTTTAAAAATATTTTTGTTTTTTATAACCCATAATGCTTTTGGAACAAGATAAAGAAATAAATCTATAACTAATTTTAAACTGTATAACTACTAATCGATGTATTAAATGAATTTTTTAACAAGTTATTTTAATGGTACTTATAAGTACCGTCAGCTGATAAAGGATTACTGATATTTTTTTCTAATCGTCTCAGATACGAGCAAGATATTGTCGATATGTTTGACTTTTGCAAGTAAGAGTATTAATTTTATTACGCAACATACAATACAAAAGAAAAAATTATATCTCTTTTACCGAAATAACGTGTTCCTATTTAATCAACATTTGTGTTATCGATACAATCGCGTTTTCCGCATGTAACGTAACACAGTCATTCACATACTTCGCCATTAGTGTTTGGTTTTGGCAAAGAATCTTCAATATAATTAAACACTTGCTATTTTTAAGAATGCTGCTGAACTTAAATGGTATGTTACTGAGGCCCTATAAAATGTTAATTTAAAGTATATCTCTTTAAATTCTGTGTATAATATCATGTAAACGGATTTTCCAAATTTGTTATGCTGCATGACGTAATTATTGAAAAAAAAAATCCAAGACTTTCTTCAGATTTTGCATATGGATTCAAAGTAACGTGTATTTCTTTTATAAATATATCTCGCACGCATACATTTCCACTGTATTAAAAAATATAATAATAATAATAATAATAAATAAATAAATTTATAAACTTACAGTTAATTTATGTATAGATATTTATATTTATTTATTTATTTATTTAAGTTAAGTATTATAATTAAATATAAATTTATATAAATAAAATATAATTTTTATAAGATAATTATATTTATATAATATCAATTTATATTAATAAGTTTTACTCTTTTAATGTATTTATATAAAATTTATCTATAAATACAGAAAATGTAGGGACGAATTTTTTGTCTTCTTTCGTACTGTTTGTTTTTTATTATTGCTTACTTCAGTTTCTACTACCCCCCGTCTCTGTTATGTTGCATCAAAGTAGTATAGACAAGGGTCAGGGGTCAGCTAGGGTGGGGAGCAGTGGCGTGGCGTCCGGTCATCGCTGGATGCGGCGATGACCAAGCAATATTTTAAAACTCTTAATAAGCTTTTAAAACTGTACGATCCAGTTTTAGCAGAACATTTGGAGTTCATGTATAAGTGAAGGTAAGATTTAAAGTTTCTTTTTTGAACATTCAACCATTGAATTTTAGAGTTAATAATTTTTCACCACAAACTTAAATAATTGCGATGACCACCGAAAATTTTCACGCCACGCCACTGGTGGGGAGGCCTACCAAATGGCTTAAGCACTCACAAGCCCCACCCAGCGGTTTCCATCTACTACCGCCGTCACCACACACACACACAAAAAAAAATAAAAATAAAAATAAAAATAATAAAGTAGTATAGACATGGACCATTAAAATGTATGTATATATATATATATATATATGTAACAATCCACTTTTGATCGACTAATTTTATAGTAAATGTAGATCTCGGCCATTTAATTTTGGTAGTGATGCTATGCAAAAATTAGGAGATCTGTATTTTTGTGTAAAGTTGGATTTGAATGATTGCGAGATCTCAGTGGTCATCCAACTTAAGTGTCTTAGTAAAAATGCAGAATGTAATAAATAGACTGGCGGTCGCATTATTAGAGCAGTGTAAGGTTAGGATTTGCATCCGGAAAGAGTTTCCCATTGTTCAAGATTTAAATTCAATATTTTTATTATGGTAGACACATCTTACAGTTCTAAGAAAGGTTCCAGAATCTTCAGTATATACGATTTCGGGACATCTAAAGTTGACAAGCAAATTCCAAGATGTTATTCAGTTAAGTTAAATTTCAATAAATTAACTGAAAATCAAACACTATGATGACACAAATATTCAGGAGACGATGATGATCTGCATAGAACTTAAAGAAAAATAACGATGGAAAATAGTTTCCTTTTAAGAGCGTGCGTTCTGTTTTGTTGATGGGTGTGTAGAAACGCAAAGACAAGGAAAACCCGCAATGCGCGACCAAGCGCCAGTCAATAAGCGAATGTGACGATACTATTTAACAGCGAATGGAAAAAAAAAAAAGTGTAACAAGATGCTTTAGCACGACGAAAAATTTTAAAACGCGTCCCCTGTAAAATAAAAATTTGACTTATGCAAGAATGATAATATTCTAAAATGAAATGAATTTTAACACGGAAAAACTAAAAAACCAGACGTAGAATAATGGAATTTTTATATGAAGGGAGTAAATAAAAGTATTTTAATGTGGAAATAAGTAAATTAAAGAAAAAAAATAATATATTATACGTATGTACACCAGATACCCTTTCAAAAACATTCAATTAATAAAAGCAAGTCTCAAGCTATGCTTACGCTTCTATAGCAATTGCTTAACAAATTATTTAAATTAAGGAATTCTGAAATGTATTATTACTCTTTACTTTTTGCTATTTGTTAGAAGGTTCATAATTTAATCCTATTTTCAAGCATAATTAGCTTGACGCAACATGGCCCTATCATCAAAACATAATTATAAAATGTTATAATTTTTCTTTCCTGCTTACCTGCTTTTCCTCGGTTTCAATTTCTTATAATTTTCAAAATTATGATGAAATTCTAGTAAGTAATTCATTTAAACTGTGGTAACTTCTACAATTTGGAAAACTTCTTGGAAGTTTTTTCCAAGAACCCGTTGGAAAACTTCTACAATTTCTGTAGTAGCGCTATGTGAAAAGTTTTTAACTATCAGTGATATCCGTTTCAATTGAATTTTAATGATGTTATGCCTTTTTTAATTAAAAATAAATAAATAAACGAAACACATAATTTTGGTATACGGTCAACTCTGTGAAATCCGCACACTTAGGGACCGAGGGTTTTGCGGATTATACATTTTAGCCGATTATAGATCATCCCTTTGTGTACATTTCATTTATTTAAAGTCTGACTATAAATTAAGAACAACTGTATAAAAATTACAATTACAATGTAAAAGAAAAACATAATACAACATTAATTTAATATATCTAATTACAAAGATAAAATTTAGACTACAAATTTTACTGATTATTCATTATTTTAAAGATTGACACAACCCAATGGTAGTTTCACTTTTGGCTTGTTATCAATATTTTTTTTTTTCTGTAGTCTATGAACACTCATTACTTCTTGCTCCAAGATAAAATTATGTTACTCAAGGCAGTTTAAATATTTAAATACAATTTATATTTAAATATTTATTCCTTGGAAAATTGATAACCGAAAAAAGAAATACAGTAAACTCCGTCTAAGGCGGAATCGATCGGGACCGAAGAAATTTTCCGCCGTTGACAATATTCCGCCTTATGCAAAATACTCCCCACCGGAAAAATAAAAAAATTAAAAAAATGCGCAAATTGTATATTTTTTTATGATCGCAACCTTTAATATCAATCTTTAAGATTTTAATGAAATTATACTTTTTATTAAATTTATTGTCTTTAATAATCTTGAAAAACATTATTTGAAAACTGAAATAAATGGTATCGATATGAAATTACTTCAGTTCTAGAATTTAATGAAAAACATTAACAATTACAAACCTCAATTTTAACGAAGTAGTTTAGAGACTCTGAAAATAATCTTTTATCAATTCTTTTTCTTTTCATTCGGTTTACCAAGCATTCTTCAGTAACACATTGCAAGTCACATTGTGTTACTGATTTTTATGGTTAAATTATCATTTAAAAATATTTAATCATAAAGTTAAATAAGGTTCTTGAATTAACTCTATTACAAAATTTATCAAAATGTTCGAAAGTATTTTATGTACATAATCAGTTTTAAAGTTTCATAAATTAAATGCGTTTATAGTTTTAAAAGATAATTTTTTTTCCGCCGTATGCAAAAGTTTGGGTTCGGTGGGACTTTATAAACCTTTCCGTTTCCGCGTTAGGCAGATTCCGGCTTAGGCAGCATGAATTAATGTTATTTGCTATGGGTTCGCCGGGACTAGGAAAATCTTCCGTGTTATGACAGATTTCCGGCTTATACAGAGTCCGCCTTAGACAGAATTTACTGTATACCAAATTTAGCTTTATGAGTTTAACTGCTAATGACGATTTTCATTGTTTACATTCCAACGTGTAGTGCGGATAACAGGCTTTTGCGGATTATACATCGGCAGATTTCGCAGAGTTGACTGTATTCTGAATGCTTTGAACTAACATTAATCTCTGAAATCATGATTTTTTTTCTACTATTAGTTCACTCTCTCCCTATATTTATTTATTTATATATCTTGTTCAAATTCTCAATCGTTAATAAAATACTTATTATTCATCCTATCAAGTTGAAATAAATTTTTTTAAACTTGTTGTGGATGACAATTGGTGTTAATACAGATTTTTTCAAATATTAATTCATTAATTAAATTTTAATTAATTAATTATAATTTTATATGGGAGACAAAATGGCGGCCATTGGTTATTGAACAGCATTTAATACATCTTCATGTCTATAAGGGGGTCACCATAGGGGGGGGGCTGTTCTGTCGCTAAATACCGTCAAGTTTGTCGCCAACTTGGCGATATATCGCCAAATTTGGCGACCAAAATGAGTCGCCAAATGTGACGCCAACTTGGCGATATCTCTAATATTTCGCCAAATTCCCATAGACATCCATTGTAAACCTACTTGCTTATAGAAAATCAACAAATTGAGATATTTTAATGCAACAAAAACTAATATTAGCTTAAGGGATTCTATTACATTTTTCTTTGATGACCTAAGTAGGAATTGACTTTAAAAACAAAATTTTTATATTACTTGTTCTTTTCATGAGATTACATTTAAGAATTAAAGGCGCTTTCACCTGCGATCAGTTTTCGTAATTGCTAGGTTCATCTACCACCACTAAAACCTGGTAAGGCAACCATATCGTCTTGTATTGTTGTCGAGATTATGCTGTAACTTTTATTTTCAAAGTGAAAATGAAGAAAATTTAATAATGCTTTTTAGTGGTATATATCTCTTTATCGGGACAGCTTTGCATCGTTGCTAAACATAAAAATTCACTGTCACCCATCCGTGGGTTATAATTTTTTTACTTATCTTTAACACGTTGAGTGCCACGTCAGTCACCGGTGGCTGACAGTTAATAGATTGTGTAACGGGAATCTTATTTCGTGGCCCAAACGGAAAGACAGACAAAATAGACTTGGCATTCAACGTGTTAACAGCGTTAAGGCTGTTCTCAACTGCTCTGCTCAACAAGCGCAAAACGTTTTGACACATTTACAATTTTATTTTTTAACGGAAAGATATAAAATTGGAAAGCCTGACTATGGAAGCGATTTGGAATAGAATTGTGTTTTCCATTTTTTTAATCAATAAATTACCTATTGAGTTATGAGCAATTTTGATCATGTGACAAACACGTTTTTCATCTTTTCTTGAGTGGTTATTCTTCTTTCGTGCGGAAATTCGGTTCAAAACGCCCACTTTGATACTATTTTCTGAAAGGTCTATTGCGTTCGCAAAAAAAAAAAAAATAAATAAATAAAAAATAAAAAATAAAACGGAAAAAACAGCTCGATTACATAGTTTCTGAGCAACAACACCTGCTGGTTTCATGCATTTCCGAACAAAAATAAATTAAAACTTATGTCATAAAGTTACCCTTTTGGATTTGAGAACAGCCTTACTATGAATTTATTTTGAGTAAATTTTAAAGAGTTATTGAAATGAAGTATTAAATAAAAACTAGTTCAATCATTTTAAATTAGAAAGTATGCTTTTTAAACTATGCATAACACATGAATTTTCTTCCTTGTTTATGATTCAATGGTTACTCTAATGATAACATTACATTCAATTATAACGACTGTTTGCGTATCTATATACATATAATTAACATTTTTTATTTGCATTCCCTCATTGTAAACAATAGTTATAGTTTCGAATTTCCATTTTGTATGACAGCAGAGACAATCACAACAGTGAATCTAAAAATAGACATGTTTACTTGAAGATAAAATAATTCGACTACGTATCCTTACTTATTGTGTTTACGCATAACCATCAAGTGGTCACTTTCTCTTTTCCCCATTCATAACTAACAAAGATAAACTCAGGGTACAGGTATAGTATTAGCTTCTCTTTTTCCTGTTTTCATGGACATTTAGTTACAATGAACTGATCAGACAATATTCTTTTTTGAAAAGCAAACTCTTTTTTTCCATCGTCATTTTGTAGCTGAATCTTTTGTTAAAAGTATTAGCAGGAAATAATATAGTGGATAGCTTTTGTGCTTTTGTTCAATGACTTTTTTATTTAACTGTAAGTTGGCTTCTGTAGTAGTTTTCGCTTTTGTCGTTTATTTTAAATGGCGCATAGTGTTGAGAAATACGCGCTCATTGTGATCCTGAATTAGTTTGATGTTTCGTTGACGAGACTGAATAAACAGTTCTTTAAAATCAGTTGCGATATAATTATGCAATATCATATACTTTATTAATATCATAACATAGTCAAATTCTTACACATGCTCTGATCTGCAGAGAACAGAATACAGCCGGTATATATATGCAGACGCAGAAAAATTCTATTAGCAAAATGATGGAATGACTGACAGGCACCCGAATTTCTTAGAAAATAGAAACTTGTTTTCTAAACTTTCAATACAGAAGCAAAATTTTATTAAAATGTTCTTGGCGCCGTTTGTCAATTTGGAATTAAAAATAGGTGGTTACGCCGTGTTACCACCACCCTTGAAAGGGTTAAAGGGCCCGTCACAAGTCCTGTTATTTTACAATCTTTAAGAAGCTACTTCAGTCACGCGAAAAGACTCGCTCGCTTACGCTAATCCACTGGAAATTTTCTTAAAGATATCTCGTTTGCATTTCTATATTTTTAATTTTGTTTTTGTTTTTGTTTTTGCATTGGATAGCTGAGATCGATCTGTACAAAGTCCGTTTTTTACTTTTCCGATTTTGTTTGCAGATTTTTTTTTTTTTTTTTTTTTTTTTTTTTTTTATGAGTATGCTTTTCCATTCAAAACCGGTTCCGAAAATGAATGTGTCCTCATTAAAAATACCTGTAAACAAAATTGAAAAAGTGAAAAACGGTCTTTGTACAAATCAATCTCGGCTATCCACTTAAAAAAAAATCATTTAAAAATAGTGAAATGCAAACGAGATATCTTTAAAAAAAATTCTTCCATAGGATTAGCATTAGCGAGCGGGTCTTTTCGCATTACTGAAGTAGCCTCTTAACTTAACTAGATTTTTCTATGCAAAAATGGAATTTTCTAATCAATTTTTTTACTCACTTCCTGATTGGCTAGAAATACAAAAATTATGTACAAAGATGTATTTTTGATGACTATACAACATTTTAACATTTTAAAAACTTAATTATAAATTAATAATAATTTAAGGCATTTTTCCGGTAGCCCGTCACACGGATAAATCGCCAAATACTCTTTATGGTTATAACTGTATCCGAGTTAGAACAACAATAAATTAAATTAGTCGCCAAATCATGCTAGGGAAAAAAAAAAACTGTTGCAACAATGAAATATTTTAGTGGAAAATATAAATAACAGATAAAGAATAATATACATTTTAAAAAATACGCTTTAATCAAACATTAGTTTCATTAGTTTTAAATGAAATGTATATTTTTAACTTGTAGCATCCTTTTTTTTTTTTTTTTTTTTTTTTTTTTTTTAGTCGCCTTTTAATTAAAACAGTGGTCTTTTTAAAGTTGATATTGTATATTTCACATTTCTGACTTTCCAAATTACTCTTCTGCAAGAATAACGTCTGTAGTTGTCACCGAATTTTAAATACCGTCAGTCATTTTAGGATACCTTGTACATTGACTTTTAGGGTGCAATGTAACAAACATACTCAATTTTATCTCTTTGTTTTTTAGAGCTGTCCCCCCGAGGAGACCTACACAGTCCGGCGTGTGTCGAGAATGGACGCTCCTACACCCGCACCAGAACCTGCGGCCAGCAGAACGGCCAGTAACGCCAGTGCAGGGGCTCGCTCTCTTTCCATGAATTCGGTGAGCAGCGAGGGATCGGCCGAGAGTCACGTGGTCGAACAAGAAGACATCATCGTCTTAACCCATGATGTCAGAAGTTTTAAAGAAGCTCTTGGCAAGCTCAGGAGAATATTCCATCCTGAAAGAGGTGAGTGCATAAAATTGCTCAGAACCAGAACCGTTCTCAGCGAAAGGGAGGCCAAGTGCAAGAAAATTTTGCGAAGACCTTCACTGACAAGTTATTTACTCCACCCCCTCCCCTACGTACAACGTAACTATCTTACGTAGGATTTAGCAAGATCAGCGTCACAAAAGTATGCCAAAAACCACCCACTGGTCATCAAAATTTGCTTATTACTATAGATCGACCGATAATTCGGTTTCGTTTTCGTTTTCGGCCCAAATACAGAATTTCGACGAAAATTCGTTTTCGGTGAGAATGCTGCCAAATATTCGGGCGGTCCGAAACTATCTGTAATCCACAAATCTCGTTTCTTCTTTCGGAAATTTTCAACATGACTTATTGATTTGAGCTGTATCGGCTCAAATGAGACGCTCTTTTTTTATTACTGTAAGCTTAACTGTTTATAATTATCAGCAATGGCTGACTCAAGAAGTGAATGCAAATTATAAAGCAAGTAATGCATGTACGACTAAACTTCGAAGACGCTTTTCACGTACTCATTATTGGGACCGGGAAAGCAAAATTTAACTAAAAAATCGATTTTTACTTTTTTTATATCATTAAATAGTTTAAACTTTTATCATTCCAATTATGTGTCACACATGTTTATATATAAAATAAATAAGTGTTGAAATTAATCATTCTTTCTAAGGGTACTTCAAAACTTAATGGCCATTTAAATCTTTAATTGACTTTGTCTGAAAACTTGCATTTTTCATGTTTATGTTCCTTTTTTTCAATATCTATTAAACTTAAGAACTCGCATTTTTATTTAATACTTATATAATGATATATTGTGTGCTTTAACACAGGGATTTAATGATTTGTTGAGAATTATTTATTTTAAGCAGTGAAATCTTACCAAAAATGCTAATTTAAAATGACTTTCAATAATTAATTAATAATTAATTTTGAGTTTCACTTAGAAAGAAAATGGTCTGTTAAAATACGTAAATCATGTTATTTTAACTACTCTAAAAAAATCTAGACCTCTATCTTTCACCATTTCTGAGAAAAAGATACATAAAGTGGGTGAATTTAACATGGCGGAGATAGGGCTTTTCCGGTCCCCTTAAAAGCTGAATACTTACCAGTAACAGAAAAGTTTTAGCTTGAAGCCGCAGAAGTGTTTCGAATAGAGTAGGTGGGGGTAAAGATACGCACTTTCCATACATTTTGATTTTTAACGCACACATTGGTCTAAACTTATGTAATGAGTTATTAAATTGTTAGATTAGAAACTTAGGCAAGTGCCACATCAATCGACATTCTGTCAAATTATAATTCTGTGAGAAATTGCAATTTTTAAAAAACATTGCTCTGCGTATCTTTGCCTCATCGGTTGGGGTAACAGTACGCAGTGGTGGGGCAAAGATACGCAGTGCGTATTATTGCCCCATTTCATATAAAACGAATGAGTTATGCAAAAGCATTAGTAAATTTCACTAGTATTTATAGTTAAACTGAAAATTGTAAGTTAAACCATAAAAAAAAAAACAGCGGTCTATGAGTTCGCAAAAAGCAGTTAACCTCTAACCACTGTGACGAAAATTGTTGCATAAATACTATGAGCGGTCTCAAAGACTGCTTGATCGTAGAATGAATAAAAGGGTTGACTGACTCATAAGATACTGTTTTTGCGCTAAACTTTATGCAAAAGCCTATGATAATAAAAATTCTCCTCATTTAGAAGTCTTTAGCGATACTACTAAGTTTCCAAACGAATCAAAATTAAACTAACATCAATAGTTGAAAATTACAAATTAAGCTATGAAAACTGAATATATAGCAGCGGTCTGTGAGATTGTTAATAGGAGTTAAGGGTTAAGACTTAAAACAAAATCGTTTTATGAAACAAGAATATTAATTTTTAAAAGTAGGTAAGGTAGATTAGATACCTACGTTCTATATTTAAAAAAAACTTAACTAGAAAAAGGAAAAGGTAGTTAACTAGCTTATATTAGTTAAGTAGCTACTATATTTTATACAATACCAAATTAAAAAAAAAAATATTTCCACAACGTAGTCAGAAAATAATTGTGAAAAGCTTTGCATCTAGCTAAAAGATAGGGCAAAGCCCCGCATCTTAAACTTGTGCGTATCTTTGCCCCAAGACGGATGCGTACTTTTACCCCATTCTACAATATTTTATTTAACCGGCTACCTACAAGTTTAAACAAATGCGATCCAGGTAAACTATACGGCATTTAGAAGCTATAGAGCTTCCGTTCTCCACTGAATTTTTGGATTTGTAAAAATTCGAAGTACTGTCAGCTAAACAATAAAGTGAAAATTTAAAAATATTGGATCAAAATTCGAAAATTTAAGCTTACCTCATTTTCTTAGCACGGAGTGCTACTTTTTTTACAAGGTTTGAACACACAACTACTACACTTGAGTCCAAACTACCACCTAGCAGTCATGATTGTAGAAATGTTTCTTCATATTAAATCAGCCAATTCGTATCTTTGTCCCGTGCGTATCTTTACCCCAACCTACTCTCTACTCTTTAAGAAAGTTCTAGTATAACAGATGATCATTTACAAAAATCATTTTAAAAGATAAATCGAGATAATCATTTTTTAATTAGATGAAATTCGTATAATTAGGGAATAATTCATGTATCGTTGAATTAATTACATTTTATTTTATATGAAAATAAAAAGTTTTGGTCAGAGGCACAGAGAGCCAACTTGGGCCACACGCATAATTGAATATTAAATAATAATTATGTATATTTATGTATGTATTAATTACGTAAAATTTGTTTTGGAAATTTTCGTCTTCGGCCGAAAATAGGAAGATTACCGAAATTTGGTTTCGGCCTTAAAAACCTGTTTCGGTTGATCCTTACTTAGTCAACAAATTTTAACTTTTTTTCTGTATCTGGCTCTCGTAAATGGATGCATTTAACTAATTTTAGAGTGCTGAATTCAGTGGAATAATCAGATTCTCTCAAACACGTCACTCTTATTAGACAGGACAGTTACATAAGTACAAAAGTAAAATATTTGACACAAACTGACCCGTTTGAAATGATCAGTAAAAATGTTTTCTTGATTACTTAACACAAACAATGAACTAATACGAGCACGAAACTGTTGCATAAAAGGCCATATATAAATATTAAAAATGTAATTTTTCTAAACAGCATGATGACTTTCTTGATGACAGTGCTGAGTTTTGATAATTATTTATACAGCAGAATGCATCCAAATAAAGGTTTTAACCAAGATAGTCAATCCCTTCCTTATTATTTGACCACAAAATGTAAATTATAATTTACATATTCCTCAAGTATTTTCCATGTATGTAAAAATTAAATTCTAAAATTTTGCAAAACCCTTACGTGATAGAAAAGTTTCAATAGCAGATTTGGATTCTATATACCCGATTCGCTACTCTCAGTTAAATCTGGAGAGCCTCCGCTATCAAAATAATCATCCGTATGCTTATTTACGATTCGAGTGTACTCTTCTTCTGTTAACAGTTTCTTTCTCTTAGACATCGCAATCTTAGCTATATTCTCTTAACCAGCGCAAAACACTTTCGTCTACTAGCTAAAGAAAGATGCAAACAAAATAAAAACTGGAATTTCTCAAGCAATTGCAGCAACCCTTATAGTCCAGCTCCAGACAATAGAGACCGTATTGGGACTCCACCTAGCAAAATTCATGGTAGTTCTGGAAAAGGGCTTACGATTTGTGTTTTGGGTCGCTGAATCCGAATTTTTAACTTCCGTAAAAATTCAGAAAGTAGACAAAATTTGCAAAAAATTAGATATATGACATTATGGCGTAGGATGAATAGGGAGGGGGGATCTGCCTCGGAACATGCGCCGCGGTGCTGCGTGGACTAAGTTGCGCTATTTCACTTAACCAGTCACATCTTTTACATTCGCCCTCCCGTCTCTCCTTATAGGAACTTTTCCTATAAGGTTTACTTTAAGTTTTTGGGGTTTCTGAATCCGAGTTGTTTTTAAATAAATTTTTTATTGTTTTAGGGGAAAAGTATGTAGAAATTTAGAAAGTAGACAAGATGTGCAACAAATGGATATATGACATTATGACGTAGGATGAACGGGGAGGGGGAGGGCTGCCTCTGAACATGCGCTGCGGCGCTAAGTGCACTAAGTTATGCAAGTCCAGGCAATAGGAGATTTTACCTGGCAAAATTAATACTAGTTCTGGATTTCCACTCACTTTATGTTTTTTGGGTTGCTGAATCCAAATTTGTAACTTCCCACCGAAATTTCGCCTGGCAACCCCCCCCCAAAAAATTGATTTTTTGAAAAAATTTGGTTTTTGAGAACAGCTTGCGGGGAATGTTCCGAGGCAGACCCCCCCCCCCTCTCCCCGTTTATCCTACGTGATAATGTCATCTATCCTATTTGTTGCAAATTTTGTCTACTTTCTGAATTTCTACATACTTTTCCCCTAAAACACTAAAAATTTAATTTAAAAACAACTATTTTGGGGGGAAGTTAAAAATTCGGATTCAGCGACCCAAAAAACTTAAAGTAAACCTTATAGGGAAAGTTCGGAGGGGAGGCGGGAGGGCGAGTGTAAACGATGTGAGGGGTTAAGTGAAATTGCGCAACTTAGTCTACGCAGCACCACGGCGCATGTTCCGAGGCAGATCCCCCCATCCCCATTCACCCTACGTCATAATAGATACTTTTCCCCTAAAACAATAAAAAAAATTGATTTTTTTTTTAAATCTTTTTGGGGGGGGGGCATTTTACCAAAATTTGGGGGGGGGGGTTGCCGGGGGAAATTTTAGTGGAAAGTTACAAATTCGGATTCAGCGACCCAAAACACATAAAGTAAACCGATTTCCAGAACTACCATTAATTTTGCCAGGTAAAATCCCCTATTGCCTGGACTATTATCTGCCCCCCAAAGAAAGAAAAAGTATATTTCGAAGCCTCTGAAACCTTCCGATAATTATATCACGTGTTGACTCTGCTGACCTTCAGCTGAGTTTTGTTTACGTCACATCTACTCCTCTTGCATCGGAACAAACTATAAGAATCGGAAATCATTCTACAGACACAAGATCAATAACCTAAAGGTTCGAATAAGTTGACTGTAGTGGACATGAAGCTCCATCTTTTGATTAAAAAAAAAAATACAAATTTAATGTGTATAATTGAAAATGCAAATGTGATACACCCGTCTAGCAGATCGAAATAAACAGCCATTCAGCCGTGCATCATCCGGCTACTAGTAACGTTTACAGCTGATGCATATAAGACACACCCGTCATGGAAAATAGCCCTGTCGGCGAAGGCACTCACGAGCTAATTCTAATCCTATGTGGAAGGATTTTTCTAATATCTCGTTTGCATTTCGACATTTTTAAATAAATTTTTTTTGCATTGGATAGCCGAGATCTGTCTCTACATCGCACCTTTTCTGCTTTTCCGATTTTGGTTGCAGATATTTTTTAGAATGAGACTTTCATTTTCAGAACCGGTTTTGAAAGTGAAAGTAACTTTATAAAAAATATCTGCGACCAAAATCGAAAAAGTAAAATAGGTGCGATGTAGAGACGGACCTCGGCTATCCAATGCAAAAAAGAAAAAAAAAATGTCTAAATACAAACGAGATATTAGATAAATCCCTCCCCATAGGATTAGCATTAGCTCGTGAGTGTTTTCGCCGGCAGGGACAGGAGTCTTAAGCATCATTCCGTTGCGAAAAGGTTAAGAGGCTACTTCAGTCAAACGAAAAGACCCATTCGTCAAGGCTAATCCTATGGAAGAAATTTATAAAGATATCTCGGTCGCATTTCAATATTTTAAAATGATTTCTTTTGCATTGAATAGTTGAGATCTATGTGTACAAAGGCCGTTGTTTATTTTTTCGATTTTGCTTACAGGTATTTCTTATGAGGACACTTTCATTTTCGGAACCGGTTTCGAAAGTAAAAGCATCCTCATAAAAAATATCTTCAATCAAAATCGAAAAAGTAAAAAACGGCATCCATACAGATCGATCTCAACTATTCAATGCAAAAGAAATCATTTAAAAATATTGAAATGCGACCGAGATATCTTTATAAATTTCTTCCATAGGATTAGCATTAGTGAATGCGTCTTTTCATTTGACTGAAGCAGCCTCTTAAGGCAGGGTTGCAAAAAAGCCGGCTAAAATTAAAAAAAACCAGGCCGGTGGCTTTTATTGGTTTTAACCGGCTTTTTTTGGCCAAAATTGGCTTTTTTGGCCATAATTGGCCTTTATACAATAAAACATTGTAATTATAAACTACACATTTTAAAGTGTTTTTAATTAGTTTTAATGACATTTAATTGATTTACAGTTTAATAAGTAACCCAATTTCTCAATAATGAGGACATTAATACTGGAATAAAACTTAGATGATTTTGCCAGTGATTTGTATTCAGAATTGCAAATATGTCAGCTAAATTTTAAAAGGGCCATGCCAACTGCCAATTTTTTCATTTTTACTGCTTTATAAAATTAAAGAGGACAATGGTTACTTAGTTATATGTTTTATTACTTAATTTTAAGAGCTATTAATATACAAGTCTTATTTTATTTCTAGCAAACATTTAAAATTATACGTAGTCATATTAATAAAAACACCACAATTTCTCACTATTAAAAACATCATGAATAGCATATGCATGAATATGCATAGCAACAAGCTTTACAAAATTTTATTTTGAGAAAAAAAATTTTTTCTTGTTTAAATGCTCCATTTTTTATACACTTATGTACCACTCTCCTCAAATAAAACATCTTTTCTAATTCCTCGTTTCCATTTTGATGTGTTACATTTTGTCATTAAGGCTGTTAAATCCAAAAGGGCAACTTTCTGACATAAGTTTTAATTTATTTTTGTCCAGAAATGCATGAAACTAGCAGATGTTGTTGTTCAGAAACTATGTAATTGCACTGTTTTTTCTGGGTTTTATTGCAAACGCTACAGATTTTTCAGAAAATAGTGTCAAAGTGAGTGTTTTTAACCGAATTTCCGCACAAAAGAAGAAACCACTCAGAAAAGGGTGAAGAAACATGTTTGTCACGTGATCAAAATCTCTTTATAACTCAATAGATAATTGATGGATCAAAAAATGGAAACAGTTCGATTCCAAATCGCTTCCATGGTCAGGCTTTCGAATTTTACATCTTTCCGTTAAAAAATGAATTTGTAAATGTGTTAAAACATTTTGCGCTTGTTGAGCAGAGCAGTTAAGAACAGTTTTAATTAAATATAATCTTTAAAATATGTAGTATATGTGGAGCTATTATATAATATAGAATTTCAAAACACCAGTTCGGAGCCTAACTTATATCCTTTTCAATGTTTATATACATTTTTTTTTCAGACATAATGCGTTCACAGTTGTCTTCTAGAAGTTATAAAGACTTATTTATTTGATAAAATTTAATAGAAATCTATTATTTTTTTTAGTAGAAAATATTTATAAGTGTATTAAAAATTAATTGATCCAAATTTAAAACAAATTTACTGTAAACCAACTTCAAAAAATAAAAACTGGCTTTTTTTAAGTGGTTAAAACCGGCCGGCTTTTTTTTGGCCTGGCTAAAAGCCAGCAACCCTGTCTTAAGGGTTACCTTAAAATTGGACAAAAAATCGATTTTTCTTTTTTTAATATTAAATGAAAACCCATTTAATTGTGAATATTTTGACACCTCATTTTTACCCATTCGGTAATTATACCGCGACATATTGTAAATTTTGTTAATACACTCAGCACAATGACACACACAAATTAAAACTTTAAGTGGCTTTTTCTCCATGTTCCTATTTTCTTCACTTTCCTGTTTTAAAAATGCTAAGGCTTTTTTTTTTTTGTTTTTGAGAGAGAGATTTAAACTTTTTTGTGCATGTTCTTTATTATATATGTGATAAATCTGCACATGGAATTCACCTTCAGGTTTATTGTTATTTTTTTTTAAATGAAAGTATATGAAGATGTGTTAGATTTCATCGTTTTACATTATATATATCATTAAAAAATATTTTAAATGTAATATTCGATGTACCTAAACATCCATGCGCAGTCTTGTATAATACACATTTGAAAATCTAAAAAAAAAAAAAAAAAAAATGCGCAAAAATATCAATATTTAAAATAGAAGTAGGGATTTTTAAAAATTCAAATTTTTGATAACTTTCTAAAAACTTTAATTAAATATGCAGTTAATTTTTTTCAAAATGTACTTTTAGTTGAACATTGAAATGCAGTGAGTTCGCCATTTGAAGCATATTTTTTTTAAATAAACAAAATTGTTTTAAATGTAAACTGTCCCCTTAAAAATCCACAGAAGTCCTCCGCAAAAGCTCTCCTTTTTAGTCTAAAATACGTTGCATTCTGAAACATAGAAAAAAAAAATTAAGAGCGTTTTAAATAAATACTGTTTTAATGTTTTCTTCTTTTAACAGGAAAATAATCAGCATTACTGTAAAACACGTTTCACTGCATGGGTAGTCTTAGCGCAGGAAAATGTTAACACGCGAAACAGAATCCGATATATTCACACGCTCCACGGCTTGTAAATAACAAGACCGTAGCCATACAAATATTTTAGAGGGACACTTCGGCCCCAGAATTTTATTCTTGTCGTATTTTATATTTATTTGTTTTTTAGTAATTGAACAGAGCAGGAGTTCTCAAATTATGGTACGCGTACCAGTACTGGTACGTGCAGCTCTGGTTACTGGTACGCAAAAATTTGATACTGGTAGTGACATGAAACAAAAAATACAATATGTGAAATGAAAAAATCCCTGCCGGCCCGGCCTACAGGCAGAGGTAGATTTCGAAGTTAAGAATACTACTTTCACCAACAAAAACTAAATCATGATTAGAGATAAACCCACTTTAATAATTTTATCTTACCGCTTTTGACGAGTTTTTATTTCATTTTTATATAATAGCTGGTTTTATCAGAATCATGTTAAGGCGGTATTAAAAAAAATACATTTCCATGCTGAACAACTTGAAATTTTCCTTTTTAATAGAAAAATATAAAACTCGCTGACGTGATTTTTGAAGAGATTTATAAGCGATCTGTGTTTTTATTTTTCGTTCAATTAATTAAAACTTGATTTATAAACAATTATTTTCCCAGTAGAACAGTATTTTTGGTTTCTAACACAATCGCTTCGGTAAATTCTGTTCAAAATGTCCACTTTGACATCATATTTTGAAATATATTCTGCCTCTATCTAAAAATCGATCATTACGGTACATTATATAGTTTCTGAATAAGAGAATCTACCAATTGGATGCATTTGAGAGCAAAAAGGAATTTAAAAATGAGTCAGAAAATAAGCAGTTTGGGCAATATTTTTCGTTTCTAACTCAATCGCTTCGGGAAATTCTGTTCAAAATGCCCACTTTGACATCATTTTTTGAAATATATTCTACCTCTATCAAAAAATCGATCATTACGGTGCATTATATAGTTTCTGAATAAGAGAATCTACCAATTGGATGCGTTTGAGAGCAAAAATGAATTTAAAAATGAGTCAGAAAATAAGCGGTTTGGACAATATTTTTCGTTCCTAAAATAATCGCTTCGGAAAATTCTGTTCAAAATGCCCACTTTGACATCCTTTTTTGAAATATATTCTGCCTCTATCAAAAAATCGATCATTAAGGTACATTATATAGTTTTCGAATAAGAGATTCTACCAATTGGATGCGTTTGAGAGCAAAGATGAATTTAAAAATGAGTCAGAAAATAAGCAGTTTGGATTTGAATACACCCTTAATAAGATGATTTTTTTCTTCAACCGCTATGTATTTTTAATTTATTTTTGCTGTAAGAATTGGTCTCATTAAAACTTGTCTGTATAAATGTTATAGACAATATTAAGAAGATATATGATAAATTCATGAAGATTTTATATCTTGTGAATTGACGGAGTTATGGATTTTTTTCTTCTTCAACCCCTCTTTTTGTTTTCGTTTTTAATTTTTTTTTTGCGGTACGAATTGGTCCTATCAAAAACTTGTGAATATAAAAGTTGTAGATAATATTAAGGAGATTTATAATAAAATTAATTGGATTTGATATCTTGAGAATTGACGAAGTTATGAATTTTTTTCTCCCAAAAACCCTATTTTTGCGCCCCTTGAGCCCATTTTTAATTTTATGAAAATTCTGTGATGCATAAATGTTTGGCCCTATTTTTAGAAGTTATAAAAACTTTAAACTGATTTGATATGTATAAAAATTAAGGAGTTATGGGGGTTTTTCGGTTTTCACAAAACCCCTCCCTATTTCCATCCCCTTGGCCCGATTTTGCCCATTAACGAACTTGACCGAGATTTTATGCCCATTGATTTTATGTATCAGTTTGGAAGAGATTTGTGCAGAATTGTGGAAGTTATCGTGTCCAGAAGAAAGTGATATAGATAGATAGATAGATAGATAGATAGATAGATAAGGTTTTTTACTGGGGGTGGTTTTGGGTTCTAGGGGTCATGATCGGTGTAGATCTGCAAAATAATTTCAGAAATTCCAACATAGGAACGATCCCAATAGGTAGTATTTCATACGAAATCTACCTAAAAACAGCTCAATACCCCCTCCTCTTTTCGATTTGTCAGTTAACAGGCCTCGTAGTCTTTCCACTCTGTTATATTACTGATTTGACAGCGTTTTGCTTTCTCTTATTTTAATGCAATTTCGATTAGAATTTTAGATAAATGGAACTAATTAGATGTTTAATTGATCTTTCATCCCACCTGAAAAAAAGAAAAAGTTTTATTCTAATACTATATTGTGTGTGTGTATATAATACTTATTTCAACGAGCTTCTATCTCGTATTAATAAGCAGTATATTTTCAGAATATATGTGAATTTCTTATGTAGGTTATTCATTTATTAAATTTTCTTGAGTGTATTTTACTGTTGATATAAACGTAGTGTTCATATAACAAAAAATGGACGAACATGGTGACTTTAAATGTGTATATTATTTTAAAGTTTAACAAATCTATGTAGTATTTATGTTATCTATTTGAATAGATCTATTGATACATTTAAGAGGCTACTTCAGTCACGCGAAAAGGCCCGTTCGCTAATGCTAATCCTATGGAAGAAATTTATAAAGATATCTCGGTCGTATTTCAATATTTTAAAATGATTTTTTTGCATTGAATAGTTGAGATCGATGTGGACAAAGACCGTTGTTTACTTTTTCGATTTTGTTTACAGGTATTTTTAACGAGGACACTTTCATTTTCGGAACCGGTTTCAAAACTGAAAGTATCCTCATAAAAAATATCTGCAATCAAAATCGAAAAAGTAAAAAACGGCCTGCATACAGATCGATCTGAACTATTCAATGCAAAAGAAATCATTTAAAAATATTGAAATGCGACCGAGATATCTTTATAATTTTTTTCCATATGATTAGCATTAGCGAACGCGTCTTTCCGTTTGACTGAAGTAGCCTCTTAAATAATATTTGACATCCAAAAATTAAACACTTTATAATGAGAATACACCCTTCTCATTAGCAATACACGGGAATTAATAGAGTCACCCTACTGAATATGTATCAATTTACGCCAATAAGTAATTAAGTATTGTGCTTTTTTTTTTTTACTAAAACAATGTATTTTGATAATATACTTATTATTAAAATGTAATGATGGTGATGCTTTTTATTTGAATGTTAAAATAAATCAGTCAATCTAACTACAGTAGAGCGCCGATTATCCGAACACGTCGGGACCAATCTTAGTTCGGATAAGCAAAAGTTCGGATAAATGGACAGACAATTTAAAAGATGTTTCTGACTATACTAAGACATTCGCGCGTTATCTAAGCTTAGGACTCTGGCAGCATCAGTTAGTGCTGGCATGTTTAAAAAATATTTTTTTTTTTACATTTTTATAATTATTATTTTTTCTCTTTTTATTATTTCCTGAACTCCGATGATTAAAATTTAAGTAAAAAAGCTTTTGATTGTTCAACGAAGACATTCTTTTCAATGCTTTCATATCTCTAATTCTTATTAAAAACATTAGTTGAATAGGGTCAACATTCTTCTGCCGTTCGAGCCATTTCATAGCTGTTTCCAAACATTCAAAGGGTTCGTTATGTGATGGACTTGGTTTATTTTCAGAGCGTCCGTTTTCATTTTCTTTAATTTCTGTTTCATCTTGAATCTCATCCACAATCTCATCATCATTTAAAATCTGGTATCCAGGGTCATGTTACTTCACTATTTAACCGCTCGTTAGTTTCATTTTCTTCACAGCTTAGGATTCTTCCCATCTCTTTTATTGTTTTACATTCCTCATTTTCTGAGCCACTATCAGTTTTTTTCTTTATTTAAAATTTTATTCCAAGCCAATGGATAATTGGGAGTCCGGTTAAAAAATTTTTTGAGAGAAATAAACTGTTCGGATACCTGAAAGTTCGTTTAAAAAATAAATTGAGAGAAACAGGTTGTTCGGATAATTGTAAGTTCGGTTAATTGGAGTTCAGATAGTTGGCACTCTACTGTACCAATTTAATAATGTAATTATGCAATTAAATACAGTTAAAATCTGATCAGACAGAAGCACGAAAGACTGGAAAAATATTTCGTTTTAGGCATATTTCGTTTATAAAATGTTTTTCTGTATTAGCTTTGAATCTGTCACCTGGTGGTACGCGGAAGTATGAACTTCTATTTAGTGGTACGTCGGTTTAAAAGTTTGGGAACCCCTGGAATGGAGGCAAGTGTTAAGAGTCATTTTACCATAATATCTTTCCTGAAGACGGCTGTAGAACTCGAAACGTAGATTTTAAATGTTAGTTTATTAAAGTTCGTATTTTGTGCACCATTGAGCAAGATTGTGTGTTTAAATTACTTTAATGCAGTTTAGAATGAGTTATAGATACTTTATTTTATCTTGATACAAAGCATTATTTGTTACAGAAAACAAAAATATTTTTAAAAGGATGATTTCTTTTTCATCTGCATCTTTTCTTTCATCTTTCTCGATGTCGAAAGATTGTGGGGGAAAAGTTTCAGTTTGGAATTATTCCTTTATTTCTATTGTAAAAGCATTATAGTTGTTCATTTCCCATTTATAGAAAATACTAAAAAAAATATTTTAAACAAAAGATTTGAGTGGAGATATAAATATTGTACAATATCCCTATAAATTCAAATTTAATTAATTAATTTTAATTGGCAAAATCCTTCTAAAATGTATTAAATGATTGTGTAAATCTTGTAATGTAGTTTCACAAATCCACGAAAAAATGCTTTATGAAGTTTTCATGAATTCATAATTTGGAACATAAAGGGTTAACAAGAAAATTATCAGCATTTCTGTAAAACACATTTCACTGCATGGGTGGTCATAGCACAGGAAAATGTTAACAGCGAAACAGAATCCGATATATTCACACGCTCCACAGGTTGGAAATGACAAAACCGTAGCCCTAAAAATATTTCGGAGGAAATTTCGGGCCCAGAATTTTATTAAGCCTTTTTCATTGCAAATTAAATTATAAACTTAAATGCTTCTTCGGTGACGTGTGGACATTAGTGTTAAACAAATTAATCTTTGAAATTTTGTTCAAATATTTCCAAATTTTTTATTGCCAAAAATATTCTCCCTGTAACATATGTCGGAACAGCTAAGTTTGTGGATATTTTAAATGACTTCATTGCATTCTTCAATAATTTGGGCTAAACAACTCTGACGATCTGTTATCAAGCTGTTGTAGACATTTACAGTCGAACCCCGATTTAACAAATGATTCGGGGCGGACTAGCAACGTTGTTCATTATATGTTCGTTATATTCGCTAAATGGGGCATTCTCACAATCTTTTGACTTTTGGGGGAAAATTCTGGCGAAATTAAACTTGCTAAAATAACATTTTAATCTGATAGACGAATGCCTTAATGATTCAAAATAAAGAAAAAATGGTCAGCAGCGAAAATTTTTTTTATTTAAGTGAGGTTTAAGTTAAACTTGCGAGTTTAATTTTCCTTACCATTTTACCCCTATAACTTTTTATTTTCTTCTAAATTTTTACTTATAATGAATTTGCATAGTACCCACAGGGCATTCAAATAAGAAATAATACAAATGTCGTACTTTTAATACAGAATTTTTGTATAACATTGTCTTAAAGGGGTGTTAAAGAAGGCACGGTAAGGTAAAAAAAGGGATGAAATGGTAAAAAAATGGACGGTAAGGATGGAACGGTAAGGAAAATTACCACCTATTTTTAGGAAAATCATGTTAAGACTAAGTGATAGCCACAATGTTCATTGATTTTTAGAAAAAGTTGTTAACATTGGATTAATTTTTTTTTTTCATTTACCTCGAAAAGTGCAGGAATAAACCTTGGGGACGGTAAGACTAAAGCCGCGATGCTTGAAATTGATATTTAAATGCTGATTTATATTCAGCAGTAAATTTCCTGTCAAAGAATTTTAGACATTCTTTCTCTAGCATACTTCTGTATGAGAAAAACTTGAAAAAGATTCTGTCGCTGCATCTGAAGTGATTTTCTGTATAATTTTAGAAGAGGGATCGTAAGGAATCTAAAACCCAGGGACAGAATTCAAAAAATAATATCAACCGTAAAAATGTGTGCAGGATTATTTTTTGCTACATATTTATATAAAACAATTGTCCCAGTTTCGGAAAAAAATTACATCGAATTACTTTTATTGAAAAAATTTTATACAGACAGCTCCAAACTTAATCAGGGACACGGGATGAGTTTTCTTGGTGTTTGGACCCCCAACATCGTCCAAAACTAATTTATCGCGTTAATATTGTTATGCAATCATGCAATGAGATGTTCCCCAGTATATGAAATTTAAAAAAAACACACACACACACAAAAAAAATTAAATAAACTAATGGCTCGGCAACTAATGGCTCAAATTCTATATTTCTGGTATCAATTTGAAGCTATTTGTACTAATAATTCACATATGATATCAAAACAATAGGTAAATTTTCATTTTAATACTTTTTATTACATGCAAACTGAAAATATCACACTCAAAAAATGGCTTATTGAAATGGGCCATTAAAAAAATGGAACGTCATTAATTTTTCTGAAACTTGGCACACTCCATGTGTGTGCTTTAAATTTAAAAAAAATAAGAGGTAAATTTTTTTTTATTTAAATAAATGGCTTTTTACACATAGGACGTCACTTACCAAACTGTGTCCAAAAGAACAGGTAAGTATCCCTGATTTAAGAAACAATGGCCAAAACTAAATGTTTCCAACATCTGAATTAATATAAAGCTATAATAAAACCTCATTTATTCGTTTTTCGTACTGTTTTTTTTTTTATGTGGTTCCTTTTGTATTTCCTTTATTAAGTAAAATTTCTGGTATTTTATTTCTTATTTAACTTTAAAAAAAAAAAAACAGAAGATTATTAGCTATGTATTATGTGCCAAAAGAAATTCTTTGATTTTGTTTTTATGCTTAAGGGCGGTTGGAAGTCAAATTTGTGAAAAAAGTCGTTTTTTTAATTTTTTTAATCCTTTATTTTCCCTCTTTCGAATGGTATATTACTTTTGTTTCTGCGACAACAAGAAGTTAAAAAAATTTAAGTGATTCAGTTTGCTTACATCATACATAAACATTACATACCTAAACTTTAAACACAATTTTCTCAAAACGCGGCTTTTTGAACTTTGATGTACCTTTTTATAGAAACTACCACATATTATTGTTTGCAATCTTGCCAGAATATTTCACACCTATCCCTAATCAATCTGAAGTGAACTTTTGTTACAAACATTTGTTCAATTTTTTTATAAAAAAAGTTTTTCTTTGGAAAAATGCAAGTTTTTTGTTGTTTAAAAGTGGTTTGTATTCCAGGATAATTAAAGGATATCTGTTTATAAAGTTGACTTCACTTTATTAGGAATTTTCCATATTATGTACATAACAAAATTCAAGTGAATATCTTTGGTAGTTTCTGAGAAAAAGCACATTAATTTAACATGGTAGGTATGGGGACTTCCAACTGCCCTTAAAACTGGCTACAATGCCTTGTCAGAATATCGATAAATATTCTGAAGCACAAATTCTTTTGTAACTTCACCGTATTTTTCTTGCATTTTAATTTATTTGAATTTCTTTCCAGATAAAACTGAAACGATGCGGGTGGCGGCGCACGAAAGGCTCGGCGAAGTCCTGAGGATACTGCGAAGCATACTAGAAAAATATCCACCCATACAATCGACGGAATTGTTGATGACAGCCGGTACTTTGATTCAGCAAGTGAAAGGTACAGGTTATAAGTATTCCATCAATATTACGCTAATATTCATTCATGCAGCTTTTTCAAAGAAAGTATTTCTAAAAGCATTGAATTAGCAAGAAAACATGATATTTCTTTGTTAGGGACCGTCCACAAATGATGTCACGCTTGGAGGGGGGGGGGGGTGCTCGTGAAATTGTGGCAGTTTATGACAAGGGGGTGGGAGGGGATAAGAAAAAGTGTGACATCACACATTTTGGTTAGAATAAAAACATTAAAAATTTGCAGATTAAATTTTGAAGTTATTTTGAAATTAATGTATTTTGTGTTCATAAGATTTAAAGCCAAATATATTAAATTCCATTTCAAATTCCAAAATACTGCTGTTTTCAATTGCTCTTCATCACAAAATCTTATTTCATACCCGAATAATTTTTATTGTTATGCTCACAAACGTTATTAAAACACATACTTAAAGTTTAAAAATAAAATTTGAAATATGATCTATAATGTAGTGCTTTGTTTCTTAACTGCAAGTATATGTTTATAGTATAACATAGCGTGACATGTGACAAGTGGAAGGGGGGGGGGGGGGGTATGATGAAATGTGACACTTTGTGATAAAGAGGGGGGGGGGTCAAAAATATTGAAAAAAGTCTGACATTATTTATGGACAGCCCCATATAGTGGACTTTATATTCACAATTATGCATGTTACGATGTTGCCAAGATAATGGTAAAGCTTATACAGGGTGTCCACTCTCAACGGTGTCCAATGTCTAATTCCTAAACCGTTAGTCATAGATATATAGCTCCAATTACAGAAATGTTTTAAATGAGATAAGGATGTATTTTTAAAGCGATTTGGGTCAATAAAAGCATTTCTTAAAAAAAAAAAATACGAAATTCAAATTTTTATACTGTACCCCGTTACTATAAGTTATATTCATTAAAAATATCCTATTGCTCTAAGAAGTAAGACAAAAAAAAAATCCCATTCTTCTACGCTTAAAACTGACCATAGAAAATGGCCATTGAATGACTGACCATTGAATTTGAAATTACCTGTTTAAAGTTGAAGTATCTTTTTGCTTTAAAATAGAGGTCATTCACAAATTTACTAGAAATATAAATAATAGTTGAGAGTTAAATTAACATAACGGTATACATTTGAAATCTATTTTCATTCTGACACACGAAAGTAAAATATACAACTTGCCCTGAAAATTAGTCAAAAAATAACAGAATTTTAGTTAAGTGAAAGGATGAAAAGCAACAGTCTCAATTCTTTACAAAATGAAACATATATTAAAATACAATTATTTAACCTATCTAAATATTAATTAATAAAATTAACACTATTGTAATACTTGTACGATGCGACTACTTTCAGTTAAAGTGAAGTTACACGAGAAATAAATTGAATGGGGCATTTCAAAAACCACATAACTAAAATTTTTTTCAAATATACTATTTTTTTTGTCGCAAATGCTTCCATAAAGGTAGGGCAATGTTCTGGGTAATAACCACATAAGTCAGTGTATTCCTTCCTCTTCAAACAATACCTTTTAATTTTCGTTCATTATTTAAGGCTGTTCTTAATTGCTCTACTCAACAAGCGCAAAACATTTTGACACAGTTTACAAATTCATTTCTTAACGGAAAGGAATAAAATTGGAAAGCCTGGCCATGGAAGCGATTTGGAATCAAACTGTTTTTTCTATTTTTTGATCAATCAATTACCTGTTGAGTTAGAAGCGTTTTTGATCACGTGACAGACACGTTTTTCGCCTGCTCTTGAGTGGATATTCCACTTTCGCGCGGAAATTCGGTTCAAAACGTCCACTTTGACAGCATTTTTTAAAAGATCTATTGCGTTTGCAAAAAAACGGGAAAAACAGCTCGATGACATAGTTTCTGGACAACGACACCAGCTAGTTTCATGCACTTTCGAACAAAAATAAATTAAAACTTATGTCCGAAAGTTGCCCTTTTGGATTTGAGAACAGCCTTAAACGACATAAGTCAGCGACTTAAGTGGTTTTTGCATGCAATACCAGATGACGTTGCAGCCGTAACATTCGATTTTATGCAAAATCTACCACTACCACACATACCAATACAAAACATTTTTTACTTACGGCAACTATGCGTTCATTGTTTTATAAAAGATCTTAAAAAAGGTAAATCGATATTTTACATGTATCACGAAGGCGTTGCTAACAAGGGAGCAAATGCGGTTTGTTTATATTTTGTTGCATTGTATTGAAAATAATATTACACACTTA
Organism: Maratus speciosus; assembly: GCA_963932465.1. NCBI lineage: Eukaryota > Metazoa > Arthropoda > Arachnida > Araneae > Salticidae > Maratus > Maratus speciosus. Next base: position 556,050,824 of record OZ010792.1, read on the forward strand.
TTAAGCATTTATCTGGTTTCCGATGGTTGCCCTGGCCAAAATAAAATCAACACGATATTGAGATTTGTGTTGGCTTTGACTCTCTCCAGGCGATTTGAAAGAAAATATCAGTATTTTCCTGTACGTGATCATTCATTTTGACCAAATGACCACAATTTTGGAGTCATAAAAAAAAAAAAGAAAGAAAAGAAAATGTGCGAAATTATTATCGTATCTACGTTCCAGAAGAATACATTTATTTGGTTTCAAACTCCAGTTCAACATGTACAGTCAAAGAACTGAAAAGTGAAGAAGTTTTGGACTTCAAGAAATGGTGGCCGACTTTATATAAAAACACATTTGTCAACAGAATCGTACGGGAAAAGTGCTCCAAAAGAACAAAAAAAAAAAAAAAAAAAAAAATCTCCTTCGATATACAAGAGTTTTCACTATGATTCTCATAAGAAAGGCACTATCATAGCCGAGGAATTTATAGATGGATCCGTTAACCCTTTCAGGGGCAAGGTACTTTTATTAGCAAAATACTTAAATGAGTGATTGACACCAGAATTTACAAGCAAATTTATTTCAAAATGAGCAAAAACTTTTGTTCACGTACTTAATGAAAGGAAATTTTTTATTCCAATAATCTGGTGCCAATGTGGCATTTACTGATTAAAATCAGGTGGTCCAAAAATGAACCGCCGCCCTTGAAGGGGTTAAAGATTCATTTATCTTGATGAAAAAACTTTCAACCCTGCGTCAGTTCCATCAGCCAAAGCCCATCGAAAGTGTCAATTAACATTAAAAAAATTAGACGATTTAAAACGAGTTCAGGGTAGCATTCTGGACAGCGTATGCCATTTTATCAAAACATATTTAGCTGTCCAACTGCCAATGTTGAAGATAATCCAATTGAGAATGATGAAGAATATGATTGCGCACCAAAATGATATTAAAACATAAAAAAGTTCCTGTATAAGTGTTATCTTCATTAATTTTGATTAAAAATATGACTGTTTTGTTCAAATTAAATACCACCTAACCTCGTTTCTTGCTAAAACAACATAAGTCATTAACAGTTTTTCTATTCTTCTTCTTTTTATTATTAATAGATTATAAAAATTATTCGATATTTACAAACTTGGATCCAAACCCTATAATCAGTCCAAAAACATCGGTAGAAATTTGTTTACTTGTGAATAATACAGTCTTTTGTAATTTCTAAAAAATCCTGATTCTGTGATTTATGTGGTTTTTGAAATGACCGATTCAATTCTTCTAATACCTTAAGCCTTTTGTGTACGATCCTTCGAAGCATGGCTCAACTCATCTGCTTTCAGATTACAGAAAATTATTATAAGTCATGCAATTCAAAGTTTAATAAATCGGTCAATTTTAGTGTTAGATGAATGGGACTTGTTTTTTTTCTCTTGCTTGTTAGTGCAATAGGTAATTTTTATTAAATATCCCTTATAAGACTTGGGGGACCATATAAAAATTTTAATTTCGTATTTTTTTTAAGAAATGTTTTAATTGACCCAAATCGCTTTTAAACTAATTATTTATATCATTTAAAACATTTCTGTAATTGGAACTAGTATATGTCTATGAGTAACGGTTTAGAAATTAGCCCTTGGACAGCAAAAAAGGGGCTTCAACTTTAAACAGCTATTACTCGATCAGTTTTATAATCATAGAAGAATAAAACTTTTTTTTTTTTTTTTGCCTTACTTTTTAGTGTAATAGGAAACCTTTAATAAATATCACTTATAGCTTACAGGACCGAGGGGCCGTATGAAAAATTTAATTTCGTAGCTTTTAAGAAATGTTTTTATTCATACAAACGACTTTTTAAATAATTTTTAAACCTCATTTAAAACATTTTCAATTTAATATAATATATTATTTAGAATGCCCACTAACAATACCAAAATCATATTTGTATGAAAAATAGCAATAATGCGTTCAAATAAAGTTCCGAAATGATTATAAGCTATATTTTCATGCTGTCCTCGCTTCAGGAGTTAACTGCCAAAGATCGCTATTTACAATCAGCCTTTTTGATTCTGTTCATTTCAGCGGATTAAGCACGAAATTCGATTGCATGTCTTAAAATTGTGTTTATTTATTAACCATTTGGAAAAATGGTTATTGTCCTCGTCAGGGTAGGAAATCAAAAGCATATCTGAAGTTTTTTATTGGTTGAATCCGCATTTTATTCTATTTCTGATAGGTCTATACAGTAATCTGTATTTCCCTTTACTTTCAACAGAGATGGATACTTCTGTTGCCACTATGACAAAAAAGTAATAAAAACTACAAAAAAAAATAATAACTCAGAAACAAATTGGGATACAGCTTTCAAACAAATTGCATTTAAAAGTACATTTTGTTCTCTATACGACGGTGTAAAAAGTAATATTGTGGGACGTTTAGAAGTTTAAGAATGAAATTTCATTTAAAATGGGTCGTCAGATTTCCAAGAAATCTGACGATGAAAAAGCCTTTTCCCGAACAGTCAATGAAATGCTTGGATAATACGTAAGTTCCAGGTGGCTAATACGTAAGTTTCAGGTGGAGAATACGTAGAAGTCGCAGGCGATTTTCGTCGCTTGCAATGTTTGCGTGCAATAACACTATTAATGTTTAATTCATGGCGTACGTCGATTTTTTATGTCTTAAATTTTAGTCTTTGCAAAAATCATTTTCCAAATGGTCGTTGTAATTTGTTAAATTGCATTTTTTTTTTAATTCTATTTATTGTTTGATGAACGTTTTAATTTCGTTATGCAATAGAAGCTGGCAATAAATGATGAGCTATTTGTACTAATTTAAGTGCAAACGGGTATATCTTTCGTAATCGTCTACACGCGATAGAGATTGATTTGAAAAAAAAAAAATCATGTTTGAAAACTATTTAAAAAACAATAAAAATTGCATAAATGGCGATACAGTTTTCAAACAAATTGTGATATAGTTTTCAAACAAATTACATTTGAAAGTACATTTTTTCCCCTATTCGAAGGTGTAAAAATTAAAAATATACGGTATTTAGAAGTTTAAAAAATTGCAATAAAAATTAATAAAAGTCAAATTGAATCGTCTACTGTTGCCATCGACAAAATGACGTCAGCGTTACGCACGGACACGTTTATCCTTTATATTATAGATAAACAGAATGTTTGTTTCTTACTAATCGAATGTTTTACTAAATGTTATTTTTTTTTTAAATAATGAAACTGATTTTTATTTCTTTTTTTCTTTCTGAATGTTAGGTTATAATTATGAAGATGAAAAATCGGATCCTTCGAATTTCTTCGATGCTATTGACCAGCTGGCTCTGGCTTTTAGTAGCAGGTAAGTCCACCTCAATCTTCATATTGTCAGTTTGTCCAATCAGTCGACATGACTGTTCTGAACTCTAAATACTAAGTCAATCCGACCCAGATCAGACCCAAAGTAAAAGAAAATAGAAATGAAATCGATTCGCAAAGGAAAAAATGAGCTCCAACCCAGGTAAAAGGTGTTACCCGACTCGATGCAGGATCTAATCCGCTTTAAGAGGCTACTTCAGGCACGCGAAAAGACCCGTTCGCTAACGCTAATCCTATGGAAGAAATTTATAAAGATATCTCGGTCGCATTTCAATATTTTAAAATGATTTTTTTTTTTTTTTTTTTTTTTTGCATTGAATAGTTGAGATCGATCTGTACAAAGACCGTTGTTTACTTTTTCGATTTTCTTTACAGGTATTTTTAATGAGGACACTTTCATTTTCGGAATCGGTTTCGAAACTGAAAGCATCCTCATAAAAAAAAAAAATCTGCTATCAAAATCGAAAAAGGAAAAAACGACCGGCATACAGATCGATCTAAACTATTCAATGCAAAAAAAAAAAAATATTTAAAAATATCTTTATAAATTTCTTCCATAGGATTAGCATTAGCGAACACGTCTTTCTGTTTGACTGAAGTAGCCGCTTAATATTCTATGTGCACAATTGTAGTATAGATGAAGTATTCTTCTTTTCATAGCTCTCCTTTTCTGATTTTTTTTTTTTTTTAATTTTTATATTCCAGATGTTTCTTTCCCGTGTACTTTATTGATATATATGGCCTTAAATCACGTAGGTAAAAAATTTTGAGTTGCAATTTTGAGATGAAAATAATATTTCCCCGAGCGCCATGAAAATTAGATTCAGTGACTGCTCGATTACCATTGAATTTCTTTCTGTAGGAATCCGAAAAACGGGTTCGATTTCTTAAATTTCTATAAGAAAATGTAAAAGTTTTCTTTTTATGTTGTAACCCCTTAACTACGTGGCTGAAAGCATACAGGTTTTGTACGGTCTTTTAATTTCAGTGCCAGTATTTCTGTTTAGTGATATTTGACTTATTTGATTACAGATAGCGTGCGATTAAATATAAGGAAGATTACTATGTCGAATGTGAAAACGCAAACTCCAAACATATCCCGCTACATTGCCATGAACCCTGACTTATAAGTGGGGTGGTGGAGATGTTTATTACATATTACGCCCGATTATCTACGCCAGGGATGTAGACTAATGAGGTCCTCCCCTACACCCGGGTGATGTCTTAACATTTATTATGGCTTAGATGTATTATAATACCGAATCCGCCATCTTGGATTTTTTTTCTTGCATGAAAAGTCCTTTTTCGCCTAGTAGTAAATGTCGCCAATGGTTAAATATTGTTCATAGATTAATATAATATTGAAAAAAAACTGGAGTATAATAATAATTATAACTATTGATTAAAAATCAATTTTTAATTCATGCCAAGAAAAAAATTCAAGATGGCAGATGCGGGATTATAATACATCTGTTCCTTTATTATTACCATTTCATTTGTATTTCAGTAACTGATATAAATAATAAGAAAAAAAAGAGAGAGAGAGAGAGATTAATTACAGGTCTAAAAACTATTGCTGATGTTTTTTTTTTTCATACATGTGTTCCATTCTTTAAATTTAAAAGTAGGGCCTTCTTGTCCGGACCAATAATTTAATATAAAAGAAAGAAAAAGTACTGGTAAATTATTATGCCTATTTAATATTCTTGTAATTCGACATTTTCCAAACGTCTACAAAAATTCTTTCATTGCCTGTTGTATGTTAATTTGACGCAAAATAATTATATTCGTAAGTGGAAAATTTTTTAACATTTGATTAGGTACTTTTAGTTTGCCTTTTTTCTCTGCCTAACCTAAAAGCTTTATATATATATATATATATCGGCAACAAGAGAATAAATTAACAATTTATGTATTAAAATCTTGTATTTACTACTTCACTCAATAGATGGCAGCATTAGAAGTTAGTTGAAAACTTTCTTGCACCTAATTTCGGTTTATCAGTTTCTGTAAATTTTTCAGAATTTTATTAACTAAAAAAGGAAATAAATTTGAGTTATTTTTTTGTGATATAATTATTATACTTTTAAAATTATTCTTTATTATCATCATTACTTATTGTATTTTTATTCAGGATATCGCTATCCTCTAACTTGAGAAACAACATTTATGATTGCATTGCGGATACAATGAAACTGTTCCTGTACAGAATTATTCATTTTGTTACTTTTAAACACTATGTGAAAACCATGCGAATAAGTTTGACAAAATGGTATATGTTGAGTAATATCAAAATTATTAAAAGGATTATGATATTTTCGGGAATAATCATTGTTTTTTTATAAATATTTTTCATGCTCAAACAACATGGAATTTTGTTGTCTGTTTTTTTTTTTAAAGCCAATTATATATAAAAAAAAAGATAAAACAAAAATTGAATATTATGTTAGTTTTTTCTTTTCTAGTGCGCTTAAAATATATTTTTGTTATAGTTATTTTTCTCTCAAAATGCCATCTTGATGCATAGAGTTTCTCTGATATTCTTTATGTATTTAAAGGAAAGAATATTATACTGTTTGTTATTATAATAACAGACAGTATAATATTCTTTCATAAAAAAAATTAGCTTAAAAATAATAATAAAAAAAAAAAGATTCGATTATTTTCTGTAAGTGGAATTTTTCTGATTCGAAGAAATTTGTTATCAATCTTGCTGGCCCCATTAACGTTCCATTTCTTCAATCTTTATATTTTATTGTTGTTGCGTTTTGTTTTATTTGTTTGTTTGTTTTATTTTTAATGCTTATAAATATGTACCGTAGAATAAGCCTAAATAACTCTATCTTGTATCAAGTAATCTGGCGGCGTTTTAGTTGGCTGTTTAACGCAACGCTTTGTTTTTAAAGTAAATAAGTAATTAAATAAAGAACATTTTCAAATATCCCCCCACCCCCAACAAAATAAATAAATAAATAGTTGAATAAATATATTTTTCAAATATTATTTCTTGTTTTACCCCTACAGAAAAATAAAAGAAAGAAAGATATATTTATTTAGCCGAATCAGTACGAATGCTTCTGATTTGATGTGATATGAAGCAGTAAGATTTTCTTATTAAGGCAAGCAGAAGCCACACTGTATATTTGCACATTTTCTGTCTAATGGAGGGATTAGTGTTTAATGGGGAGGGGGGTGATATTCGTGTCTATACTTTAATCCGTATTTTTTTAATGGGGTTCTGAAGTATTTCATAATCTATGCGTAACGCATGATTTTCTTTCTTGTTTTCCCTTTTTAACTGATTTATTCATTGAAAAGCTATTTCAGTCACGCGAAAAGACCCGTTCGCTAATGCTAATCGTATGGAAGAAATGTATAAAGATATCTCGGTCGCATTTCAATATTTTAAAAAGATTTTTTTTTTTTTTTTTTTTTTTTTTTTGCATTGAATAGTTGAGATCGATCTGTACAAAGACCGTTGTTTACTTTTTCGATTTTGTTTACAGGTATTTTTAATGGGGACACTTTCATTTTCGGAACCGGTTTCGAAACTGAAAGCATCCTCATAAAAAAATCTGCAATCGAAATCGAAAAAGTAAAAAACAGCCGGCATACAGATCGATCTAAACTGTTCAATGCAAAAAAAAAAAAAAAAAAAAAATATTTAAAAATATTGAAATGCGACCGAGATATCATTATACATTTCTTCCATAGGATTAGCATTAGTCAACGCGTCTTGACTGAAGTAGCCTCTTAAGGCAAGCAGAAGCCAGACTGTATATTTGCACATTTTCTGTCTAATGGAGGGATTAGTGTTTAATGGGGGGGGGGTTCGTGTCTATACTTTAATCTGTATTTTTTAATGCCGTTCTGAAGTATTTCATAATCTATGCGTAACGCATGATTTTCTTTCTTGTTTTCCTTTTTTAACTGATTTATTCATTAACGCAAGCAGGAGTCAAAATGTTTAGTTGCACATTTTCTGTCACAGTGCCTAAAGGGGGAGATTCGTATAAGTATCATTTAATCCGTAATTTTTAGTGAGGTTCTGAAGTATTTCATAATCTATGTGTTAACACGTGATTTTCTTTCTTGTTTTTCTTTTTTAACTCTTTTCTTTTTCTCTTTTTTTTTTACGAAATACTTTTTATTTTTAATTTGATATATTTGAACTCTCTTATTTTCAAATAATTAATTCAATTTTGATAAGTTTTTCATTGTATATACTTACATTTGAGGGGACAAGGAAGCTTCAAACTCTTTTATTATTATTTAGTTTTTTTTTTGTTTTTTTTGTTTTTTTTTTTTTTAAGTTTCACTTTAAATAGTATTCAAGGGCACATTACATGCATTATGCTATATATTGCGCATTCCGTATCAATTAAAATCCCCAATACTCTTTTTGCAAGTTTCTTTTACACATGCAAATAAAACTGTGCATCGATTTTTATATAATTGGATATAAAGGAATGTTTTCGAAGAATTACTATTATTAATTATTACTATTATTAATTATTCTTAATTAATTCTTATTACTGAATTAATAGAAGAAACTTTAAATAACAGTCTACAAGATAAATTCTTGAAAAATCCTGACTCAAGCATAGATTATGTAACATTTCCAACACATTCAGAATATTGTAACAAAACTGTACAGTTTGATAAGGCGAAAGTGGATGTGCCAATAAACAATCTAGAAAATGCACTTGAGAATCTAGTTAAGAAATTAACAATTCTTAATTTTTAAATTCAAGAAAAAAACATCAAAGTATAAAATGAACATAATTTACAAAGTTTCTAAAGATGTTTAACCTACTGAATCTATAAAAGAAACATTCAATAACACTCAACAAGAAAAATTCTTTTAAACTTATAGCAAAAGAGAAAAATCATGAATCAAGCATGCATTATGTAACACTTTCCAACACATTCAGAACAATTCATCGAAGTATTAAGAATATTTTAGAAATTTTTAACATTTTTGTATCAGATTTCTGCAATTAACTACCTTTAACTTTGCCAATTATGTTTAGTTTAAAAAACGACGCACAGTTTTATGACATATATAATGACAAAGAGCTACAAAAAATATTGCAGATTTTAATTCACATGGAATGCGCATGGGACATTTTGAAAAGTTCTTCATAACGCTTTAAATATTCAAGAAAATTCCCTATTTACCCTCTCCCCCAATTTTTTTTCTTAATTTCTTGTGTTCCGTCCTACTTTGATCCTTGCGGGGTTGCTTTGATCCATCTCATAAAAAAAAGTTTTCATTCTTTGTATTGAACAAAAAATACAAAATAATTTGGAGTTTTTGCCCGTGAAAAATATTTTATACCCTATTATAGAGTATTTGAATAGTTTGGGGGTAATTTAAATTTTTTTAGTGACAACTCTGGATGTGTTTGTAAACAACTGTTTTCGTGTGTAAATTTTAACTCTCCAAACTTTCTATAGTGAAACAATCTGGATAAGAACTACAAATAAGATAAGTGTCAAAATATTACCTTTAGTAACCTGTAACCCATGTGTGATCATAGTTTTTCCTTTAGCTTTTTATTTTGACAGAAAATATTTACGTTTTCATAAAGCTAACATGAAAACTAGTATTTCGGGGCTACTTTGTGCCAGGCCTTTTTTGGTGCGAAAATAGCTCCAATCACTTAAAAATGCCTTTTATACAACAAAATCTCTTAAAACATGTTTTAAGTAACATTTTTTTTCAAATGTTATTGTAGCAAAATGTTACATTAAATGGTTTTTTTTTTTTTCCAGTTGCTGAGAATAACGTGACGAAAACTGTTTCTCGTTTCTTTAATATTAACGATTGGTTTATTGTGTTTAAAACATTTGTTTATCGAGTTTGCAGTGTTAATTTATAAGCAAATGCTATTGCAAGGGGTTTTCAATAAAAATGTATTCATTTACACATGAAATGTATTCATTTTATATGGAATTAAGTGAATGGACCAAAAAAGCCCCCAACAGGGGCTACTTTGTTTCAAAACCTTAAAAATAGTTAAAAAATAAAAAAAAAAATTCCTCTTTAAAACCATACAGTTTGCTTAATTGTTTCATGTTAATTGTTTACAACTCCATTTCGACGTTGAAAAATCACATATATTTTTTAATGGAAATGTGAGTGGAACCATGAAAAAGTGGCCCAAAGTACGGTTGACGGTAATAAATATCTACCATAATGCATATAGTGTGTCCTTGAATTGTATTTAAAGTGAAACTTAAAAAATATACATATAACAAAATGAGTTTTAAGGTCCCTTGTTCCCTTGAGTTTTTGTCCTCGAAGAAGTTTGGTTTTTTTTTTATTTACCTGCTAAGTCAACCTCAGTGAGTCAATTCCAATAAACAAGCACTTAACAAAATATCTGTAATATTTTTTTCAAAAAAAGAAGTACTATTCCGTTTCCAATTCCTTGTTTTATTGCATGCTGTTTGTCCTATCATTTGCGACATCTGTGTTTCTCTGGGAAAAAAAAAAAGAAAAAAAAAAAAATTTGCCCTTTCCCTCAATTGACCTGAAAATTACACGCATCTATCCTGAGTCACCTTAGAGCAACAGGTGAAGAATACACTTGTTTTAATTCTATTACATTTTTATCGTTATTTGTAATTCCTTTTATTATTGCTTACTTCCTCATCGTTTCGAGGGGGGCTAGACAGAGGGTTGTTGGAATTGCAGTGTGACTGGGTCATTGAAACTGAAAGCGGTGAATTTGTTCTTTTTCTTTTCCTTTTCTGTTACTTCTTGTTGTTGAAAGCTTCATTTCCGGATTTCTCATCAGGGAAAGGGTTTTTGGTTTATATCTCCCCAATATGTGACGTCATCCAATAAACTATTTGCGACGAGTTTCCTGTACATAATTTTTAATATTTAGCACCTGTATTTTCAACTAGAAATATTAGAATAATTTAAGAAATTATGTGAGTAAATAAGGCGAAAATTGCTATTCACAAATACTGGTAGATAATATTAAATCACATAAGCGGTAGCGCAATATTCGTGTTTTTTTCCCCTTGTGTGTTGTTACCCTTACCTGTATGTCACAGATTATCACGTTGGAGTGATACTCCCTCTCCTGTCATGATGCCACATTTTCTGCAACTTTTATCTTAGAGCTAGTTTTGATTAGAACAGTAATCTAATGTATAAAAATGAACATTTATCTGTCTGTAATTCTATACAAATCCACAGTTTGGAAGCCAAAGTTGTGAAATGTTACGTACGTGTGTATTAAAACACGGCCGAGGTAACTAAAGTAATCCGGAATCGAAATAATTTATATTTAATTTTTAATTAATAAAAAACTACCAATTTAACAGCAATTCCCTATGAAATTTAAACATTTTTCGTTATGGCAGTTGCCAACAATTAAAATTCCTACCACAACAATTACTTTCCTATTACAATATTTCCAAGGGAAAAATGAAAATGAAATAAATAGTTTGACGAATTTTTAAAAAAAAAGTCAATATTACATCATATTGGAAATATAATGGACGTCAGCAGGTAATTATATAACACCATGTGAGTTTGAAAAAACGGACTGAAACATGATAAAAAACCCGATTATACAAATATTGGCATATTTTAACATTTTGAGTTTCTCTGAATTTGTTTTCGCCATTTTAAAATCTATTCCACATATATATATACATATGTGTGCGCGTATATATCAGAATTTATCTTTACTTTACGTTCAGGCCTTTTTTTTTTTTTTTTTTTTACATGAGAAAAATAAAATAATTTCTCTTTCTAGCCGAAAAGCTATTTTCTACTGTTTAGTGTATTTAAAAATTTATAATTTTTTTTCTACATTTTTGTGAATTTTAATGAAAGCATGTTTTTTTTTCTTAAATGTTTACATTTATTTTATTTTATTACTGTTACACTGTACAACAGTGGTTTTGTCCTAGAACTAAAATTAGTTGATTCTAGATCAGTTTTTGGCGCTAATTCCGAATATGCTTTCCGTTTATATCTAGGTGGTCCAGGTTTTGAGAAATTTGCATATTTAAATTTATGCAAATTTAAGCTTTTTTGTGCTATTTTATGCAAATTTTATATACAATATATGTCACATCTAATTACGTTTCCTAGAAAATGACTACTTGACTATTTGCTTCAGATAAATATCACGATTTGCATATTCTTAACATTTATTTATCAGTTATTAAGCCTAACTTGCATATTTTTCAATGGTGTAATGTTTACATCACTATCAACTTTAAAATAGTTGCCAAAGAATTGACTTAATGTTTTTCTAGACTAGATTTTTATGCTGATTTCAAATCTGCAGTCTGTTTTTTTTTATGTCATGTCTAGTTTTTGAGTAAGATGAATTTCTACTTTTGCACGGCATTAACACAGGTTTGATATAAGATGCTTTTTAGGGGTGTGTAATTCATTGGCACGAAGGTGAACAGGGTCAGATTCATATCAGAGACATAAACAAAAATTTATATAATCGAAAAAAAAAGTAGTAGAATCTATCCTAACTAGTTGAAGTTTATCATACAAAGTATCATAAAAAGCTATTTCTGGTTTTTTTGACCAAAAACTAAAATTTCACTTTTTTCAAAAACTAGACGTGATAGAAGAAAACAGAAACAAGATTTGAAATCAGCTCAAAAAACTGGTTTAGAAACATATTAGCGTACTCGTGCAGCAGAAATATTTGAACGTCAAGAAACATTATTAGAAAAACATGAAAAATGTGCAAATTATGTACAATATTTCACAGTCACATGTCAGTATAATCTCAGAAACAACGTTTTTGTGAAGTAAATTAGGTAGTAGTCATAACATAAAACAAAAAACCCTGTCTGATATTGCTTTATACCTTAAATTTGCAAATAATTGTATAAAATTTACTAAATGTGCATAAATTGAAATATGCAAATATCTCACTTGACGTGCTGGAGTAAATCTAAAACTAGATTCGGAATCAGCACAAAAAACCGCATAAAAAAAACTAATTTCTATTTTAGGACAGAGCAAAAGTTCAAATTTGTTACCAGTGTGACCGGTGTTATTGTTATTTTATTGTTTTAATTTTTTATTCAAAGTAAACAAACTTGTATGTTATGAAATTGCAATTTTCCAACTTTCCAAAATTTGTAATAAAGGTAATATTCATCCAGACACCCATGCAATTATTGATAATCCTAATTGTTCAAATATTTAAAAATTTCTACTTAGTCCCTCCCAATAGTTTTTTAATAGCTACGCCAATTGAAATTGCTATCAATTAAAAAAAAAAAAATCTTTTTTACTCTATTACAAACTTACTAACTGGAATACGATTTCTTTTGCGATTGCATTATTTTTTACGACTATTTTACGATTTATATGCGCCGCCTCATTAATAAGATATTGCCGTGCCTTGGTCGTTATCTTTCAACTTTCCTTCGTTATGTTCTTGGATGAAAATACAAAGCTTTTATTTCAAAAGTTCATTCTACTCAGTCTCAGATGACTTGGAGAAATAATTGTTTTCTTCTATTGGTTTGCGAAGGCATCTGAACTTACATACAGTAAAACCTCTCTAAAGCGACCACGTTCCGTTCCAATAAAAATGGGTCGCTCCGAGAGGGGGTCTCTTAATGGAGATCATGTTTAAATCTAGATTTTAATTGTTGACAAAAGGTAACAATTAATGTTACTAAAATTTATTTTTCACATTAGGAAAAAATATGAAAATTTAAGTATCAAAACAAAAGTTAATGACATAAGTTAATTAGTGCAGAGTTTAAAAAATGAATACATGAATACATTGACCTTTGCTTTGATTTTACTTTTTTTTCTTTTATAACATTTATTTCCAAGTCCTTTCGAAGTTCAGTCAATAAATGCAATTTCTTTGGAAGGAAACAAATAATGACGATTTCATTAATTTATCTATTTCTTTGAGAGTTTCCTGACAGAATAGGGCAGGAGAGTTTATGAACCGTCATTTTTAATTTGTCATCAGAGTTAAATTCACTGCCTAAAAAAAACACAAAGGAGTTTAAACACTTAAAAGTTACTTAAGATTTTTGTGTTTAAAATTCCACCAAACTTTTCTTTTTTAAAAGTAAAAGCTGAAAGATATCAGATTTTTTGAACAAGCATTTAAAGTTTGATGAGAATAAAAATGCATTTTGTCAGATGTTTAATGAAGGTAAAGGAAGAATTTGTGAGCAAAAAATTCACTGTGTAAATTAAAATCTGCAACTCAAAAGCGCGAAGTCGGAGCCGCAGTATTTTATCTGGGAGCAGAGCTGGAGTTGGAGCATCAAAAAGTTTTCGGCTCCGGGTCACTGCTAACAATGATAATCGGAAGCTAAATTATGTTATTTCTAAGCAAAAGATAAAATTATTATAATTTAGTAAATGATTTTATTAAATTATATTCTCATGATTTTCCTTATAAATACATAATAACATAAAACTTGCTAACTATTGAAAATGCAAAAAACTAAAAATCGAGGAAAATATATATTTTAATCACCTAAGTGCTTTATCAATTCAAGATATTAAAACCTACGGAAAATGTGTAGAAAGTTAATTTTTTGGGAGAAATTTAACCATACATCCGCTGAAGTGTCTTCTACTGCCCATGTAAGTCTTATTGACATTCTTACTATTTTTCAAACAAAGGTATTTTAAGAACGTCAATAAACCCAATTTCATTTCAGCTATAAAATAAATAAATAATGAAATAAATCAATTGAAAATAGGTGGGCGCAGCGATCACATTATTGGATTGGCAGGCGCCCTATGAGCCCATTCCATTTTTTTTTTAAATTTTGGATAAGGCGAGTGTGGAAATTCACAACTTCATATATTAACAAATAATGTTTGCAATAGGTCTATTTTTTTAAAAATCAAACAAAAATATTAAGAGTAATATACATTCTAATAATTATTTCACATTTGAAATAAAAAAGAAGTAATATAAAAAAAAAAAATTAAATCAATTCCTACTTAGGTCAATAAGAGAATTTTTTTTCTCCCATTCTTTTTTCCTCCTGAGTGGCGATTAAAATGCCTTGATCAAGAAGAGAGCTCTCTCGATTATTGAAAATTAATTAATTTAATTTAATTAATGAATTAATATTTGAAAAAAACTGGATTAACATCAAGTATCATCCACTACAAGTTAAAAAAAAAAAATTTAACTTGATTGGATGAATAATAAGCATTTTATTAACGATTGAAAATTTGAACAAGACATATAAATAAATAAATATAGGGAGAGTGTGAGCTAATAGTAGAAATTGAAAAGAAAAAAATAAAAGCAATGAATCGAAAAAACTTACGTGTATAAATTTATTTTGGAAAGGAAAGGGGGTGTGGAATTCATGTTTGCCCCGGGTGAAAAAAAAATCCTAGTTTCGGACCTGCCCCTTCCCAGTGATTCAAATCACAGTCTTTATCGATGCTTAGATAGAGGCATTAAAAAAAATCTCTCGAGAATGTGACCAGTTAGCTCAGGAAAAAACTAGCTGAATTCCTAACGAAGTGGTCAGCGGAGTAACTGGTAAGCGCAGAGACCGATCTGATCAAACCGAATTCATTTCCGTTCGTCAGTTCGACCCATGAGGGAATCTCCCGTCGGCAAAACATTTTTTATTTCTTCCGCTTGTTTCTTACTTGTAGGACGGGTTGTTGGAACAGAAGAGATCGGAAAAAGTTAGAAATTAAAAACGAAACCAAGAAAATAATAAATCGACAATGAACGATCATTTCATTAAGTACCGAAATGCTCTGGTTAGGTCAGTGAACTTTAATTGCACCGGCCGAGGGCGGGAAAATGTAGGAGTGCTGGACAACAGTGCAAAGGCCATCAGACTTCATTTACTTTTCGACAGTGACACACATATAAGCTGATTAATGATGGCAACAAGGATGATTCGGAATGATTTGTGTAACGGTTAACAACACAACTCGATGCGTTATAGTTGGGATATGTCGACTTTCATAAGTTGGGAAGCGAGCAAAACTAACCTTTTCATTCAAATTAGCCGAAGACATCTGGTAGTTCGTTAGGCGGAGGCAAGAGCAATAAAAATGAAAAATTTAAGCAATTAGCAAGGAATGGATATTCAAAATCTATCTGAATCATTTCATTGCGAAAAATATTAAATTTTCAAAATTTCATGGAAGGGGAGGTTTGGAAAATGATTTTGCCAATAAACAAAGGAGTTCATAACGAAAATTTAAAAAAGAAAAAAAAGAAAAAGCGTCATTCAAAAATCACGAAAATGAGCTAATAACGCAATATTCTTGTTCTTAGCGGTTCTCACAACCATTATCCCCTTAGTAGGAGAGCTGTTGAACATTTTTGAGTAGGTATTTGAGGCATCCTGAAAATTTGTGCAGCACTTCTTTTGTAATGCCTGAATACAAAATCGAATGTCTGGCTGAAGGATCGTGGCCCAAAACCTGTGCCAGACACGTGTCAAGTGCCATTTTTTGACACTACCCCAAAAAAGTATTTGAGGCACGCTGAGATTGAAACAGAATAATATTTATACTTAGAAAAAAATATTTTGAAAATGACAGACACTTTAGTCGGCCCAAAACCTGTGCCAGACACGTGTCAAGTGCCATTTTTGACTACCCAAAAAAGGTATTTGAGGCACGCTGAGATTGAGGCACGCTGAGATTGAGGCACAATAATATTTATGCTTAGAAAAAAATATTTTGAAAATGACAGACACTTTAGTCGGCACAAAAACTGTGCCAGACACGTGTCAAGTGCCATTTTTTGTCTGGCACAGGTTTTGGGCCACGATCCTTCAGCCAGACATTCGATTTTGTATTCAAGCATTACAAAAGAAGTGTTGCACAAATTTTCAGGGTGCCTCAAATACCTTCCCTAAAATGTTTAACAGCTCTTGGACTACCTGGTGACAGGTGGTTTTTTTTCTTTTCTTTTGGACAAATAATGCTTTTCGAATTGATACAATCATTTAAGTTAAGACTTTGAGGAAGAGCTGAACTCGATCTACAAATGTTAAGGGGGTGTGTTTGAACTCCTAAACTTCCTACATCAGGCTCGGCGGGCGAACCTTTTCACGTACGCGTGCCGAAAATTCACAAACAATGTCTATCAACAATGTAACGTGCCAAACTTATACAAAAATAATTTTGAAGAATACGATTTTTATACGAAACACTGGTTATAAAATAAGTTGCTATCATGCATTAATAATTAAAAAATATTAAAAATCAGAATGCAATTTTTCTGTCCACAATCAGCCATTAAAGGAATGAATATTTAATTCAGAAATGGAATTCATTTATGCGGTGTATACTGTAAAATAAGGAGAAAATACGAATTTTTATTTCATTAATTTTTAACTTATTATTAATGCAACAACTCGGTTATAATTTTCAATGTTGCATTAAACAATTTACTAATAATGTATTGATGTTATTTTTTCTGTTCTAAGTTCGATGAAAAAATGTTTTATATCTGGTACGGATTTTGTTATTTTTACAAATATGCATCGATAAAATGCATCCATTTGCCATTCTATTGCAGTGGCTATCAAACGAAATTCAACTGAAAATTACATCTTTTTAAATTCATATAGACTGCGCGATAACGCTGCATAGCATGACAGGAAAAGAAAATTATTCTGATGTGTTAATTGATGCAAAAGATAACACTGTACAACAGTGGTTTTGTCATAGAACTAAAATTAGTTGGTTCTTAGATCAGATTTTAGCGCTGATTCCGAATACGCTTTCCGTTTATCTCTAGGTGGTCCAGGTTTTGAGAAATTTGCATATTTAAATTTATGCTAATTTAAGATTTTTTGTGCTATTTTATGCAAATTTTAGATACAATATATGTCACATCTAATTACGTTTTCTAGATAATGACTACTTGACTATTTGCTTCAGATAAATGTCATGATTTGCATATTCTTAACATTTATTTATCAGTTATTAAGCCTAACTTGCATATTTTTCAATGGTGTAATGTTTACATCGCTATCAACTTTAAAATAGTTGCCACAGAATTGACGTAATGTTTTTCTAGACTAGATTTTTATGCTGATTTCAAATCTGCAGTCTGTTTTCTTATGTCATGTCTAGTTTTTGAGTAAGATGAATTTCTACTTTTGCACGGCATTAACACAGGTTTGATATAAGATGCTTTTTAGGAGTGTGTAATTCATTGACAAGAAGGTGAACAGGGTCAGATTCATATCAGAGACATAAACAAAAATTTATATAGTCGAAAAAAAAAAGTAGTAAAATCTGTCCTAACTAGTTGGAGTTTATCATACAAAGTATCATAAAAAGCTATTTCTGGCTTTTTTTGACCAAAAACTAAAATTTCACTTTTTTCAAAAACTAGACGTGATAGAAGAAAACAGATACAAGATGTGAAATCAGCTCATAAAACTGGTTTAGAAACATATTAGCATACTCGTGCGGCAGAAATATTTGAACGTCAAGAAACATTATTAGAAAAACACGAAAAATATGCAAATTAGGTACTACAATATTTCACAGTCACATGTCAGTATAATCTCAGAAACAACGTTTTTGTGAAGTAAATTAGGTAGTTATACTCCAAGTTATACTCCTAGACTCAATTAGCTTTGAATTTATTATTAAGAAGATTATTAACATTTCATTAACATAATTAGCAGTTTATTGGCAGAAAGAGCTGAATATATTTCGACTTGAAGTTATCACAGAATGATAAAAGATGTGTCCTCGCAGAGAATGCTAGAGGTGTTCGCAGCATTTTTATTATCCCCAGGAGCGGCCGGTCCATTTTGGCCACTGAGACACGTTCCACCAGTATTTTCCTTTAATAAAAGAAAAACTATAAATTCTAAATATAAAAAAAAATATTTACTGAAAAAGCATAGTGCAAAGAAATGCCCTTTAATTTTTTCAGCATTCTGTTTTTCCGAAAGATGTAATAAAATAAATTGCCTTATCGCTGACCACTATGCTTACTGCCGGGTACAGACTGGAAGTATTCAGTTTGGCACGTTAATTAGAATATTTTACTATTTCATGGGGTTATCTTTTACCAGACCAGAGGCTATGATTACTTTGAATTGAAAATCACATCTAATGCAAGCAAAATTTTAAATTATGAATATGGAAATAACTACAAATTATCAATTCATTGTTTATACTTTAAAAAAAAAACCCGTCTAGGCTGTTATAATCAGAGCCAAACGTAAGACCGATGCAGCAACATATCTTCCGACCTGTCCGTCTGCACGCAATTTAAATATCTAATAAACGGTCAAGTGCGAGTATTACTCGCGCTTAGAGGGTTCCGTATAGTAAATATCTGAATTATTAAGTGTATTATTAAAAAATCGTTGCTAAAAGAATATTAAGACTTTGTAAAAAACTATACAACGTAGGGTTGGGTTGGGTATAACTGTATATTACTAGAAAAGTATGAATGGGTATACCATAAAAGTTCAACGAGATATGAAGCTTAAAAAATATCAAATATTGCTATTCTGTTTTAACTTTTTAAAATTTTACCCTAATCTGTTTATGATGAACTTAATTCGGTCTTGACAATAAAAGTAGTGCATATTTAAATATTTCGAATTTCACAAAACTAAATTCAACGTAGTAATAATCTTTTCTTTTTACAGTGTAGCTAAAACAAAACCCTTGTTCAAAGTTTTAACTTGGCATTGTGCTAAGCATGCTTCAAAAGGAGGTCGCAAAGTTGCAACGCCGCCTTGGTCCGTGTCCCGTTTTTCCAGATAGGTTTTTAATGAACTGTTAAAGACACGGATTGATAGATCCATTAAATGCAAACTAGTCGCAAATCTCACAGTATTTACATGATTAATTCTAAAATTAGTCTGTTCTTAACAATTTGACGTTTGTTGCTTTTATACTGGTACTGGGCATTGCATTGCACAAATATGTCATTAAAAGTTGTTATCTGGGCTTTAAAAGCCGATGGTACGTAGAGTATGCCGCCCCTCTCATTATGTCCAAACCGTCCGTGCCTTTAGGGGTTAGTATCTCGCCTAATTACCGACGATTTCTTTTCGAAAATCATTATCAACAATGCTTTTATACTTCTGCTACGATAGGTAACTCCAGTGCTCCTCAACACCTTTGCTGAATGCCTGCAAATCGAAATTTGTGTGTAACGGAAAAAGGCGCTTTTCTGAAAAACTGTGTGACCTAGAGTAATCGCTATAGTTTTCCTGCAAGGTTTAAATTAACGTCTGCTACCTGTAATTTTTTCATAATTTTAGTTTCAGTAGATTCAGAAATAAATGGGGGGGGGGGGGGGACATATTTTTGCACTACATTTCCGACGATATCTCTGAAAATATAATACCTAAAATTAAAATAAATATATTTTTGAATTCAGCATTACGAAAGCTTTCACGTGAACCCCACACTATATACAAAGAAATGATTTTTTTTTCAAGTAACTTAATTAGCCCCTGTACATCTAAAAATACTCTTAAATCTAAGAAACTCAAATTTTTTATCAGAATATATCACAGAGTGTTTCCACCAATGGATGGATTAGGAATAAGTTTAAAACGCACAAGTCAGTTGATAGTCAGGGAGATGGCGCACGATGGAATCAGGGGGCAGAGTCCCCTATTAGACATATGAAATTGTTCTAAGTGTTTTAATGCGTATTAATTTTGCGATAATTTTCCAGATAACGCAGGGTGTGAAAATTTTCGTAGAAATTATTATTATAATTTTTAAAACAGAAGACATTAAATCTTCTATAAAATTATCATGATAGTTTAAGATATTGAAAAGATTACCTTACCACATTTTTCTTTTTTTTTTTTTTTTTTCTTTTTGGTAAGTTTAAAAAATGACACTTCATAGGAGAACAGAATGTATATATTTTTAAAAACAATTAAAATAAAATTATGAAACTAGTTATTTTTAGATAAGAAATGTATACGCATAGTGTATTTTTGTATGACAAATTGATAGTTTTTTCTGAGACTATTTTTATACCACATGATTCTTATTTTTATCACTCATTTAACCCTTTATCCACTGGCGGTACTTATAAGTACCATTAAAATAACTTGTTATAAAATTCATTTAATACATCGATTAGTAGTAATACAGTTTAGAATGAGTTATAGATACATTGCATTATCTTGTTCCAAAAGCATTATGGGTTACACAAAACAAAAATATTTTTAAAAGGATGGTTTCTTTTGCTTTCGCATCTTTTCAGAATTCTCGGCGTTGGGGGGGGGGGGGGGATTTTTCAATTCGGAAATATTTCTACATTTCTATTGTAAGAACATTATATTTGTACATTTCCTAATTCTACAAAATACTAAGAAGAATATTTAAAATAAGATTTGAGTGGGGTTATAAATGTTGCACAAAATCCCTATAAATCCAAATTTAATGAATCCTTCTAAATCCTTCAATCCTTCTAAAATTTATTAAATGATTATGTAACTCTTCTAATGTATTTCGAAAATTCACGAAAAATGCTTTAGAAGATAAAAATTTTCTAGAATTCACAATTTAGTACATAAAGGGTTAAAGCAACATTTGTATGCATTCTTTAAATTCAAGTAATGCGTATTTTTCCCACTCCTTCGCACATTCCTTTCTGTTATGTATCGCATCTTTCTCACGATAAACATATTTTTTTCTGCGCCTTTTCCATCTTAAGGTCGGCCTTGTGGTGTTCATTACCATGATGACTTGTTGAGAGTGCCTGTCATCTAATTAGTCTCTATTATTGCACTCGGAAATACTAAGTTTGTGTCCCTTCTGTTCAAGTGTTGACGCATGAAACTCATTGAAATCTGTTTGTGTTTTGAATTTCGAAAACGATCTTAAAATCGAATCTCATATTTTAAGTATTTTGAAGCTTTCAGTGAAGTAATTTTAGAGAAAAGCTTAGTTATACGGGTCAATATCTGAAAAACGGACAATTTCATTCAAAAATTTTTATTTTTTTAAATTCATGTACCAACTACCACATACAATTATGTACTATGATACAGGTTTTGTCATTTGAATGCTGTAGTCTTTTGAGATCGAGGATGTATATTTTATGGAAGAAAGTGTCTGTTAACATCATAGTCAGTGTCTAATAATTGGGACTGAGGTGAAGTTTTTGTCTTAACAGCTGCACAGCCATTTTGTTGAAACATTTTACACACATGTAAATTATTAAATATGCCATGTGACATTTGTATGTTACTTAAATAAAGTTTCAATAAGCGTTTTTTTATTGTTTATATAAATAAAAAGCTAAATATGGGGACATGAATAATGCTATAAAAAAATACTCATTCCTATTCAGAACAAAAACTAAATATTTCTATGTATCAAACAAAGAGAAGAACAACTTACCTTCATCCATGGTGGCTAGTTGAACTTTAGTTGCTGTTGCAATGGAAATAATTCTGCCAGCGCGTGTTTAGAGGGACTGAGATGATATGAGGGACAGATATATTTACTATACAATCTATACTAATAAAGGACAATTATATCTTCCCATACTGTATATATATAAATACCGGGTGTCCCAAAAAGGACTGACTGATTTTAAAATTCAATAACTTCCAAACGGTGACAGATATTAAAAAAATTCTTGCAGGAGGGTTATGCATAAAGTCAAAAGTTTTTTTACAGTGATTTTCGATTTTAGTTCGAATTACAAGCAACAGATGGCGCTGTAAGCAATAGTCGCTAAATACAGGCTCGATTTTTGGTCCTTTCTGTTGTTCCATGCAGAAAAAGGAGATGGAAATGAATTATCCGGTCCACGAAGTACCAAAAATCGAGCCTGAATTTAGCCTCTATTGATCGCAGCGCCATCTATTTTTTGTAATTCGAACTAAAATCGAAAATCACTGTAAAAAAACTTTTGACTTTATGCATAACCCTCCTGCAAGAATTTTTTTAATATCTGTCACCGTTTGGAAGTTATTGAATTTTAAAATCAGTCAGTCCTTTTTGGGACACCCAGTATATAGTTGCAAAAGTTAATAATATTTATAGAAATGTTTACAGCATACATTTAATATTGGATACTTATACCTGGAGGCAGGAACTGAAATGATGACTGACTTTGTGTAAATCTTAAAATTATTTATTTATACATCATCATATGTCCATTTATCATTGGTAATTGTTATAAAAAATGTTACAATACATTGCATTTTTCAGTTTTTGGTTTCAGTATAATTAATGAAATATTTCGGCAGTGGACGAAAATTGTCCAATTTTCATATATTGACCCATACAGGGAATTCCAAAATTCGACCGACAAATTCAGAGGGGTAATAATAGGCATCAAGAGGATGAAAAATTGCCATAGAACATGGGACCGCAAACCACTTATTGAGTCCAGTGTTCTCGCTGGCTTTTGACCAACATTAGCGATTTGGCGAATAAGAAATAAAAAACAGTAGCCAAATGAACAGAAATGTTAGGCAAATAGATTCGGCTTGAAACACTGAAAAATCAATCTTTAACCCTTTATTGTATCCTTTTTTTTTCAATATGTTCTAAAAGAACCTAAGTTTTTATAATTGCTTATACAATAGAAATTCGAGTATCCGTACAGAAACTATTAAAAATAAGTACATTCTATATGTCTCCTAAATGTTTAAATGTTTCAGACATTCTTTTAGTTGTCTAAATAAAAATTAAATACAGCAATCTTTGATTTACCGTTGTGAAAATATACACTAAAAATGTCTATGAGATTTCGGCTCTTAACCGATTGAACAAATTTGACCGGCCAATGGTATTTTGCATACACTTAATAAATAGTATGGTAAATGGCTAATTTCAACATCGCATTCCAGCCAAACATTTTCTCTATTTGGCGTTTAATGAGAGTCATTTTGTTTGCGTTTTTACTGCCGCGACGCTGGAGCATAGATAGTGATTAACTGACAATAGAGAAATACCTATCGCATAATCCTTTCTGTGTCTTTGCCTGTTCTTAAACTAAATTGGTGTTGAGTCAGTAACTCTATAAATAGAGCAGAGGAAATGGCACGGTGCGATTGGACATGTTAAAGCGACATCAATCGTTCAGCAACGCTCCTAAGAATCTCGACTGTATTGGCACACAAACTGAGCACTCGCAATTTGGCGAATTTCACCATTTGTTTACTAGCCAAATGAAGAATTTTGTCGCGGTTTGGCGCAATGGCGAGCGGCAGCGAGAACACTGATTGAGTCCCAGATACAGGGTGTTTCATCCTACGCTGTAAAGAAAAAAAAAAACTGACTAAAAAACGGAAATCTAGACGCCAGTACTATTTCCGTTTTTTTACGGGAATTTTTACCCATAAATTACAGAAAACTTTCCGTTTTTAATCAGAAAAACGGAAAATTATCTGTAATTTATGGGTTAAAATTCCCGTAAAAAAACGGAAATAGTACTGGCGTCTAGATTGCCAGTAGAATTTCCGTTTTTTAGTCCGTTTTTTTTTTACAGTGTACCTGAACTCTGGTTGACGGTCATAATTTCGAGAAAAATAAAAACATTGCAATGAAGTGCAACGACGTGTACCTTGTTTTGTGTGAAATGTGATAAGATCACGAAATGGTCTGAAAAAACATGTTGCTCAAGCAATCGATAATACCGCATGAACTGATCACCGCACAGTTCAAAATGTGGCGCGTCAAGTGCATGCTGCAGGCGCGTATAATGCAAGCTTCTACCACATTTATTTGGTGTTATCATATTTACAACAAAGGTGAGAATGTCTGTTAAATGTTTTATTATAATGTACTTCAGTTTTCTGAAAGTTATAACCGTCAACCGAAATTGAGTTGGGATGAAACACCCTGTATGTTTGATTTAATACGTGGTTTGCGACCCCATGTTGTATGGTGATTTTTTATCCTCTTGATGCTTACTGTCACCCCTCTGAATTTGTCGGTCGAATTTTGAAACACCCTGTATATTAAAAATGCATTGTGATAAAAGCCACACAGTTTCATACACATGTACTCAAAATACAGATAATAGAAAATTTCATAACCTGAAAAATTGCAATTAAAATATTTATTATAAAATTTTTCCCGTATGTTAATATTAAAATATCCTATGAAGAGTGCATATAATGCCTTGAAACTGTGTGTTG
Source organism: Maratus speciosus (assembly GCA_963932465.1). Lineage (NCBI taxonomy): Eukaryota > Metazoa > Arthropoda > Arachnida > Araneae > Salticidae > Maratus > Maratus speciosus. The sequence goes on from OZ010792.1 coordinate 556,075,324, forward strand.
CCAGATTGTTTTTTTGATTCAAAATGTGTACCACTTTTTCCGATTTTATTCGACAATCTTTGCTATATTTAATCACGGAATGTGTGTCAAATAAAGCGAAGATTAGTATTCTGAAATAGTGGTAGTTATTGTGAATTTCAAAAAATCTCTAAATTGTCAACATTGGTTTAATATGTCTACCTTCTCGCCATATAATCTCTTTAAGGCTGCTAGTCATTCAGCTTCTGAATTCCCCTCGCTAATTCTAAGTCTAGAGGAGTAAAATGCATTCGTATATTTAAAATATCTCCTAGGGGAATTAATATTTTTAACTACTTTTTTCTGTGTACTCTTCTTAAAGGATATCTCTTTTTTTTCTGAGTTCTCAAAATATTTCTAAAATCTACGCTTAATTTAATATTTTACGTGTTAAAAGCGGATGAACCGTGAGTAAGATTTTAACACTTCCTATAAAATTAAGAATATATTTTAGAAATATTTTGAAAACTAAGAAAGAAAGAGACATCCTTTAAGAAGAGAACACAGAAAAAAAGGAGTTAAAAATATTAATTTCCCGAGGAGATATTTTAAATATACGAATGCATCAAAAGTCCATAGACTTAAGGGGATTTTTCACGCACTTGAAAACACACGCTCCGTAATGTTAATCCTATGGACAGGTTATTTTCGACTTTCTCGTTTCTATTTGAATATTTTTAAACTTTTTTGGCATAGGATAGCTGAGCTCAATATTTAATATGTGTCTTTTTTGCTTTTTCGATTTTGGTTGAAGATTTTTTTATAAAAAAAAGGTACTTTCAGTTTCCAAACCGATTTCGAAACTGAAAGCGCCTTTAAAAAAAAATCTGCAACCAAAATCGAAAAAGTAAAAAAGAATCATATTAAAGTTTGAGCTCAGCTATCCTATGCAAAAAAATCGTTTAAAAATATTTAAATTGAAACGAGAAATTCGAAAATAACCTGCCCATAGGATTAACATTACGGAGCGTGTGTTTTCAAGTGTGTGAAGAATCCCCTTAACGTTAGTGAAGGGATTTTGGAAGATGAGTGACTAGCAGCCTTAAGAAAAATCTTCACGTTTGCAATCATTTTTGATACAACTCCTCTATCAATCCCCCCACAGTCACCCCGAAAAAAAAAGTCGTAATGTTCGCATAGGAGGGTGGATTTAAAAAAAGTGACATCACCATTTGCGAAATGCAAAATAAGAACTAGCAGCAAATACTAACAAAATGAGAGATGGATAGTTGCATATCCCACTTTTATATATAATTGCCAGAGCAATTAGGGAATCGGGCAGCAAGACTAATCTGAAAAACCCTAGTTTGGTAGAAATCTTGTCCCAAATTGCATTGTGCTTAGTGAGTGTCACAATTCAATGTTGGCTCAGGCGCATTTGCATCGAAAGTTATTCATCAATTATTACTCATCATTTATTTCTGTCGTGACGATCTTGGACGTCACTGTATACTCTGCACTAGCGTCTCGCACCATTTGTGCAGAGTTGAAATGTGTGACACCACTTTCACAGCATGTTGTTTGCTCGTTGCACTTTCACCGTAAATTTGAGCAATTTGATGAGAAATTTCGTGATTCTCGCTTTCAGCAAGAAGCCAATTTTATTTACTACAGCATCACAAGCACTCATTTGCGGTTAAACTAGAAACGTAGAAAATTTAGGGGAACGCCTAACGACATGAGTTGCACGCTGATGGAAAAGTCACTTTCATAACGCTTTTTGTAACTTTTTTTTTTCGATCAGCCTACGTATTTTTTGTTCTGCAGGTAGAATTTCTGTTTTACACACCCTTATCTAAGATGTCACTTATATGGTGGCCTTGCTGGAAAGGCTCTGGAAATCCACAAGCAAGCATGAATCGTGCATTTAGCTTGCGTAAAACAAGCCAGAAATTGTACGTCAAATGCGGCAAATGAAGTGCGTTTCGTACTATTATAAATATTCAGATCTTGGTGCAATAGCTGTTACACTCTTATGCAAAAATGCATATATACAAAATTTATTACGATTCTATATGTTGCATTCAGTAATACGGAAATAATAGGACTCCATAAATAGCACGTCATCACCATGGCAACTTAGAATCATTACCTATCATGGGATATCATTGAATTAATGACGTAGGATAGGATTTAAGAGGCTACTTCAGTCACGCGAAAAGGCCCGTTCGCTACTGCTAATCCTATGGAAGAAATTTATAAAGATATCTCGGTCGCATTTCAATATTTTTAAATGATTTCTTTTGCATTGAATAGTTGAGATTGATCTGTACAAAGGCCGTTGTTTACTTTTTCGATTTTGTTTACAGGTATTTCTTATGAGAACACTTTCATTTTCGGAACCGGTTTCGAAAGTAAAAGCATCCTCATAAAAAATATCTGCAGTCAAAATCGAAAAAGTAAAAAAACGGCCTGCATACAGATCGATCTCAACTATTCAATGCAAAAGAAATCATTTAAAAATATTGAAATGCGACCGAGATATCTTTATAAATTTCTTCCATAGGATTAGCATTAGGAATGTGTCTTTTCATTTGACTGAAGTAGCCTCTTAATAGAAGAAAACTATAAAGAAAACTTTTATTAATATCTTTTTAAATTTTGATTCGATTTTCATAAAAGTTGAAATGACTCGAGAAAATTCTGCATTATATTATAATTTCAAACGATTCGCTTGGGTAGTTTTTGCGCTGTTATATGCGACAGACAGACGAATGGACCAGACGATGACTATAGATCCTATGTATTTATTACGGGCGCACCTAATAAGGTAACTTGGTACGAAATTTGATAGTTTCAAACTGAAACATTCCAATATCAATGCTCTACAAACTTCGTTCTTTCGTCCCTGCTGGACAGTAACAGTGAAATGATAGGAATTTTACTATACATTTTCAATGTGTGCTGTTTTAGGCTCCATTCCAGTAGCTGTTAGTCAAGGGAATCTAGATTCAAATAGAGCAAAAATTTTTAAGGTTTTAAAAAAATTTACATAGCAACATGTTGCACATAAAATGGCAGTTTTTATTCAAAATAAATCACAATTTCATAGCACGTTTTAAGGGGTCTCAGGACTCTTAAAGCTTCAAAATTTAAATTTTTTTTAGGTGTTAAACTCCTATCTTTTCTGAACATTTTGATATACAGTAGAACCTCTTTTATCCGAAACTCTCGGTTAACCGAAATCCATATTGAAAGCTTTTTTTTTACTATCATATTCTTCGTGTGCAAAATCCCTTTTTTTAAGCTTTTTTTTTTTTAACTATCATATTCCTTGTGTGTAAGCGGTCCTTTCCGAACTGCGGAGTACATATAAATATTTTCGATCAGCCTTTCTTAGAGTTCCTTCGAATTTAACTTGACCTGCCGTAAGCTACGGTGTATGGAACGAAGAAAACGAACAAATTAGTAATTCGCAAGCTTTTGAATGTTTTGAAAAAGGTTTGGCATGGCGGGAGTAGCAGAAAGACTGTGATACGGGTGAACTAATAATATTAAAAAACTCCGTGATAGAGCTTCAAAGCAAAGGCAATCGAAACTGCGACAAACAAAACATTTTTTTAAACCCTTGTGATACATGTCAAAGGTCTTAATTTCAAAATTAAAATTCAGGTAATTTATTCTTGTTTCTATTTTGCTATTGCTTTGTTTTTATTAAGCACTTGTTACCATAATAAAAAACATTGCATATATTTGTCCTTAATCTTAAAATTGAAGCATTTTCGATTAATCGAAAATTTCGATTTTCCGAAAGAGAGTCGGTCCCAATTACTTCGGATAATCGAGGTTCTACTGTAATTGTTTCCTTGAAATTCCCATTAGAACAGAGGTTATGGTTTTTGGAATTATGCCCGTTCAATAGCTGAAGCGGCGTTTCCGAAACTTTGAAGTCATTTTTCTCCAAATGACATTTTTATGCGTAACGCGCAGGAATCTCAAAAACTTCTAAATATTTTTTCTTGAAATTTTCAAAACATATGTTTCATGTTAGTCTGCATAAACTGAACCTAAAATTTCATTTTTATTGTTCAAAAAAATATTTTTTTAGGTGATTATACTGTTGAAATTTTCAAAATTTTGTATTTGCTAAATACAACTTTGTATTAAAAATATAAAAAATGCTTTAAATACAAATTTATTTAGTTTCGGGGTAATTATTACAATCTGAAGCATAATTAGGCACAAAAAAAATTCGTTCTAGTTACAATATTTATTTTGTAATCCTGCACGTAAGCTGTTATACTAATTTTCTGCTCGACAAATGTGTGACAGTTTGGAGCCCCCTCTAAATACAAATTCTGCATATTACAATTTTTTTAAATACATGAAACGAAAGAACATACTTATATCTTTCATCCCAATAAAAATTGTGTTTTTAAATCATATACATTTTAAGATATTAAATGTAGAAAGCGGTCTTTTTTTTTTCTTCTAATTTTAAGAGTCCTGAGACCCCTTAAACAAAAAGCAAGAAAATTCCCCCTGTTCGTTTGAGAGATGAAAAAAAGATGCTCATTCAAAATAAATGGTACCTCTCCAAGTCAGAAAGATCGTCAAAACGCATGCGATCCAAGTTTTCTAAAAGATTTTCTTATTCACACTTGGGTCATCTCTAGTGTTGCCAGATGTCCCGATTTCCAGGTGCTCCGAGACCCGTCCCTCGAAACCCTTGCGCTGGACGCCAAATGCCCAGATTTTTCAGGATGCATACATTCTTCTAAATTCCTTATTCGGTAGTCTATATCGAGTGAAACTTAATACAATAAAACCTGAGAAAGCAAAACCTGTCTGTAAAGGAACATTTTTATGATTCCGCCGAAAGGAATAGTGTACAAATATACCTGCTAAAACGGAATATTTTTCCGGTTCCTAGCTATTTTGTTTTTATAGGTGTAAAACCTATGTATTTTGATTAACAAAACTTTTGAAAACGGTACCTTTGTATAACGGAATTCTACTTGAAATGTAAAAATTATAAGTCCCTGCCTAATCAATACCATACAATTATAACAGCTCAATCAAAAACTTCCTTAAAACGGAATTTTTTTCGGTCCCTAGCGATTCAGTTTTTACCCATTTTACTCCAGGAGATTTTTCTGTTTATTTAATACAGCAAAACGTTCTAAGACGGAATTTCGAGAGACCAAAGATTTGTTTTGGGAAGGCTTCCGTCTGAACTGGAATATTTGTACAATATTTCTTCCGTAAGGAACATGGATATTTTCCTTTATAGACAGATCAGTTTTCATAGGATTTACTGCATTTTTATGAATTTCAAAAATCGTTTAGCAATAAATACCATATCCGAGGGATGGCGAACCTATGGCACGCGTGCCGAACTTGGCACTTAAGAAAACTTCTCTGGCACGCGTGCCAACTTGGCACTTAAGAAAACTTCTCTGGCACGCGTGCCGAACTTGGCATTTAAGAAAACTTCTCTGGCACGCGTAAAAAGTTATAGATTATATTCCGTTTATGGAGAACAATCCATTTTATGTTTTTTTTTTACAAAAAGTATAGTTTTGTGTAACAGGTATATAATTCACATTAAAATAATCCGTTACTGAATTATTATAAATTTCATGGAAAGCGCCCTGTAGCGTCATTTTCCCGCAACACAATTTAACATTGTAGTGTTTTCCGAATCGTTTTGCTTCTCTATCAAATTCCAAAGGTTCTATTTTTTAAAATTGAATTTTAAGACATAGTTTGCATAGTAATATACCAAATTGACACTCTTCTACTTCAGATTAGGTTTTATTTTATTTAGATTTAGGATTTTAAGTTATTTTAGGTTTTATTAGATTTATGTTTTAATTTTGTAATTTGAATTTTAACTGTTAGTGTAAATAATTATATATCTATTGAACCTGCATCTACCTGAAGAACTAAAAAGGATCTTATACGGAAGTGTACAATAAAAGAAAAACTCATTTATAGATTATTAATACGGAATCCGATGCGACATGGCTATATTATTCAGTAAATACAGCATAATAAATCAGTTAGAAATCGAATTTAGTATAACTGTAAAAATATCTAAGTAATATTTCTATAAAAATTAACTGTTGGATTTTATCTAAGTTTAAATATTTCTGGCACGTTAGAATGTTGGTACATAATAATTTTGAATTTTTTGGCACGCGTACTGAAAAAGGTTCGCCATCCCTGCCATATACTATTATACAATTTGGCGTATATTAATATAAAAAAAGACTATCTTTAACGCTAAAGGATGTTGTTGTTAGATAGAATAACCTTTTTCTTCATCAATCAGATTTGAATTTACTTAATTATTTTAGTCATGTAGTAACAGAAGGAACTTGAAATCGTTATACGTCACTTTTCATAGGCTTGCTGCCATATCAACTATGAACTATACATAATAAAATGTCTTAGTGCTTTCGGGCTGTATTCCCCAAGCCCATCATCAGAGAATATTCTAATAACTAATTGCTGTTTATTTATACAAATACGTCACTTCGTTTTGAAATGAGAGAGCCAATAATTATTAGAGTTGAAAATAGAAGTAGCAGTTTCTTGGATTGAACTTAATTAGAGAAAATGTATATTTTTATTAACTGCAATTCCATTTATTTTATTATATCACTCTGTTTCTCATACGCCACTTTCATTTTAAATGTGTAGCTAAACAGTCAAAGTAGCAGTGTTTCAGATATAAATTTGCATAGAAGAAAATATTTAACTGCTGTATCATAAACTTTAATACGTCACTTTGATCAAATTTTCAGGATTTATTTTCAGGATATTTAACCATATTGGGCGGCAGTTAAATATTTTCTTCTACGCAAATTTAATCTGAAACACTCCTACTTCGACTGTCCAGCTACGCATTTAAAATGAAAGTGACGCATGAGAACAAAGTGGTGTAGTAAAATAAATGGAACTGCAGTTAATATATATTTCCTCTACTAAGTTCAATCCAAGGCACTGCTACTTCTACTTTCAACTCTAATAATTATTGGCTCTCTCATTTCAAAACGAAGTGACGTATTTGTATAAATAAACAGCAATTAGTATTTAAAATATTCTCTGATGATGGGCTTGGGAAATACAGCCCGAAAGCACCAAGAAGTTTTAAATAAAATTGTAACAAAATGACTGCCTTCCCATATTTTTATAGCATATAGATGGCGCTGTTGCCACTGTCGGCAAAATATCCTGAGATATTTTGCCAACCATGAAGTGAAGTGAATGTATGTAATTATGATATTGTTCGGCTTTAAGTAGAGTTTTCGGTAGTGTACAAAATGTATCGCACCTAGAGAAGTTTTCTTGTGATAACCGGAACTATGTGTGTTCCATTCATATATTATGCGCTTTACACGAATTGTATATATTTTGTGTGTGATTGTTATCAAAAAATGTGATTGTTTAAGTGTCGAAAGAGTTTATCCAAACCCACATCGCCATTGTGGGTTAGGATAAACTCATTCGACACTTAAACAAACACATTTTTAATAAGGATAACACACAAACTATATACAGATTCGCGAAAAGCGCAAAACAACTTTGAAACATACATATTTCCATAAAAACATCTCTAGATGAGATACATTTCGAACATACGCCTAAACTCTACTTAAACCCGAACAATCATAATTACATCACTTCACTTCATGTTTGGCAAAATATCTCAGGATAAATTGCCGACAGTGGCAACAGCGCCATCTATATGCTATAAAAATAAGGGAAGGCAGTCATTTTGTTACAAAATGTATATATTTTAAACTTGTAACACCTCTTTTATTATTTTAGTCGTCTTCTAAGTAAAACAGTGAGCTTTTTAAAGTTCATATTGTATACTTTATGTTTGAACCAAGGCGAAATATTGCGTTCCGTCTTATGATTTTATTGAAAGATTGATTTTACCGCTTATTAAATTTATGCGTATATATTTTTCTTTCTATTAACTTTTCCGTTAACATAACGGTCGCTTGTTAGTAAAAAGCAGATAATCATGTTTCTCAATAGCATAAACTTGCATATATATAACCAATGATTATCCAAAATTATTCCCATGCGTATTATTTTTCGTCAGCAACTACGCAATATTTTTCTTCATTAACAAACCAAACGTACACAATTGCAAGACAAAATTCTGAAGACATTTACTTGTTCTCTGACTTCGCATGTCACAATAAATCGCATTCAACCTTTATTTTTAAAAACGACGGAAATATATGACCATCATCTGGTTACTTTGCAACAGTAGAAGCAGATTAATAAAAGCGGCAAAACAATAAAAGAGAAAAAAGAAATGAAAGGAAGAGGAAAAAAAGACACCACAGTAACAACACCCTTCATTCTTTTCAAGGGCATGCAAAGCGTACGGAGGGAAATGAAAATTAATAAATGTTACTTTTTTTCTCTCTAAGTGAGTATAAGCGCAATACCTGTAAATTGCGACACAGCTGTGTTTTTTCTTGCATTTTTTATGCTGCTCGCAAATGCATCAGGATGGAGGTTACAAGTTGGTTTATTGTGAGTGGCTTTTGGCTTAAATGGACAGAGGACACTGCAATTGAAAGGTTTCACTTTTATTTTATAACGTAATCAACTATGCCACAAGACAACATGAAGTTCTCATTTTTGCATGCGTATATAAGCATATTCTGAAGTATGGTATAAAACCATTGTCTCATAACTATTAAAAAGTTTTATTTCTCGGAAAGGGGGGGGGCGCTTATATTACAATAATTTGTAAACCAATGTATAAAGATTTTATAGACATTAATTGCCTTTTAATATAAAATCAAACCTTTCAAACTAAAATCAAATAAAATTAAATTAAGTGGATAATTGCTATCCTCGCATCGTTTTATCTGCATTCAAAGCACCAAGATCAAAAGCATCTGAAAATGCGAGAGTCATTAGAAGTTAGTCTGTATAATAGAAAAATAAAATAAAAGTAAAAGTGAAACAGCACCTAAAAAATTACAAATATAATAATTACCGTCAACCAATTTATTTGTACTTTGGTCCTTGCGGGGTTACTTTGGTCCATCCTATAAAAAAAGGTTTTATTCTTTGTACTGAACAAACTATACAAGATAATTCGGAGTTTTTGCCCTTGAAAAATATTTTAGACCCTACTGTAGAGTATTTAAATAGTTTGGGGGCATTTAAAAAATTTTTAGAGGCAACACTGGATGTGTTCGTAAACAACTGTTTTCGTGTGTAGATTTTAACTTCCCAAACTTTCTATAGTGAAACAATCTGGATAAGAGATATAAATAAGGTAAGTGTCAAAATATTATCTTTAGTAACCTGTAACCCATGTGTAATCATAATTTTTCCTTTAACTTTTTATTTTGACAGAAAATGTTTACGTTTTCATAAAGCTAGCATGAAAACTAGTTTTTCGGGGCTACTTTGTACCAGGCCTTTTTTGGTCCGTAAGTAGCCCCAGTTACTCAGAAATGCCTTTTATACAATCAAATCTCTTAAAAAATGTATTAAGTAACATTTTTTTTCAAATGTTACAGTAATTATTTTTGTTACAATTGCTGAGGATAACATGAGGAAAACTGTTTCTCGTGTCCTTAATATCAACATTTGGTTTATTTTGTTTAAATGTTAAAAAAAAAAAAAATTATCAAGTTTGCAGTGTTAATTCATTAGCAGATCCTATTGCAATCAATTGCTAATTGATTTCAATATTCCAACATATGAATTGTATTCATTTTATATGAAAATAAGTGAATGAACCAAAGAAGCCCCCAGCAGGGGCTACTTTGTTCCAAAACTTTAAAAATAGTTAAAAAATAAAAAAATAAAAATTTGCCTCTTTAAAACCATACAGTTTGCTTCATTGTTTCCTGTTAATTGATTACAAATCCATTTCGACGTTGAAAAATCATATATAATATTTTTTTAATGATGGAAATGTGAGTGAAATCAGGAAAAGGTGACCAAAGTAGCCCCGGTTGACGGTACCTATAATAATTATGTCGAACTAAAAACGACACTTTTAGCTAATTTAGAACCTGCTATTGTCTTTGGTTTTCATATAGTTTTATTTTTCAGCCAATGTACCTGATTTTTTTTTTTTTTTTTTTTTTGCAATTATCTCAACAAGTTCTTTTATTTCATATCTTTTGTGAAGTACGAAATAAAATTATGTACACGTGCAATAACCAAAAAAAAAAAAAAAAAAAAAAAAAGGGCTTAAAAAATTATTATTTTGTCTTAAATAGTCTGAAAAGTTTTCTTTAATAAAAGCGTTCATCAAACGGCAATTTAAAAACTGTTTTACTGTGGTCAGAATGTGTTTAAAAAAAAAAAAAAAAAAAAAAAAAAAAAAAAAAAACCTTCAAATGTCTGTTTGTCATTCAATATTTTTAAAATGCTCTTTTATTTTTTGAAATAATACTTTATTTCAAATCTGACGCATATATAAAAACGTATAAATTTAAGCATATTAGTAACTTTTGTGGATTTAAAAAGTTAATAAACAAGTAAATAAATCGTTCAGCGTGATTGCTACCTGCGTTCTAAAAGAGATTATAAAAACAAAGGATTTGTTATTTTTCAACGCTTTCGTATCTCACGCTTTAATTATAGTACACGCCTTTTCATTTACTGTTATTTATCTTTGCAATTACTTACTATTGGTGTTATCTGCATATTGTAATCATTGTATATTGTGGGGCAGAGCCTCCCAGCCTCCCTCAAAGATGGCAGCATTATAGTTATAGCCTTTCGTTGCGTTGCAATGTAACGGTAAGGAAAAAGCTGACGTAGCAATGAAATCGATTGACAGACACTAGTCACTCAGCTTTCGAATTCCGCTCACTAATGGGCGTTTGATGCATTCGTGTATTTAAAATATTTCCTCGGGAAATTAATATTTTTAACTTCATTTTTCTGTGTACTCTTCTTAAAGGATATATCTTTTTTTTTTTTTTTTTTTTTTTTTCTCAGTTTTCAAAATATTTCTAAAATATATACTAAATTTTATAGAAAGTGTTAAAATTTTACTCGTAGTTCGTCAGCTTTTAACACATAAAATATTAAATTAAGCCTCTATTTCAGAAATATTTTGAGAACTAAGAAAAAATAAACATCTTTTAAGAAGAGTACAAAGACAAAGGCAATTAAAATCATTAATTTCCTGAGGAGATATTTTAAATATACTAATGCATTGTACGCCCATAGACTTAACATTACCGAGGGGAATTCGCAAACTGGGTGACTAATCAGCAACAACTTATGTCAAGGTCTAAATGAATCTGAAGTTTGATGAAAATCCGTGCATTAGTTTTTAAGATAGAGCTATTGAGGAAATCGTGAAAAATGCAGTATAGCAGCGGCACCTGTTGGGCGATTTGCACCAAAAACTAATAAACACTAATTTATATCAGGCACTACCTGAATATAAATTTTTATTAAATTCCGTGCATTAATTCTTGTGATAGAGCGCCTATAAAATTTGTGTCACATACAGACAGACAGAGTCGCAGGCTCGCAGACAGACAAGTTGTAAAGACATGTTTTTTAGGATCTCTGACACCTAAAATCTGTAAATTTATCGAAAACCGAAGGTCGAAAATTTTTACGAATCTAATACTTTCTTCTTGTAAAGGTAGAAGAAAGCAAAAAGAAAGAAAGAAAGAGAAAGAAATAATAAAGTAACTGAAACAGCAAAATGTAAAATGCATACAGATTTTCCAGCATTTGAAATGACAAACAAATGCGTATTGGCATAGATTAAGGCTTACTAGGTACGCAAATCCAGGAACTATCTGAACTGAACTTCGACCAGTCCAAGTGTATGGAATGTCATTAAGTAGTCATGATTTTGATGAAATTATGTGATAAAATTACATCCGTTCTCACGTATTAGATAGTTCTATTATACAAACCTAAAAAAATATGTTATATGAATTAAATTTGATAATACCATTATGTAGTTAAGAAAATGATTAAAGTTCAAATTACCATTCGCTCAAAAATGCAAATAACTGATTTCGATCTTCGTTCTAAATTCTGATGATGATGTCGTGACTTAGTTAAACTTTGCTTCTGAAACGTTATTTACCTTTCATAATTTTATCAAAAAATGTTTTTAAAATCAATGTTTTTGTTACTAGCATTCAAAATATATATATATATATATATATATATAAAACGAAAAAAAAAACGAAAAAAAAAATATAAAAATAACAACACTGAGACAAGTATTTAAGGCGACTTGATGCTACTCTTCAAATAGTCAACTAGTTGGATGTGCCAATCCCAAAACTTTCTTCTATCTCATATATTTTAATATTTCAAAATGTTGTTACAGATGTCAATATTTCTTTTTTATTAGTTCAATACTCTATCAACTTTGTCTTTCATCTTAAATTTCTGCTTCAGTCAATTAATCCGAGTCAAAACGAGTTAATCTCGATCAGGATATTTATTAAAATCACGAACACTCGCGAATAGTCGGCTTATCTGGATCGGAAGTTTCCGTCGATTCACGAACCACTGGTGTACAATAGAACTACGAAAAATTAAAATTACATAAAAATCGCTATTACAGCGCCCCCTTACGGTGGAATTTTCTCAAATTTAGGGAGGACCTTCTTGCCATGACCAAAAACATACACAAAAAATTTTGTTCAATTCTATGCATAACTTGGTGCACTTCTCGATGGTACAGTATTCAAAAGGGCACAAAAATCGCTATTCCCTACAGGGGATTTTCTCCAAATTAAGGAAGGACCTACTTGCCATAGCCAAGAACTTAAAAAAAAATTTGGTTCAATTCTATGTATAACTTCATACACTTTATGATGGTACAATGGCGACAGACACACGGACAGACAGACGTTTTCTATGAACATGTTTTTTGGTATCTCTGACCCCTAAAACCTGCAAATCCGTCGAACACCGGAAGTCGAAAAAAATTTCGATTACAATTCTTTCTTCTGCTGAAGATAGAAGAAAGTAAAAATGTCGAAAATACATTTTAAAATTTTTTTTCTAAAAATAAAACTCGGCACCTCTAGTACATTTGAGCGAAATTTTGAAACAATCTCACAATTATAAGGGTGGTTAAAGCAATTTTTATTATTTTGCCAGCCCTTTAACACTATATCTACCGGCTGTGTTGCCAATGGGCTACTTTTTTAAAATTCAGATTTCTTGATTGACACCATTTTTTTTTTAAATAGTAAAATTCGCCTTATTTAATGACCATATTAATTAGGGAGAAAAGAAGGGGAATTTCACCATTTCAAAAAAGTGGTGCCTATCAAGAAATCTAAATTTAAAAAAAGTAGCCCACTGGCAACACTGTCTACCGGTGTCAAATGGCACCTTTTAAAAGATTTCAATTTATGGTTTTTCATTTGAAATTTTTAGATTGAAGCAATTACAAATCATTTTTAGACTTTTTTATGCTTATTACATTCAAAAACTACAAGCAAAATAAAAATAAATCGAAACTATAAACAGGTATCATTTGATATCGGAAGAAATAGTGTTAAATGCCACGCCCACTAAATGTTCACACCATAAAACGTTCACTAATATCACTATAACATCTGTAACACAGGCATATAAGCAGAAAATATATTCTGTTTAAGAAAGTAGTATTATTATATGCCGTAATAAGGAAAATAGAATAGTTTTTAATATTTTTTTATAAGCATAAAATCTTTAAATTGATTTTTCTCAGTTTGTTATTTATCAAAACTTGCTGTATTTAAAATGCTAAAACTTGAACAATTATTTTTCGACGTCTTGATTTTTTATATGCATATATATTCAGTAGGATCTACTTAATAAAATTAGGGATGGATTTTACAATAAAATTTGAAGGGAAAAAAATTCAAATAAAAATATAACAGAATACGGGTTTTCTCCAGCATTTTCCCATAGATATATCCATTTTTATCTCAAAAACTAATTAACAAATTGCGAAATCGATCCTTAAAATTAGATTCTTATGAAAATAATAAAAAAATCGGTGTTTATTGTTGTAAATTAAAAGAGGAGAAAAGATTTTAAAATCATTGATTTTTACATTTTTTTTATACTTTCAAATTTTACTAAAGTTTTTTTTTCCCAAGTTAAAATGAGTTTATCTAATAATAACATCTAATCATGCAAAAGAGGTAAGTAAAAATGGTTTAAAGTACTTAATATTTGCTATAAGTGATAAAAATAAATTTAAAAAAGCAAAAAATACCTTTATTTATTCACATTCGACATGTTTCATTAAATCCGACGACAATATTCTCTCACGTTCACACAAATATCCATTTTTACCCGACTTGCCAAGAAGGGTTATGTGTCTGACGCGTATCTGGGTATGTGGATTTCTTTATACCCTCGAAACATCCCAACAGCTGGATGGATTTTAATGAATGATATCTCTATCGATTCGGCCTAACCGTCCGATGGTTATAGGCTTGATTTTGTTTTTATAAATTCAAAATGGCGACCGTAAACTACAAAATGGCGGTAGAGACGGAATTTTTTTTTTTTTACACACCCTATTGAGTGGCATATCATTGGATAGGTCTTTCAAAATGAAGACGATGTTTCATTGACTATTTTACAGTCAGAATCTCCGTTTAAATATTACACAACCTGGAAGTTGTGTAGGTAGGATCTCTAGCTTTACTGCAACTCTAACCTTCATAGACATCTATAGACCTCATCAAAACAGTGTTTATAGATAGGAACTAACAATTAAGCACAACTTAAAAGTCATCAATACAAGTAAATAAAAAAATAGGTAAGTAATACAGTAAAACCTCCATAACGGACACTTCCGAATAACGGACACCTCTATTTAACGGACAGTTTTCCAATCCCTACTCCCAAAATCTAAATTTTTGTATTTTTAACCTCTAAATAACGGACATTCCGAATAGCGGACAGTACCTTGGTGATAAAGGATGAAAAATCAATGATGAGTTACCTACTGAAGAAGAATCAGTTGACGTATGCGTTTATATTCCTTCAGAATTTTTGACAAAAGATGACTCTATTAGTGATGCTTTTTTTTTTTTTTTTTCCCTGTAATATCGAGAATTTCCAAGAAACGGCAAAATACAGTGAGCAGTTACACATTTTTTTTTTTGTAAAAAAAAAAAGATGATTCCGAAGGATTAAAACTACTGATAGAGTTAAAACATCACATTAAAAAACAAATTACATGTAATCGCAACCAAAAGCAAACTTTTGTAACAGATTTTTTTTTCGTAAGAATGTAATAAACAATGGATAAAAGTATGCACAATTTTATTTCAGTTTTATTGCTTAAAAAAATAATTTTAATTCTGATTAATCATATCATAGAACTTTTAGGACATATGAAAGTCTATTAATGAAACATTAAGCCTTTCTTGGGGTTTTCCCAATAGCGAACACCTCCGAATAGCGGACATTTTCCGCGCTTCCCGAGGTGTCCGTTATTTAGAGGTTTTACTATATAAAAAACAGTTTCCCATAGATGAGAAATAATTAATTAGTTCGCTTTTTACGCAGTCGGGTTTTTTGATTTTTTAAATTTAATTTTTACTTGTTAATATTGCAGTTAATTTCATTATGCTTGTGTTAGCGTGATTTTTGTTTACTAGCTTTTAAATTTAAAAATTTTTGCGAAAATATTATATCATTTTATTTTCTTGAGAATGTTGCCGTAGGATGCAATGAAACATGTCGAATGTGAATAAATAAAAGGTATTTTTTGCCTTTAAAATTTATTTTTATCACTTATAGCAAATATTAAGTACTTTGATGTTTTGCAGTGATGTTATATATAGTAGTTTATAAAAATGTTTTAGTTAAAAAAAGTTCACAGGTTACCGATTCCCCTTAAGGGGGTAATCTGTTGAGGTGTTTTACATGTTAACTAAATCTTTTCTCCTAAAACTTTCTTCCGATCACCAAAAAAAATTTTGTATAATTTTATTGAATCTGGGTAAGGAGAATCGGTAACCTGTGAACTTTTTTTATTTTATTATTAAGGCTGTTCTCAAATCCAAAAGGCAATTTTATGACATAAGCTTTAATTTATTTTTGTTCGGAATTGCATGAAACTAGCAGGTGTTGTTGTTCAGAAACTATGTCATCAAACTTTTTTTTTTCGGTTTTTTTTTTTTTCCAAGCGCAATAGATTTTTCAGAAAATAGTGTCAAAATGGGTGTTTTGAACCGAATTTCCGCGCGAAAGAAGAACCACTGAAGAAGGGGTGAAAATGTGTTTGTCACGTGATCAAAATCGCTACTAACTCGATATGTAATTTATGGATTCTAAAATGGAAAACACAATTCGATTCCATATCGCTTCCTTGGTCAGGCTTTCCAATTTTATATATTTCCTTTAAAAAATGAATTTGTAAATGTGTCAGGACGTTTTGCGCTTGTTGAGCAGAGCAGTTGAGAACAGCCTTAAGGGGGCCAGGTAAGCGAAATTTGGGGAAAAAATTGATGTTTACTTTTTTATATCATTAAATAGTTTAAACTTTTATCTTTCCAACGATGTGTCACACATGTTTATTTATAAAAAAAAAAGAAATGTTGGAATTATTCATTCTTTCTAAGAGTACTTCACAGTTTAATGGGCATTTAAATCTTTAACTGACTTTTCTCAAAAGTTTAGATTTTTCATGTTTGTGTTCCTTTTTTTTAATATCTAGTAAACTTATGAACTCAAATTTTTTTAAATACTTATATTATGTTATATTGTATACTTTAACACGGGGATTTAATGATTTGTTGATAATTATTTATTTTAGGCAGTGAAATCTTATCAAAAATGCTAATTTAAAAATGACTTTCAATAAATAATTAATAATTAATTTTCATTTTCAGTTAGAAATAAAATGGCCCGTTAAAATACGTAAAACATGTTATTCTAACTACTTTAAAAAATCTAAACGTCTATCTTTCACCATTTCTGAGAAAAAAGTACATAAATTTGGTGAATTTAACATGTTGGAAATAGGGCTTTCCCGGTCCCCTTAAATGAATTGAAGATTTTTTAAAGGTATAAATACTTGTATTTTATTGAGGTTTTGAAAAAAAAAAGCACTTGTGGTGCCTTTTTCAGTTATAAAAAATAAAAAAATGCTTATTTGAAATTTTCTCAACTCATATTATGCCCGGTGAAACAAATTAAAAAAAGAAAATAATTACGAAGATGGCTATTATGGTTTTGGAGAAAAGGTACAAATTGTGATAAAAAAAATTATACTTTTCAGGTGAAGCACAAAAACCACATGCCCTGCTTTACTAACAAATTTGGGTGGTACTTTCAGAGCACATACTGAGATGGGAATTGTTGCATTTTGTGTAGTACATAGTGTAGAATAATATTATGCAAAAAAAGAACATTTTTTTTAAATATATTTTTTTGAGTGGGCACCCCTTTAACCCTTTATGTCCCGAATTATAAATTGGAAATTTGCTCCTCTTCAATCATTATCATCGTTAATGTCTGAAGATATCCAAATAGTGTTGACTCTAGAAAAAAAGGTCGCCGGGCGGGAATTTTTCAAAAAGGGAACACTATTCTAAAAAAGGGGCACTTTTTTTTCAAAAAGGGCACACTTATACCTTGTTCACAAAAAATATTTTGCACTGGTTTGTTTAGAGTAAATAGAATTTGCGATATTTTCCCGGGATCAATTGAATTGCCAGGGGACGCATAGGAAGTGTTAAAAAGGGCAGCCAGGAGCATAGGAAGGGTTTAAAAGAGCCGCCAGGCGCTGCGCCCTGCTAAACCGGCTTAGAGTCAGCACTATCCAAAACAACTTATAGAATAACAATTTGATTTTTAGATAGGTTTTTAAATAAAACTGATTTAATAAATCGGTAGTTGGAGGTTTATTTCGTAAACTATTTTCAAGAATAATTAGATTAATTTTCAAAAAATACTGTTATGTCAATAAATGTATGGTGATCCTCTGTAACTGAGAAGTGTTTTGTAGTTGCAAATTTTTCGTAAAACATTTTTGAATAGGAGAAAAGCTAAATCCATGTAAAGGGTTGAGAAAATAACCACCTTAAAAATATTGAGCTTCGACTATCTCGCTGTGTTGACTGAATGTGATACAGGAAAGTATTTTGTATGAAAAGTGCCATCTACTTTTATTAGTAGACGGATGAAATAAATTTTATATTGCATTTTCATTAATGGGACATAAAAGTCCCGTCGGAACATAAAGGGTTAATGGGCCGTGGGAAGCTTATTTTATGAAATCTTTTTTAACATCCAGAAACGAGACAGAAATAGGAAGGTTTTACATAATTAAACACATATTTTTAACTTTGAAAAACCACTTTTTTGTTCAATTTTATATATTTTTAAATGCATCTCTTGGACTCGTTTTTCCTTGACGTTGCATGGCGTCTGGCGTTTTGCGTTATCCATGGTTTCAACTGAAATAAAATAAAATAATAAAAAAAATCATGAAAGAATAACAAATATGAATAAAACAAAGTTTTTTTAATCACTTTTTTTTTATAAGCATTCAATATATATCTTTAAAATCATGTCTTTTTTCATGATTACAATTCATGTTCATAGCTGCCAACTTGTACGGATTTTTCATACCACTAAAATTTAATAGACAATTTTACCTAATTGAATCACCGAAATTCTAGCAATTTTAACGTTTAAATAAGTCAAATATTTCTATAAAATTTTAGTGGTAAGGAAAATCCGTACAAGTTGGCAGCTATGCATGGTGTTCCAAAAAATTTCCGTTTCAATACCAAAGGCTTCTACTACTCTATTATAACTTCTTTAACAATACATAAATTAAACATGGACCCCGCAGTTGTAGTTGTAGTTCGCTACAATAAAAAGGTAGTTTTTCCTCCCCCTGAACTGAAATCATAAGTATCTGTATCATAAATAGATTAGCAATGTTAACAGTTAAATTCTTTGATTTGGCATGTCGAAAACTTATAATCACTTTTAAAACGATGATAATTTGTAAAACATTTAATAATAATTAACGTTTAAAATATTTAATAGATAATTTTTTAACTTATTTAAATTCCTCAAAAGTCGAGTAAAAAAGGGCCTCCTCATCAAATCTATTAAAAATTTACGAACGATAAAGAAATGTGTGTTAGGATACATTTAAAAAAAAAAATAAACGGTCGAATTTAGATTTAAGCAGTGTTGAATTCAGGGGGGTGGCCCGGGGGAAAGACATTCCCCCGCGGAGCAATGAGCCCCCCCCCCCCCCCCCGGGAGATTTCAGATTTTGTGTTTTCAATGGTCAAAAAGTGCAATCCCTCTCCCCCTCCGGAGCCACAAAATCCCTCCCGGAGAAAAGTGTCTGAATTCAACACTGGATTTAAGAAATCAATTGAAAACATACAAGGTCGTCAAAAAGGTTCTAAAATAACAGACAAACAAAACACAATGTAAGCAGCATATTTACTTTGTTTTCAAACCAAAGTTAAATATCTAATATACAGTCGAACCCCGTTATAACGAACTTCAAGGGACCGAAGGTTCTGTTCGCTATATCCGGTGGTTCGCAATATCCGAACAGTTA
The DNA here is from genome assembly GCA_963932465.1 of Maratus speciosus. Taxonomy (NCBI): domain Eukaryota; kingdom Metazoa; phylum Arthropoda; class Arachnida; order Araneae; family Salticidae; genus Maratus; species Maratus speciosus. The sequence goes on from OZ010792.1 coordinate 556,094,885, forward strand.
AGAAAAATGTTAGTATTCACAAAATGTATAACTTATTAGTTGCTATGTATATATTCAATAATGATGTATTAAAAGGTAAAATCTATTAAATATGACCATTAAAAAATCGTCGCGTCGTCCCCTCTCATTTTCGGCTCTGTCTCCAGTCTTGTACACAGCTGTGACCAGGTATAAGGAAAAATGACTGACGGATGGGCGGGATCACACCTGCAGAGTGTCCATCGTAAAAGAGAAAGAATGCAGTTGTTTCTACCCTTAAAAAAAAAAAGAATCGCTGATTTGCACCATGTTTCACTAGCCGGCATGCATTTTCTTATGAATTTGTAGTTTAAGTCCTGTTTTCACAACTGCGGAAAAGTAAAAAAAAAAAAAAAAAAAAAAAAAAACATGGTCGACTGGAAAAAAAATGTTCGTTATAGTCGCTTATTAAGATTTCGGAGGTTCGCTATAAAAGGATAAATTAGCATTAAATATAATAGGAAAACGACGGGACCAAAATTTTCGTTCTTTATATCCGGGGGTTCGTTATATACCGGGTTCGCTATAACGGGGTTCGACTGTATTATTAAATTATTATATTACTTTATTGACTGAGAATTTTCTAATTCTTCCTTCAAAAAGCATTCACGAAGCTCAATAATCGAAAAATATACCGAATAGGTTTTGAATAAAAATTGTAACGGAATGATTCTCGGTTACAAGCATTTTGTTTCGATTCTTCGACTATGTAAATTCCACCTTGACGTTTGACAGATGACCACCTGCGAAATGACTGAGTGCGTCAAATAGCTAATAGGATTAACGCAATTTAAATTCATTAGCATTCTCACCTTGCCTATCATGCTCTGATCTACCTGATCGTTTTTCCAGGGATTTTTTTTTTCTCCTTTGTCCACACTTGAAATATAATTTGTGATTATACTCTGTAAATTAAAAAAAAGTAAGTGAGGTCATTCCTTCATTAGTATACGATTAGGCTTCTGCTGAAATACCTTTGCAACTTAGAAATAAGTTTTTGCTGAAGTTCTGTCTCACAATTGAGACTTCAAAACTGAATGGTACTAAATTTTAAAATATTCATGATTGTTATAATATACATACTAGGAAGCTCTTACCCCTGCGAGCTACGCTCGTCAACCCCGATCAGACACCGAAGATTCTAAAAACACGCTAATTTGATTAATTTTTAATAGATTACAGAAGATTGAATTATAATAACCAGTGGCAATCTCCCTTTAAACGGGCTTCCATTCTTTTATCTTTGATTGGGAAATTTTTAGGCGGAATCAGCTGCTGTTAAGACATCCAATGACCGTTTTTGTGCTTAATTCAATAAGGCCAGTTAAACATTTGAAAATAGTCTGATGTAAAATGAATTAAGTAAACAGAGTTTTTGCCTTCCGGTATTTTTTAACAATTATATAAAAAGATTGTTTTAAATGAGACATTTTAAATGTATCTTTTTAAATCTGAGCTAATTTTCACCAAAGTTTTATTTCTCATTTTAACATTCACATGAAAATACTTTTGTTTTTAGAAAGGAAATATTGTCTTAGCTGAATTAGGCACTGTCTTAGAATTGGAAACATTAGTTTAAAAGATTATCTCGAAATATAAAATAAATGTCTCGCATAAATATATTTTTTTTATTTTTAACTCTTTGTCAGTATTATTATTTAGCCATTTTACGAAAAAGACAGGCTACCGCGGTGGGTCCGATTGTTCTTTTTTTACAGACCGCTGGAGTCACGTGATGCTCGAATGCACCAATGAAGTTGTGCGAAAAGAGCATCACGTGACTCCAGCGGTCTGTAAAAAAAGAAGAATCGGACCCACCGCGTTAGCCTGTCTTTCTCGTTAGCCTCGGCCATTTTAAATATGACGTATTTTCTCCCATTTGCTGCTTTTAGCGCTAGCGCATATTAATGAATTTATCATTTTAAAGTTTCTTTCTCTTTTTCATATTCACATGAAAATACAATTTTTATGGCGTAATTTTCAATATAATAATTTAAATCTAATTTTACAGTTTTTTGTTTTTAAGAGTCACGTGTATATAAATTTTTAATCGTAAGGAAATATTATTCTTTGCTCTGTTTTTACAATTGGCAACAATTTAAAATCGTAACTTTTTCTAAACTATGAAAAAAATACCTCTTGAAATGAGGAAAATTTTATTAAAATAAATAAGAAATTATTTTTCTTTAATAGTATTATTATTATTATTATTATTTATTATTATTATTATTTAATGAATTATTTTTTTTCAAATTTTCCTGAAAATCATAATTTAATTCTATTGCTAATCTAATCTAATTCTGTCACTTTCTATTGATATAAAAGATAATTTCAACTTGAAAATTACAAAAAAAAAAAAAAAAAAAACTAATAATCCCTATATTTTTCCCTTTTCTCCCTTTATTCCACAAAAATGGAGTAATTTGGTTGCCATAATTACAGAAATATTGCTAAAATTAGAAAAAAATTAATATCTCGAAAACTAAGTCAAATTTAAAAATTCTTATACCATTTTTGGTATACGCGGATCAATACGGATAATTGGTGCTAATTTCACAGCCAAAGGTTCCATATTTTAGGAGAAATGTCTGTGAAACATAATCAGTCATTTCATAGAATCGTTTCACAAATTCGTTTCATAAGGATTATATATATATATATATAGGGTATATATATATATATATATATATATATATATATATATATATAAGGTGTATATATATATATATATATATAGGGTATATATATATAGAGAGAGAGAGAGAGTATATATATATATATATATAACCAATAATTAAACATAACCTACCACCATCAAAATCCGTAATATTATGAATTAAAGCTGTAAGTATATATATAAAAAAAAGAAAAATAAAATAAAATAAAAGATTAAATTAATTATAAGAATTATTATGGAAGAAAAATAAGAAAGTGGACACCGACAAATAATGGAAATGCTTACATATTGAATTACGTTTTCAAGGGCACAGAATTCAATGATATAAGCAAAATGGTTGTTTTCTGTGGGAAAAATAAGCTAAAGCTAAAAGTTATTTTCCCCTGTGCCCAAACAACCACTAAAATCAAGTGAATTGATTAAAAATGAAAACAGAATAGAAACAAATAATATGAAATGGAAAAAACAATAAAACCTATTTAAATATTTATGGGATATAAAATGAAATAATAAACACCATACCGATTAATATTTTAGAATAAATCCACGCGCACATGGCACCCATATCGTAAAGATTAAGGTTAATAAAACAGTTAAGAAATCACAGTAATTGATACCATAGGATGCAGTTAATACACATTGAAATAAATGTTAAATAACTTTTAATATAATATAAAATAATATAAATAGAAAGTAATTACATAATTAAAATGCACTATTAAATTAATTAAAAAACGTTAAACAATATCGTCAAAATTTAGCTAAAAATTCCCCCTGGTGTAGTAAATTATAACTGAAATGTAGCTGGAATAAGTAAATCTAGAACTTATCGAAAAAAAAAAGAAACACAAATCGTGGTGCTGCCATCTAGTATTACTTTTATGATTTAATTGTCAAAAGACTTGCTTCAGTTGTAAAGCAATTGAATTTAACAATTGTTTTATTAACAGCAAAACCAAACATATCCTTATATATAGATAATTATAAACTGTATATAAACCACACAATGTATTTTAAAGAAACTATTGTTAATAAAATTTTAAAAGCATACAAAATATTCTATTAGCAAACTTATTTAAACTACACTAAGAATTTAAATAATTCTAGAGCATCGATAATATATAGCATATAGCTATAAAACAAAATAAATTCATTAATAATTAATATAAATAATTATTAAAAATGTAAAAATCTTCAATAAAAACTATTATATATAAGATAATTATAAAATGAACAGGAAATAAAAAACATATGGTAGTATAAAGAAGGTGAACTGATACTTAAATTCCGATTACCTAAAAAGCATAAATATAGTGTGTGGATTATTTTATACATCCATAAAAATCTTAAAAGTATGAATGTGGGACATTCAAAAACATTAAACCGATAATAAATTATATAACACAAAGTGAAAATAAATAAATATTAAAATATTAATAAGAATAGAGGAATAATAATAAATATAATTACCCAATTTTAATACATACAGTATAACTTTATTTATATTAAATATACTTATATGTATATTAATCACTATAAAAATGGCATACTATTAGTAATTAATATGATATTGTCCTTATTAAATTAAAATTTATAACAAATGATTGTAAATAAGATTAAACAATAATAAGCTAATAATTAATGAAATTCACCAATTACATATAAAATATCAAATCAACATCCTTATAAAATACGTATCAAACATATAGTAATAATACAAAAGCCCCATTTTTTTTTATATAAATTAACCATTGCGTATTATCCAGACAACACCACCCTCCTCCGTACTCTAACATCTACCCACCCATCCAACCTATAATAATTTTTTTATGTTATTTTACAATTTTTATTTTTTATAGATTTTTTTTATTTTATAATTTTTTTGTAATTTTGTTTACGCATGTGTTAATTTGTTTTAAAAGATCATGTAAGAAAAATACTAATTGTATATTAATGAATATATGAATTTTTTTGGAAAACCATGATGTAATGCATCATAAATTAGTTTTTAATATTATTGTTAATTAGAGGAGAAGAACATAAACATTTTATTCTATATAAATGATTAAGTATTATATTTCGAAATACAGAATGATGTAGGCAAGATTTAAAATTTGTAAATGTATTAACTTTGAATTTAAATTCTTTACGTTTGTCATATAAATCTGTGATTGTTTTGTTGTCTTTTATTGTAATTTTAAGATCTAAGAAGTTAATTGTATATGTATATATATATATATTTTTTTTTTTTTTTTTTCTTTTTCTTTTTAAGGTGAGGTCATTTTTTTATCTGTACCCGATTAGGCTTCCACTCAAAAAATTTATTTTAAATGAGTTTTAGACCACAATTGCGAAGTAAATGCTACGAGTTTAACGTATTCTTAATAATAGTAATAATTTATTTCGTCAATTTGTCTTTCTCTTCCGTTTGTATCTGATTAGGCTTCTAATGAAAGTCTTATTTTTCCTTTGAAAAACATATTTCTGAAGGAGTTTTGCACCACAAGTAAAAAATAAATATTATTTGAGTTTTAGGTATTTGTAATTATATTGTGTAAATTTTGAATGTCATTCCTTCTTTTGTATCTTACTAAGTTTTTCTTTAAACAATAGTCTTTTACCTGTTAAAAATACGCTTTTGAATGAGTTTTGTACCGTAAATGAAAAGTAAATATCAGTTGAGTAATCGTGTTATCAAAATCAAAATGTCTGTAAAGAGGATTCTTCACGCACTTGAAAACACACGCTCCGTAATGTTAATCCTATGGGTAGGTTATTTTCTAATTTCTCGTTTCAATTTGAGTATTTTTAAACGATTTTTTTTGCATAGGATAGCTGAGCTTAATCTTTAATATGAGTTTTTTGTACTTTTTCGATTTTGGTTGCAGATTTTTTTAAAAAAAGGTACTTTCAGTTTCCAAACCGTTTTCGAAACTGAAAGTGCCTTTAAAAAAAATCTGCAACCAAAATCGAAAAAGTAAAAAAGAGTCATATTAAAGTCTGAGCTCAGCTATCCTATGAAAAGAAAATCGTTTAAAAATATTTAAACTGAAACGAGAAATTCGAAAATAACCTGCCCATAGGATTAACATTACGGAGCGTGTGTTTTCAAGTGCGTGAAGAATCCCCTTATATGAAATTATCACTTTTAATGAGTTTCAAAAAGTTATTTGAATATATAAGTAATAAAAGAAAAAGAAAGAAAAGAGGTTGTTATCTCTATTTGTACTCCTCCTGAATGGTCATTTTTCCCCCCCACAGAAATATATTTTTGCATGAGTTTTGCACCAATTGAAAAGTAAATGGCTCTTGATTTTGAAGGATTCTAATTCCGATTTCAAATAATTAAAAAGTCCTTCCGGCCAGTGCCGGGAGGAAGAGGTAGCTTTCATATTCCTTATTTTAAAAAAGCCAACTTATATCATTCAAACACACGAAGCTCAATATAGTGGAAACCGAATATAGGAGATTCAATACTAATTTTTATTAGTATAATGAATGAGAACTTCGCGAAATTAGTCAGCTTTATCCAAGCTGCTTTTCTTTAAAGTAGCTTATATTTGGCTGCCAAATTCGGCGATTTTTTAAAGTGCCTGCCATTTTAAGACAACATGGTGGATGAGGCTAACCAGTGAACTTGGTCGAGATCTTAGTAATTGCTGTGCACATGCTCACTCACATCGGAAACGGTTGATATATACGAGTGCTGTCGCATGCAAAAAATCAGATTTTTCAAAATTTCACCCACAATAGAAATTGAAACTGCTATATCTGAGCCATTTTTTAAGGTAAAGACAAACAAAAAATGCTCCTGAATCCTTATATAGAGGTCAAATACTTAAGAAAGAAACCTTTTTCAATTTCTAATTTTTTTGCACCTCACTTTAAATATATATATATATTTTTATTTAATGGCCGCCATTTTGAAACAAGATGGATGATGAATCTGGCCAGCGAACTTGGTCGAGGTATTGATGTATACTATCCACATGCCTTCTTACATCGAAATAGGCGAATACGTGTGTTATCGCGTGACAAATACAAGATCGTTTCAAAATGTTAGCCATGCTAGAAATTCAAAGTGCTATAATTCAAACATTTTTTAAGATATAAACAAAAGAACAAATTTTCAGAAACAAAAACTGCTCCGGAATCTTTGTATCAAGGCCAAACACATAAAAAAAAATCTTTTTCATTTTCCAATTTTTTAATACCTCATTTTAAATTTTAAATTTAATTTATTTTTAAATGGCAACCCTTTTGAAACAAGATGGCGAATGAAGCTGGCCAACGAACTCGGTCGAGACATTGGTATATACTATGTACAGACCAAGTTACATCCAAATCGGTTCATAAATACGCCTGTTATCGCATGACAAAAATCAGGTCCTTTTAAAATGTCAGCCACAATAGAAATTCAAAATGCTATTACTCAGCCATTTTTTTAGATATAGACAAAACAAAAACTGTTCCGGAATCTTTGTATTAAGGTCAAACACATACGAAAAAAATCTTTTTCCCAATTTTTTGGTATCTCATTTTAATTTTTTAATTTTTAAAATTTTTTTAAATGGCCGCCATTTTGAAACAAGATGGCGGATGAAGCTGGCCAACGAACTCGGTCGAGATATTTGTATGTACTATGTACACACCAAGGTACATCCAAATCGGTTCATAAATACGCCTGTTATTACGTGACAAAAATCAGGACGTTTCAAAATGTCAGCCACGCTAGAAATTCAAAATGCTATAACTCAGCCATTTCTTAAGATATAGACGAAACAAAAACTGCTCCCGAATCTTTTTATCAAGGTCAAACACATAAGAAGAAAATATTTTTTTCAATTTTTTGGTACCACATTTCAAATTTAAATTTTTCTTAAAAATTTAAATGGCCGCCATTTTTAAAGAAGATGGCGGATGAAGCTGGCCAACGAACCCGGTCGAGACATTGGCATGTACTATGTATAAACGAAGTTACATCCAAATCGGCTGATAAATACGCCTTTTATCGCGTGACAAAATTCAGGACGTTTCAAAATAACAGCCACGCTAGAAATTTAAAATACTGCAACTCAGCCATTTTTTAAGATATAGACGAAACAAAAACTCCTCCGAAATCTTTGTATAAAGGTCAAATACATAAGGAAAAAATATTTTTCCATTTTCAATTTTTTGGTACCACATTTCAAATTTTAATTTTTTTTAAAAATTTTAAATGGCCGCCATTTTGAAACAAAATGGCGGATGAAGCTGGCCAACGAACTCGGTCGAGACATTGGTATGTACTATGTACACACCGAATTACATCGAAATCGGTTCATAATTACGAGAGTTAGAGAGTGGCATAGGTCAGATATATATATCTGTGATTTCTTAACTGTTTTATTCACCTTAATCTTTACGATATTATGGTAGCCATGTGCGTAGCCATGTGCGAGTGGATATATTGAAAAAACTGAAATATTAATCGGTATGTTGTGTAATATTTCTATTTTATATGCTATAAATATTTAATTTGGTTTTATTGATTTTTCCATTTCATATTATTTGATTCTATTCTGTTTTCATTTTTAATCTATTCACTTGATTATAATGGTTGTTCGGGCACAGAGAAAAATAATTTTTAGCTTTAGCTTTTTTCTCACAGAAAACAACCATTTTGCTTATATCATTGAATTCTGTGCCCTTGAAAACGTAATTCAATATATAAGTTTTTCCATTAATTGTCGGTGTCCACTTTCTTCTTTTTTCTTCCATAATAATTCTTATAATACATTATTTGGCACTTTTTTTTTTTTAAATACTTACAGCTTTAATTCATAATTTTACGGTTTTTGATGGTGGTAGGTTATGTTTAATTAATGGTTTATATACTTACAGCTTTAATTCATAATATTTGATGGTGGTAGGTTATGTTTAATTATTGGTTATATATATATATATATATATATATAAATTTTGAACATAGGGTGGTTTCGGGGTCTGGGGGTCATGATCGATGAAAATATACCAAAATTTTTTGAAATCGCTTTCCTCCGAACGGCTGCAAGAGGTAGCTTTTTGTAATGAAAGCTACCTAATAGATTTTTTATAGACTTTTTCAAGCATACCGAAATTAGGAGTTACATAGATCCGAGTGTTACGTGGACCCAAAAGAGGGTCACTTGGACCTCCCACCCCCTTAAAAAAAAAGAAAGAAATAAAAATCAGCCATGGCTATACTAGGTTATTAATTAGCAGAGTTGTGTAAATTCGCAACAGAAAGGAACTTATTCAAATTCACCTTCTCAAAAATTGTTGTGTAACATTTATTATCCATTTACAGAGGTATATAAAATAATAAAATAATACGAATACATTACAGTGTTGGCGTTAATTTTTTTTATATGCATATTAATGATTGTATACTAGTATTTCAAATGTAGATTATATAATAACATAATAGTGTTTTTCTCAGCTGAATGTGTTTTTGAGGCCAGAAATCTTGCACGTATTAATTTTAAAAATAAGAATGACTTTTTTAATGCATCATTTAAATTCGCAATTTTAAGCTAAGTAAAAAAGTGGCGACTAAACTTGTAAACCAGTTATCTTAGTTTGTATTATTAGATAAAAAAAATTTGATTTTGACATTATTTTATGAGAGATACATTACTTAGATAGTCAAATAATTATAAGAAATAAATTCAGTTATTTAAAAGTAATAGACGTTGTTTGTTTTATAACCCTTTCAAGGGTGGTGGTCACACGGCGTGACTACCTACTTTTAATTCCAAGCTGGCAAACAGCACCAAGAATATTTTAATAAAATTTTGCTTTTATAATGGAAGTTTAGAAAAACAAGTTTTTATTTTCTAAGAAATTCGTTTATAAATTCTGGTGTCAGTCAATCATTTCATCATTTTTCGAACAGACATTTTCTGCCCCTGAAAGTGGTAAAAAAACCTTTATTAGGTAAAACATAGGATAACCTAACGTAACCTTTCATGCCGATATGACTTCCTTTCCATATTCGACAGAGATATTCAAAAACTAATTTTTTTTTTAATAATTATAAAAACGATTCCCCACCCTTACACAAACACAGCAGTGGGGTGGGCGAAGATGCGATACTGACAACAAAAACTCTGCTAAAATGTGCGATTTGGCTTCTACACCCCTTCCCACTAACGGATTTAGAATCCTACGCCACGCGAAAACTGTAGGTTGAGACCATGATTTTTGAAGAGATGAAAGGTTATTCTGTTAAAAGGTCGACTCCCTTTCTGGGAAACATATATAGTTACCTCGAACCTATAGCAAGCAATATTGCTTCCCACTAATATCACCTTGCATCCTTTTTGTGAAATGCTATTTCCTATTTCAAAAATGGAAATACTTTCTTGTTCTATTTGGCTAGTTAATTCAACTTGCAGTCTCTGAAATCGGTGTTACCATTGGCGCGTTTTTAAAATTCAGAGATTCACCACTATTTGCGAGTAGTAATAACCGGCTTATTTAATGACCTATTAACTAAGGTTGATATTGCTATTCGGATTGCTAACTGAATTTCTCTATCGAACATCTCTCTTCATGAAAAGTAAAAAAAAAATTGTTTTAGACAAAGCATGATGAATAGTAATTAACTTTAATCTACAAGCGTTCAATTTTACTTTAAAATACTTTAATTTAGTTAAAAGAAAAACTTTCGCAGGTGGACTTAAAAAAGTTATTATTAATAGATGCTTAGTTTGAATTCAAGTAACTGTGCTTGATCTTTCATCATCATTATTATTATTATTATTTTATAAATAAATTCAGAAGAATGTTTAAAAGATCGTGTCTTTGAATATTTTTATCTCATATTTAAACTGCGTAATTCTGAATGATTCAAGTGAAGGTAATGTACCTGGAATTCAACTAACTCTCAGTTCTCCAGAAAAAAGAAATCTTTCGTGGTTTTGCTTTTAATAATTTAAAAAAAAAAAGCGATTTTTTTTAAATTAGCGATGATTATCGTGAATAACTCAACGATTATAACAGTGCCTGGTACAGCTAATGACTGTTTCAAAATGAGATTTTTTTTTCTTTGTGTTTTGCTTATTTAGCCCTTTTCTGCTGAAGCGATAAAGGTGTATTTTTGTGCCAAACGTGTAAAGAAGAATTGCGCTTCTGAGGAATTAGTAAAGAATGATATGTACAAATGTAAGAAAGTTGAGGTTGAGGTTAAGATTCTAAGAAAAAGATGTATTAACTAAGGAGTATAGCACACTCTTGTGTCATAACCACTCAAATGACTGTTTTCTTGGCTGTCGAGCTCTTCCACAATGGGTAACCCTAATTCAAACTACAATCAGAAAAAAATATGTATATTAATTAAATAATTTTAGATTTTTTTTTCTCTCTCTTTTGAAGCATAGAAACACTTTAGCACATTCTACCAGACTTATTGCCCCAATTCGCTGCTATAAAATTGTCATCACTTTTAATTATTTTTATTAGCGCATATTATTGTTTAAAGCTAATATATGAATAAGTGTTTCGCTCACTCCAAATTCTCCTCCATCTATCCTTTTGATTTTTTTTTTTTTTTTTTTTTTTTTTTTTTTTTACACTCTTTTATTTAACCCTTTCCGGCACAGAAAAATTCTGTTCGTAAAACGATGAAACGATTGACTGACACTAGAATTTACAAACGAACTTCTTGGAAAGTAAAAAATTGTTTTTTAAGCTTTCATTGTAAAAGAAAAATTTTATTAAAATATTGTTGGTGCCGTTTGTAAGTTTAGAATTACAATTAGGTTGCCTCGCTGCGTAATCACTGCGCTTGAAAGGGTTAACTCAACCTAGTTTTTGTATGTAAAGGTGAATTTTTGCAATAGATTTTTAACCCACTTATTGATAGGCTAGAATTATATAAATTACGTTCACACGTGTATTTCCGATGGCAATACAACAAATATTTTCAGAAATTAATTATAAATTAATACATTAATTTTAAGTCATTTTTCCGTTAGCCCGCCACACGTGATAAATCACCCAATAGTCTCTGTAACGCGTGCAATTGTATGAGAATTAAAACAACAGTGGATTTAATGGTGCACCAAAATAAGTTAAATAGCTGTGCCGCCGCAACAATGAAACGTTTTAAGGGGGCAGATCGCTTTGACGATTTAAAAAAAAAAAATATTTTTCAGAATGGATACCTTCAAAAGTTACAAATACACTGCAAAAAGAATTTTACAACAAGTAAAAATTAAATTTAAAAAATCAAAAAACCCGACTGAGTAAAAAGCGAATTAATTATTTCTCATCAGCTATTTTTTATATTACTTACCTATTTTTTTATTTACTTGTATTGATGACTTTTAAGTTGTGTTTAATTGTTAGTTCCTATCTATAAACACTGTTTTGATGAGGCCTATAGATATGTCTATGAAGGTTAGAGTTTCAGTAAAGCTAGATATCCTACCAACACAACTTCCAGGTTCTGTAATATTTAAACGGAGCTTCTGATTGTAAAATAGTCAATGAAACATCGTCTTCATTTTGAAAGATCTATTCAATGATATGCCACTCAATAGGGTGTGTAAAAAAAATTTTTCGTCTCTAACGCAATTTTGTATTTTACGGCCGCCATTTTGAATTTATAAAAACAAAACCTAGCCTATAACCATGGGACGTTTAAGACAAATCGATAGAGACCTCATTCATCCAGCCGTTGGGATGTTTCGAGGGTATAAAGAAATCCACATACCCAGGTACGCGTGAAACACATAACCCTTCTTGGCAGTCGGGTAAAAATACCAATTAGAACAGGAGTTACGGCTAAATATACCTTGCATAAAAGCATTTGCTGTAATGTTATAAGCTAACTTTGAAGCCGTTTTTCTAAAAATTGATTTTTTGGTATTCCGTGCACTCTCATTTAAAATCTAATTATAATAGAACCTTGAAATTATCTATATTCTTAGTTTGTGGGTGTTAGTTTATGCTGAATCTCAATTTAGTCTGATTTTTGTCACAGAAAGTTGTGGATTGAAAAAATAAGTGTACATTTTTTGGTGAAATTCAGTGAATATGATTAGAAATGCCATTAATTATGTTAAAGAATTTGAATATACTTTCAAATTTAGGTTCAGTGTAAAATATAGTATTATAAGTAACAAAATTTGAAATATTAAGCATATATCTGCAGTAGAATTTGTAAAATCGTGCGCGCAAAATGCATATTTCAATATTCATATTTTTCAAAAGCCACTTTTGTCGTTATGATTTAATTAATTAATATTACTAAATATCTGTGTATTTGAATATTTTATCAAACCATAAGAATGTGTGAAAGTAAAGAAAAAAAATTGTTGCGTTTCATGCATTGGTTAAGAAACTACAGAATTTTTCGTACTGCTTTAAATACGGTCATTTTCTGGCTGCTCAACGTGATCTGCCCCTTTAACCCCTTGAGGGGCAAGCAGTTGCGTTTGTGTAATGCTGAATTCCCACCGGAAATTTAAAAAAAAAATTCAAAATAAGAAAAAGAAATTTTACGACTTTTTCCCATCAAAGTTAAAAAAGTAAAATTTCATAAAATTTTTCTGGTGCAAATCTTCATTAAACGTAGGTGGGATAAAATATATCCCCCCGCTCCTCAAAGGGTTAACCCTCTCGCTGCGTATTTTTTTTAAAATCAAAATAGCTTCAAAAATTGCGCATTTAATTCCTTCGCGACGAGAATCATTTTAAGAATTTTTATCCTTTTGTCACCGGTTTTTCAAAACAAAAATTTTCGTCTGATTTAATCGGGAAAATGTTCTGATTAGATAAGGCAAAATTTACAATAAAAAGTAACTGGTGGGAATGATCAAGGAGGGTTAATTAGACGGGAAAAAATGCATCACCGATGAAATCTCGGGTTGCGCAAATTTTGCTACTTTTACGTTGCCCGAGAAACTCTCGGGTTGCACAGCGAGAGGGTTAAATGCTAAAGAGTAGAAAAAGAACTACAAATAAAACGTGAAAAGTGAAGTATTTTTTTTAAATACGCTTTTATAAATTAATAGTTTAATATTAATTAATTTACGATTATACATTGAGAAATCAATTTAGAAATCTTCATGTTTTTTCTTTCCCGTTGGCCTATCATGAAAAAAAAAACACAGCAAAAATTATATATTTTTAAGTAAAATTCCCGTGCCTGCGTTTTCTACAAAGCTCAAAAAAGCCGTGAATTTTTCACAAACGAGCTCGTTGCCCACGTTAAATGAATGTACAGTAACGGAATTTTTTGAAAAAAAACATGAATTGCACCCCCCCCCCCCCCAAAAAAAAAAAATTAGGTTTGATTTTCAAGGAATGTTTCTTAAAAAGCTTTTCTTACTTTTAGGGGTTTATAAAACACTCTACCATGAATATAAAATTTTAAATAGAACCACCGATGACGCTGGTTTCAACTCAGAGAAGCCGGCAGAAGAAAAGTTGTCACTGGAGAAATGCATAAATTTGACTGAAAAATTAATATCTGCTTCGGAGAAAGAAGATTGTATTTCCGAAATCAATGTTCTTCACTTGTATAAAATCCAAGAAAAACTTGTTAGGGGCCGTTCAAGTATTACGTAAGCATATTTTTAGTCATTTTATACCCCCCCCCCTTTGTTAGGAAAAATAAGCAAATCCCCCCCCCCTTTCCTTACATAAGATTTTATGGCATTCTAACATCAACACTGTTTGCCATAAAAAATTACAGTTAGCGATAAATTACGTTATTAATCCAGCAAACTTACATAAATATACATATAGGGGTTGTATCGAAAGAAAACAAAATCGATGTTTAATATATTGTTACTTATTGCATTAAACAAGTTATAAAATATACAAAATAGTTTTTAATATATTATTATTTATCGCATTGAACAACAACAACAAAAAAAGTTTAAGAAATACAACAGGCCCAAACTTATTTAGGCACATAACTAAAAATTTTAACAAGAATCATAGAAATATATGTGTTTGGCGTTCACATTTCTAAGTCTGGTGTCCAAGATCTTTGAACCAATGTCTCTGCATTGTTTATTATTGCGTTTTCAATATAGTGGTGGGCTGGAATGTTCCTCGTTTCCAGTCCTTGTTTACTCCATATCTCTTTTCTCAATTCGTTCAACATCCGCAGAACACTTATCCAAATCATGCTCTTGTGCTTTTTGTTGTTAAACTATAGTTGCTTCGTTATCTAATGCTTACATAAGAATTCTCGTGACCCCCCTCTCACCCTTGTCAGCAAAAATAAACAGACACTGGACCCCCTCCCCCCCCCCCTTACTGCTTACGTAATACTTGCACGATCCCTTATAAAACGGCCGAAAAAATGAAATCAAATAAAATTGACATCGATGTTTCGGAATTATACGAGAAAGAAATGATCTCACTGTTTATTAGATTTTTTTTTTTTTTTTTGTAACATAGAAAATATCAATAAAAGATTTTTTTACTCCCGGTATGCTAATTCTTTCTCCCAGCTATTAAAATGTCGTCTCCAAAAAATAACGTTCCGTTGTTTCAGGCAGCCGTAAAACAAAGCAGATGTATCATTGTACTGTTAAGTACTCTTCTGCAATTTTTTAAACTTCTAACATAAGCATCGCACATTTTCAATTTTTATACCGTCGTATTGGGAAAAAAAGTACTTTTAAATGCATTCTGTTTGAAAACTGCATCTCAATTTATTTTTTAGATATTAATTTTTTTTTTTTTTTTTTTTTTTTTTTTTTTGTAGTTTTTAGTGCCATTTGTTTAATTTTGGCAGCGCAAGTACTCCATCTCTGTAGAAAGTAAAAGAAAAGTAGTTGGAAAATAGTAATTATATCTTTTTGTTGCCATTTTCCATTAACAACAGAAAAAAATGTAATTAAAATACGTGCTATTTTGGAAAAATATAAATGAATGATTTCTGATAAAACATGGAGCTATTATAAAGTATATTTAATTTTAAGTATCTATATTAATATTACAAACACATAAAGGCCTATGAATAATTAAATAGCCGATTTTTTTTTTTTTTTTTTTTTTTTTTTGGGGGGGGGGGGGTCGAGTTTCTTGAATGACGACATCTTTTTTTTTTTTTTTTTTTGATTTGTGTATTATTCAGCGATAACTGTCACCGTCCTATGAATACTTTACTGTAGATGCTGTTTAAGACTGGATCGTAAATGTGGATTTTTCAGCGGATGCGGATGACGTCATTTTATATAAAATAAAAGCGTGTATTTTAAGTCTTAAAACTGAAATATGTTTTGTACTGTCTATATTTATATACATATATATAATTTATATATTTTTTTTTTTTCATTGGGGGCGACACTAAATTCTGAAAAAGCAGAATTCCTGTTTTTTAGTTTATTTAATTTCCTCTTTTTATCACATAACTATTAGTTGGCTATGAATTAAATTATGAAAAAAGGTACTATTAAGGATATCGGAAGTACTTTTGATATTATTTCAAAAATCCGGAATTTTTTAAAATCCGGCCAAATATCGGCACCGACAATGTCGGAATTTCGAGGTTATGCTGTATATAGATATGTAACAAAATTTGCATTATATATATATGTATGTAGATATATAACACGATTTGCATAATATATAGATAGATAGATAAATGTATAAACGAAGTAATTGCAGGCCAATTTCTGAAGAAACCCACCTAAAAGTAAAAGAAAAGAAAGAAAGAAAAAACAGAGGGAGGGGAAGCATATAATTTAATAACCATATTATTGCAGATTGACGCAAAATCAGCCATTCGATTGTAAAGTATATCTTTACAAATAAGCTAAGCTAAAGGAAGATCTCCATATTGAAATGAAAACAAACTTTAACGTTTTGAACAGCAGTACCCGAACTTGACTGAAAAATTGGAATCTATTGTAAATTTATCTACAATTATATAAATGTGAGATTTTGAATCTTTAGCATAATAAACTAAATGTAGTCTCGTATTTTAATCGGATTAGGACTAATTTAAAGTTAACCGAAAGCGCTCGTCGAAGGAAATTTTGAATCAAATACTGATATTTTAAGAATTTTTTTTTTTCTGTTAATTGGTAAATTTTGCTTTTTAAAAAAGTACTACGCTCCTGGTATTTTCATTGCCATTATTTCCATAAGAAAATAAATATTTTTTATGTTTAAATTGGAAAGGAAAGTTTTGGTATTGTTTTGAAATTCCTTTTGTGAACAAAAATAATGCAACATATGAATACAGTAGACTCCCTCAAATCTGCAACTCTAAAATCCGCTCATCATCACAGATGTAAACAATGAAACTTTCAGTTCAGACGTAGGGTCAAAATTACAGAATTTTTTAGTTTTATATATCATTCCATATGTATTTTAATATGTAATTCTCGATAATATGAACTCGTGATTTTTCATGAAGGAGGTATAAATTTTTTTCTGAAAAAAAAAATTAAAATATTGCTGATACCAATGGTAATAAATCTTTTTACCAAAAATATGAATATATTAATCAAGCTTTTTTGGTTATTAAGACTGGCTAAACCTGAAATAAATCTTCCTTACTTTATGATTTTGCTGTGAATTAATAAGGTAATCTTTATGAGGAATGTCTCATTGAATGATTCACGGAAAATGTATCTTAATTATGCCTATTTAATTATACATTATTAATTTGACCTTTACTTTTAATAATTAAATCATTTTTTAAATTATTTGAATATTTTATTAGATTTTATTAGAGATCTGCAAAATTCTAAAATCCGCACAACCTCTGGTCCCAAGCTGTGCGGATTTGAGGGAGTCTGCTTCACTCGGTAAGCGCGTTTATTGTCCTCGTAAGTTTTCTATAATTATAGAATCATTTTATTCTGCCAATTACTTTATGACTAATTCATTTCCTTTATTTCTTTACTTTACGCGAGTTTATGCGATTCTATCCGTCATACACAGTATTTGTGATTTCGTATAGTTTTATCTTTCATATTCACGAAATCTACCTTTGTCAGATGCGACAAATAGCATTATCTGTGTCATATCATAGCGGTTTTTTAAAGATAGGACGAAATAAAGGAAATAAGCGTGTTGTATTTATTGCATGATATCCGGACCCGATAAGAAATGGCTTTTTTTTTTCATGATAGAGGAAAGTTGACGTCATACTTTGAAAGAAACTGAGATAATTTTATTGAACCGAGTTGAAAGTAAACATTGTATGTTTTGTAAATATTGCAGATTGTAACAATGAAAAAGTAGAAAATTCATATTTATATCATTCTGAGTTCGAGTTAAAATTCCCCAATAAAGTTTTTCCATTCATGGAAAATCTTAAAATCGTAAATAATTTATAGCTTAAAAATTTTTTTAATTATCAATGACACTCTAAAATATGTTTTATTATAACACGACTTCTTAACAATACAACTTTCTAATACAACTTTACAACATTGTTGAAAAGTGTTTATGAATTTGGCTTGTCTGTCTGTCTGTTTCCAACGCCCTAACCCCTAACTAACGTAAATATACACGGATTGTCATGAAATTGATATATGTTATTGAGGCTTACAATGGCATTTCGATAATGAAAATGGAGTACGTAGCATTTACATTTCGTTTACAGCGACACACAAAAGAATTTCGTTACATTATGATCTAAGGGGCTGTGTATATATAACGTTATCCACTTTTTGGTAATTCTGGACTGCGCCCCCCCCCCCCCCTACCGCAATATCGTTATCAATGTCTTCTTTATGATTTTTGGAATTTATTTCTTTTGGAGTGATATACAAAAAGGGTTATATTTATTTTTCGCATACTTTATTTATTCAAATGAAGAAAAGTCAATAAAATATCACTTTATATATGAAATAACTTTATGTGCAATAACACTTAAAAGTAATAGTTACTATTTAAAAGTATTTTATAATAGATTTTTTTTACACAATGCATTCAACAGTAATAATGTTTTCCTGCGCTTGCCACTGCACGGGGGGGGGGGGGGGGCATAGAACTTTTTGTCAACAAAACAGCTGTAAAACATACCTTCTCTTTTATTTACTAGTAAATACAAGTATAATTTCAACTATACTTTCATTTAGTTACTCGAACAGCGTATGCATATGCTACGCATATGAATAAGATTAGGAATGCCAAACGTTTCCGTATTCCATAATTCGGAATTAAATAATTTTAATAATAACTTTGTATTTTCTTAAAAATTGATAACAATCTAAACTAGTTGGATGCGCCAATCCCAAAACTTTCTTCTACCTTATACATCTTAATATTTCGAAAACTAGTTACACATGTTAATACTTCAATATTATTAGTTCATTACTATACCAACTTTGATTTTCATCTTAAATTTCTGCTTCAGTCAATTAAATGAACTAAAAACGAGTTAATCTATATCATGATATTTGTTAAAATTAATAGTTTTTCCTTATTCTGTTGTTATCAGATGTTTGTGAATAGTCGGCTTAGCAGGAAGTGAGTTCCCGCCTTTGCACGAGCCGCCTATGGACAATAGAACTACGAAAAATCAAGAAAAGTATACAAAAATCGCTATCACAGAGCCCCATTACCGCGCGATATTCCTAATTTCAAGGAGGACCTGTTGACCAAAGCCAAAAACATGCACAAAAAATTTGGTTCAGTTGTATGCATAATTTTATACACTTTTCAATTGTACAATAAAGAAAATGGTACAGACATCGTAATTATAGCGCCCCGTTCCAGCGGAATTTTTCCAAATTCAGGGAGGACCTTCATGCCATGACCAAAAAGAAACACAAAGAATTTGGCTCAATTCTCTGCATAACTTCATACACTTTTCGATGGTACAATATTCAAAATGGCACAAAAATCGCTATTACAGTGCACCCTGCCGGCAAATTTTTTCCAAATTAAGGAAGGACCTGCTTGCCATAGCCAAGAACTTAAAATAAAAATTTGGTTCAATTCTATGCATAACTTCATACACTTTTCGATGGTACAATATGCAAAATCGCTACTACAGCGCCCCCTAGCGATAATTCTTTTCTAAATTCAGGGAGGTGCTGCTTGTCATAGCCATAAACTTAAAAAAGAAATTTGGTTAAATTCTATGCATAACTTCATACACTTTTGGATGGTACAATACTCAAAATCGCTGTTACAGCGCCCCCTACCGGCGAATGTTTCCTAAATTCAGGGAGGATCTGCTTGCCAAAGCCAAAAACTTAAAATAAAAATTTGGTTCAATTCTAGGCATAACTTGATACAATTTTGGATAGTACAATAGTCAAAATCACACAAAAATCGCTGTTACAGCGCCCCCTAACGGCGAATTTTTTCCAAATTCAGGGAGGACCTACCTGCCATATCCATAACTTAAAATAAAAATTTGGTTCAATTCTATGCATAACTTCATATACTTTTGGATGGTACAATATTCAAAATCACACAAAAATCGCTGTTACAGCGCCCTCTACCGGCGAATTTTTTCCAAATTCAGGGAGAACCTACCTGCCATATCCAAAAACTTAAAATAAAAATTTGGTTCAATTCTATGCATAACTTCATACACTTTTTGATGGTACAATGGCGACAGACAGACGGACACACGGGCAGACAGACATTTTCTATAAACATGTTTTTTGGAATCTCTGACCCCTAAAACATGTAAATCCGTCGAAAACCGGAAGTCGAAAAAAATTTCGATTACAATACTTTCTTCTATTGAAGATAGAAGAAAGTAAAAATATATAACATAGTATTTTCCTGTAAAGACCAAATTACAAATAAAAAGAGAAAATTTTGGTGGGATCAAAAATGACAATGATATCAAAAAACAACCCCCCACCTTCCCCTAGAGATATCTTGCGATATCATCTACCAGACTCCCCCCCCCCCCTAAAATGATAACGTTATATATGCACAGCCCCTAAAGAGAAAATCGTTCGCGGTGTATTTTAGTGATGTTACGATTTATCATTTATTTACAGGGGCACACAAAATAATTCTGTTAATGTATTGTTTATGAGCGATAATTAGTGGAGTTACGTTTTAAATTGTGATGTACGTTTTTAAATTTAACTAATTGATAGATCATATGCAGAACTGCACAAAAGAATTTTAGTAAATTCCCGATTATTATTTATTTATTTTTGAAAAAAGTTTTTATTCTGGAATAGGCAAAACATATTGACATGCTGCTAAATAGAAAACATAACATTAGTTATCAGTAAGAAGGATTATAATAATAGCAAACCTTGCTTTTAATCCAGAAATTATTTACGGAGAAACTAGGAAGAAGAAACATCTTCCTTTGAGCCGATTCTAACTATAATCTCATGAAAAGATAGAAAAATCATAAAAAATTATTATGACAAACGTAAAATGCCTAGTCATTTTGCCAATTTAGACAATCATATCGTGTTCATGGTCAATATACCACAAGCATATCAATATCATAATGTATAATTATTGCACAAAAATGGAGCTATCCGATATCTACATTAAGCATGCAATGCCTTAAACATTTTCAATAATTATTATTCTCATTGTGTTCTTTCTTCGGTAATGATATATCTCTTTTGTATTGCTCTTACGGCATATCCTAAAGGCAACATTTTTTTACGCGATATGCAAATGAACCATTTCTGATTTAAGCTTTTCTTACCACTAAAAGAGCATGAAAACAGGAGTTCATTATCCTCTGATGAAGCTTGGGTGTGTGTATTGCGCTAATTCAGCTGCAGGATTATAAGCAGTATTGGTTTCGAAAGTTGAAATTTATAAGCAAATTTTAAGATTAACTATTTGTATTGAAAGCAAAACTTGCAAACAGTATATCTATGTAGCATTATTGAAAACTAGGAATTTGCGGACAGAGCCCCTTTGACGAAAAATCCGTAGTTCATTTTTCTGTTAGTGTTTAATATTTTAACTTACTTAATACTTACACGCTGAATTATTACTTAATTTTTACTCAAATCAATTTTAATAACTATTATTACTTAATTACTATTATTACATTTTTACTTAATTTCTATTATTTAATTACTACTTACTATTACTTAAATAAAAACTAGTATCAATTATTACTTAATTATTACTTAAATCAATTTAAATTACTATTATTACTTAATTACTATTATTACATTTTTACTTAATTTCTGTTATTTCATTATTATTTCATTACTACTTACTATTACTTAAATAAAAACTAGTATCAATTATTACTTAATTATTACTTAAATCAATTTTAATTACTATTATTACTTAATTACTGTTATTATATTTTTACTCAATTTCTATTATTTCATTATTAATTAATTACTTACTTCAATTATTACTTAAATATTACTCGCATAATTATTGCTTAATTATTACTCAAGTATTAATTAATTAACTCCCTAATTTTAATTATTTTAAATCAATAGGGAAGGAAAAAAAATTCCCAAATAATTAGACAAAAAAAATTATTTATAAAATATTAAAATTCAATGAGGGGCAATGGCCCTCTCTTGCCATTCTATTCTATTGCCAAATTTTAATTAGTTAGGGCTGCCTAAGTTTGGTAGTTATTTTTTTATGCACTATATTTACAAAATAACAATACCTGAGAAAGTAAAACTATAAGCTCAATTATATCAAAACTCTGTTTTTCAGCGGTTTAGCCGCGATAACTTTCGAGCGAGTTAACGAATTTACGAGTCTGTTCTTTTAATGAAGGAAGTTAATTTCTCTGCAAATATACCTAAAACACAAACAAATTATGTTTAAAAAATCAAGTAATAACAGAAGAATACAATAAATTTTCATGGATTTTGAGTTTCACACACTGGAAAAAAAAAAAAAAAGATGTAAATCTACAAAACTAGTTTTTGTAAAAGCTACAGAAATTTCTTACTAAACTTGTTTTATCTATCCACTGTAAAGAAAAAATATGTAAATCTGAAAAACTAATTTTTGTAAGGCTACAGAAATCTGTATGCTTACTAAAATTTTATCTGTAACCGGGGATAATTACATGATTTTTTAAAATTTCAGTTATATAAAAAGTTCTAGGTGTATTGTTTTCCTGCTCCCAATCCTTCATGCGTTTTCACACTTTTGGGTGCAGGAAAACATTATTGTAAACATACGAGTCGAGTTTTCAGGTGTTTTCCACCAAGATATGACTTGGCAGACCAGTTACATTTTAATACGAGAATCGAGTTATGTCTAATCCTGTAATTTCAGCCATCAACTCGATGAGGTGATCCGCTTCTAGGTCTAAGTAGTTTTGTTAAAGTACAGTAAAACAGATGGGTTCAGTCCGAGCACCCGAGATCTTAATTCCGATTATCAAGAGTTCATTTCCTGTGCACAAAATAACTTTAACTTCGCAACTAATAGACGTAAAGATGAAAAAAAAAGAAAACTTTTAAAATTAACAAGAACGAAAAATCATGCGTCCAGCATAGTTTATGCTGGAACACTTTCCAACATATTCTAAATACTGTAAAGAAACTTTACAATTTATTAAGGGAAAACATACCTAAATAAACAATTTAGAAAATGCATAATGCATTTTAAAACCCAATTTCTGCAATTACCATGAATAGTCGAGAAAATGTACGATTTTTTTATGCAGCCCTGTATATGATCTATGGATATGTATGTATACTGCATAGTATGCTATAACTTAGTTCAATTAAACGCACAACACAGTTAAAAAATTTCCATTCGGAAATTTCCGACAATAAATAGATCTTGTTGGGAAATTTTGTGCGCCCCTGTATATGATCTATAGCATTCCTAAACACCAAGTAATATTTAAATAATAGTTAAATTTAAAATCGCATACCACAACTGAAAACGTACTTCCAACAATTATTGTTCGTGGGTTTCAATAGTTCAATTATTGTTTATTTTCTACTGTAGCGAAATACTTTTGTGTTTCCCTGTAAAAGAACGATAAGTTCTTTGCACACCCTATTCTATAATAAGAACCTTGTAGTACACCTCAGTGATATATATCAATTTCAATCTGTTTAAAATAGTGTAATATCCTTATTACTACTAATAATACTAATAATAAGCTCGGCGCAGCAGGGGTCGTTCTGTAGCTTCAGCGACCCTGGCCCTCCCTTCCCGCTTTTCGGTGTCTTTAATTTGTGTATTTTCCCTTTTAAATTTGTCCAGTTTCAATTTTTGATTTTTTTCCCCCTATCTGGCTTCCGCAAAAGAATCGAAAAAAGAGTAGAATAAGGGACTGCGGACGGAAAGAGGCCACTTTCCGTCCGCAGTGCTTTATTTTACTCTTTTTCTGACTCTTTTGCGGAAGCCAGATAAGAAAAAAAAATTGAAAATTGAAACCGGACAAATTTAAAAGGGAAATTGCACAAATTAAAGACACCGAAAAGCGGGAAGGGAGGGCCTGCGGCCCTAAAGATATCGAACGACTCCTGCTGCGTCGAACTCATTATTACACGGCAAACGAATTTTTCCCAAAGGCCGTAATCTAACGGAATTCCATTGAGTGGCTCTGTAAATGAACCGAAAATGCTACACACTTCATTTTCAATACAAAACATGCCATAACCTCAATAACATGTATTCATTTCATGACAATCACTCTATTTACGCGAGTTTAGAACACGGACAGATCGACAGACAAACCGAATTCGTAAACACTTTTCAACTGTGTTGGAAAGTGTTAAAAATGTAAGATTAACAAAACAAACGAATAATGGAAATTTTAAATGTTTATGCTAAATTGGTCATTTTAGTGTAGGAGTTCATTTCGCTAAAGAAGACCGCCACTTTTCTGAACGGGTAGTAGTTCAATTTACTTTTTCTCTCTATGCCTCTGGGTTCCAGATTTAAAAGGTCACGCGTTCTATTTAGATTTCAGCTTTGTTTAACATATAAAAGCGTTGCCTGGTATGGAATGATTTAAAAAGATCTAATTTACTTATCCCCCTTCTTGTTTGAATATAATTTTTGAGACATAAAATAGGTATACTTTTCCCGCTATTTTAATCTGCAATCGGTAACGGAAAGCTACAAGTATCGTGTGGCTATAAAAGGAATCTGTTGGTGTTTATTTTCTATTAGTATCGACCTATAGCAAAATGATCGCTCGATATATAAATTTTAGAGAAATTGTAATAGGAATCATTCTTAATACTCTCGTTCACCTGATCCTCCTATCAGACTGATAATTTTAATAACAAAAAGTTGTGTTTTTAAGTCTGTTTTATATATATATATATATATAGAAAATTTTTTTAAGGCTGTTCTCAAATCCAAAAGGGCAACTTTATAACATAAGTTTAAATTTATTTTTGTTCGGAAAAGGCATGAAACCAGCGGGTGTTGTTGTTCAGAAACTATGTCATCGAGCTCTTTTTCCTTTTTTTTTTTTTTTGCAAACGCAATAGATCTTTCAGAAAGTAGTGTCAAAGTTGACGTTTTGAACCGAAGTGCCCGAAGAAAGCAGAAAAATCAATCAGCGAAGGGAGAAAAACGCCTTTGTCACGTGATCCAAATCGCTTCTAACTCAATAGGTAATTTATTGATCAAAAAATGGAAAACACAGTTCGATTTCAAATCGCTTCCATAGTCAGGCCTTCCAATTTTATATCTTTCTGTTAAAAAATGAATTTGTAAATGTGTCAAAACGTTTTGCTCTTGTTGAGCAGAGCAGTTGAGAACAGCTTAAGCATACAATCTCTTAATACAAAATCGCTTAACCCTTAAATGCATACTGTAACTCAGGAGTTACATGATTTTTTTTTGGGGGGGGGGGAGGGGGGGGGGGTCATTTGGCGCTTCCTGTTGGTCTTTCGGTGAACTATTATGCGTTACGTGTGATAACATGCATTTAAGGTCACGAAGTCTGTTTTCGTTCTAATTTGTTATCACGGGAGGTTATGTCATTTTTTGTTGATACTGCTTGCAATGGGCACCACTGGCGTTTTTTCTCTCTCTCTTTAGAAAGTAGTGGTTATTAATTCTACAAATTATTAAAAGCATTATAAAAATTATGATATCGTTGAATAGTTGTTATTGTGCAGTGTACACACTTTAAAGTAAGTGTATAATTTAAAATTATCATTTTTTAAGCAATTTTTGTTATGTAACTGAGGAGGGACATAATGACATTAAGCCCAACAGAAACATAAATAATTTTTTCGCTATTTTTCTAGTGGATAATTAACAAAATTAGACTCGAATATAATTTTGTCCGAACAAAATAAAAAAAATGCAGCATTAAAGGGGTTAAACATTCCGGTCTCTTACACGGCATAGCATAAATCATTTTGCTTTTAAACAATCTAGAATAGCATTGTAATGATACCAATTCAAAGAATGATTTTCCCCTTTGATTTTTGTTTAAATTCCTGAAGCAGAAGGTTAAAATAATTAACACAAGCTTGCTATAAAAAATAACAAAAGTAATAATAATAATAATAATAATAATAATTTCACTGTTTATAATGATTCTGTTAAATTCTTTCTACTTTTTTTTCTAAGTTAAAAATGTATGTAATTCCTACCCGTATCTAATCTACCCGTATTCTAACTATCCCTTAAAGATGGTACTGTCACTAATAACGTTTCCAGTCACCAGAGTTGTATAACATAGACGCACGCGCGAACGTCGTGCGCGGAAAATTTTCCGAAAAATTCCGGACTTTGCGGAAAAAAGTTACGAAAGGGAAAACGTATGTTTTGTTTTTGTAACATTTTTTAATACCAAAAATTTTAAATATTCCCCAATTTTATATACGATTTATATATTGTCTGCCCACAATTTAAAGTTAAAAACTCAAAACATTGTTGTCATCACAGACCCTTTTATTTCTATTTTACGTAGACTAAAACTTGTCGCCGATCGGTTTTCCGTGGGCGGGTGCAGTGACAATTTAGCCTGGCAACGGCTGTTAAATTGAATAATTTCGTAGTGTCATAAGAGTGACTGCATTTTGTACGAAGATATCACAATCTTAAGGATAGGGTTGTTTCTAAATGCATTGACAAAATAATTGAAAACAATTCACCTTCCTATCACTGATTTTTGCTTTATTATTTTTAAATTAAAATAATTATTCTTTAATTAATATTAATTATTTTTTAATTTAAATAACAATTATTTCAAACTATGATTTTTAGTTCATTTCGTCAAAATAATATAACACGTAATTTTATTAAACATTAATTTGCGGAAAATTTTTGACCTAATATTTATGTTCGCGGAAAGTTTTCGTTTTTATACAAGTCGTCTGCCAGTCACCCATCATATGTTTCGAGCCGCAAGCAGTTTGTAAGTGTGGATACTGTTACGCGACGTACGTTTTCCCGCGCTCAGACAGTCCGTGCAGTGAAACGGGTTTTACAGTCGTGTTGATACTTTTCCTACTAAAGGAAGCGGATAGGGTATTACCACAGGGTCATCTTAAAAGAAAAAAAAGAAAAAGATTTGGCGCCATTATTTGATATTATAATACATTTGTCAATACTGGTATCTGATTATAAGTGGAAGTTCTATGGCAATTTCTAGTTTAGGAAGTTGGCATTCTTATACCATGACGAAAATTGGTAATCATAATGCCCACTCTATCTTTCTTACCAGCTGAAAATTTTATGTTTTTAATATTGCGATACTTTTAGAAATATTACACTAGGTATTTTAATTAAATGCAACAGAGAAGAAATCGGACGATGTGGGAGGGGAAAATCAATTTTTATTCTCAAATATTTGTTTTTATTTTTAATTTATCTAATTATTTTACTTACTTGTGTCTGAAGCATTAGTAAACGTTATTTTCGAAAAATAATAAAAACAAATTCAAAGTCCTACAAAACCCTTAAATACAGGTTTAAAAAGTTTAAACAACCGTAAAACTTCTTCATAAATATCGATTGTTTTTCAATTTCTTTAAAAAAAAAAAATGTTTTATAATTATTTGGAACAAACAATTCTAACTAAATATTAAATTACCCTAAACAAAAATAATGGTATTTGTAAAATATCTCAATATTACACGTATTTTCTTCTTACAATTAGCTACTCTAGTACTTACTTATATATTTTAATTTAAAATTATATTTTCTTTGTCATCGTCGTACACATAGATGTATTTCGATTTTATTAGCAGTTTTTTTTCTATTTAAATAAAAAATTCTGTCGACAGTCAGATTTGATGTTTTATAATAAAATCAAAAATAGCAATTGTACTAATTTACGCCTTCTCTAGTACGTCTCCTGTTGTCTGATTTATGTTCTTTGGTTCTAATTTACACTTTTTTAGTACTTATTAATTACACAATTTATATTTTGCGTTGTTGTTTTTGGTACAAGTTTGTGCCTTCTATAGTAACGCATCAATTGTACAATTTATGTTGTTTTTGTTTAAGCTTCAGGTGCTTTTCCCATTTGTTTCTGAAGATCGCTATGCATAATTCTAAAACTTTCTCAAACGGATTTTAATTTCAGAATTGTAATTATGTTGATTTTATTGGAATCATAAACTTTTAAACTTAGACATCCGACAGGCGATATCGCAATTTTTTTAAATAAAATTTCAAAAGAATTCCATGCATTCTACTCTCATTTCGTTAACATTAATAGTTCCTTAGTTAAAATTTTAAATTACTTCTGTGTTCAGAATGTATTTTATTATTATTACAACTTTATTAACATATTATTATTATTAATGAAAATAAAAAGCACTACTAGCACGTACATAATGGATCACAGTTCGTGATGTTTGGAACTACATAGTTTCATTTCTTTAATTAATCTTAATCAAACAAATACAGGTTTGAAATTACAAAAAGAAACAACAGTTGGAAAACATTAAAAAATCTGCTTCACTTTGAAATTTTATTGAAGCATCAGTGAGGGGGGGGGGGGGATAATAAAATAAATCTTTAAAAGGGGAAGTATTTATCTTAGCCCTCTCAGACGCATATATAAAACTTGCTTAGCCCTTTTCTGTCCAACGTCGAGTCTGACTCGAAATAATCTTTGTGGCACCAGTAAAAAAGAAAAGTAATATTTGCCTTATTGTATAATCAGACCGAATAAAATTTGTGTAAGAGTCGCCGGTCCCGAAAGGGTTAAGATATATTTTTTCTCTGTATGTTCTCCTGAAATTCGAGATATCGAGGTTCGACTATATATGTTTACGTTTTCACATTAAATATCTCCTCTGCAGGCGATTGCCGATTAATTGCTTGTTTACCATTCCTGTCTTCAGCGCACATCCCATCCAGATATCCAATCGCGGCCGCCTATCGACATGACGTCAAGGTTTTGCGAGCGGCAAACTTGATGCTGCCAGTTCGAGATCAGAAGCTCGTTGCTCCCTCCAAATGTCGCATGGAAAGAGCAACATTTTCTCCGAGTATTTTAACTTGTAGTATTTGTATGATGATTATGAGATCGTCGTTGGTACATATGGTTGTTCTAAAAGAGAGTGACCGCCTGTGTTTTCGTTGATATTTTTTGCCGGCAATGATGCCGTTTTCATCACGAGAGATTCTTTAAATAGCCTCAAAATGGATTTATGAAGAGGATAAATTATTTACTATTCTGGATAACCATGATTCGGTAAGTAATGCTAGAAAAAATATTTCATTTAACCCTTACGGGTCCTTGAATTTCCAGACTAAGAAATTCTTTGGTACCAGTATTTTCTTATGGAAAAATCTCTCCTTAAATAAGGCGAAATTGCGTCCATTTAAACTAGATTTATTCTTCTATATAAAAAAAAAAATACTGATATTTGGCCTTGAAAATAACGGTACCAGTACGAACCCTGCCCTTTATCTACTGACGGTACTTATAAGTATCATTAAAATATGTTATAACAATTCATTTTAATACATCGTTTAGTTGTTCATAATTCATAATTCAGTACATAAAGGGTTATTAAGTCGGTGACATTTACTTTTTATAGAAATAAAAATATAGTGTGCTATAAAATTAGATACCTTTTTTGAGTTTTACCCTTTATATCCTGACGGTACTTTTAAGTACGATTAAAGAAAATGCAACGAAAAATTCATGTAATTCGTCTACTAATAAAAGTAGATTGCACTTTTCATACAAAATAATTAGCTCAATCCAATTTAGAAAGCTCAGTGAAGCAGTCGAAGCTAAATATTTTTTTACGTGGTTATTTTCTCAACCATTTACATGGATTTAGCTTTTACCCTATTAAAAAACGTTATACGAAAAATCTGCAACTACAGAAATCTTCTCTGTTACAGATAGGTTCGCAATACATTTATTAACACTGTTCTTATAAGAATTGTGATATTTCCATTACAATTTTTTTTAATTAATATAATTATTCGTGTCAATATTTTTCAAAAATAGCTGTAACTGCCGATTTATTAAATCAATTTTAATTAAAAAAATTATCTAAAAATCAAATTATTATTATAGATGTTGTTCTGGAAACCTTAGACATTAACGTAAATAATTATTCAGGTGAAGCAATTTTTTAATTCAAAATTCATGATATAAATATATATGTTAAATATAAAATACAGATATGTTTCAGACTTAAAAATAATTAATAATTTTTAATTGATAAAATTTATATGGAAGCATGCGCCTATGATTATTCGAAATATCGTTAATTAAAAGAAAAAATATATATATGCTTTATTAAAATGCTTTAGATGATCTGACATATGCTGAACAACATTTCTTTTAAAATAATAATAATAATAAAGCTGAATTTATTACATATTTCTTCTATGTGTAACTAACTGTAAACAAATTTAGCTTCAGTTTTTATGTATATAATTTGTAATCAGAGCAAAATTCATCTAAAAATATTAAGTACCTCTAGAAATATCTTGCGCAATAATTAGAATTAAAAAATTCGCATTTTGAGTTAATAATTTAATTTATTTATTAATTATTGTTTACCTGAGAACACCTGATACTTTTTTAGTCTTAACTCACATAATTATAGGGATTTCTTATGCCTCCCCCCCCCCCCTCCTTTTTTATATTCAGAAAATATTCTTTCATATATATATTTATTTAAAAAATCTAATTTTTTGATGATTTATCAAAATGTGTCAAAACATTATTTCTGCTTAGAAAAAATATATATATATTACATTTGAAGTTAAACTTCATTTTATTCAAACATAAACATTTTATAGAATAATATGGATCGCATAACTTATAAGATATTTTAAATAAAAATATATATGTGACTTCTTTCATTCAACTATTCTAATTTAGAATGCAAATAACTTTTTTACTTAACGCATGTTTTAATAAATAAATAAATAAAATAGAAAATTGGTGCATTTGAAACAAATTTTGCGGAAATATAACAAGCTGCATTTCTACTGGTAAACAAATATGATAAAATATATACAATTGTTACGAGTAAAATACTTTTCATTGGAGGGGGAGGGGACTCTACACTATAGCATAATATTATTAAAAATATTTTTATTATTATTATTATACTATTTTTTATTTTATTTTTTTACTTTCACTTTCACTTTCATTTTCACTTTTTTTTTTTTTTTTTTTTTTTTACTTAAGTTTTAATGATGTTTCTCAAATACTATAACGAAAAATGTAATCTGCACAACATATTAGACACAATATGAATTATTAATTTTTAACTGTTTTCCTTTTTTTAAAAAAGGGAAGTGCCTTTTTGTTAAAAGTATATTAATGTATACATGATGGTGCAAAATATATATTACTTTCAATTTAAGAAAATATTTCAAAATAACATAATTTGGACCACACATACTTTTAAAAATATTGCGTAGTATATATGAAGGAGAGGGAAAAAACTCTATTTTGTTTAAAAGAATTTTTTTTAATCAAATTATGGTGCACATAAAGGCTTGTGAAAACAAATTCATTGTTGGTGAGAAAAAACTTGTATCCATATTATGAAAGAGAGGGTAAAAACTCTATTTTGTTAAAAAGAATTTTTTTAAATCAAATTATGGGGCACATAAAAGCTTGTGAAAACAAATTCATTGTTGGTGAGAAAAAATTTGTATGCATATTAACTTTTAAAACATATGCTTATGCATAAAATCCCATGGTATGTCTTTTAATAATTTCAAAAGCAGATTGCACCAAATGTCTACGCTGAAACCTGAAGTTGGAATACTATGATTTTTTAACAGTGGATTGGAAATTATTTTAACTATCAATGGTAGTATTATAGGTAGTACTATATAATAGTATTATTAGAGTATTCTGATATTTTATTAATGGAATTCATATTATTTTTATTTTAAGTGTTAATCTCTTTTTTTTCTTTTTTCTTTTCTTTTCTTTTTTTTTTCTTTTCTTTTTTTTTTTTTTTTTTTAAGAATAGTAAACTTTTCAGATTTTTTAATAGTGGATTGCAGATTATTCTTACCGTCAATTTCAATCTAATAATATTATTAAAATAATAAGCTTTTCTTATATTTTAATAATGGATCCCAAATTATTTTTATTATAAGTTTTAATCTGGCAGTATTTTTTAGAATAGTGAATTCTCCTTGTTTAATGGTGGATCGCAGATTATTTTTTATAAGTTTTAAGTAATTGATTGAATAAGTACGCATAAAGGATTTTGTAAGTTTTCAATAAAACTTAGTTATAGGTTTTTATTTCTTTTTTTTTTTTTTTTTTTTTTTTTTTTTTTAAAGAAAATTTTCACTAAAATTATTGGTTTGACTTAATTGGAAACTAAAAGATTGAAATTGAGAAGTCTCGATATATCTAAAAAATCTGTAAGTGTCCAATTGAAAAGTGAACAGCTGACGTAGCGACTTTATCAAAGTTTTCCACTTTTCATTTGGGCTCCCCTTATAGTTGTCAGAAGTTTATTTTATTTCCGTGTTTGAAAGCTTTACGTTGCATAAATATTATTTCCTTT
Source organism: Maratus speciosus (assembly GCA_963932465.1). Classification (NCBI taxonomy): domain Eukaryota; kingdom Metazoa; phylum Arthropoda; class Arachnida; order Araneae; family Salticidae; genus Maratus; species Maratus speciosus. The sequence continues at coordinate 556,127,474 of OZ010792.1, forward strand.
TAAGAAACATTTTTTAAGGTATGAAGAAACGAGGGAAAAAAACAGAAATCTAAAAATAATAATAATAATAATTAAAAAAGCCTAAAAATTAAACAACAAAAAATTAATAAAATAAAGCATTGAGCACCCCCAGTATTTTTATATATCTTTAAATAAAAGTCAAATACAAATATTTAACTACATACAATTACGTATTTCTTTCCTCTTTTTTTTCTTTTAACTACAGTTTGTTAAAAAAGAAAAAAAAAAAGAAAAGTCAGCTAACAAATAACTAAATAATTTGTAGTTAACTCGTTTGATTATACCAGTACCTTGTTGGCCGAGCTTCACGCGGAATAAATGGGAAAATTTCCTTCTGTATGTGTTTTCTGGAGAAATTTTCCTTAATGATTTTTATTTTTCCAAGAAAAATCTCCTGTTTTTTCTTGGAAAAATAAAAATCATGTAAAAAACGGCACTATTTGTAAATCAATTCGTTTTTATCAATACTAAAATATAAAACAAAAATGTCCCATTCTTATACGATTAAGACTAACTGAGTAATAGCTGTTTCAAGTTGAAGCATCTTTTTTGCTGCGATATAGGGATCATTCTCAAATTTACTAGAAATATAAATAATCGTCAGATATAAAAAAAATATATATAGTTGAGAGTAAAATTAACATTACAATATAAATTTGAAATCTATTTTCATTTTGACATATTAAAGAAAAAAATATACAACTTGTACTAAAAATATTATGAGTTAAAAAATAAAAGATTTTTTGTAAATGAAATGATGAAAAGCACCAGTTGCAATTCTTTACAATATGATACCTATTTTAAAATGCTATTGGATTATCTAATCTAAAACTGAATTTAAAAAAAGTTACAGTTATCTTTTGCTCGAAGTGACTCCCTTTGGCTGCAATGCAGAAATGTACACGCGAAATAAATTCTTCTAATACTTTCAGCACTTTTTATACGACCCCTCAAAACATGGCCCAACTCGTTTGTGTTCAGATGCAGACAATTGGCAAAAGTTCAAAGTTTCATAACTCGGTCAATTTTAGTGATAGATAAATGGAACTTTTTTTTTGTCTTACTTGTTAGTGTACTGGGATTTTTTTTACTAAATATCAGTTATAGGCCCGGGGACCCTATAAAAATTAAATTTTGTAACTTTTTTAGAAATTTTTCTAATGATCAAAACATCTTTTAAAATAATTATTTGCCTCATTTAAACATTTTTGTAATTGGAACTATATGTCTATGACTAACGGTTTAGAAATTAGCCATTGGACACCGTTGAAAGTGGACGCCCTGTATAGACGAGAAAATATCTTCATAAATCTAAATCAACTATCGAAAACAATTACTTTTTTCGACATACTATGAGTATAATCTTGTGACTTTCATGCCGCCAGTAATCGCTGATCAGGAAAAATTAAAATAACGATCAAACAACAGGTATTCCAAAATGCTTATCTTCGATGTTTTTGGCTCTTGTTGTATTATCACATTTGATAAGGGATCCATAGAGATTATTACTCGAAAGATCAAACTGTACACTTTTAGAAATGATGCAATGCCGAAAATATTAATCAAATGAAAGCTATATTATCTTTCTCGTGGGTATCTATGAAAATAAAACATTTTTAATTATTATTTATTTAATATGTTATTAATCATTATTCAATGCACGTTTATCGAAATTATTCCCATGTTCCAATCAATCATATCTCCTGTTGACAGACTGTTATTATTCATTTACTTTTACTGACACCAATTTCAGCTAATCAAGAAGCTGCAGTATGCTCACGAATTTCCTAACTAATATTTCAAATGTTAGCAATTTACAGTAATATGTTTAACATGGTGCATTAATGTTTAGAAAACGTATCATGATTTAAATTCGTCTAATGTGTAATTAACGATGTTAAAATTTAAGGAGAATTATTTTACTTCCTGTTTGCAGAATTTTTAACATTTTATAATATAAGAAATTATTACATTACGCAGTTCTTAAAAAGTAAAGAAATGAACAGAAATGTAAAATAAAAGAAGAAGAAAAAAATAAAATTTTCCTGAACTTAATTTTAATTTTTAATATTTAAATATTTATTAGTTTAGTTAACGCAATAAAGTGGCTTGGATAAATTAAGGGACCTTTTTAATATGATTCAACACCAGTGATGGCTACTCATTAGAAATCTGCGTTTTAGCATCTTATTCCATTGATAAACACCTTAAGAAATTGTTTTTTAAGCTACATTTTATGCATGACAAATTTCTTTTGATGAGAGAAATATACACAAGTGCTTAGATGAATTTATACATATACAAATTATCCATTTAAATTCCTATAACGTTATTGTTTTTTTTTAAAAAGAAAAAATACATTTCAAATCTTTTTTTTATTTTCCCTCTTGAAACTTCTGCAATCGTAACTTTAGGCTCTGTGGTGTTACATCAAGACACCGTAAATTGCTTTCGCTTTGTTTAGAGATTTTTCCAGGGCTGCGGAGTCGGTGGGATAAATGGACGACTCCGACTCAGACTCCGGGAATTTTAACAGATCCTACTCCAACTCCGACTCTTTCGCTCAAAAATGGGCCCGACTCCGACAACGCATACCTGCTTATAAAATGGGCGACTCCGACACCGACTCCGGAAATTTTAACAGATCCTACTCCGACTCCGACTCTTTCGCTCAAAAATGGGCCCGACTCCGACAACGCATACCTGCTTATAAAATGGGCGACTCCGACACCGACTCCGGAAATTTTAACAGATCCTACTCCGACTCCGACTCTTTCGCTCAAAAATGGGCCCGACTCCGACAACGCATACCTGCTTATAAAATGGGCGGCTCCGACACCGACTCCGGAAATTTTAACAGATCCTACTCCGACTCCGACTCTTTCGCTCAAAAATGGGCCCGACTCCGACAACGCATACCTGCTTATAAAATGGGCGACTCCGACACAGACTCCGGAAATTTTAACAGATCCTACTCCGACTCCGACTCTTTCGCTCAAAAATGGGCCCGACTCCGACAACGCATACCTGCTTATAAAATGGGCGACTCCGACACCGACTCCGGAAATTTTAACAGATCCTACTCCGACTCCGACTCTTTCGCTCAAAAATGGGCCCGACTCCGACAACGCATACCTGCTTATAAAATGGGTGACTCCGACACAGACTCCGGAAATTTTAACAGATCCAACTCCGACTCCGACTTTCGCTCAAAAATGAGCCCGACTCCGACTCCGCAGCCCTGGATTTTTCCCAATAGAATCAGTAAGCCGGAAACCAGTTGCGGACATATTGACAATGAAAGTGGCGAAGAGCACACTGCTTTAATAACTAAACTTTCAAAGAAAATGCTGTGCTTACTAGCCCTTTAAATAAAGTTGTACGTCAGAATTTAAATTTTCACCAAGTTTTTAATATGCGAATGCTACGCTTTTTAATCAAAACAGATATGGATAATTGTTTTTAGATTTCAGATAAAACGATTATGAAACTAAACGACCTTCATTTTTCGTCGTTGCCTAGGAAAATGCAATTAAAGCTACTCAGAATGTATAATACTGGACCACCTATCTGATAAAAAGCGCTTTAAAGATTTATGTCCCAAATTATGAATTCGTGAAAATTTCATCTTCTAAAGCATTTTTCGTGATTTTTTGAAACTACATTAGAAGATTTATTCAATCATTTAATATATTTTAGAAGGATTTTTTTGCTAATTAAAATTAATTCTTTAAATCTGAATTTATAGGGATTTTGTGCAATATTTATAACTCCACTCAAATCTTTTATACAAAATATTTTTTTTAGTATTTTGTAGAATTAGGAAATGTACAAATATAATGCTCTTACAATAGAAATATTGAAATATTTCCAAACTGAAACTTTTCTCCCACAATCTTTCTACGTCAAGAAAGCTGAAAAGAAATCATCCTTTTAAATATGTTTTTCTTTTGTGCAACCCATAATGCTTTTGGAATAAGATAAAGTAAAGTATCTATTACTCATTCTAAACTGTAGTATTACTAATCGATGAATTAAATTAATTTTATAATAAGTTATTTTAATGGTACTTTAAAGTACCGTCAGGGCATAAAGGGTTAATACCAGAAATTTTTTGGAGCCTAATGTTTTTAATGTAAAAAATAAACAAACGTTTTTAGTCTCCTTTGAGAGTACCTTATTATTAAGGGGTCCAGATGGAAGATAGTGTTCGTAATATTTTTGTCCTATTTTTAGGTGCGTTCGTAATTATATAAATACGTAGCACCTATAGTCGTCGTTCAGTCCGTCCGTCTGTCCGTCCGTCTGTCCGTCCGTCTGTCTGTCTGTTTGTCCGCATATAACAGAGCAAAAACTACCCAACCGAATGGTCCGAAATTTTTAATGTATGATTGTTGCAAAATTTTGTCGAGCCATTTCAAATTTTATGAAAATCGGATGCATAGTTTAATTACAGGGACAGTCAAAAGTTTTTCTTTACATTACGGCTAATGGGAAAAATTATTGCAAATGCATTTTAATGATGTTACAGCCTTCCGAATGGTCTGAAATTTTAAATATGTAATTGTTTCAAAATTTTGTCGAGCCATTTGAAATTTTAGGAAAATCGGATGTATAGTTTAATGACAGGGACAGTCAAAAGTTTTCCGTTACATTACGGGGAATGGGAAAAAAATTATTGCAAGTGCATTTTAATGATGTTATAGACTATGCACTTATGAAATTAAAAAATATATATATTGAGTACAATATGGGGTACAAAAAAAATTATAAAACTAGTTATAGTACGAACGCACCTCATTTGCCACGTTTGACGAGCAATTTTCGACTTGTTTTTAGTTAATTTTTTTAAAGGGGCTTTGCTCTTATAAGCACAGGACCGGAGCCTAGCACCTACCATATATCCTCACTAGTGTTGCCAGGTCCACTGTCACAATAAGAGGTACACAGAGACAAAAATGTGGGATAGTGGCTTCTAAATCGGGATGAAAAAATTCAGTAAATCCCACGGAAACTGCCCCTCTCTATAACGTAAAAATATTCAAGTTCCTTACAAAAGGAATACTTATACTTACTAATACGGAAACCTTTCTAGAGGGGAACATTTCTCTGGTCACTTCAAATTCCGTCTTAGAACGTTTTACTGTGGTAAAAAAACTCAATAATCTATGGTAAAATGTGTGAAAGCGGAACGCTAGAGGTCGCAACAAAATTCCGTTTTGGGGAGGTTACCGATTGAGCAGTTATAATTGCATGGGTATTACTTAAGAGAAACTGTGAAATTTTTAGGTTTCTCGTTGGATTTCGTTATACACAGGTACATTTTTCGCAAGTTTTGTTAATCAAAGTGCATTGGTTTTATACCTATAAAAACAAAACAGCTAGGTGTCGGAAAAATATCCCGGTTTAGCCGGTAGATTTGTACGTTATTCCTTTGGGCGGAATCATAAAAATGTGCCTTTATAGACAAGTTTTGTTTCAGAGGTTTTACTGTATTAAATTTCACCAGTACTTACTTCGGTACTAGTTTGTGTTTATTCAATGTTTAAATATTGGTCGGAATTCACCGGAGTTAATAAATACAGCACTCCGGAGCCCAGCAGAAAACTCTTCCGAAAAAACTTATGCCTAAATCATCTTTGCCTTTCCCTCCCTTGTCCCATCCCGAATCCTTTGCGTTCTTTCTTACCAAAGCGCTTACATATGTGATGTAGCGTGTTGCACATATAGGAGCATACATTTCTACTTCTATCTAGAACTAGGAAGTGTAGGCTCAGTGGTTTCCTGACGGCTACGAGGAATGCCAGAATTAACGTCAACGTTATTATGGTGGTCGTATTATGTTTACTCGCTGCTTTATGTTTGTGTTTTTAAAATAATCTTACTGGTCAACTTTTTAGTGCTAAAATTGTGCCGATGCTCACAGAAGCACAGTTCCAGCACGTCTTTATTTTTAGGGGATATTTAAATATAACTCACCGGAGCTTATAAATACTGCGAACCGAAGCCCACCTGGCCACGGCTGTGTATTTGTTTTGTTGTTGTTATAAAAAAAGATTTGGCGAATAACACGATTTCCTAAAAATTCCCCAGTACTGATTTTTATGTTTTTGCGTCCTGTTCATTTATTAAATTTTAATATACATAAATGCATATAGATTTCTGTATATTAAAATATATATTAAATAGTCAAAATATACTAAAATTTTCTTTTTGCTGAAAACAAAATGGCTTTAATTTTTTTTCAAACAATGTATGAAAAATAAGTTTAATAAATTTAAAAAATCAAAAAACCCAACTGCGTAAAAAGCGAACTAATTAATTATTTCCCATCAATGTGAAACTATTTTTTATATTACTTACCTATTTTTTTATTTACTTGTATGGATGACTTTTAAGTTGTGTTTAATTGTTAGTTCCTATCTATAAACACTGTTTTGATGAGGCCTATAGATGCCTATGAAGGTTAGAGTCGCAGTAAAGCTAGAGATCCTACCTACATAACTTCCAGGTTGTGTAATATTTAAACGGAACTTTTGACTGTAAAATAGTCAATGAAACATCGTCTTCATTTTGAAAGACCTATCCAATGATAGGCCACTCAATACGATGCGTAACAAAAAAAATTTCGTGTCTACCGCCATTTTGTATTTTACGGCCGTCATTTTGAATTTATAAAAACAAAACCTAGCCTATAACCATCGGACGGTTAAGACGAATCGATAGAGACCTCATTCATTAAAACCGATTCAGCCGTTGGGATGTTTCGAGGGTATAAAGCAATACACGTACGCAGATACGCGTGAAACACGTCACCTTCTTGGCAGGTAATAAATATGCGGGTGGAGGGGATGGGGGCACACACTATGATTATTACAGCAGAATATTAGAGCTCCGGTACTTTCTTTGTTAGAAATTAAGCCTGAATTTCATTCTATATAGACTGACGAATAGCATGGTATTAAAAGGAATTTAGAAGAATTTATGCATCGCGAAAAATCGGGGCATTTGGCGTCCCTGAAAATCGGGACACCTGGCACCACTAATCCCCACCCTCCGTCCCATATGGACAGCTTTGTGTGTAAACAACGTATCAGTAAATTTATCAAACATTTGTCGAAGGTAATAGTTTGTGCACGCGTTGTTTTCATTTCAAATGCAACAGACATTTAGACGTTATTAATCTATTTAATTAAGGAGACAAGGGACCTTCAAAGTCATTTTTTTTATATTTTTTAAAATTTCACTTTAAATACTATTCAAGGATACACTATATGCATTTTGGCATATATTTATCTCACAAGAAATAAAATTTAAAAAAAAAAAAAAAAAAAAAAAAAAAAAAAAAAAAGCAATTTAACAAATTACAACGACCATTTGGAAAAGGAATTTTTCAAAGACTAAAATTTAAGACATAAAAAATCGCACGGAGTTTATCATACATTACGTACGCCATGGATTAAACATTAATAGTGTTATTACACGTAAAAATTGCAAAATTTCCTGAAACTTACATATTATCCAAGCATTTCATTGGCTGTTCGGGAAAAGGCTTTTCCATCGTAGAAATCTGACGACCCATTTTAAATGAAATTTCATTCTTAAACTTCTAAACATCCCACAATATTACTTTTTACACTGTCGTATAGAGAGAAAAATGTGCTTTTAAATGCAATTTGTTTGAAAGTTGTATCTCAATTTGTTTCTGAGTTATTAATTTTTATTTATTTATTTATTTATTTATTTATTTATTTTTGTAGTTTTTATTACTTTTTTGTCATAGTGGCAACAGAAGTATCCATCTCTGTTGAAAGTAAAGGGAAATACAGATTACTGTATAGACCAATCAGAAAACGAATAAAATGCGGATTGAACCAATAAAAAGCATTAGATATGCTTTTGATTTCCTACCCTGACGAGGACAATAACCATTTTTCCAAATGGTTGAAAAACATTTTTTTGAGAGAAATAAGACATTTTCCTGGATATTTTAAGCGTTATTAAGAACTTTTCAAAATGCTCTATGCGCATTCCATATCAATTGAAATCCCCAATACTTTGTATGCGAGTGCATTTTATATGTGTAAATAAAACTGTGCGTAGTTTTTTTAAACTAAATTAGAAAAGTCAAACGTAGTTAATTGGAGAAATAGGATGCGAAAATGCTGAAATTTTCATAAAATTTAGAAAATATTTTTTTTTTACCTTTTTATTCGAATATATAAAATTCTATGCACATTTTGTTTGTATACACACACACACACACACACACAAAAAAAAAAAAAAAAAAAAAAAAAAAAAAAAAAAAAACGCATAAAAATAATGGGAATTTTTTTTTAAATATGGAATGTGAATGGGACATTTTGAAAAGTTCTTTATAATGCTTAAAATATTCAGGAAAATTCCTTATTTTCCTCAATTTTTTTTAAACTTATTGTGTGATAAATATATGCCATAATGCATATAGCCCTTGCCCTTGAATAGTATTATAAAGTGAAAAAAAAAATGGAGGTATTTTGTTCCCTTAAGATATTTAAGCACTTTTAAATTAAAATTTGGTGGCATAAAAATGCTTGTGTTTCCCTCTCGAAATATAACATTATTTATTTATTTATTTTTATTTTATTTTTTTTTTAACTTTTGCATCAACTCGGTGCAAGCATTGCTACGTGCATGTTTTCCCCCTTATCTTTGTGGATTTTGTGGATATACCTGCTCGCATTACCTCATCATTGCTTAAAAATTTATGTCTTTCCCTTATGTTTTATCTGCTAGGGATTAAGAAACTGTGCCTGCTGTCCTTGCTAACGGCATTTAATATGTTTTTCCATAGGGAAAGAAGACTGCTGTCAATTATGTTGTGATACAGGTGGTTTTCTTTCTTTTTCACTTCACTTCTCCCTTTTTGTATTGGATTAGATAAAAGGGATCGTTGAAAGCGTCAGATGTTTTCTGCAATGATCTCTCTGACGTCACATAAAAGAGCAAAAACGAATGTTTCACTGTAAGCTAGTATCTTTTGCGATTTATACCGGGTGTCGTAAAAAGGACTGACTGATTTTAAAATTCGATAACTTGCAAACGGTGACAGATATTTAAAAAAAATCTTGCAGGAGGGTTATTTATGAGGTCAAAAGATTTTTACAGTGATTTTCGATTTTAGTTCGAATTACAAACAATAGATGGCGCTGCGATCAATAGACGCTAAATTCAGGCTCGATATTTGGTACTTAGGGACCCACTCAATACATTTTAATCTCCTTTTTCCGCATGGAAGAAAAGAAAGGCCAAAAAATCAAGCCTGCATTTAGCGTCTATTGATCGCAGCGCCATCTATTGTTTGTAATTCGTACTAAAATCGAAAATCACTGTAAAGAAACTTTTGACCTCATGCATAACCCTCCTGCAAGAATTTTTTAAATATCTGTCACCGTTTGCAAGTTATTGAATTTTAAAATCAGTCAGTCCTTTTTACGGCACCCGGTATATTTTTACTTTCTTCTGTCTTTGCAAGAAGAAAGTATTAGATTCATGAAAATTTTCGAATTACGGTTTTCAACGGATTTACACATTTTAGGGGTCAGAGAACCCGAAAAACATGTTTTTACAAAATGTCTGTCTGTGAGTCTGTGTGTGACACAAATTTTGTGGGCGCTCTATTTCAAGAACTAATGAACGGAATTTAATAACAATTTATATTCAGTTAGTCCCTGATATAAATTGGTGCTGATTAGTTTTTGGCGTAAATCGCTAAACAGGTGGCGCTGCTATGCAGCTTTTTTCACGATCTCCACATTAGAACTAATGCACAGATTTTCCTCAAACTTCAGATTCAGTTAGTTCTTGCCAGGAGTTGACGTTTTATACATTTTGGTGTAAATCGCTCAACAGGTGGCACTGCTACGCTGCATTTTTTGCTATTTTCGAAATAGGTCTATCTCAAGAACTAATGCTTGGATTTTCAACAAACTTCAGATTCAGATATACCTTGATATGAATTACTGCTGTTTAGGTTTTGGTGCAAATCGCCCAACAGGTGGCAATGCTATGCTGCATTTTTCAGAATTTCCACTATAGCTCTATCTCAATAACTAATGCATGAATTTTCATCAAATTTCAGATTCAGGTATACCTTGATATGAATTACTGCTGTTTAGGTTTTGGTACTAATCGCCCAACAGGTGGCGCTGCTATGCAGCTTTTTTCACGATCTCCACATTAGAACTAATGCACAGATTTTCCTCAAACTTCAGATTCAGTTAGTTCTTGCCAGGAGTTGACGTTTTATACATTTTGGTGTAAATCGCTCAACAGGTGGCACTGCTACGCTGCATTTTTTGCTATTTTCGAAATAGGTCTATCTCAAGAACTAATGCTTGGATTTTCAACAAACTTCAGATTCAGATATACCTTGATATGAATTACTGCTGTTTAGGTTTTGGTGCAAATCGCCCAACAGGTGGCAATGCTATGCTGCATTTTTCAGAATTTCCACTATAGCTCTATCTCAATAACTAATGCATGAATTTTCATCAAATTTCAGATTCAGGTATACCTTGATATGAATTACTGCTGTTTAGGTTTTGGTACTAATCGCCCAACAGGTGGCGCTGCTATGCTGCATTTTTCAGAATTTCCATTATAGCTCTATCTCAATAACTAATGCACAAATTTTCATCAAATTTCAGATTCAGGTATATCTTGATATCAATTAATGCTGTTTATGTTTTGGTGCAAATCGCTCAATAGGTGGCGCTGCTATGCTACATTTTTCAGCATTTCCCCTATAGCTCTATCTCAAGAACTAATTAATGCACGAATTTTCATCGAATTTAAAATTCAGATATACTTTGATATGAATTGGTTGTAAAACCTTCGACTAACATGTGGAAGTGGTAGCGTGGAACTTCAGTCAAGCGGAGGCCCAAGTAATAATTAAATCAAACAATTTATTTAAATGCATAAGATAAATGAATATGTCTTGATTAAACACTTGTAATTACAACTACATTATATTTTTGGGTACTTTCAGCTGATGACAATGTTCATTAAAGACTTAATGTTCAGTGTATAAGATTAACATTAAAATTCTATTAGCTTCTTTCTCGATACAAATCCAAAATCTTGTCACGATAGTCTGGTAAGAAACAGCTGCCTCTGTTTTCTGGCGTATACCAGTCCGTCGTCAACTACACAATATCTCACGGTTTCCACTGGAGAAATCTTACCCAGCCCGAAACGGCAGGTTCCTCTATCCCTTCGGAGCTATCCGAAAACTCAACTCCCAACTCAGAGAGCAGCTCTCTCCTTGGGATTCAAAAACGCATCTCTCTCTTTTCTCTGTTCGTTCAAATTCATCTTCCTTAAACAAAGGCTATCTGTCGGCCCACTCAGAGCCTAGGTTGAATGATATCACTAACAAACTTCGATATCATTGGCCAAGAGAGACCCTCTCTGCTAGCGTGAGAAAATTTCGCATCTAGTTTCATTTTTAAATTGTCCTGGGAAAATATCGGCAAACTTGCAACTTAAAAGGGATTCCATAACTCCTCTTTTTTTTCATGCCGTTCTACTTTTCCGTCAACCTTTAAGATTGGTTTAGATGGATTGATTCTTTTTATCATTTCCTGCAGAACCTTGAGACTTAGAAATATTTTGAGCTGGTATGCTTATACATTGCTCTTCCTATCTAGAGTTCTATTTGAAAATATATGGGACTTTTTTTGTGAATCCCATTGGATTCTTCACAATACCCCCCGCCTTTAAATGATATTTCGGCTGCAAGACGTAATATCTGCAAAGAAAAGGTTAGCTCATATATTAGAGTGGCCCTCCTTTATATATCTCACTCACCTTTTTCACAAAAAACTTTTCATACAATTTACATTTAACTTACTAATGCTGAGTACCTTTGATTATGAAATTTCACTTTTAAAAGACAAAACACATTTAAAATTTTACACTATGACATTTACACAAAATAAGATAAATTTAATATGTACACCTAGTTAAATCGAATTCGACTCACTTATGTACACTTAGTTAAATCGAATTCGACTCACTTGATCCGGCGCTAAATTTCTAACTGCTAGAGCCTGTCATGTGAAGGCCTATTTCTATATTTAGGATAGTGTCTCGGACGTGAATCTTCGCTTGTCAACCTATTTATTTTCTCCGCGTTTTTTTCTTGTGGTTTTTGTTTATTTACACGATAATTTTGCAACTTTTCGTGTCTACCTGTGGCGCTCGCCACACAATAAGCCAGGGACATTTTAGAGTCGCCCGTCCTCCGACTAATCTGTCTCATAACACTTTCGCGCTCTTTATTCCCGTCCAAATCCTTTACTAGATTTTCTGACCTGAGATACTTTTTGTTCTCGTTATTTCTAAACCAAAATTCTCTTTTGTTCCTTCTCAGTGTTATTTTCACCGACGTATCCCTTTGATTATCCGATCTATCTATACTTTGACACGCCCTATTTGCTTGTGTTAAATCCTCACACTCATGATGCGATTTTTCTAACCCCTTTTTCTGTTTGACTTCTCGTATGGGGCAACCCATCTCATGATCCCCTTTGACATCTTTCTTTTTTCTTTTATTCGATCCTAAAACCTGATCTTCCTTTTTCGTGGGTGATACAGTATTATCCTTCCTTCCCTCCCAATTCTCATATCTCGTTTTTGACCGGGTACCTCCCATTTCCTTCCTTTCTCCCAAGTTCACGCTCGTCAATTTTGAGTAGTCCTCTCTCATCTTATTCTCTTCCCTTCGGGATGGATTCCCGTTTTCGTTTTTAGCTTTCGCTATGTTATGGATGACCACTGCATCTGAAATCTGCATTTTTTTCCTTTTAATATCATCAATTAATTTTTGAGTTTTGTTACCCAAAATATAGTAAGACAAATTCGTCTTTCTGTCCGTCACGATAGCTTTTGTTTTTAGTCTCCCGAGTCCTTCAATTTTTAAAACAACTTCGGCGGTCGGTAAGCGACGAGTATTGTTCATTAACGGCTGTCTAACTCGAATGGTGCCACCGTCTAATTGATTGCGTTTAATAAATCTCCTCGAAATTACATCATATTCACTTCCACTATCTCTTAATGTTGTGCATTCCCTTCCGTTGATTAGCGCGCGACTTAGATAAGGCTTAAAACTTTCTTCAAAATTTGTACTTCCGCTAATATGATGAACGCTGGTAATTTGCTCTCCATTTCTTTTGTTTTCGGGACAATTAACCTTCAAATGGTTTGGGCTCGAGCAAATGAAACACCTAATAGCCCTTTTGCGCTCAAAGATTTTTTCCCTTTCTTTCTCTATATTTCGTTCTCTCCAGTTAGTTCTGGTTTCGGAATGCCCCCCTCTCGTTTCGTCTTCATTTTCCATTTTCTCATCCCGCGAATTTTCTTCGAATTTTAGCTTTTTGTTCCACGATTTTTTTGACGCCCCTTTTATAGTTTCGTATTCATCCAGATCCTTAGCTAGTGTTCCTGGATCTTTATATTTGGCCCACGAATCTATAAAGTGTTCCCTTAAATCCGCTGGGGCACGCCTCTTAATTTGTTCTGTGATTAGCAAATCTTTTAACTCCGTGAAGTTCGTAATATTAAGATCGTTTAACCATCCTTCTAGAAAGCTATTTAGTTCAAAAATGAGGTCTTTCCACGGACTATTCGGGTTTCGTAAATGTTTATTTAGTTTTTGTCTATAAGCCTCGCCACTCAATCTAAAGCGAGCTAACAGGATAGACTTCACATGTTGAAAGTTGTCAACCCGGTCTGTCGGTTCGCGTAAGATCAATTCAGCTATTTGTACTGGCAACAAAGCTAATAAATGCGTGACCAGATCCTCATTTTCTATCCCAGACCTTAATGCCTGTCGTTCAAACAAGTTTAAAAATAGAGTTATGTCCGAACGCTCTGGATCAAAACGATGCATTATAGTTTTTAGCGCTAATTTAGGTCTTTCCGATCCGTTACTGGAAATCGAGTTACGCCTCCCTGTATTTTGCGTTAATTTTAATTGCTCTAATTGAAAATTTCTCTCTTTTTCTTTCTCTTCTTTTTCTTTTTTCTCTCTTTCTAAAAGAAGTAGATCTTCCCTATCTTTCACTATATATCCCACTTGCGTTAATGCAAAGTCGGCATCATAATCGTCCGCGCCCTCTATCTTTTGGATAATCGTCGCGATTATGTCACTTTCTTCTATCTGAACTCCTAATACCTCTGCTAAATTTTGCAGATCAGCCTTTCGGCAATATTTCAATGCCGTTATTTTCGCCATTATCTATCGATTTTATATTCCTACCGATACTACAAAGATAACCTAACGATTTCCCTCTTCATATATTTATTTATTTTTTTTTTTTTTTTTCAATTACCTCAGAAGATGTGAATTTGACACTTCACCGAGAATATTCTAACCTTATCTACCGTTATAAAATGTTTTCAAACGTATTCACAATATACATAAATAAATTAGCAATACTATAATAAATTTCAGACATTCTACGCTTTAGTGTTAGTTTCGAAAAAGAAGTGTAATTTTCCCTCTTTTTACATTCCCCACACACACAAAATATAGAACATAGAAAAAAAAATATTTCCAAATGCTATAGGTAAACAATTTTCCCTATTTTACTCAGAATTGAACACTCCTTGCAACCTTTTCATATGCTTTTTCTATTTTGAGTACAAGTATATATTTAGGAAAATCAATCATTAAATAATCCAAATTGATTCTAAAATATTTTTCAAACAAACTTTCCTCACGATGGTACTTTTCTTACATGACATCTAATTTCTTTTTTTTTTTTTTTCTTTAAGAATCTAGTTTGATTCTAGTTTTCTGTATTCTTAATTTAAAAAAAAATTCAAAATTTAAAACCAATGACAAAAGGGTATCAGCTTCCTTGTACTACAATTAATTAATAAGTTAATAATTTTCTATTTTAACTAACCAATTTTTCAATTTTAAAATTTTCATTTACCTCAAAACAAAAGTTTTCCTTTAAAATATTAATTTCTTATCAACATTTCAATTAATTAATAAATTAAGAGCCACTCAAAATAATGAGCTTACCTTTTGTTTTGCTGGGGCATTTTCTCTCGGGAACTGTACTGCACGGCACTGCACTGCACTGTAGTCTCCTTTCACTGCACACAGTCTTGCATCTGGATGTCGTCTAAAGCACCTTTTTGGGGAACTGTCCGGCACGATACTGGTGTCACTTTTCTCTACGCACAGTCTTGCGTCTGGGGGAACTTTCTTAGGGGAACTGTCCGGCACTATACTGGTGTCGTTTTCCTATGCACACGGTCTTGCATCTGGAGCTCTTTCTTAGAGGAACTGTCCGGCACGATGCTGGTGTCGCTTTTTTCTACACACGGTCTTGCGTCTGGAGCACTTTCTTAGGGGAACTGTCCGGCACTATACTGGTGTCGTTTTCCTATGCACACGGTCTTGTGTCTGGAGCTCTTTCTCTTAAGCTAGTCTTTTAATGTTCAGAGTCCTTGCTGTGCATCCCACCGCTGCCACCAAGTTGTAAAACCTTCGACTAACATGTGGAAGTGGTAGCGTGGAACTTCAGTCAAGCGGAGGCCCAAGTAATAATTAAATCAAACAATTTATTTAAATGCATAAGATAAATGAATATGTCTTGATTAAACACTTGTAATTACAACTACATTATATTTTTGGGTACTTTCAGCTGATGACAATGTTCATTAAAGACTTAATGTTCAGTGTATAAGATTAACATTAAAATTCTATTAGCTTCTTTCTCGATACAAATCCAAAATCTTGTCACGATAGTCTGGTAAGAAACAGCTGCCTCTGTTTTCTGGCGTATACCAGTCCGTCGTCAACTACACAATATCTCACGGTTTCCACTGGAGAAATCTTACCCAGCCCGAAACGGCAGGTTCCTCTATCCCTTCGGAGCTATCCGAAAACTCAACTCCCAACTCAGAGAGCAGCTCTCTCCTTGGGATTCAAAAACGCATCTCTCTCTTTTCTCTGTTCGTTCAAATTCATCTTCCTTAAACAAAGGCTATCTGTCGGCCCACTCAGAGCCTAGGTTGAATGATATCACTAACAAACTTCGATATCATTGGCCAAGAGAGACCCTCTCTGCTAGCGTGAGAAAATTTCGCATCTAGTTTCATTTTTAAATTGTCCTGGGAAAATATCGGCAAACTTGCAACTTAAAAGGGATTCCATAACTCTTCTTTTTTTTCATGCCGTTCTACTTTTCCGTCAACCTTTAAGATTGGTTTAGATGGATTGATTCTTTTTATCATTTCCTGCAGAACCTTGAGACTTAGAAATATTTTGAGCTGGTATGCTTATACATTGCTCTTCCTATCTAGAGTTCTATTTGAAAATATATGGGACTTTTTTTGTGAATCCCATTGGATTCTTCACATGGTGCTAAATTGATGTAATTTCTGGTATTATTTAAATGATTTAATTGACGTGATTTATATAGAAGAAAGTTTTGTGATAGCCGCAACATACTAGTTATTATTGTTATTGTTTGGTTATAGATTACGTTATATGTACTACCTTTTTTTCTTTTTTCTTAACAGTATGTACACTGGTGTCCAAAATTAAGGACCAGTCACAAAATGCTAATTTTTAAGTAAGCGAATACTCAAAAGGAAATAATATAATTCAAATAATTACTATCCCTACAGCACAGCTAGTCCATATAGCATCTCATTCATGTCACACATGGTCACAAGTGTCACAGTCACTACGGTGCCGCAAAAAAATAGGAAATTCAATGCATCTCATTATGAGTCTCAAATGATCACTATATGTGACTCCACTGAGACGTCAATGTGACTGCTGATTTGTGACGAGTCACCAGGTGACTTTACAATGTAGGTACATTGTGACTCTCGTGTGACTGTCATTTTTAGACTCAATTTCAAAGTCACCATGAACGTTGCATTATGATAAGTCACCAAATAATATCCCATTATAGTCACACGGTGACTTTTCACAAAAGAGCACAATGGTGACTTCACAGTAGTCTCTCTGTCACCTGAAAGTCATCATATGACTTTAATGTGACATTATTTGGTAGCTTATCACAATGCAGCGTTCACGATGACTTTGAAATTGAGTCTGCAGATGACAGTCACATGAGAGTCACAATGTAACTACATTGTAAAGTCACATGGTGACTCGCCACAAAGCAGCAGTCACATATAGTGATCATTTGAGACTCATAATAAGATATATGGAATTTCTTATTTTTTTTGCTTCACCGCAGTGACTGTGACACTTGTGACCATATGTGACATGAATGAGATGTTATATGGACTTGATGTGCTGTAGAGATAGCAATTATTCGAATTATATTATTTCCTTTTGAGTAATCGCGTACTTGAAAATTAGCAATTTGTGATTGGTCCTTAATTTTGGATATCAGTGTACGATTATATAGAACGTATGGATGATTTTGAAAATCTGTTAACGAGAAATTAAAAATACTCATCAAACATTATATTAACTATGAAAAAAATTTGATGTTACGTCCAATAATAGTATCATTAATATAGTATGTATTCCAAAGAAACTTCAAAATATATATTAAAAATACTTTAATTGCTTAAAAAACGTCAGATATCAATAAAATAAAATAATAAAATATTGACATGTTTCGATTGATTCACTCAGTCACACAATACATAAACACACACGCACACACACAAATGAAATGTACATAAAACACCGGAATGCGAGATCAGTCTCTATTATTAAGTGAAGATACAATGCCCTCTATATTTGTAACATATAGAATGTTGAAAATATAGAGGGAATCGTATCTTTACTTTACAATAGAGACTGATCTCGCAAACATGCTGAAAATATATAGGGCATTGTATCTTCACTTAATAATAGAGACTGATCTCGCATTCCAGTGTTTTATGTACAATACTTATTATCTTATTATACTTAGTGTTTTTATCGATAATTTGTCTGTGGTTTTTTTTTCTTCACGTATTCTGATGATAATTGAGTGAAACAATCGAAACATGTCAATATTTTAATTTATTATTATTATTATTATTGATATATGACGCCTTTTAAGCAATTAAAGTATTTTTAGTATTATATATTTTGAAGTCTTTTGGAATATATATTTTATTAATGTTCAGCAAACAATAATGATAAACTTGCCCGGCTTTATTTTTCTGGCAGAAATTCATAAAGTTTTATTCCTTTATGAAGTAATTGTACAGAGCTCAGAAATTGCAGTTGTACTAACGTCGTATTTTCCATTGACATAACTATCTGATCGCCATCAGCGTTTAACATCTTATCTGAAAAAAAAAAAAAAATACCCCTTGCAATAGGGGGATGCAATGTTATCCCCCCCTTTTTTCACGTATTCTATATAATAAAGACAATATTAAATACTAAAATATCAGAGACTTTTATCGATAATTTACATTCTTTCTAGAATTATTTTGTCTGGCGAATTGAAGAAAATAAAACTGAATTTTTTTTAATGACATGATAATCTGATCGCCATCAGCATTTAATATTTTATCTGAAAAGAAAAAAAAAATGAAATACCCCTTGAAATAGGGAGATGCAATGTTATTCTTTTTTTTTTTCACGTATTCTATATAATAAAGACAATATTCAATACTAAAATATCAGAGACTTTTATCGATAACTTGCATTCTTTCTAGAATTCTTTTTCTGGCGACTTGAAGTAAATAAAACTGAAAAATTTTTAATTGACATGATAATCTGACCGCCATCAGCATTTAATATTTTATCTGAAAAGAAAAAAAAAATCAAATACCCCTTGAAATAGGAAGATGCAGTGTTATTCATTTTTTTTTTCACGCATTTTATATAATAAATAGAATATTAAATACTAAAATATCAGAGACATTTATCGATAACTTGCATTCTTTCTAGAATCCTTTTGTCTGGCGAATTGAAGAAAATAAAACTGAGAAATTTTTAACGATATTCTCAAAATGTTGAAACGGTTTCATAATCTATACTATGCATCATTTATCTTTCTTCCTCAAATTTAATACAGACAATTTATTCATCGCCAAAAATCTCTAATAAGTCTTATTTACAATAATTTATACGACATATTTCCATCTTAATATTATATGAAATGTTATTCTTAACTTTTTCTTTTCCCTAAATGAATTACTTGGCAAGCTACCAACCAAACCGAAGGAATTCTCATTGTTGACAACTCGAGTTAAAAATTAAAAAAAAAAAAAAAAAAATTTTTTTTTTCCTTGGCTGTTATCTTAAATGTATTGCGTGGGCAACTGTTTTGCCGGTTGTGTCTCAGAACTCGCAGGGCAAGAAAGAGAATGTAAATATGCATTAGTATGCACTGTCAAACTCTTGTTTATCTGTAACATTGCTCATGTTCGTAATGACTATTTGATTAATAAAGCGTGGAAATTAATGCATGTTTAACTTATTTTTTTTTAATCGAAAACGTAATAAATGTTACAGTGTATAATACTTTTTCATCGCATTTTTACTACAACGCAATTTGTTAGCTATTTAAGTATAATTATTTTAATTTAATAGGAATACACACACACACATATGAAGCGTTCAGAAGACAATCCGGCTAACTCCATTTTAAGTGGCGTTTTTCTAAACAAAGGAACAATGAAAATTTTCTATAGGGAAGAGTAGTATACAGTGAGACAGCAGCCACTTAGACATACAGTTGTAACTTTTTCTCCAAGCTGGTACACATACATAACGACCTCATCTTATGCAACACGTAGATCTAGTTTCGGCACTTCAGTTACTCGTCCAACAAAATAGTAAATAATTATTTATTTTATTGTGGTTAAAGTTACATAAACGTCTATTTTACAGTTTATTTCCTTCAATATGACATATATTTACTTAATCAAACCTAGCTATATCTAATAACAGGCTATTTCGACAAAACGACATAAACTTTTTAAAGCGATGAAATTGATGTAACGCATGTGGCATCCATTTTGTTACAACGTAACGAAAGTACACAGTGAGACAAACAGTTGTGGTACACTTTGAGACGTGTCTCATTGTGTACCTACTATGTGGTTCTGATGTTAAAAAAAGTTATTTATTAATTAAAACAAAAGGTTTATCTCTCTCTCTCTCTTTCTGTGTGTGTGTGTGTGGGCGTGCGATGGCTATGGAAATCTACTGAACGTAAGAGGCTGAAAATTTGCATGAAGGTAGCCCAAGGTCTGCCATTGTCCACCCGAGACTCATATTTTTAATATTTTGAAAATCTAGAAATATTAATTAGAAATCATAAACTGCATAAAATTATTGATAGAGTGTAAAAATGTATGATTTATAAAAATATATACATTGTCTCACTGTGTACCACAAGTGGTACACAGTGAGACAATTTCCGATACTCCGTAATGCTTCTGTGCTTTTATAAATAACTTTTTAAAAACCATTTATACATTAATGTGTAGCGTATTTGTGTAGCTTAAAGATGTAGCAAAATTTTTTTCAAAAGAATAAAAATCGTCGCCATTCGTTAAGTAATAATAATTTTCGTCTCACTGTGTACTACCCTCCCCTATATTTATACAGTAATAAAAAGTGACCTTTGATTAAAAGAAAATTAATGAGTTCAATCAAAATATCCCGAGAAAAAATGTTATATAGGTACAATATTTTTATAGTTACAATAACTTTAAATGTTTATACGGAACACTTTCATTTGATGGAGTTAATCGATTTGTACACTGAACGGCTCATATACTGCGTGCTTAATATTTAATTAATTTTAATTCACATTTAATATTTCCTTTCAAATAAAAAATAAAGTATTTTCACATGAATATTAAAAAGATAAATAAAACTTAGTTGAAAATTACACTAGAATTAAAAACGGTACATTTAAAATGTCTTATTTAACAATTTTCTTATAGCACTGTTAAAAAAATTTCCGGAGGCAGCGACTCTGTTTACTTAGTCCATTTTATATTATCTGATTTTCAAATTTTTAACTGATCTTATTTAATCACGAAAACAGCCGTTAGCTGTCTCAACAGCAGTTCGTTCGGCCTTAAAATTCTTGAGTCAAAGGGAAATGAATGGAACCCGGTTACAGCGAGATCGCCACTGGTAGTTTAATTATAAATCCAGTCTTCCGTAAATTTTTAAAGCGGATCAAATTAGCCTGTCTTCTGTGTCTGAACGGGGGCTGGTGGGCGTAGCACGTAGGGAGCAGGGCCCCTAGTTTTTTTTTTTTTTTTTTTTTTTTTTTTAATCGACAAATATATATTTTTAATTAAACTAAAAAAAGTAACAATTACATTTAATTTATGCATTAATTACACAAATGAAACATTTATTTCAGCAAGTTATACATATTTTTTTATACAAAGCAACAATCAGAGCTTCGTTGGCATTGATTGTACGTAGCATTAGAAAAGTTGCCAATTTGCACGTGCTTTTATTTACTTGCTTTCACTCATATTTCTGAATAGACTATAGATGCTGTAAGAAAATATTTTTAAATATGACTTAATTTTCCCCCATTAAATGCTTTTTACGCGTAATATATTAATTATTTTAATTTATTTTCTTTTGCAATATTCACGTGCAAATATATAATTCATTTAAAAATACAGTGTTTGGAAACATTATAAGAAAATGGTTTTGAACATATCTCTTTAAAATATGACGTAATTTTCACCATAAATTGCTTTTTGCACATAATAGCTTAATTATTTTAAATAGGGTGTCAATGATTTTAATCAGTGATTAAATGGTGATTTTACTCAACCGATTTTTAAAAAAAATCATTGATTAAAATCAAAAATTTTCTAAATGTTTAAAATGTCAAAAAAAGTTTTAAAATCTAAGATGAACATAATTTGAAAAGGTATTTTGACTTATAAATAAACAAAAACAGAGCTTTAAATAATCGTTTCTAAGCTTAATTCCTGAGTATTGTAAAAAAATTAAAAGCAGTTAAGTTTGTAAAAAACATTGTTTTTATCCAACATAAAACAGTTTCATTTAAAAATTATATTTACATCTAATATAATTTGCAATGTCATCATTTCCTTTCGGTAATCAATTTATACATTATTTTATATAAAATAAACATAGCAAGTGTATTAAATTTCTGAAAATAAAAAAATAAATAGTCAGTATCTTAGTTTCTTGTTCTAATTTTGCAATAATAAATTAATAGCAATCTCGAGTCAAAGAAGAATGAAAGAGTGACATCTATTCAACAACTAAATTGTAAATGAATGCATAAGAGAAAAAGAACTAATTGGTATAAAAATGTTAAGCACAGCAAGAGCTTCTTCGGTATAGGTTGAATAAATGTTTTTTTTTTTCTTTTCTTTTCTTTTTTTTTTTTTTTAACTGTGTAATTCACATATACTAAATAAAAAAGGGGAATTAGGGATTGAAGAGGCAGCAAAACTTTTCTTAAAAAGGGGAAAAAAAAAAAAGAGAACTATTGTTAGCTAATAATCCCCAACTGAGAGGTAATAATGCTGTTATATAAATATTTTGAGGATTTCAGATGTAACTGGCTATCTTTATATTTATTCTGTATGTGCGCATGAATAGGTTTAACTCATTTTCATAATTTTTTTGGTTAGCATACACATACATGTGTGTAAGTTTAGATTTCGGTGATTAACAGTAATTTTTCTAAGCACAAATGCAAAACGAGCTGCAAATATTTGTTAGTTTTGTTATTTGTGCTACTAACTAATGAAATTACTTATTTACAGTTTTTATTAATTCCATAATTATTTACTGTTTTTTTTTCTAGGCCATTTTTTTAAAGGGCGTTGCATGCTGCCCCGATTGAAATTGACAAATGCCCCCTGCCTTAAAAAAATATAGTTAAATTCACCTGTAGTTGTAACCAGAGATTTCTTGTAAAAAACTTCCCATTCAATAGTATTTCTAAATTCATGTACCCAAGATCTTACAAAAATAATAGAAATTTATTTCTTTAGAAAAATAACAGGATATTATTAAAACATGTTGTTATTTAATTGTATTTTTCAATTTGTGATTCATAAAATTATTAAAAATTAAGGACACGTTATAAATCATGATTTTTTTTTTTCTTATATCATTACTAAACACATTACTAATATATTTCCTCATGAAATAGTACCCTTTTCTGGAACTAGCATCCTGCCCCTTTTTTCTTTCTAAAATGATTACTACATTATTAATTATCATTTTAATAATTAAAGCTTAAAAATGTATAATATGTTCCTAAATTAGAAAGTTAAATGTTTAATAATTATTAATTTGAAGTAGTGTTAAAACTATTTAACATTAAATGCAGTTATTAATAATTTTAATAAATGTTAAATATCACAAGTATTTAATAAAGTTTTACATAATTATTACAATATTAATGTATATAACATTATTGTATGATACTAACTAATGAAACTATTAATTTGCAGTTTTTATAATTTTTGTAATTACTAACTAATAATTATAATTTTATTAATTAAAGTGTAAAAACATAGATTATGTTATCAATTACTGGTTTCATTGTTTTGGAAACCTAAACCTCTTGGTAACTATTCAGTATTTGAACGCTGGGGGAAAAAAATCATAAAAATCCGATTTAAATAAAAAAAATCCGATTTTTTTTATTTAAAAAAAAATCATGATTTTTTTACACCCTTATTTTAAACTTGTCTTACTTTTTTTAAATTCACGTGTAAATATATTTTCAATTGAAAGTGTTTCTAAGCATTTTTATTCGGGCTTTCTAAAATCTGGCAACAATGGGTAAAAAAAAACGTATTTCAAACTATGGATTAAATATCTATTCAGATAATGAAAATGTAAATAAAAAATTGGGGAAAATCGTTAAAAAAATTAGGCAAATTAAAAAAATGATTGCACTCTGCACACCATAATCTAGTCAAGTATGTAGCTATAAAATATGATTAAATTGCTGTGCATATTTTTTTATTCTATAAGACTTTTTTAACTGAACTATTTTGCCGATTTTAACATTAAATACCGCTTAAAATAATTCTGCGATTTAAAAACTGTCTGCTTTTACGTGTTAATCACACATATCTCTATAAAACTACAAGTTTTCATGCTTCTATATGCAATAATTTTTTTTACTAGTATCAGCCGAAGCCGAGAAAGTGTAAAGATCCCAATAAATTCATTTACGACAGCGTCAGCAACATTAGTTCCTTTTATTTTAGAATAAGTAGAAAAATATCATAATTTCATTTTTGCATTAACCGGTTTCAAAAGTGAAAGCATCCCCATAAAAGAAAAAAAAAAAAACCTGCAAACAAAATCTGAAAAGTAAGGGGAGGGGGGGGGGGGCGGCCTTTGTAGAGATCGGCCGCCGCTGTCCAATCAAAAAAGAAAAAAAATACATTAAAAAATATTGAAATGCAAACACAATACTTTTTTAATTTTCTCTCATATGATTAACATTAGCGAGTGTGTGTTTTTACGTGAGTGAAGTAGCCCTTAAGATTTTATTACAATATTATATTGGTAATTTCGGTGGGCATATCAAAATTATAAAAAGTCATTTGACTGTATATTTAGGATTCAAATTTATCCTTCCTTTTGGCTAAGTTATTTGTGTTTTGTTTATACATTTCACAAAACATAATCATAACAATAAAATCAGAGTAATATAAACATAATTATTAAGTTATTTTTTGAACTCTTATATATATATATATATATATATATATATATATATTTTTTTTTTTTTTTTTTTTTTTTTTTTTTTTTTTTAATCACATTCAATTTATTATTGACAGAAGCGAAAATTCACATTATATAAAGTTGTAAAATTTATGTTTTCGCAAAAATGAAAACTAAAATAAATTGTTACAATAAATTTTCAAGTTTTAAAATTGCATCTGATAGGATTCAATTGTTATGAATGTATGAGTAAAATAAAATTAACAAATAAATATATGTGTCTTGAAGTATTGAACTTCCATAAAATTTCACTTATCTTTAAATCCCAGTTTAACTCTGTATTTTTTTAATTCATTTTTACTCTACAAAATAATAAGATATTATTTTCTATGCCGTTTTGGCACCACTATTTTATCTACTATAAGTAAATACCAATTATCGGCCATAAAAACATAAAATTATGGGAAAATATAAGGTATATCAACATTTGGCGTTCTAACTTTTCAGTAATTTAAATTTAAAAAACTTTCTTTTATTAATATTACCAACTCAGTTTTTGGTTTTATATCTCGATTTGCATGATAAAAGGAAAAAATAATAATTGAAAGGAATAATAATGAAAATTATTTTGGTTAAAAAATATTTAAAAACCTAATTTGAAGAACAAATTAAAAAAAACAAAATTTATTTTCTACATTATTTAAGCCTGAAAAGGGACAGATATTAAGATTTCATTCAATTCGTTCTACATTTAATGTTAAATTTTTGTAACAAATAAGTTAAACCAATTGAACATTAAAAAATAAAAATAAAATTCATACAACATGATACTTTAAACACCCTAAAAACTTGGATTCCGTTCAAATGAAATCGAAATAAATCTTAGACCTTTTTCCATTTTTAAGTTATAAATATTTGTATTGCAGATTTTGTAATATGTTTATGACGATTGTACATAAAATAATAAGATACATGCAAAATACAAAACTTTAAAAAAGTCCAAGATTTATTTCGATTTCATTTGAAGGGAATCTAAGTTTGTAGGGTGTTTAAATGTTGTATGAATTTTATTTTTATTTTTTATTGTTTAATTGGTTTAACTTATTTGTTACAAAAATTTAACATTAAATATAGAACGAATTGAATGAAATCTTAATATCTGTCCCTTTTCGGGCTTAAATAATGTAGGAAATATATATATATATATATTTTTTATTTGTTCTTCAAATTAGGTTTTTGTTTAATATGTCAAGTTTTTTAATAACTACTGCATTCTGACGAACACGTTTCAAAATTAATGGAGGATATACCATTATCAGGCTTTGATTCATGCGGTATCGTATCACAATTTGTGATGTAATTTACCTATTTATAATTCAAAATGTTTCTTCGGTGCAATAATGCAAGTTGCTGTACTTTGGACAAAAACTTCCAATCTGAATGTAAAAAATCTGTTTGCAAATGTCATTTTTATTTCCACTATGACGCCATATTCAACTTCTTTTTAATTAAAAAAAAACTGTTTCAGTTTAATTTTTACGTAACATACGGAAAAATCATTCACCTAAAAATAGACAAATTATTATTACGGCTTTTGAATTATTGGCAACAATGAAAAAAAAAATTAAATTTTATTGGGAAAATGCCCGTTGATTTTCAGTGAAGAAAGCGAAATTTGGAATTATTAAGAAAAATATTTGAATAATGTAAATAAAAATTAGCCCATGTTACTCTCTGGGTTATGATTTACCCATATGCAAAGGCATTTTATCATCCGTTTTGACCCTCACGTCAAGCAAACGCTTTCACATAATATAATATTAGTAGAATTAGCAAATAATAAAAAAAAATGAGTGGCATCAGGGACAAAAAGGTGGGAAGAAAAAATGAAAAAGTTATGCGCTCCATAGGCTTTCCTATGTTAAATTAACATTGAGAAGTGACACTGGAAATAAATAAGTATTGCGCTTATGTTTTGATTAACGAAACTGCTAACATTTTCGTTAAATGCCTAACAGGAAATGCCTTAGCAGGAACTACATATAGAATTCTAAATTATTAAAAATATAAGTAAGCTTGTATACAGTCTTCAAAACAATTCATAAATTCTAAGTAAAGTTAAGATTTTAATTCTTCAATGATTGCGCATTTGATATTTTTCATATAATTTTTTGGTAAATTGTAACTTACAAAAAAGATAGTATTTAATTTTACCACAATTTAAATTGCCACAACTGAAAACGTACTTCCAGCAATTATTGTTCGTAGGCATCACTAATTCAATTATTGCGCATTTCTTCTCTAGCCAAATTCTTTTGTGTGTCCCTGTAAATAAACGCTAAGTTCTATGCACAAGATATTCTATAGTAAAAACCTTGTAGTGCACCTCAGTGATGTACAGTGAAACCTCGCTGTGCGACCACCTCGATTAAGCGACCACCTCCCTGAACGACCATTTTTTCATGGAACGAAATTTATTCCCATAGGCTCAATACTAATTTTACCTCCATTCAGAGACCATCCCAGTGGAATTCCCTCCATGAGCGACCCATTTCTTTGAAGAAAATAAAACAAGTTCCGTTTTCCCTGGTCGCTTGAAGAAGGTTTTATTAGAAAAATAATTCCGGAGAGCGCATTCTAAACTAAGTTTAGAATTTTTTTTTAATTCCGGTAACTTTTAAGTGTTTTTAAACACCTTTGTGCCTTTTTAGGCAATGAATTTAACTATGATGACAAATTAAGAATGACGGTCAATAAACTCCCCTGCCTTATTCTGTCAGGAAACTTTCAAAGAAGTAGATAAATTAATGAATTCGTCATTATTTGTTCCCGTCCAAAAAAAAAAAAAATGCATTTATTTACTGAACTTTGAAAGGACTTGGTAATAAAAGTTATAAAAGATAAATAGTAAAATCAAAGCAAATGTATTCATTTTTTAAACTCTGCAGTAATTAATTTATCTAATTAACATTTGTTCTCATACTTAAATTTTCCTATTTTTTCCTAATGTGAAAAATAAATTTTAGTAACATTTATTGTTACCTTTTTTCAACAGTTAAAATCTAGATTTAAACATGACCTCCATTAAGAGACCACCTCTCGGAGCGACTAATTTTTATTGGAACGGAACGTGGTCGCTTTAGGAAGGTTTTACTGTATATTAATTTCAATATGTTTAAAATTGTGTAATATCATTATAATACACTGCAAACGAATTTCCCCCATACTCCGGAATCTGGCGGAATTCTTTTGAGTGAGTATGTAACACGTGATTTATCCCATTGCTAACGAAGCGTAGAACCAACAATGTGAAAAATGTCCAAGCCAGGAATCGAACCCGGAACCCTTGGAATAGCACTCCAAGTGCTCTACCATTTTAAGCTACGTGGACGATGTGACGAGACTATTCCATCTTTTGCTGCAGTTGCAGCTAGAGGTCTGCACGGGCCGAAATTTCCAGGCCCCGGGCCCGGCCCAACTCATCGAAAAAAAATTCGGCCCGGACCGGCCCGATAAAAAAATTAAAAGTTCGGCCCGAGCCCGGCCCGGCCCGGAAAAAAAGTTAAAATATCGGCCCGGCCCGGAAAAAGCTAAAATCTCGGCCCGAGAAAAAAAAAACGCGGCCTGAGTGAATTTTTTACAAAAAAAAATTGATTTTTACGTCGATTTGGTTAAAAATTTGTCTCGTACGAGGTAGCTCTGACCAAAAATATTTATCTTAACTTTTTATTCTCATGTTTATAATCGTCATTTTTAAAGAAGTGACACAGACTGCGATATTTATTTTTTTTTAACGAATCTCTATTCCTTGTATGTAAATGTTTAGGTTATCATTAATATTGTTAATCCATATTCCATGCATTAACATACATGTATTCCATGTATGCCAAAAATTTGAAAAATTCTATACAGTAAAATCTTCTAAGACGGAATTGCGTAGAAAAGAAAAAAAAAATGCTTTACAGACAAGTTCCATTCTTAGCAAGTGTAAATGTATCATATATTGTTTTCTTACGTATTAGTATATTAATTTTGCATGGATCAACACGTTTTTCAGTTTAAAACAGGGTTCCGTCATAGGCAGGTTCCTTTTCACACGTTTTACTATATTTTAATTTAGCTATATTTTAATAAGCGTTGAAATATACTATTCTTTAAAAAGAATAAATTTTAATGTTTAAGTGTAGAATAATGGCAATTTAAAAATGTATGCATTTTTTGCAAAAATTTTTGGGCCAGGCCTAATTTGACTGATCTTTGAATAGATCTGGCCAAGCTGAGACAATGATTTTCATACGGACTGAGTCAAAACTAGGACTGAAAAGCTTGGGCCGTGAAGACTAGGAATGGAACCAATCCCGACTCTGTACAGAAGAAATAAGTTAGGCCCGAGCCTTTAGAAATAAAGTATGGCCCGGGCCCGGCCGAGCCTTCGGAAACAAAGTACGGCCCGGGCCTGGCCCGGCCCGAGTGCCGTGAATGAAAATCGGCCCGAGCCCGGCCCGTGCAGATCTCTAGTTGCAGCATTACCAGCATATGTGGGAAAATGCTAAGCTGGGCATCGTCCTCGTAGCTTAAAATGATAGAGCACTTGGAGCGCTATTCCAAGGGTTCCAGGTTCGATTCCTGGCTTGGACATTTTTCACATTATTGGTTCTACGCTTCATTAGCAATGGGATAAATCACGTATTATATATTCAATAATTTTGAGCGTAATTTCACTGCTGAAAATTAATTGTAAAATTAATTAATTAAAGTTATATTCTTTTGAGTGTCCCTGTAATTGAAACGTACATGCTACGGACTTCATTTTCAAAACCGAACATGCCATAGTAAACCCCAATATAGTTTATCAATTTCATGACAATATGACTAACATTTACGCAAGTTAGAGCACTGCCAAACGGAACTCATAAACACTTTTCACTTGCTTGGAAAGAGTTAAAAGGCAAAACACATAGCACTTTACTTCAGGGACATTTTGAATTCGGTTTGTCTATCTGTCCGTGTTCTAACTTGCGTAAATAGACTGGGATTGTCATGAAATTTGTATATGTTATTTAGATAATGTTCGGTATTGAAAATGAAGTGTGTAGCATTTATAGTTCGTTTAAGGGTGTTCTCAAATCCAAAAGAGCAACTTTCTGACATAAGTTTTAATTTACTTTTGTTCGAAAATGCATGAAACTAGCTGGTGTTGTTGTTCAGAAACTATGTCATTGAGCTGTTTTTTCCAAATTTTTGCAAGCACAATAGATCTTTCAGAAAATTGTGTCAAAGTGGGCGTTTTGAACCGAATTTCCGCGCGAAGGGAGAAAGAGCGGGCGAAAAACGTGTTTGTCACGTGATCGAATTCACTTATAACTCAATAGGCAATTGATGGATCAAAAAAAGGAAAAAAACAGTTCAATTCCAAATCGCTTCCATGGCCAAGTTTTCCAATTTTATATCTTTCCGTTAAAAATTGAATTTGTAACTATATCAAAACGTTTTGCGCTTGTTGAGCAGAGCAGTTAAGGACAGCCTTAAAGGGGACACACAAAATAATTCCGTTACATTACGGTCTATGGGAAAAATCGTTTGCGGTGCATTTTATTAATGTTAAGATCTTTCAAACATAATGCGATTGATATGCATCATTGGTATGGGCTACAACATGCTTTTTCAGGTATATAGAATAAATAGCATTTATAGTTCGTTTACAGGGATGCACAAAAGGATTCCATTCCATTATAATCTATGGGGAAAAATCGTTTCCTATCCATTTTAATGATGTTATGATACTTCAAATACAAGGAAATCATTGAAGTGCACTGCATGTTTTTTTTTATAGATTATAGTGTATTTAACATTTATCGTTCATTTACAAAGATACACAAAAGAATTCGGTGAAAGGCCTATGATCGATAATTTCAGGGAGTGTGTTTTCCTCTGTGGTATGTTTCTTTAAAACTGAATTAATTTTGAGTGTATTATGTGGTATGTATAAATTTTATAAATCGCATACAGAGCTACGCGAAAGACTGCACACGTTAGTTGATATCAAGAAAAATTGCTGAAAATGGCTTTTTACTGAGTTATGTAGGAGTTTTTTTAATTGAATATATTTTGAGAAACCCATGTTATAGGAAAACAACGAGAACAACAACAATAAGGATCTATATAATTAAAAGAGAAGGCTGTTTTGTTAGTAATCAGCCCTGAGCTTTCTACTGAACCAATTTTGATAATTATTTTTTTTTTTTTACTTTTATAAAAGCTGTTCATTTGTAGATGTGCCCGTACTAGCTGTTTTTTTAATTATTTATTTCTATTTTTATATTTTAATTTTATAAGTTTTTATTAAATTTCTTTAAAATGGTGGCAATCAGACTACTTAAAATGTTGCAGACAAAAGGGAAAAAGGAGTTTGTTTATTTTCATTTATTATATCCTTATTGGTGCCATTTTCTCATTATAATTAAAAATAACTTTTAAAAAATTGAACAGAAAATGACATCATGCTTTAAAAAACACTTATTTACCTCACAAAACTGTTACATTTCAATATTTTTTCGCTCCGTTGATACAGATGAGATGACGTTAAGCGAAATGCTTCGTTGAAATGAAATATGAGAGTAAATGTCATCGTATTTTTTTTAAAAAAATGAACATTTGCTTTGATAAAACTAAATATTTTATCACAAATACGTCTGAAAAGGCATTAATTTCTGGAATTTTTACTCGCCGGTACCGAAATTAGAACCTCAAATCAAGAGCGCGAATGTTCATATGCAAAGTTGTAGCTGGCAAACGTGACTTCAAGTTTGGAAAAATATTTAACAATAAAGTATTGCGATTGCGGGTCAAAATATTTTTAAATGGTGATTACAGGTATGAGAGGTGCGTATGTAAATTTTGAGATGGTAAAAATGACGTAAGGTTTAGATTTCATGCAAGAAACAAATTCTATGATTGTGTCCATAGTGAAATAATGTTTGCTTATTTTTCATTCCGTAATACATAGCATAAGAGCCTCAATTGAAAATTTCATCATAATTACTTTCTTTATTATATTTTGCTAATTACGTATACGAATAAAATTCAATTTTTCAATAACTTGGAACAGTTTTGAAGTTTAAGGAAATAGTATTTTTGGTAACTTTAGATTAAAGTAATATTTCTTTTTAGAGTCAGTCTAACCAATGTTCGGTGGATTTTTTATTGCAATTAATTTTGTAGGTTTATTGTTAATCAGTGTAACTTTCTTCTTTAAACATTTTCTTTCTTCAAAATTCAACAGGTTCCATCTCGTGATAATAATAAATATAAAAATATGAAATAGAAATCTGAAAATTTTGCACATCCTTATACAGAGCAAAAATGAGAGTTGAAATCAAGCGAAAAGAAACAAGTTAAAAACAGATAGGAAATAGCTTCGCAGCCACTTATGTCAAAAATAGAGTGTGTGTCTCATTAAAAGCTGAACCCCAGTTTTCGTTTATAACTTTAATCGCAGAATTTGTAATAACTGCCTGCTGTTAAATAATACAATGATTCCTATTCTGAAATAATGGTACTCAAATTCAAGAATGGTACGAACCCCGTTTTTAATATTCTCCTGATTTTTTTTATTATTATTATTATTTTTTTAGAATAAATAAATTAGTATTACTGTTCATTTAATAGTAATCAAAAATATTTTTAGATCGGTTTTTGTATTGTGTGTGTGTGTTAAGTTTTCTCGAATTAAACTTTTCCACTCCTCTGTCGGGTGAGATCCCCACAAAGCTGTCGGTAACATTATTTCAGAATTAAGTTTTCACTACCAATATTTCAGAACAAAATTTTTATAGCATATTTCTAGAACATTTGCAATATCTATGACAAACATTTTTGTTTCGAAATAGTAATAACTAAAATGGTGATTGTTATTTTCAAACAATAATCTTCAAAGGGTTAAGAATGATACGATATGTAATATCCTAACTAAGTGAAAGAGTGTCCAGGAGAGGATTTGAACCAGGAACTATTAGGGCTTAAGAGGCTACTTCAGTCAAGTGAAAAGACCCGTTCGCTAATGCTAATCCTATGGAAGAAATTTATAAAGATATTTCGGTCGCATTTCAATATTTTTAAATGATTTTTTTTTTTGCATAAGACAGCTGAGATCGATCTGTACAAAGGTTGTTTTTTACTTTTTCGATTTTGTTTACAGATATTTTTTATGGGGACACTTTCATTTTCGGAACCGGTTTCGAAAGTGAAAACATCCTCATAAAAAAAATCTGCAATGAAAATCGAAAAAGTAAAAAACTGACTGCATACAGATTGATTTCAGCTATCCATTGCAAAAGAAATCATTTAAAAATATTGAAATGCGACCGAGATATCTTTATAAATTTCTTCCATAGGATTAGCATTAGCGGACGGGTCTTTTCGCCTGACTGAAGTAGCCTCTTAAGGGGCAGCTGCACTGAAACTCCCCGATCGCGAAATCCCATGTTAAAGTATGGGAAATTTTTCAAGCGCGATTACTCATTTATTTAATATAATTATTAAAATACTGTTTTCACCATCAGAAAGTAGACGTCAGATGCAGATGATGTGCGTTTTTAAAAATTGTCTACGCAAATTTTAGGTATTTTTAAGAAGAGGATAAAATTTAATCAAATGGAAATTTCAAAGTTTATAGAGATTTTTTATGTACTTAAAATTTACGGAGATAATTTTTAAAAACGCACATCATCTTCAACTGACGCCTACTTTCTGGTGGTAAAAACGGTATTTTAATAATTATATTTAAGTAATGAGTAATCGCGCTTCAAAGTTTTCCCATAGGCTAACATGGGATTTCGCGATCGGGGAGTTTCAGTGCAGCGGAGCCTTAAGCTGACAATGCTCTGCCAGTTGAGCTGTCCTGGACAAATCTATCTTAGTTGGCAGAGCATTGGCAACTTAAGCCGAAGGCCCCTGGTTCAAATTCTGACCTGGACGCTTTTTTACTTAATTGGAATTCACAGCTTGTATGGTTTGTTTTCAAATTGGTATAATTGTGTTAAAGATTAATCAAGCGTAATCCAGCGTTTACTTGGAGTTCCATTAACTGCGATTTATTCTGTTGAGCTGTTTCTAATGTTAAAAGACTAAATGCCATTATCAAATTATCAATAAGCAGGTGTGTAATGGGGAGTACGGAGGTATACACCGTATACCTTGTGAGTTTTTTAAGAAACTCCGTATACTCTTTGTTTATCAAATAAAATTATAAAGTATACTCTCTGAGTATGCCCTCTGGCCATAGGTTTTTTTTAAGACTGCACCACTGTCAATTTTGATGAGTGAATTGTGTCTTCCAAATTTGTCCAGAATAGCTTAGTTAATACAGCGTTGGCAGCTTAAGCCAACGGTCCCTGGTTCAAATCCTGGCCTGAGTACTTTTTCACACAGTTGGAAAATAACTAATCGTATATGATTCAACAATTGGAATAAACGTGTTAAAGTAATAAAAATTGAAGAAAGTGTGAGTGTTTTACAAAACTATTTCTTTATTCTTATAGAAGTCAATCATATATTTTGTGTAGCATTGTTGCTTTTTCTGTGTGGTTGATGGAGAAAATAATGCGAGCGTTACGACACTCTTAATTGGGTGACAATTAAAGAGAAAATTGGAATCTTAATTAGGGGGTGATACATGTTACGGAAAATAATTCATGTAATTCGGCATGACACTCTATATCACAAGTTATGAAAAGAAACGAATTACCACTAAAAATTATTGAATAAATTATTTTAAGAAAAAGAACGTGTTAATTTGCGATAACAAAGGAGATAAAGCTTAGTCACTGTAAAGGCAGTTGAGAGAAATGTTATTTTCAATCAACTAATCATTATAATTTCCGCTTTGACATATCTAATTAAGGTTTCTTTTTTGGACGAAAGTCCCACTACTTTAATCAAATAAAAGCTCTTGTGTATTTAAATAAAATATTAAGACTGAAAAAATTTATCGTGGAAAAGGGAAATAATTTATGGTGGAAAAAGAATATTTAATTGATGGAAATGTTTTTCATCAAATTCAGAGCGCAGTTTACCCATTTCCAGGGTACGGGACTGTGATAACTTGACTCCCCCCTTCATCTTCCCTGAATGATTGTCATTAGGTGAAACTTTATGATCAACAAGGAGACGCTTTTGTACGACACTGATTTTATAATAATAAGATACGCATTATCATTTGATTGCAAGTCCAGACAAAGTGCTAAATCGGATCCGCGATTCGTTTCGGGTCGGGTTGGCGCTAATTTTTTTCGTTACTGGTCGGGTTAACTTTGATTGTTTTTCATATGGATAAGGTACGTGTTGACCCGATTTTTCAAACGAAAGTTCAGAATATTGTTTGAGGTGAAAAACTATACATTTCAATACGAGAGAGAGAATACAGGGTAAAATAAGTAGTAGTCACCCTCTTATAAAACGAGTTGGAAATTGCACGTCAAACGTGGCAAATGAGGTGCGTTCGTACTATAACTAGTTTTATAAATATTTTTTGCGTGGCATAGCGTACTGAATGTATATTTTAGTGCACTTCATAAATGCATATCAATTTCACTCTGTTCGAAAGGCTGTTGTAACATCCTTAAAATGCACGTGAAATAATTTTTTCCCATTGGCCGTAAAGTAACGGAAAACTTTTGAGTGTCCCTGTCATTAAACTATACATCCGATTTTCATAAAATTTGAAATGACTCAGCAAAATTTTGCAACAGTTATATATTTAAAAATTCAGACCATTCGGTTGGATAGTTTTTGCTCTGTTATATGCGGACGGTCAGACAGACAGACGGACCGAACGACGACTATAGGTGCTACGTATTTATATAATTACGAACTCACCTAAAAATGGATGATTTACTAATGCGAATATATATTAGATGTATTTTTTGCTGTTGAATGATGGATGCTTCAGAAAAAGACTGAGCATTGAGAAAATATATTATGTCATTTGGAACCATACATAAACTATTTATTGATTTTATTGTAGCTGACTATTTAAGCACTTACCCATCTTAAAAAAATAAAATTATATTAGATATATAATTGTAAACTATTTTCTCATAATTGCATTAAATATGGGTTGATCGCCTT
Organism: Maratus speciosus; assembly: GCA_963932465.1. Classification (NCBI taxonomy): domain Eukaryota; kingdom Metazoa; phylum Arthropoda; class Arachnida; order Araneae; family Salticidae; genus Maratus; species Maratus speciosus. The sequence continues at coordinate 556,163,331 of OZ010792.1, forward strand.
TCATTTCGTGTTCGGGTAGGCGAAAATTATTTTGTTGTATGTATTTCGAAGAAACGAGAATTTTTTTTTTATTTTTTTTTTTGGGGGGGGGGGTGTTGGGGGAAAGGGGAGAGTTAGGCTAATGTCAGACGAACTTCTTTTTGCACGCTTTTTTCCTTTCATATCATCCGTACACAATGCTAGCGAAATGTGTAGGGATCATATGTAGGGGAAAAAGTGTGCAAAAAGACGTTCGTCTGACATTAGCCTTTGGCATCGGTTTGACTTCAAATGGAATTTTCAAGTAATTGTCGGTCAAGTACGACCCGTGCCTATTGTAACTAATTCAAGTAGTGCACAAAAATAAATCCCCTAAACCATGGCATATATGGGAACTGTAAACCTTTTCTTACTTTTAAGTCAGTTTAAGCTAAACAAACATCCTGGAAATTCAAAACTAAATGCACTTATGCGTTTTTCAATGGATAAAACAATTTTTTTACTATCAACCACGAACATAATGGCAAAATAAGGGCGCTTAAATGAGACGAAATAACTAACTCACGATCCGTGATACCTGTTTAAGCAAGAACCTCTATAGAAGTTAAATCACGAATAACGGAATCTTTGCGATTGAAAACAAAAGGAGCAAACTGCTGATTCAAGATGAGTCAAAAGCTCAGTTTGAGATATTTCCGCCGCACTCGCTAAGAAGTTCTGTTCCCAAAGTGAGTATACGCCCGCGATTAGGTAACGCACGCCCGCTCGAGACTATACACCTGATACGGCGCATTTCAGGTGAAAGTGAACGAGGCTCCGATTGCAGGAACGGAATTAATGCCCATTTCTGATGTGGCATTTCCTTCTGAGAGATGACGAAATATTTTAGACTAAGATCCATTCATGGGAAAAAGGCGGATCTGAATTTCTTTACATATGCATGTCCGTTTACCGAAAGAGCTCTCTACAATGTTTTTTTTTTTTTTTTTTTTTTTTTACACCTGTAATAGAATAATTGCAGAATTAATGGTTTTAAAATGGTTTTGTTTTTTAGGGAGTCAAAGAAGCAGAAAACTTTCTGGCGGTATGCGGCAACCATTTGAAATATTAAATATAATCTATATAGATTAGATGAGATACGGAGGGGAAGCAAATTAAAATAAGAGGTCTAGAAGGACCCGGGTCTGGGCTTGGCCCGAAATCCGAGCCTGTTTTCTTTAACTATATTCAGCTCCATAGGCACATATTACGGAGAGGGGGGAGAGGAGAAAAGAGTCAGTTGCCCCTTCTAGAAATTTTCGGAATGACGTTGTTCTCCATGAAAACATAAAATATACTGGCGCAGCGAAGATAAGTATATTTTGTGAATAAAACTCCTACCAGAACATTTAAAAACTGGTAAGGTCATACAAAATCCCCTGTGTTAAGATAAAACATGACGTGTAAAAATCAAAGTAAAGAAAAACATAAACAGCATACATTTTTTACCATTCAGTTGTTTAAAGGCTTCATAATTGGAACAAAGTTAATTAAAGAAAAAGTTTGGAGTCAATAGCAGTAAAGTTGTATGCATGTTGCTGCTACTGCTCTTTCTTCCTACCTTCTTTTTTTCGCTGAAGTTTGAAGGAAATGCTCTTTTATGAAACCTTAGTCCAGCCAAATTGTCAAAAATAGATGCAAAAATTCTGCTAGAAGATTTTATGTTTTTAAACTGTTTATGGGGATGCTAATAACAGGAATTGATTGTTTCCCAACAAAATATCTCGAGGCTAAACTTTGTGGAGCCAAAAAACCACGAAATTTTCGGACTTTTTTCAGTTTTTTGCCTATAACTCGAAAATTATAAAATTTTTGTGTACCATACTCAATTACAAAAAGAAAGAACATTAAATTCTCTACAAATTGCATTATAAAAGTCTTTTTCTAAATCCATTATTAAGCGCGCTACAGCTTCCTGAAAATGATACTTTTTTTCTAACTTTGTGAAAAAATCGCAAATACCAACATTTGACACCATTTTTATTTCTTTTATCCTCTTTAATGTAACTTTTTATATTACAGGTATTTGCATGATAGTAATAATGATTAATTACAATGGTAAAACCGTAAAAAATTGACAACATTGTAATTTTTTTTTTGTATTTACAACTTAAGGTGAGAACAATAATAGTAGGTATTATGAATGTAGGTAGCATGAATGTAAGTAAAAAAATACTTACAGTAACATCTTTAATGGATTTAGTAACGTCTGGAGCGCTTGCGGGTTGATGAGTTTGGTTCGTCAACCTCAGCTTGAAAAGCAAAGGAGCAGGCTGCATGATCTTCAACAGCTTTGAACTGCTTTGAGCTTGTTGCGACATCATCATCCTGGCTGCGAAAGTCATCGACGTTGCTGGTTTGGTCGATGGTTTCCCAGGTATCAGCTTCATAATCCTCTTCTTCTGCATAAATAATATTATCCACATTTTCACAATTGACCCCGTTACAGTTTTTGCAAATTGCCGAGCATTTGAGTCCTGATTTTTGGCAAGAGCATGCCTTGGTGCACCCTTTTTTACAGCTACATGAGACAACATGCAGCAAGGTGCTGGGTTTTGGTACATTTGAACTGGCTGAAAAAGACCGCCAGACCTGCGAACCCACCCCCATTCTTCAGGGGGCATGTTGTTTCCTAGCCAAGCTTGTACCTGATGATAACATCTTAGAAAATGATGCTGCGCAGCCTCTTGCGTCGCTGGCAGCTTTGCAAGATGAACTTTGCTTTTTGTGGCTGATTTAGCAAATAACTGGAACCTCAAACTGTTCAATGTCTACGTGGTGTCTACGCATCCACTGTATAGTGCAATAAGGAATTTTTCTCCAGCCTTGATGATTTCTTGACGGGTAGACTCTGGTTTATTAAAAACACATGATACTTCCTCAAGCTGCTTATGTTTTTTTAAAGTGTTAAAACTTTGACTTTCCTTGCCCAAAAAGAGCAGATGTTGCATCGCATCCACTGATTGCATGAGTGAAAAGAACATTGTTGTGATTGTATTTGTAAGAATTGGTTGAAAACCACTTTGTTTCGATGCTTCCTCTTCCTGGTTTTTGGAAAAACAGATTTTTGTGTTGATATCCCAAGCTTGTCATGATCGCGAGAATATCAATATCCTCTCTGACAATTACGATACTTTCAAAGGCTTTGGCTCTTGAAATGGCTAAGGTAACAATCATGACATCAGCGTCTTCTTCTGCCTGGTCAACTTGAATTCTGTTATTTTGAAGCTCTGTTTTAAGCAGTGAAATGAAGCGGTTCTTGTTTCTGTCATTGGCTAGAAATTTGTCTTGAGGCACTGTGCTTAACATTTCTGCTGCAACTATGACTTCAGTAGAAGTGTGCATTCTAGATCGACGTGCTCTTTCTGCACTTTTCGTTCCATTCTGTTCTCCCTCAGATGGATATCCATCGAACACAACAGCGACCTGTGATCCAAAATTTTTCTGAATGTAAGAAATATAACTTTTAACAATAAATTTGAAGGAAACATTTCGAGGCCAAGTTACTTTGTGAAGAAGGTACCCTCCGTCAACAACAAAAAACTTATCTTTTCCAATAAGATCCAGATTGTCTAATGGGATAAAAGCACTGTAAAACGAAGATTTTGTGCCCTTTCTCATCCCTTCGTCGGAGAATAAAGACATCGAATAGGGAGCAAGTTCATAAGTTAGTAGATTCTGCACGTCTTCATCACTCTGCTTCATTAAACAAATCCTTTGGAATAGAGTCAATGGATGGACAGAAGTAACTGTAACGTTTCCTAATCTTAAACTACTGACAACAGAAGCTAAAGGTACCACCTTATCCTTTTTCTTGAATTTCACACTCTTGAAATTTTCGCCAACAATTCTTCTGACTCCTGCCTGTCCTACTTCTCCAGCCAAATAGCAGTTAACGTCAGTCTTTCCAACAATTCCACTACTGATGGACATTATGTAATCATTTTCGGGGAAAGGATGATGCACTAGCAACCAATCTCGCAGCTTTTTTGAATCATTACTGTCTCTATCAATGCGGGAACTTCTGGCATTTACATGCTGTTGAGAAACTTCAAAGCCTACTTCACAGTATGCCTCTATATCATCGCATATGTTTTGCATATGAATCATTCCCAGAGTCCATCTTGCTAACACGCTGTCTGTCATTCCTCGTCCATGCGTTAATCCTCCAGTGCTCTTCATAGTTTTCATTAATGTTTGTTCAATCGCCATATCAGTCCAAGTCCCAGACCAATTCTTATCTGATCGCCGTATGGTGAAATAGCCTTCAGCTGTGAACTTTCGGTATTCGGAATGATCCAGTGTTTCTTCCAGCTTCAGCATGTCTTGCAAGTACAGATGTCCACACTTGGCATATAAGAAATGTCCTGCAGCATGGAAGTAGGGAAGCATTTTTTGCACAGTTCTCAGGTGGAGGTTCCAGTTTCCTGTTCGTTCCGCTTCGATAAACTGTTTAATGACTGTGACCATCTTTAGATATAGAATCCATAACTTCGCTGTGGGGCCTTTATTTTCTAGTAAAGTTACAGCTTTTCCATATTTTTTTACAGCTTCTTGAATGTAACAAATGGTGTCCTGGTGTGTCAATTGATCCCAGCATGTTATCATGTCTTCCATAGCAGCTCGTTCGTCTTCTGTCAGTTGAGTGTGATCCCACACTAGGCCAGACAAAACAAGATGAGATAACAGGTGTGCTCGTATAGCCCTAGCATATGCATGGCCAGACATTATTTTGTCTACACTATTCTCAGCATAAATTGTGCTGAACAAATCTTTCAGGCCGCTTCCAGCCATGATAAAACCAACTGATCCCATGAAAGACATGAGGAGATGAAAACCTCCAAGCCTCACTGTCACGTTATTTAATTCTGGCTGTTCATTCGCTATTATGTCTCTTGCTTTCAAATAGAGAGGGTGATCATATGTCACAAAGCATGTCTTCTGGTTGAATTGTCGACATTTTTCAGCAGCGACCAATAGCGAGGTAAAAACGGTATCATAATGTGAAGGAAGGGCGTTAATAAATGGGAGGTACTTTATTTTAGAGCGTTTATACTCTCTGTTGGATGTAACTTGCTCCATGAAACCGTTCCCCCGGGAACGTTTTCAATGTTTGACCATTTCCCATAGAGCCATACTATGTCTGTCGTTGAGGGGACGATTTCATTATTAATGGGAGAAAGTTCTTCCAAATCTTCAATTTTTATATTCTGTAAGCCCCTCATTTCTGTTCTGTGAAATGTCTGTAGATCAATTTTTTCAGCTTGACTGACTATTTCAGCTGTAGGGTGATGTTTCACTTTTTGAATTCTTTTCTCGCGATGCAAGGCGTCGTGAGGAGTAACACACATTATACCTCCCATTGCATGGAATGTACCAGTCCCATCCAGAGTGTTTACATTAAAGTCCGCATTGTCAAAAATAAATTGGCAGAATGCATCATCTCGTTCTTTTGTTTTCTGAGGCTTCAGAGTGGTAGACAATTCAAGAAGGGAAGCATCTTCATAGGATCCTGCAAAGCCAAAAGCGGACATAACTTGGAGCAAATGCTTTGAACCAAACTTTCTGTACAAATATACGCTGATCCCTGTCATGATTGAAGAAAAGAATGACCTTGGTCGAACTGCACTTATTAGGGCATGTGAAAGAGCAACGCACTTTTTCTTCCATTTCTCAATTGAACCACGTTTGTGTTTCAAAATTATGGTTTCAAAAAGCAATTTTACTGATTCAGGAATAACGGTCTCAGCGTCAGACAGAAAGTTATCAGATAGGGGTATTGCGTAACATCATACATTTGTGACCTTATATCTTCCACAATTATGTCACAGGCTGTTTTCACAATACGGAGTCGTTCCTGCTGAGGATCTAAATTCCTGTTCGAATACCAGTAATCAGTGAGTATTTTGTGTCCAACATTTTTGAAACAGAGTACTGTTTTCTTTTTTTTTTGTTTTCAGAAATTAGCACAGCATCCCCATATTTATGAATTATACGGGCCTTGACAGTCCGAGAATCAGGAAGTTCCAATGACTGTGGTATTTGATTCATCAACTCATCTAAAGAGAACTGGCATTCCTCAAATTTTGCTTCAATATAAGTAAATATAGCTTCCATAGCTTCGTCAACGGATGTTGCAGGTCGACGCCCTCTTTTCTCTCCACCTGTTATAGATTGATATAGTTTTATGCGACAAAAACTATGATACCATGCATCTGCAGCTACCAAGTCAGGTTCGTGTTGAATACGTTCAATTACTTTCTGGGACCATTCATCCCCACGTTTTTCTGCAGCTTTCAGAAATGTAATTTTCGCTTCTAACTTCATTACTTTATGAATCAAATTTCTTTTTGCGTAGGGCTTTTTTGATTGTTTTTCGTTGAAGTCATCGGGATTACCTTCTCCACATAAGAAGCAATTATCTCGAAACTTGAAAGAAGTGCTCGATCGGAGGTACAAATTAGTCTGTGTAGAATCTTCTTCACCCCGACGAACATATGCTGCTATCATTCTCTCATTCACATATTTTTTTCGGCAATCCTCATGTACTCTAACTTCCTTGCCACTTTTCAGAAAACGTTGATGAGTATTATTCTGACGTTGAACGCTACATTCAAAGAGCTTGGCAAGTCCTTTCTGGGTCACAATGCGTGTATCACGATTTGAAGCCGTTTGGCAAACGAAACACAATTTTGGATCGGGCTCGCTCATTTTTCACTACTGCACGAGAAGTAGACGCGCAATAAACTGAATAGTAAGATACCAGACCAGTGTAGAGAGGGAAGGGTGAGTCTTTAAGAAAGAACACCTGCGTCGGAAAGTCACGTGACCGCTATCTTCCAACTGCATTCCCTATTATTATCCCCTGCCACCCCCCCCCCTCCCTTCGTAACTGTCTTTCTGCTAGGGTTGCCGGATATCGTCCTTCTGCTAAGGTTGCCAGATTTATCTCAGAAAAAACGAAGATTTTGATTGACACTAGTTTGTTTTTATTTTATCGCACTATCGTTCTTTTTCGTACCATGCTAAACTATATTGAATGCGCCAGTATTGTTTTCGTTAACGAATTTCTTTAAAAAGTGGTTATTATTAATTAATCGATCTAATCATTATTCTCTAACTGCATTTGTATTGCATTATTCTGTTAACATTTTAAAACTAATTTTGCAGTCTGATCCAATTATGAATGAAAAAGTAATTGAATTGTAAGAATAAAGATAAATCAGACCATCCTGCAATTTAATAATTAGGAAAATTTTAGCAATGGACACCCTACAAAAATAAATATTTGTATTTAACCTTGTAATCATCGCGGCCGATACAATCACGGACAAATTACCCGTGAATGTATCAGGCTCAACGTTTAATGGTTAAGCATAAAAGGTGATAATAAATCAAACAAAATATCTAAACTTATGATACAGTTAGACTAAATAAAAAATTTTATAATGTAGATATTTATCTATAATAAGGTAGAGTTCACTTGATCTATTTCAACAGCAAATGCGCACTTAATGTTACACAACTCACCCAAGATTTTTGTATTACTGATCTAAAACAAGCCTTTTTTACATTTGATGCGCATATCCATAACTTATTTTTGGCAAAAGGTGAAATTTTAAAGTAAACTGAAAAAGAATATTTTTTAAACTATCAAAAGTGGGATGGGGGTAGAAAAATGGAAGAAAACGTTGTGCGGACACATTTAAACGTACACCTAATACCTAAAAAGCGCTATAGACCTAAAAAATACTAAAAACGTATAACGTACGAGGAAAACGTACTATCTGGCAACCCTACCTTCTGCCTAACCTTCTTGAAAATTTGCCTTCTTACTTATTCATCAATAGGTGCATTTCATTTCCACAGTTAGTGATGAAAAGAAATTTTTTTTAGGGATGGGAGGCGAAAAATAGGTCACTTTCTATGAAGTTGAAAAAAATGTGCTATTTTCAAAAAGTTGTAGCGCGCTTAATAATGGGTTTAAAAAAACGTTTTTAGTATGAAATTTGTAGAGAATTTAATTTTCTTTCTTTTTGTAATTAAGTATGGTACACAAAAATTTTATAATTTTCGAGTTATAGGCAAAAAACTGAAAAAAGTCCGAAAATTTCGTGGTTTTTTGGCTCCACAAAGTTTAGCCTCGAGATATTTTGTTGGGAAACAATTAACTCCTGTTATTAGCATCCCCATAAACACTTTAAAAAAATAAAATCTTCTAGCAGAATTTTTGCATCTATCGGCCCAATTTTCTGACAATTTTACTGGACTACCTTTCAACACATAAATATTAAATTTATCGTGGTTGTTTGTGCTATTCCATTACGTCGGTTTTAATGTGACACACATTAAACGCTATCTTATGGGCATGTAATGCAACAAAATTGTTGATTTTTTTAGTAACAATTGCTCGAAACCCCTCCCAGATGAGGATCCTGTCTACGCCACTGTAAAATAAATGATTGGAGGTCTGCCCCTTCATCTCTTCGATCGATTTCTGAAACCTCCATGGCCGACTGAGACCACCCTCTGAAATATTAACAAGTTGGAAATTGCTCGTCAAACGTGGCAAATGAGGTGCGTTCGTACTATAACTAGTTTTATAAATTTTTTTGCACCGCATATTGTACTGAATGTATATTTTAGTGCACTTCATAAGTGCATATCAGTTTCATTCTGTTCGAAAGTCTGGTAACATCATTAAAATGCACTTGAAATAATTTTTTCCCATTGGCCTTAATGAAACGGAAAACTTTTGACTGTCCCTGTCATTAAACTATATATCCGATTTTCATAAAATTTGAAATAACTCCACAAAATTTTGAAACAATTATACATTTAAAATTTCAGACCACTCGGAAGGCTGTAACATTATTAAAATGCACTTGAATTTTTTTTTTCCCATTGGCCGTAATGTAACGGGAAAATGTTGACTGTCCCTGTAATTAAACTATGCACATCCGATTTTCATAAAATTTGAAATGACTCGACAAAATTATGCAAAAATTATATATTTTAAATTTCAAATGATTCGGTCGGGTAGTTTTTGGCGCCGTTATATGCGGACGGACAGACAGACGGGCTGAACGACGACTATAGGTGCTACGTATTAATATAGTTATGAACGCACCTAAAAAGTCGGCTCTCTGCTGGGGCCTGGATTACATTCTTTACGGCTGTGTTGGACTTTTTTATTTATTTATTTATTTATTGCGTGTATTTGTGTGTGTGAAAATATTGGGTCGTTCGGAAAGTCGTGTTCGTTTGGGAAAATCAATTTGTACCTGAAAATTCTGTCATTTAGTTATTAGACATTGATTCCGATATTTAATGTCTAATAATTACCGGGCAAAATTTTCCGGTGCGATTTGATTTTCCCAAACGGACACGACTTTCCGAACAACCAAATAGCAGCGTACAGTCCCGGGGAAAATAAAAAGTGATCAGCCCTACTAACTCTGTCGCAAATCACCGCAGGAAAAATGTGACTGCTACCTGTTGATTAATAATAGCGTCTACTAATTAATGCTATAATTAAATTTTGCTTAAAGGGCCGTCTGCATATAGGAATTGTACCAAACTTTAAAATTTTTAACACGCACTCGTAATTTTGACATTTTTTTTAATTCTTCTGTAAATTTTACTTTAGGATACCGAACGGGAAGTTATTCGTTTCAGTAATTTAGGAAATGTGCAGGTTTAATATTTGGAACTCTTAAAAGAGATTTTAGGGGGTTATATTTTTACTGTCGATGTTATACAGTGATCAAAATAAGCATTCGGCATACATGTAGTTTTCAATGTTTTGGCGTTATTAAAATGAACAAAAACAAATACATTCTAGCAGTCAAAATTTAGATTATGACATCCACTTTTTATTGCAATGAGTGGTTTCTTAAAAACTTTTAACAATAACAAAAAATAACAATTCACTAAAATTCATAATGACAAAACAAAAGAAGTATTCGACAAGTAACTTTGAAATTATTTATTAATATTTAATACCTTATAGCCTTTCTTCGGAGGCGAATCACATCTTTTAAACCACTTGGCATCGATTTGACTAACTGCAAGGTAACTGTAACACTTATATCAATTTCTTGCCATTCTTCTGTCAACATATGTCAACACTTCCTTCATCTCCGTTTTAGAAGGAAAATGACGTTCACGTAATTTATTTTCCAAATGGCCCCACAGGTGTTCTATGGAGTCTGGGGACTAAGCCAGAGTTTTAATGGCATTTGGACAGTTGCATAGCACACAGAGTCGTGTAGTCAGGGTGGTATGTTTAGAATCATTATCCTGGTAAACTTTTAAGTTTGCGTTGACCCAATTTATCAGCATTTTGTTGCAAATTTTCTTTCAGGATATCAATGTATGAGTACTTACTGGGTCCATGGTACCTTCTATTACAACTAAATTCCCGCTCCCAAAGCTCCAATACATCCTCATAACAGCACTGCCTCACCAACGTGCTTTACCGTGGGCACCACGTTCTTTTCCTCGAGCTCTGTATTTGACTTTCCGTACACTAAAATTTTGCTATTACATCCAAAAAGATTGAACTTCAATTCGTCTGGAAATACACTAGACTCCCTCAAATCAGCAACCCTAAAATCCGCAAACGCCTAAAATCCGCACATCATCACAGATGTAAACAAGGAAACTTTCAGTTCAGATGTAGGGGGCAAAATTACAGATTTTTTTTTATTTTTATATCGTTCTGCATATATTTTAATATTTAATTCTAATTAATATGACTGAATTCATGCTTTTTCACGAAGGAAATTTTCTGAAAAAAATCAATATATTGCTGATATCACTGGTAATTACAATCGTTTTACCAATTATATTTATGTATTAATCAAGCTTTTTTAGTTAAGTCTGGCTAAACCTGAAATGAAACTTCCACATTTTATAATTTTGATGTGAATTAGTAGGTTACCTTTATGAGGCAAGTTTCATTGAATAATTTAGGGAAAATGTATCTCATCTTTATTATGCTTATTTAATTATACATTATTAATTATTTACTTGACCTTTACTTTTAATAATTGAATCATTTTTACTTTCTTCTATCGTTACAAGAAGAAAGTATTGAAATCGTGAAAATTTTCGATTTCCGGTTTTCGACGGATTTATACGTTTTAGAATGCCCAGAACACGATTTGATGGTTTTTAGAAAATGTCTGTCTGTGAGTCTGTCTGTCATTCTGTCACTCTGTCACTCTGTCACTCTGTCACTCTGTCTGTGTGTCTGTATGTGACAAAAATTTTGTGGGCGCTCTATCTCAAGAACTAATGCACGGAATTTCACAAAACTTCATATTTAGTTAGACATTGATATAAACTGGACTTGATTAGTTTTTGGTGAAAATCGCCCAGCAGGTGGCGCTGCTATGCGGCATTTTTCACGATTTCTGCAATAGCTATATCTCAAGAACTACTACACGGATTTTCATAAAACTTCAGATTCAGTTAGTGCAAGATATAGTTTGGTGCTGATTTCTTTTTTGTGAAAATCGCCCAACAGGTGGCGCTGGTATGCTACATTGTACATGATTATCGCGATAGCTCTAACTCAAGAAAAATGCACGAATTTTCATCAAACTTCAGATTCAGTTAGTCCCTGATATAAATTAGTACTGTTTAATTTTTGGTGTAAATCGCCCAACAGGTGGCGCTGCTGTGCTGTATTTTTCACGATTTCCACAAGAGCTGTATCTCAAGAACTATTGCACGGATTTTCATCAAAATTCAGATTTAGTTAATCCTTGACATGAATTGACGTATAAATTAGTACTGTTTAATTTTTGGTGTAAATCGCTCAACAGGTGGCGCTGCTATGCTGTATTTTTTGCGATTTCCGTAATAGATTTATCTCAAGAACTAATGCTTGGATTTTCAACAAAATTCAGATTCAGGTATACCTTCATATCGTTTAGTGCTGTTTACTTTTGGTGTAAATCGCTCAACAGGTGGCGCGGTTATGTTACATTTTTTCAGAATTTCCGCTATAGCTCTATCTCAAGACCTAATGCACGAATTTTCATCCAAATTCAAATTCAGATATACTTTGATATGAATTGGTGCTAAATCTTTGTTATTTCTTGTACTATTTAAAGGATTTAATTGACGTGATTTATATAGAAGAAAGTTTTGTGATGGCCACAACATACTAGTTAAAATTATCTTACTTTTTATCATTTTAGTTTATTACTTAATGCTTGTAATATTTTACTATATTGTAAGCATTTATTATAATTTTGATTATAATACTACATTCAAATTACTGTTTAAAAAATGTAAACAAAACAGTGACCAGAAATCCGCAAAATTCTAAAATCCGCACAACCTCTGATCCCAAGCTGTGCGGATTTAAGGGAGTCTACTGTATAACATCCATCCAGAAATTTTCAGGCTTATTAACGTGCGCTTTAGCAAACTCTAGCGTAGCCAGCCTGTTTTCCTTGGATGTATGGGGCATTCTCACAATCTTTTGACTTTTATGTCCCTGAATAATAATTTTATTTTAATACATTTTTTGTGTGTGTGTTTTTATTTCATATACTGGGGAACATCCCATTGCATGAGTTCATAAAAATATTAACGAGATAAATAAGCTTTGGACGATGTTGGGGGTCCAAATACCAGGAAAACTCCTATACCGCCCCGTGTCCCTCATGCTGATTTTTAAGTTTGGAGCTATCTGTATAAATTTGTTTCAATAAAAGTAAATTCGATGTAATTTTTTTTCGAAACTGGGATAACTGTTTTATATAAATATGTAGCAAAAAATTAACCTGCACACATTTTTACGATTGGTGTTATTTTTTAAAATCTGTCCTGGGTTTTTCATCCTTACCGTCCCTCTTGCTAAGCTTATACAGAAAATCACTTCAGATGCAGCCACAGAATTTTTTTCAAGTTTTTTCTCATGCAGAAGTATGTTAGAGAAAGAATGTCTAAAATTCTTTGACAGGAAATTTACTGCAGAATTTAAATCAGCATTTAAATATCAATTTCAAGATCGTGGCTTTATTGGTAGTCTTACCATCCCCAAGGTTTATCCCTGCACTTTTCGAGGTAAATAAAAAAAAAAAAAAAAAAAAAAAAAAAAAATCCAATGTTAACAATTGTTTCTAAAAATCAATGAACATTGTGGCTATCACTTAGTCTTAACATGATTTTCCTAAAAATAGGTGGTAATTTTCCTTACGTTCCATCCTTACTGTCCCTTTTTTTTTCCATTACCCTCCCTTTTCTCCTATACCATCCCCCTTTTTTCCCTTCCGTCCCTTCTTTAACATCCCTGACAATGTTATACAAAAATTTTGTACTAAAAATACTACATTGTTATTATTTCTTATTTTAATGTCCTGTGGGTACTTATGCAAATTCATTATAAGTGAAAATTTAGAAGAAAATAGAAAGTTATAGTGCAAAAACGGTAAGGAAAATTAAACTCGCAAGTTTAACTTAAACCTCAGTTAAATAAAAAAATTTTCGCTGCTGACCATTTTTTCTTTATTTTGAATCATTAAGGCATTTGTCTATCAGATTAAAATGTTATTTTAGCAAGTTTAATTTCACCAGATTTTTATTCCCGAAAGTCAAAAGATTGTGAGAATACCCCGTATATAACTTTTTCCGGGTAGATCTTGCATGAAAATTGCGCTTTTTCAAAATGTTTCGAATTATTTGAGAAGTAACACTAATGTTAATGTAGTCTGATGAAATTTTTGCTAACTTGGGCGCATTGACTGGAGCATCTTTTTTAACTTCTCGCACAATCCTTCTTTCACCATCCTCAGACAGTTTCTTAGGGCGACCACTACTTCTAGGCTTATTTTCCACCGTTCCATCTGATTTATAGTTTTTAATTACAAAGTGGATAGTTGTTCTAGGCTTTTGCAGAATTTCAGCTATAGCATTTTCTGTTTTTCCTTGAAGAAAATGGTGAATTATAATATTTTTGAGTTCAATTGGTGTTGCTTATCTTTTTCACCCCATTTTTCACCAATTCTTAAACAAAATGCATACACAAATTACTCTTGTAAAACTACGTGTTTGTAATTTCCAAAACTTTAAAGACTGATTTTTGGAAAAGAATTTGCCACAATATTACCGCTGTCGAATACTTTTTGATCGCGTAATTATGATTGTTAATGAATTAATTGCTATTTTTCGTTATTTCTTAAATTTATTAAGATAATAATAATTGAAATAAAAAGCAGTTGTTGTTAGCTAATGCACATCAACTGGAATATAGAGTTTTTTTTTTCTCTTTTTTTTTTTTAAATACAAGACAACATTGGAAACATCAAGCATGTTGAGTACTTATTTTGACCACTGTATTTGTTACATATTACTACAGTCCTCCTCACTTAATCGGTCCCGGGTAATCGAATATCCCGTTTATTCGAATAGAATCCCCCGGAACCGAATTTATTCCTATTGCTTCGATGCTATTTTTCCCCGCTTAAACCAAATACCTTTTACGAACGCCCCCGCTTAATCGAATAACCACTGTGTGACCAATGCTTGAAAATAGTCTCAGAAAGCACGTTTCAGCAGGAATTTCCTTTCACGTTTTGTCATTTTTTGTTCCTTTACGCTGAAAACAAATTTTCAGTTCTTCCTGCAATGATTTCGGCCGGCAGACGTATAATGGACAGGTTAAATGATTTCCCCACCTTGATCCCCTCACATCACTTCTTACTGTTAATCAGGCAATGCGCCGTCACTTCGAGATTCGAGATGGTAATTTTGATATTTTGCACTCATTCAAAAAATAACTCGATATTTACTCCTTTAAGATTCCACTTAAACAAACCCCTTTAAACGATTTTTTTAAGGCAGTATAAGTAGCGTAAATTAGAAGTATCAAAGTTTTGACCAAATTCAAACGAGCTGCATTGTGATGTAAACCATATAAATGTATGTACTGACATTAAATTAATATGTATTTACTTTATATTAGCATTTGTATTTATTTTAGTTTAAGTCATTCTATTAACGATTTATTATGTTGTTAATGAAATATATCGTAGATGTTTCTTTTACCTTTTTATTACGCATTAAATATTACAGTTATGATTTCCCATTTATCAAATACCCCGCTTTATCGAACCGTCAATATTAGTTTAAACGGGGACGACTGTACTCTTTTTTTTAACCTGTACTTTAACATATTACTATCATATCAGAGATTTATGATTAGGGATGCACCGAATATTCGGTATCTATTCGGTATTCGGCCTATTCGGCCATGTTACCAAATATTCGGTTTGGCCGAATATCAAACTATTCGGTATGCCGAATATTTGGTTTGGCCGAATATTGAAATATTCGGCTGAGCCGAATACTTAAAAAAAAATTTAAACATATTTTTTAAAACCTTATGCAACTTCTACGTTTAACAGTCAACTTATAAAGATATTCAGAATAATTAGAAACAGAATCATATTTAAATAAAAGAGAACATTTTTACATTATTTATTTGCTGTTTATTAAGTATTATTTAAAAACCAAAATTAACCAATCACGAGGATTTTCATAAGAATTAATTACGTACAAATGCAAGTTCCTGAACACTGACCAGTAAATAATCTGTTTCTAGCTAAGATTTACAAGAACAACGTTTACACAATCTCTTAAAATGATTGCCCATTTCAGACACCGATCTAGGATGCATTTAAAAACTTCCTTGCTTAATCAAAGGAAATAGAACGGTTATTCTTTCTAAGTTGCCACCATATAAAATTTGAATCGATTGTATTATTTATTTACTTTTACTTTAGTCTCTTCCTGACAAACAAATAATATATAATCCCGTGCAATTTTTTTACTAATATTTTCACAATTTCTCTTTGATTTTAAAATGTTTGTTTTAGAATTTAAGAAAATTTTATTCGTTTGTTTTAATTCTCAGAAGAAAACATGAAATTTAAAATTTTGTTAATTAAAAAATTTTTATAACTATCCTCTTAAATAACTCAAAGCAGATTTTTTTCAGCATAAAGTTTACTTGAAAAAAGCTCTTGTTTATTAGAATAATAGTTTGATTTAAATATTATGTAAAATTGTTTTAAAATTTAACATTTTAATGCCTTTAAACTTTGAAATATAAAAGTATTCGACAAGCCGAATATTCGGTATTCGGCCAAATAGTTACTATTCGGCAGGCCGAATATTCGGTATTCGGCCTAGCAGTTACTATTCGGCTAGCCGAATATTCGGTATTCGGTTCGCCTGTTGGCCGAATATTCGGTATTCGGCGAAAATCACTATTCGGTGCATCTCTATTTATGACTGTTTAAAGGGGACATATATTAGGGGGGGGGGGGGAGATTTTTACATATTACAGTTATTTTTTAGTATGTGCATTTTTACATACAGTAAACTTCCGATTATCCGTCACTCTATCAACCACCACCCCTGCCCTAAATATTTTTTTATAAGAACTCAATTGCGAAAACTCAAATTGCACAGTAAATCCGAGTTAGTCGGTGCGCTAATCTGAGAAAAATGCTTGGTTGTGAAGAATTAACATAAGACGAAGTTATTCAAAATATTTTGAGTCCAAAGAAAATCTGAAGCTGTTGAATCGGGGACTGATGATTCAGGAGTCAGTCATGCAGAAGTGAAAACTATGCTCTCTATGTGCATTAATTGTTTTGAGATGCAACCTAAACATTTTTGCTACGAAGAATCCGTAATCTTGCTGCAATAAAAGTGCAAGTAAAACACAAACAAAAAAAATGTATAATGGATTACTTTGGATGAAAACAGATACAGTGTAAGTGTAACCTCTGCATAACGGTTACCAGTGAGACCGGTGAAAAGTGACCCTCTTCAGAGGTGGCTGTTATTCAGAGGTTTAATTTAAAAAAAATCAAAATTACATAAATTGAAATAGAAATTCACAGTCTTTTTAATTTATCCTCATTGTTTTAATACATTAAAAAAATCAGCATCTCCCCCCCCCCCACCCCCCAAATATCTTTCTCCAAAGAAATAATAGTATGAGTTGTTTTTGCTGTACAACTCTTCATCATTATGATTTAATGCAAAATTTTGTATTTCACAAAGGTTCATCAAAAATTCGGTATATGCGTTAATACTGGAAATTTGGGTGATTCTAAAATCTCTTTCATTTCTCCATTCTGATAATTTTTCTCTTTCTCTATTCTATCTTCCAGTGTTTGCTGTATGAGTCAAATGTAGCAGTAACTGCCAAATCTTTGTCCAGACATACTAACTTGCTGGTCTTCGTGTTAGTTATGTCTACCGTTCTAAGAATATTATCTAATTTTTTCCCATCATTATTAATGTAATCATTTTCTATGTCTAGTTTTTGGAAAAAGATGAAATGTTTAAGAGATTAAGTAACTTTTTGTTGACAGATTAAGAAAATTTTGTTTAACCTTCCGTCTACCAGACGGGTCCATTGGACCCGACATGTACATTCAAAATATTTATTCAAACCAGAAATTTCTTCAAAACAAACTAAATGTATAAATCAGACAATAATAAGTTAAATAAACAAATTAAATAGTTTTAAGTAAAAATTCTGGTGTAGAATGTTTTTATAAAACTTGAGTAAAATTTCCGGTAGTTCTAGGGTTAATCTGTTTCACATTTTTGTTTGCAAATAAATATGAAATTATATCAGGAGCTGTTAATTTTTTTTTCTCTCGTGACTTTTGAGTGGCCGTTGTTCAGAATTCCTTATTTAGAGGTTCGTTCTAATGTTAATGCTATGGAACGTGTTTGGTCCCATCAATATATGGCCGGTATTCGGAAGTTGTCGTTGTTTGGAGGTGACCGTTCAAAGAGGTTTCACTGTACTACATATTTATTTCGTAAAATTCTAAGTTTCTCTCATAAATTGATTTCTTATTATGAATTATGATTTTTATTAGCGAATGTACACAACAGATTAAAAAAAAAAAAAAAGTTTAACCCGGGAGAACTCGCTAGTGAGAATTTCTCTCACGGTACCCAATTGCTTTTCTTTTACTTTACATTCGCTTAATATAATTTTTTTTGCTTGGCTTAGTACTTTTACACACAAATAGGTAAAATAATTGAAATAACATTTTTTAATTTTAATTTAAATGAAAAATGGTTTAAATAAGAGTCTTAAAAAAAGTACGACGGTGAGAGAAAATCTCATGCAGCGAGTTCTCCCGGTTTAAATAGTCTTATTTATAAACTGCCAAATATAAATGTAATTTTATTGTAACGGATTTTGAGTATCTTCGATTATCCGTTTTTTCCGATTATCCGCCACATCTTCGCTCCCGTGAGTGACGGATAATCAGAAGTTTACTGTATTACTTTTTTTTTTTTTTTACATGCCCCTTTTAACTGCCATATTTATCCATGTGACGTTATTATCACAGTCCCTTTTGAAAATCATACCTTATCCGTAATCTGCATACCTGCTAAATGCGTATTTCAAAACGAAAAATGAAAATTCTTGATTTGAATGTCCATTGTCCCCTTTAAAAATGTCATAAACGATATGCAAATCCTCTCTTTCTTCATCCATCTTTCAAAACGTAATTACATGACATTAAAGTCTCTGCTGGGGACATCCTGCACAAAAGAGAATCCGGATTATATATTTTTCTACTCTTTTTTTTTCTCCCTCCTTATTCACAGCTATTGAATTAAACGAATCCCATTTATGCATGTTCTGCGTTCATATGAAATAACCGCGCATTTACTCGAATTTCACTTTTAAAGCCTATAGACATAGCATATGCAAGGTTTTGAACTTTCAAACTCGGATATTCAGCTTAGTCCGCGCATTTCCATTCACTTGGTGTGCAGTAAAATTAGATATGCTATTTAAAGTTCCTGTGTTCGTGTTAGATGTCACTTTACAATTATTTTTAAAAATTTAAGGTGTTGGTCCATAGTTAAAGGTAAAGCAATCTCGTAATGTAATTTGTCTTAGATAAGTCCGTGTTTGATCATTTCTTTATGTGGGCTAAATAATTATCTATGTCATAAAGCGAAAATATGCCCATGAATAACACTGACGTCATATGAGTCTGTGCATACATAACGTTATCACTTTAGGGGGAAGGGGAGTCTGGCACTTAATATCGTCAGATGGGGGATGGGGTTACTTTTTGATATCATTATCATTTTTGATTCAATCAAACTTTCCTTTTTTTAGTAACTTTTTCTTTAAATCCAAATAGTCTGTTACCTTTCTAATAGTAATAACAATAATGTTATTCCTTCGTACCAATAAAAAATAAAACAATATGTGGGGCATTCCCACAATCTTTTGACTTTCGGGAATAAAAATCTGGTGAAATTAAACTTGCTAAAATAACATTTTAATCTGATAGAGGAATGCCTAAATTATTCAAAATAAAGAAAAAAGGATCCGCGGCGAAATTTTTTTTTATTTAACTGGGGTTTAAGTTAAACTTGCGAGTTTAATTTTCCTTACCATTTTTCCACTATAACTTTCTATTTTTTTCTAAATTTTCACTTATAATGAATTTTCATAGTACCCACAGGACATTCAAATAAGAAATAATTACAATGTAGTATTTTTAGTACAAAATTTTTGTCAGGGGTGTTAAAGAAGGGACGGAAGGAAAAAAAAGGGGGGGGGGGGTGGTATAGGAAAAAAGGGACGGTAATGGGGGAAAAAAAGTTAAGGTAAGGATGGGACGGAAAGGAAAATTACCACTATTTTTAGGCAAATCGTGTTAAGACTAAGTGATAGCCACAATGTTCATTGATTTTTAGAAACAGTTATTTACATTGGATTAAATTCTTCTACATATAAAAAAAAGTTTTGATTTGGAAATAGACCATTGAAAATCTGCGTAGATATTCCCGGCAGATCAACATCCAATTTGAATGCTTAAGCATGGCCTTTCTTCGTTAATATTAAAAAAACTGTTGCATACAAAAATATGAAAATCGGTAGTATTATAGAGAAATGTTTGATAAACACGCTGATGCAGACAGTTTTCAAATCGAAGAATTATTTTAAGAGATATTTAACGCCAAAGTTGGACAAAACCGTTCCATTAAAAAAGTTTTATAGGAGCAAAAACTGCACATAGGAATATAATCATTTTTAGATCATTTTATGCTTCAGAATTTCCCGGTGTGCAGACTGCATTTAGTTTTTTTAATTTGAATCATTTTTTGAGGTTTTGTTTCTATTTTCAGCATTTCGAGAGATATTTTTTACATATTTTAGAAAATTGTATTAATTTAAACTGTTGCCAACTGTATAAACAGCGCAAACAATAATGTTTGCTTCAAATAAAAAATTTATTTTACACGTGACTATTATAAACAGAAAATATAAAAAGTAGGAACTCATTGAAAATTACGTCATAAAAACTATATTTACACGTGAATTTTGAAAGAGAAAGAATATTGTAAAATAATAAATTCATTAACATGCATTAGAAGTCTTAAATAGGAGAAAACACTTATTACGTAAAATGAACAAAAAATAATATTGCAAAACAGTTTAAATTTAAAAATTGCGCGAGACATTTATTTGATATTTTAAGATGATCATAATATTTCATTTCTAACAAAAGTATTTTTACGTGAATATTAAAAAGAAAAAGAAAAGTTTGGTGAAAATTACGTCAGATTATAATTGTCAGTTTCAAATTATAATTCAATCTTCCGAAATCTTTTTAAAGCCGATCAAATTAGCGTGCTGTTAGAGTCTGCGGTGTCCGAACGGGGGGGCTGACGAGCGTAGCTCGTAGGGGGCGGGGCCCCCTAGTTAAAAAAATAATAATAATAATTTTCCTCGAAAAGTACAGGAATAAACCTTGGGAACAGTGAGACTACCCATAAAGCCACGATGCTTGAAAGAGATATTTAAATGTTCTCTAGCATACTTCTGCATGTGAAACTAGTTCGATGTGCCAATCCTAAAACTTTCTTCTATCTTATACATAATATTTCAAAAACTAGTTACGCATGTTAACACTTCAATATTTTTAGTTCAATACTATACCAACTTTAATTTTCGTCTTAAATTTCTGCTTCAGTCAATTAAACGGACTAAAAACGAGTTAATCAATGTCATGATATTTGTTAAAATTAATAGTTTTCCTTATTCTGTTGTTATCAGATGTTTGCGAATAGCCGGCTTAGCGAAAAGCAAGTTCCTGCCTCTGCACGAGCCGCCGATGGACAACAGAACAAAAAATCAAGAAAAGCATACAAAAATCGCTATCACAGAGCCCATTTACCGCGCAATATTTCCAAATTCCTGTTGGCCAAAGCCAAAAACATGCACGAAAAAATTTGGTTCAATTGCATGCATAATTTTATACACTTTTCGATGGTACAATAAAGAAAATGGCACAAACATCGCTATTACAACGCCCCCCTTCCGGCATATTTTTTTTAAATTCAAGGAGGATTTGTTTGCCATAGCCAGAAACTTACACAAAAAATTTGGTTCAATTCTATGCATAACTTCATACAATTTTCGATGGTACAATAATGAAAATGGTAGAGACATCGCAATTATAGCGCCCCCTTCCAGCGGAATTTTTCCAAATTCAGGGAGGACCTTCGTGCCATGACCAAAAACAAACACAAAATATTTAGCTCAATTCTATGTATAACTTCATACATTTTTCGATAGCACAATATTCAAAATCGCACAAAAATTGCTATAACAGCGATTTTTTTTCCAAATTAAGGGAGGACCTGCTTGCCATAGTCAAAAACTTAAAATAAAAATTTGATTCAATTCTATACATAATTCCATACACTTTTGGATGGTACAATATTGAAAATCGCACAAAAATCGCTGTTACAGCGTCCCCTACCGGCGATTTTTTTCTAAATTCAGGGAGGACCTACTTGCCATAACCAAAAACTTAAAATAAAAATTTGATTCAATTCTATGCATAACTTCATACACTTTTGGATGGTACAATATTCAAAATCGCACAAAAATCGCTGTTACAGCGCACCCTACCGGCGATTTTTTTCCAAATTCAAGGAGGACCTGCTTGCCATAGTCAAAAACTTAAAATAAAAATTTTATTCAATTCTATACATAATTCCATACACTTTTGGATGGTACAATATTCAAAATCGCACAAAAATCGCTATTACAGTGCCCCCTACCGGCGAATTTTTGCCAAATTTAGGGAGGATCTGCTTGCCATCGCCAAAAACTTAAAATAAAAATTTGGTTCAATTCCATGCGTAACTTCATACACTTTTTGATGGTACAATGGCGACAGACAGACGGACACATGGACAGACAGACATTTTCTATAAACAACTTTTTTTGGATCTCTGACCCCTAAAACGAGTAAATCCGTCGAAAACAGGAAGTCGAAAAAAATATCGATTACAATACTTTCTTCTATTGAAGATAGAAGAAAGTAAAAACTTGAAAAAAAATTCTGTGGCTGCATCTGAAGTGATTTTCTGTATAAGTTTAGCAAGAGGGACGGTAAGGATAAAAAACCCAGGGACAGATTTCAAAAAATAATATGAACCGTAAAACTGTGTGCAGGTTAATTTTTTGCTACATATTTATATAAAACAATTGTTACAGTTTCGGAAAATTACTTTTATTGAAACAATTTTATACAGACAGCTCCAAACTTAAAAATCAGCATCAGGGACACGGGACGGTATAGGAGTTTTTCAGGTATTTGAACCCCCAACATCGTCCAAAACTTATTTATCTCGTTAATATTGTTATGCAATCATGCAGTGGGATGTTCCCCAGTACATGAAATAAAAAAAAACACAAGAATATGTACTAAAATAAAAATTATTATTCAGAGACTTAAAAATCAAAAGATTGTGAGAATGCCCCATGTATATTTCAAAAATACATTGACGGAAGTTGAATTTACCCTAGATCTTATTACTAAACAATCTGTAAGAATTTATTAATATTCTTTTCATTTGAAGAGCTCAGATGATAAAGATGGTATGTGACATAATCATCATTATGAGAAAACACATTTTGAATCAATTTTATCAAGTAAAATTACATTTTTTTTTTACTTTCAAATACCTCCTTTATCAATTAAAATCTCTGCTGAGAGTGTTAGGTTTGTTTTTCAAATAGTAATTTAACAGGCGGTAGAGGACCATTGATTATCTTCAATCATAATTATTAACTCTTTTTTTTTTTTTTTTTTTTTTTTTTTTTTTTGTCACATAACACCTTTATCGCCTGAGTTCTTCATTTGATAATCCTTTTGATTCGTGATGTTCGCCGAAATTTATTTGTATCTGCAAAAAAAAAAAAGAATATATATTTCGAAATATTTTCTACATTTAAGCGTAAAAATATGAAGACATGTACATATATATTTTTTTAATTTCTACTAAAATAATAATAATTGAAAGCGAAAAAAGCTTGACACCCCCCTCCCCCATCTTTCTGTTAAAAAAAAAAAAAAAAAAAAAAAAAAAAAAATCCTATTTCTTAAATTAGCCTACTTTTTACTGTTTGAATAACTGAAAAATGATTAATGAATAAATAAATGTTAGAAATATTTGGTTATACAATAATATGTATATATATATTAAATAATACTTTTGCTTTTATTGAAAACAAACAAATGCACATTTGCGCGAATTCATAAATAAGTGTTTCTATAGGTAGTCGTGCATGTTTGCGAATTTTATTTTTTGTATGTATATTTCCGTATTAATTAATAACATTTTTGTATTAAAAGCTTAAAATTTTATTTGATAGAGCTTCGTTTTCATTTGTGGCTGAACTGAAAATCGAGAAAGGACCGGCATTCGTTTCGCAACTGCCCCCCCTCCCCTCCTTTTAAACCATTCCTCAGTAGTTTTTCTTCTTTAAGCTAACCATACAAAAAAATAAACGCGATGAAAGACTTTCTTACCAATTAGTATTCATTTTCCAACTTGAATTATTTTCATTCGTGATACGTTATTA
The DNA here is from genome assembly GCA_963932465.1 of Maratus speciosus. Lineage (NCBI taxonomy): Eukaryota > Metazoa > Arthropoda > Arachnida > Araneae > Salticidae > Maratus > Maratus speciosus. The sequence continues at coordinate 556,187,317 of OZ010792.1, forward strand.
ATGTTATTTAAGTACATGCAAGCTTTTATGTATTTGAAGTATTTATTTTAAGTGGTGAGAATTTCTTTCAAAAAGAAATCCTAATTGGATATGACGTCAAGGAGGAAATTATAATGATTAGTTGTATTCAGAATAATATTTCTCTCAACTGCCTTCTCTGTAAGTAACTTTTATTTTCCATGTTAACGCACTGTAAAGCACACTTTCCTCCCTTGAAGACAATTAATTAAATAATTCCTTAGTGGTAATTCGTTTTCTTTCATAACGTGACACGTGACGTGATATAAAAGTGTCATATTAAATTGCATGAATAAGTTTATGTAACATGTATCATTTCGTAAAAAAAGAAATGTGACATATTCAAGGAACAAGTAATATAAAAATTTTGTTTTTAAAGTCAATTCCTACTTAGGTCATCAAAGAAAAATTTAATATAATCCCTTAAGCTAATATTAGTTTTTGTTGCATTAAAATATCTCAATTTGTTGATTTTCTATAAGCAAGTAGGTTTACAATGGAACTCTATGGGAATTTGGCGAAATATTAGAGATATCGCCAAGTTGGTGTCACTTTTGGCGACTCATTTTGGCCGCCAAATTTGGCGATATATCGCCAAGTTGACGACAAACTTGGCTGTATTTGGCGACAGAACAGGGTCCCCTATGGTAACCCCTTATTGAAAATACTTTAATTGATGTTCAACAATCAATGGCCGCCATTTTGTTTCCCATGCAAAACTAAAATTAATTAATTAAAATTTAATTCATTAATTAATATTTGAAAAAACTGTATTAACATCAATTGTCATCCAGTACAAGTTCAAAAAAAAATATTTCAACTTGATAGGAAGAATAATGAGTATTTTATTAACGATTGAAAATTTGAACAAGATAAATATATAAATAAATAAATAAATAAATAAATATAGGGAGAGTGTGAGCTAATAGTAGGAATTGAAAAAGAAATCTACTATCTATCTATATTATAAAAGACAAAATTATAAAGGACAAACGCGTCCGTGTGTAACGCTGACGTCATTTTGACGGTGGCCCAGGCCTGAGCGCTGACACCAAAATGGCGGCTGCTGAAGGCGGATTATTTTAAACGTATGTACGGTCCCTTAAATTTAAAAACCAGCATTTTATAAAAGATTTCTTAAAAATGGAGCGGATCTCAGAAAAATGAAGCGGAAAAAATTATTGCTGCCAAAATTCAAGGGACTGACGCTAGAGAAAGTCCGCCTTCGGCAACCGCCATTTTTGTGTCAGAGCTCAGGCCTAGTTATTCAGGAGGCGGTGCGGTGGCAATGGCAGACGATTAGATTTTACTGCAATTTTTTTAACTTCTAAAAACAATGTCAGACGGGAGTCTTTTTTGCTTAGCATTGTGAATGGATAATACTTAAGCAAAAAAGACGCCCGTCTTGACAGGCAGGTATGCGAGTTTTTCGCAAATTAAGTGTGTTTAACTTATTTTTAATCCTCCTGCCAATACCTTGTCCCAAGCTGCAAGCAAAAATCGTTTGCATCCACACATTGCCGGTTTTCCAGCTCTTTTAGTCAGTCACCTCGCATTCTGCAAAGTCTTCGTGTACGGCTGAATGCGGGAGTTTTTCTTCTGTTACTGTTTATTTACAGCATCTTGCTTTATGCAAATTTTTCGGCAAATGTGTCGGGGCTAGTGATGGGCGATTTCGATTTTTTTAATCGATTTAATCGATACTATGGCCAACTCGATTTAATCGATACTATAAACTTTTTAATCGATGTCTCTAAAGGTCATATCATTTTCATTTTCCTTTAAAAATTTAAGGTCAAGTAGTTGCATGTCCAATTCCAAAACTTTCTTCTGTCTCATAAATGTTAAAACTTCAAAATTCGCTATCACAGTGTCAAATTTAAATAACCTATACCCATCATGAGGATCCAAAAGTATAGATTCGTTGAAATATGTGTATTTAAAAAATATATATAAGAATCCCATTTTCCTAACAAATCATTGAATTTCGGCCCACACCCTCTTAGATGCCCGCAACGGAAAATCCCAGTTCAAAGGGCATAAAAGCGACACCTGCTGGGTAGTATACACCCAAGCCTAATAAGGATCTATTTATACGACAGTGTAACAGAATATGAAGTTTGATTAAATTCCGTGCATTAGTTTTGAGATATGGCTATCATGAATATCATGAAAAAAGCAGTATAGCAATGCAGCCTATTACATGATTAACACGAAAGACTCAGAAAAAACAACTTACGTCAATGACTAACAGAATATTAAGTTTGATGAAATTCCGTTCATTACTTCTTGAGATTTTATCGCAAACATTGTGTAAACCCTAAAAAACAGTGTTGAATTCAGGGGCTGGTACGGGTGGACCCCCCCCCCCCCCCGAGAACATTGAAATGTCCCCTAGGGAGATTTGAGATTTTATGCTTAATGGACGAAAGTCCAATCCTTCCCCCCTCGTAACTCTAGAATGTTCCTCGCCAGAACCATAGATATCCCCCCCGGAGAAAAATGTCTGAATTCAACACTGTTGATAAAAGCAGCATGACAGCACAATTCGTTATATCATTTACACAAAAACCTAATCATGGATAACTTATGGCATTGTCTAACAGAATATTAAGTTTGATGAAATTTCGTTCATTAGTTCTTGAGATATTATCCCTAAAATTGTTTAAATCCTGAAAAACGTGTTGAATTCAGGGGGTGGCCCGGGGGGATGACATTCCTCCCCCCGCAACAAAGCATAAAATCTCAAACTTTCTGGGGGGCATTTGAGTGTTTCGGGGGGAGGAGAGTGTCACCACCCCCGGGCCACCCCCTGAGTTCAATACGTTTTTGTACATTAAAAATTGATGAAATTTCGTTCATTAGTTCTTGAGATATTATCCCTAAAATTATTTAAATCCTGAAAAACGTGTTGAATTCAGGGGATGGCCCGGGAGGGTAGCATTCCTCCCCCCCCCCCCGCCGCAACATTCAAATGCCCCCCAGAAAGTTTGAGATTTTATGCTTTTTGTACATTAAAATGTACAAAAGTCCAATCCCCTCCCCCTCTGAACTGTCCCTCCCGGAGAAAAATGTCTGAATTCAACTCTGCTGATAAAATCAGCATAGCAACGCCCCCTGTTGGGCGATTTATACCGAAACCTAATAAGCAGCAATTTATGCCAACGTCTGACTGAATGTGGGTTTATGAAAATCCGTGTATTAGTTCTTGAGATAGAGCTATTGCGAAACTCGGGAAAAAAGCAGCATAGCAGCGCCACCTGCCGGTAGATTTACATCAAAACCTAATCCTCAACAACTTATGTCAACGTCAAACTGAATCTGAAGTTTGGTGAATATTCGTGCATTAGTTCTTGCGATAGCAATCTTGCGGAAATCATGAAAAATGCAGCATAGCAGCGCCACCTGTTGAGCGATTTTCACCAAAAAGTAATCAGCACCAATTTATATGAAGGTCTAACTGAATCTAAAGTTTCAACAGATTCCATGCATTAGTTCTTGAAATAAACCACTCACATTTTTTTTTGTCAGAGACAAACAGACAGACTGACAGACAAAAAATTTATAAAAATAGTCAAATCGTATTCCAGACAAGAAGTTCTAACACAGTAAATCCTTAGAAACCGGAAGTCGAAAATTTTCACGAAAACAACACTTTATTTTTCTAAAGACAAAAGAAAGCAAGAAAAGATGAACGCATCGATTCTGCCCTTGGATCAGAAACGGTGAATCGATTCAGTTCAGATTCGATGCCGATGTCGATCTTCAGATGCGATCTTCAGAATCGTTACTTTTTTGATTTACTTCAATTCTTTAGATGCAATGTCGAATCGTTATATTTTGATTTACTTTCAATTCTTTAGATGCAATGTCGAATCGTTAAGCTTTGATTTACTTCAATTCAAATCGCATCGCGGTCGATCCACGATTCGGGTTGAATCAATTCTTCCAATTTTGCTGTTTTAGTGCCAGAATTGCTGTAAAATTTTGTATAAGAGCCTTTTTTTACTTTCTAGGTTAAATCAGTGTTGAATGCAGGTATTTTTCTCAGGGAGGGATTTATGCGACTCCGGTCGGGATTGGGGGGGGGGGGGTATTTCAGAGTTCCGTAATGGGGAGGGTTGCACATTTGTCCATTAAAAAGCATAAAATCTTACGGGAGGGACATTTCATTGTCCCGGGAGGGGTGTCCTCCCGGGCTACCCCCTGAAATCAACACTAGGTTAAATCGTTATACTTTTGTTTAGAAGCCTAGTTATTCAGGTTACTAGTTTATTATATTGTATTTTTCAAGTTCGTCCCCTCTAATCTCTCCACCCCCCTCTCCCCTTTTCCTCGCTAATCTTAATTTACAGTGCCGTTCAAAATTTGCATGCAATTTTTAAAATGTCCAATTCTTGTTCTAGTTTATTATAAAGCCACATTTTGAAACCTTGACCAAAGATACTTTTGAGGTCGCCCCTCCGACCGTTTGGGGCTTACCTGCTCCCTCGGGGGGGGGGGGGGGGATATTTTTTGTTTCTTCCAAACCATATCGTATAACATATCGTTGGAAAGCTTTTAATGTGATCTTTTATTTTCTGTCTCTAGCCTTCCTTCTTTTTGGTAAGGGTCAATCGTGCTCCAACTTTTGTATTGATATTTTTGACAGTAATTTCAAAGGAATATATATTTATTCTTTCGGATTTACTGTTTTAAAGGCAGAACTGCTGTCAAATTTCGCATAAGAGCCGTTTTCTTTCTAGGTTAAATTGTAATATTTTTAGTTTAGGAGCCAAGTTATTTGGGTTACTAGTTTATTAAGCTGTACTTTTTCAGTTCGTCACCTATACACCCCCCCCCCCCGATCCGAATTTTCTTAATTATGGTCCAATTTCAATGGGACCTTTTTTGACATTCTTCCCGAATCATTTGTTTACTAACTAAACACTGATATTATATCTGCAGCTCTTGGTGAGCACTATTTATGAATGGTAATAACAAATTTCGTCTCTTTTCCATTTTAAACTTATCATTCTTGGTTTAAAGCCACGTGACTCAAGGTTCTCGTTAGTTAAGACCCCACTGCAGTCACGGACAAAAAGAAATCAAGATGGCCGCTGGCATTTTAGCTGAATTGAAAGGATGGTCTAAATTCAAATGATTGACAAGCGAGCTCTTCCAATCAGCAAATAGAATATTCTTGGATCATTTCCAATAGGTTTCAGGTGGTCTAAGAGATTTCTTTTTTCAACTGTCCAGCGTAGATCAAAGCCATCTGTTTTGTGGAGAATCTGGATAACGCTGAAAGCCGTAAAAAGAATTTTAATCTGTTTATAATAAGGGTGCAAAAATTAAAGCGATTTGACTTTCAGAAAATAAATGATTATTTTATTCAGATATATTTCTTTTTTTTAATCATCAAGTTCATTTTACAGCTTTTACAAACATAAAATTGAAATTAGCGCAGTATAAAAACTATTTTATTTCACATAACGAAATTACATTTAAAATCAAGGGGGGAGATACCAGATACAAATATTCTAAAATAACTATCTTTTGTGGGGATTCTTTTTAGAACATGAAATTTATCAAGAGATATATAAAAGCTAAACAACATTGAAGGTTAAAAATAAGATGTTCATAAAATTAGGAGAGAAAAGGTTAACCAAATAAACTGTATATTTTGTACTGTAGAGGGGTGGAGGGGAGAACGGGAAATATTAATTTTGAGGAGAAGGGGGGGGGGGGCTATACATCTAAATCCCAGCGTAGTCATTTATAGGTATAGTACATAATTTATTGTTGTTAGCACTAAAATATATGACAGAAAAAATAAAGTTTTCCAAATATTCAAAACTTTGTGTGATGTTAACAGAAAGGTTTCAGGCGGAAGAAAATTTAGATTATATTTTATTTTTACAAGTAAGTTATAAAACATAAAGGAGTTTTCACAATTTGAAATTTTAAGTGCATAGGAGTAAATTCAGGTGTGTGTGTGTGGGGGGGGGGGAGATTTCTGTACACTAAATATTTTTTAAATGTTGCAGACAGTTAAGAATGTTTTTTGTAGCGGTTCGTAATCTAAATAACAATAAAATACTTTTATTTTCATTTACATTTTTTCATTTTAAACACTTTCCAAGAAAGTTGAAAAGTGTTTATGAATTGGGTTTGTCCGTCCGTCTGTCTGTCTATCCGTGCTCTAACTAGCGTAAATAAAGTCGGATTGCCATGTAATTGATATACGATATTGAAAATCATCATGGTATGTTCGGTGCACCATTCATGGTTCATTTAGAGATGCACTCAAAAGTATTCGCTACATTATGGTCTATGTGGGGGGGGGGGGGGATTATTTAGGATGTATTTTAATAGTGTTACACAATGTTAAACACAGTTAAATTTATGTACATTGAGACACACTTTAAAATTGTTACTATAGACTATGTTATGTGTAATGCTTAAAGTACGAGTATAGGGGACTCAAAAGTATTCCGTTATGTGAAGAAATATCGTTTGCGGCGTATTTGATTGATATTACTCTGTCACAAAGATAATGAAATTGATATGAATTTCTGAGGTGTCCTTAGCCTACTTTCTGTACAACATGAGCATTTAACAATTATTTACGGGGTCAGACAAAAGAACTTGGTTCAATATGGTCTACGAGAAAAACTGTTTGTAGCGTATTTTGATCACGTTACACTATTTCAAACATGACGAAATAGATACACATTACTTTGATTTACTACAAGATGCTTACATTCGAATATGGTCTGCATTTCATTTAGCGTTCATTTACAGGGAAACATAAAATATTTTGATACAATACTGTATCCGATATAGCTCTTAAAAATTAATGCTGAAAGTACATTTTCAATTACAGAATGCGTTTTTAACTAAATTTTTGTGCACTACGTGGTGTGCACATATTTTACAAACCCTATACAGGACCACACAAAAGAATTCGTAACCATTGCTGAGAATGAGTATGAATTTCTTAAAGATGTTAGGTTTTTTTTAGTTATAAATGGTCAAGCTCAACTACATTTAATATGCTTAGAGATGTTTGTATCATACAAATAAAATCCTATACAGGGATATTCCAAAAACTGGATACATGGGCCGCCGATAGAAAATAATTCCTGCAAGTGTGATTTCAGTAATTTTGAGCATGATTTTGCCTGAATTAGATTTCAGCTTAATACTGTTTGACGTGTATAAAAATCTGTATTCTATATACAGAAATGCACAAAAGAATTCAAGTATGTTTCCGTCTATTAGTAGAAATTGCCGAGGGTGAATTTTCAACTGTTTTATGTATTTTCTTACAAAACTAAATTTTAACATAGTATGTAGAATCTGTACAAATATGTGCAGTACAAATATATCATATACACTGCCTCATATGAGCTGCATATATCATATGAGCTGCACAAAAGAATTGGAGTACCATCCAGGTTATGGGTGCAATTGTTGAAATCTGCTTTTCAAACGTGTCATAGGTATTACAAATGTTTAGTTAGATATCTTCTTTACTTTATTAAACGGCGAAGTTTTGTTACAGTGTTCTGTAAGTGTTGGAATTTATCGACGTAGACGCATGATTTTTCTTTTTTCTTTATGGACATACTCGGTTCAGTCGATTACTCAGGCACCTTTTCTACGTTTGATGGTTCTTTCTGAGCTAGTCGGAATAAAATGATTTCGAAAGGTTTTGAGAATTTACTTGCACGTTGACGAGAAACCACAATATTTTCCTTACAAATATCTCTCTAAAGACATTTTCCTTTGAAAAATACAGTTAAAAAGTTTTTTATGCACAATTAAACGTACACCTATCGCTTTATTGTTAACACTTTCGTACATAGTTGAAATGATTTAGTTAATATTATAGATAATAAAGATTTATAATTAGGACGAAAAAAAAAAGTAAAAATTAAAAAGTTTTAAAGACTGTAAATTAGATTTTTTAGCTTCATGAGTTGAGGGTAAGACAAATCAAGAAACAGATTTTTTTTTTTTTTTTTTTTTTTTTTTTTTTTAGGGGGGGGGGGGGAATTTAATAGATGACCGATTATGTAACTTATTAAAGATTTACAAATAGGGCAAAAACATTGAAATTAGGAGTTTTAGAGACTTTAAATTTTATGAGCATGGAAATAATGGGGGGAGAAAAGAAAACGTCAATTTTATATGGGGGTGGAAGAAATTATATAATCGATTATTTATTGTTCAATATGAAACAGATAAAGCTGAAAATGTATTAAAAAAAGACTTTCAAAGATTTTAAACTTAAATAAGGGAACGAAAAAAAAGGGGGGGATTTTATTTGATGACTTATTTATTTACCTTACTAAAGAATAAGAAATAGGACAAAAAAAGACTAAATTTTGTGTTCTTGGTAAGGGTAGAGTCAGAGCAAGCGTCAATTTTGGTGGGGGAGGAGTATAGTTATATGATTATTTATGATTACAATAAATTAACAGATAGAGTACAAAATGTTTTAAAAAAGCAATGACTTTTAAGGTTAAAATTTTGTGATCTGAGGGGAAAAAAAAGAGGAATAAGCAGAATTAGTTCTTTTTTGTGGGGGGGGGGGGGGCGGAAGTTTATCGGCGACTTATTATTTACTTACCTTAGAAAATATTTACAAATAAGTTAAAAAAAAATAATAAACGAAAAAAAATTAAGGACTTTAAATTTCAGATGCTTGGTAAGAGGGAGAGGCGAGGAGGAAATACCAATTTCAGTTGGGGTTGGGGAGGGGGGAGAAGAAATTTTTATGATCGTTTGTTTATTGTTAAAATAAAGTGGCAAATTGAGCAGAAAAGATTTAAAAAAATTAAAGAGTTTTAAAGGGTTTTTATTTTAAAATATGGGTACCGTGGATGAGGGAGCAAAAGGGACAAATGACATTTTCGATGGAGGCAATTTACAAGAACTTTTAATGAAATGAATATGGTGAAATAAATTGATAACGAAATTTATGACTGACTATTTATTGTTAGTTTAAAGTAACAAATAAAACAGAAAATTAAAGAAAATATTAAGGAATTTTAAAGATTTTAAACCTTGATACTGTAAGGGGAGCAAAACGGGAAACGAAATTTCGGAAGAAGGGGAGACAAAGAGTGCAAGATGTTTGGATAAGAATATGGTGTGCATCGAATTTATTGTTCATTTACAGGGAAACATTAGGGATGATTGCTGATAGTGAGTTTTAAATTATGATATGTTTGATTTATGATAAGTTATGGTATAAGTTAAGTTAAACTAATATTTTTGCACAGGCATATAGGTGGTGTATATGAATTGCATAGAATATAAAGAGTGATCAAAGGGCTTCAATGCCATGTATCCAGGGCCGTAGCGACCGCCCCCCATACCCCCCATTTGGGGGGGGGCCTGAGCAAAGTCAGGGGCCCAGTAGTGAGCTATTGTACCTTCCAGACAATTTTTTTTTTTTTTTTTTACGTATTTTTAATAACATTTTATTTTGTTTTATCGAAATTAATTTTATTTATTTATTTATTTATTTTTGTCAAAGATCTTGATCAGATTTAGAAATAGAAAACAGATATGTGCTTTTCTTCTATATCCACCATTCTTTATAAAAGTTTTTGAAGGCTGTAAGTTCTACTTAAAAATTAAAATGGCATTTTAGTATTTTGGGGGTGCGCCTATCAATGGGCGAAAAAGTTGAAACCAAATGTTCAAAACTTTTTTAATACTATTACTTCCTCCAACCAAAACAGATATGCGCTTTTTTTCTACAGCAACCATTCTTTTTAAAGGGGCCCAGATGAAAGAAATTTTGAAGGCTCTAAATTCTTTTTGAATTGTCTTTTTTAGGGCCCCCTATAAAAGTGCGAAAAAGTTGGAGCCCAATATTCAAAACTGTTAATCCCATTTTTTTATTAACATTTTTAAAAAATATGCTTTTTAATCTCACTGAGGGACCCAATAAGTTTCAAAACTTCGTTATACTATTACTTCCTTCAACCAAATGTGCTTCCTTTCTATAGTCATTATTCTTTTTAAGATTTATATTATTATTCTTTTATTTTATTCCATTATTCTTTTTAAGCCCAGATGAAAGAAATTTTTCACGCTCTTAATACTTTTTTAAATTGTCTTTTTTAGGGGCCCCTAATAAAAGTGAGGAAAAGTTGCAACTCAAGATTCAAAACTTTTAGTCCCCATTTTTATTATTCAAATGTTTTAAAAATATGCTTTTTAATCTTGTTGGGGGCCCCAGCAAGGTTCAAATCTTTCTTAATACTATTACTTCTTTTGACCAAAACAGATATGCGCTTTCTTTCTATAGCCAGTATTCTCTTTAAAGATTCCTAGATGAAATAAATTTTGCAGGCTCTAAATTCTTTTTGAATTGTCTTTTTAGGGCCCCCTATAAACGGGAGGAAAAGTTGGAGCCCAAGATTAAAAATTTTTAGGCCTCATTTTTTTATTCAAATGTTTAAAAAGCATGCTTTTTAAACTCGTTGTTAGCCCCAATAAGTTTCGAAACTTCCTTAATACCATTAGTTCCTCCAAATAAAGGTGCTTTCTTTCTATAGCCAGCATTCTCTTTAAAGGTTCCCAGATGAAGGAAATTTTGCAGGCTCTAAATTCTTTTGAATTGTCTTTTTTAGGGCCCCCTATAAACGTGAGGAAAAGTTGGAGCCTAAGATTCAAAACTTTTAGGCCCCATCTTTTTATTCAAATGTTTTAAAAATATGCTTTCTCTCGTTGGGGGCCCCAATAAGGCTCAAAGCTTCCTTAATACTATTACTTCTTTTGACCAAAACAAATATGCGCTTTCTTTCTATAGCCACCAGTCTCTTTAAAGGTGCCCAGATGAAAGAAATTTTGCAGGCTCTAAATTCTTTTTGAACTGTCTTTTTTAGGGGCCCCTATAAACGGGAGGAAAAGTTGGAGCCCAAGATTCAAAACTTTTAGGCCTCGTTTTTTTATTCAAATGTTTCTAAAATATGCTTTTTAATCTCGTTGGGGGCCCCAATATGGTTCAAAGCTTTCGAAATACTATTACTTCTTTTGACCAAAACAGATATTCACTTTCTTTCTATAGCCAGCAATCAGCATTCTCTTTAAAGGTTCCCAGATGAAAGAAATTTTGCAGGCTCTAAATTCTTTTTGAATTGTCTTTTTTAAGGCCCCCTATAAACGTGAGGAAAAGTTGGAGCCCAAGATTCAAACTTTTTAGGTCCCTTTTTTATTATTCAAGTGTTTTAAAAATATGCTATTTAATCTCGATGGGGGGCCCAATAAGTTTAAAAACTTCCTTAATACTGTTACTTCCTTCAACCAAATGTGCTTTCTTTCTACAGTCACGATTCCTTTTAAAGGTTCCCAGATGAAAGAAAATTTGCAGTCTCTAAATACTTTTTTAATTGACTTTTTTGGGGCCCCTATAAAAGTGAGGAAAAGTTGGAACTCAAGATTCAAAACTTTTAGGCCCAAATTTTATTATTCAGATGTTTTAAAAATATGCTTTTTAATATCGTTGGGGGCCCCAATAAGGTTATAAACTTTCTTAACACTATTACTTCTTTTAACTAAAACAGATATGCCCTTTTTTTCTATAGCTACCATTCTTTTTAAAGGTGCCCAGATGAAAGAAATTTTGCAGGCTACAAATACTTTATAAATTTTCTTTTTGGGGGCCGCTCTTAAAAGTGAGCAAAATTCGGAACTCAAGATTCAAAACTTTTAAGCCTCATTATTTTTTTCAAATGTTCAAAAAAATATAAGCTTCTTAATCTCGTTGGGGACCCCAATAAGCGGGCATCAATATGCATTGCATATGCCATTGGGGGCCTTCACTGCCTTCCGCAGCGTAAACCTGTTCTGGATATTCCCGCTCCGATGTTGAATCAAACAATCATTGAATTATTGCATTTTTTTTTTTTCGATAAAAGTGATAGTGCCCAGATAAAAGTGAAATTTTCCAGCATCGTAGCTCATGTTGCTACAGGAACAAATTTGTTATTTTTCCACTTCAGCTTAATTATGACAGCAGCAAAATCTACTGGATAATTCTTCGGTTTCAGAAAAAAAAAATATCAAAAAAAAAAAAAAAAAAAAAAAAAACTCCGCAAAACGCGAAAAAAATGTGTAAAATCTTATAAAAAATTGGGCAAAAATTCAAACATCGCTGAGAGAAAATTGATTATATCGAGCCAAAAGATTGAAACTGGAATGCTAAAAAATCGCCGTGAAAGACAAAAATACACTAAAAATCACATAAAATGTTCATAAAAAATTCAGAAATTTCTATGGATATATTTTCTATATTGAGCTAAAAGACTGAAACCTGATTCCTTTTAGGGATGTCAAAAATCTGTGCCGCAGATGGCAAAATTTTTACTATATTGGGATAAAAGATTGAAACTGGGTTCCTTTTACACACTCTCTCTCTCATAAAAGAAAAAAAAATCAGTGAATTGAAGGATTTTTTCCGTAACTTTTTCTTTCGTTCAAACACACACACAAAAAAGCTTTGATTTGATTTGCTCATTTTCCGCGAAAATATAGAAAACTCACCAATCTAACATAAAAATTACCTAACATCCTTACTAAATATAAAGATGCATTTTTGTCAAACCAAATCACAAGAGTGTTCTGCCAACTTTGCTGCATTGTACTTTTCCCTATTAGAAACTGAACTTTTACGCATGATTTTTTTCCTTCATAACACGAAGAAGTCGCGAATCAAAGATCGAAATTTCTAGAAATTTTCCTTTCTAAAGACGAAAATATCTTCAAATGTGCGATAAAATCTCTCCTAATCACAGGGGTCTTAAAAAATGAAAAAAAAAAAACGTCTTTGAAAAACTCAAAAATCGCAAAAGACGAAATTTAGTACATCGGGCTAAAAGACTGAAACCTGATTCCTTTTACTAATGTCATAAAATCCCGTCGGGATGCGAAAAAAAGTTAAAAATCACATAAAAAATTCGCGAAATATTTAAAAATCGAAGAAGACTACTTTACTATATTCGGCTAAAATGGACAGATTGATTGAAAATAGATTCCTTTTATGAATGTGGGGAAAAAAGCACAAAACTCGAAAAAATACAAAAAAAAAAAAAAAAGCATAGAAAATTAAATGAAAAAAATTCGAATCAAAAAGTTTAAAAACCTGTTTCGAGGTGCATAACTTCAGGCATACAGGTAACCTCCCTGTCAAATTTTGTCCTGAACAGAAAAACATCTGGTCAGACAAAGAAAAACTCTGGACAGACAAACATCTGTATTTATTATTATCTACTAGTTCGTTGCCCACAGAAAGGTACCTTCTATCCGAAGGTATTTTTTTTTCTTCTTAAATTTCAACTTGGGTGACAATTTTAAACTGGAGAAAACCGGAATGTATGAAAACGACATCCCAAAAATAACTTTTTTTAAATTAGTAAATCTGTACTTTTTCAATTATATGTATTTAATAAAAGGCACCAATGCGAGCAGGAAACGAATTGTTATAAGTGAATATTTTCTGCTTAAACAAAATCTGTCTGGGCCACGCGAATGGCATTGCCAAACTGAAGAGAAAATTGAAAATACGAAAACGACTTCCATATCTTTTATTTATTTATTTTGTTTATGAGCAATACTTAGCGGTTTATAACATTTGTAAAAGAAATTCAGTTTCAAACTTTTTTGCTAAATTTTGTCCTCTGCTGTTTTTAAAATTTTCGGGAATTTTTATGTGATTTTTAGCTTTTTTCACTTTTCTGGTAGTTTTTTTAATATTCGTAAAAAAATAAACCCGGTTTCAATCTTTTAGCCCAATATAAGTAATGTTTGATCTCTATGAATTTCGAATTTTTTTATGCAACTTTTGACGTTCTTTCGCGTTCTTCGGCGATTTTTTTTTTTACATTTTTTCCCTAAATGGAAGAATTCTCAGTTAAATTTTGCAAGTCTTTTGATTAAATTTACGTTGTAAGAATATCAAATATGTTCCTGTAGCAACGTGAACGAAATCTTGAAAATTTGAATTTAATCTGGATCGAAATAAAAAAAAATACAGTAATTCAAGGTTCGTATGATTCGTGATCGGAGCAGACATAGCCCCTATGGGTGTACGTTGCCGAAAACAGTGCAGCCCAACTACAAATTTGTTCAATTTGAAGTTCATTTTGGAAAATCTGACCAGCGAAACTCCGCTGGTGTTGTTATAAAATGGAACTCGTGTGGAAAATTAAATATAGATATTTCTCTAAAATCTTAGAGGGGGCCCCCGAAAAATATGTTTGGGGGGGTCCTCTAAAGACCTTGCTACGGCCCTGCATGTATCTCATGAGGATTGTCGAAAAATGTTAGAAAAGTACCGGCATATTATACTATCAGCTAAATGTCCTGTCGGCTAAGCGTCTTTTCGGCTAAATGTCCTCCCGGCTAATTGCCACGTTCGGCCAGTTGTCTGTCGGCCAATTGTCTGTATGGCTGAAATTATTGCTATTCCGTTGCATAGACAGTACACAAAAGATTTCATCAGTAGTACCGAGAATGACTATGAATTACTTAAAGATGTTTTTTATTTGATTTATGCATTTTCAAGCTCAACTACTTTTAGTATAGATGTTTGACCCGTAGCCGGTCGCAGACATTTAGCCGACAACCAAATAGCCTTCAAGACATTTAGCAGATTGCAGTTAGCTAAGACGTGCATTTAGCCGATACGTACATATAGCCGACAACACAATTAGCTGAAATTTACATACAGCATACAGGACAATTGATCGAAACGGACATATAGTAATAATTTTAGCAATACAGACAATTGACCGACAGGCAACTGGCCGAACGTGGCAATTAGCCGGGAGGACATTTAGCCGAAAAGGCGATTAACCGACAGGATGTTTAGCTGATAGTATAATTAGTCGGTACTTTTCTAACATTTATCGACACCCCTCATGAGATACATCGCATTGGAGCCCTTTGATCACTCTTTCATATTATGTACCTCCCGTTCCCCCTCCCCCAATTTGTATCACCGGGAGCATTTTTCTGACTTTTCCGACATCCCTCAAGTGATATATCATTGGACTGGGCAGCCCTTTCATATTATGTACCTCCCGCTAGGTTACAGTTAATTTGCAGTTTGGTTACAATTGCGATTAGTTACTCTTAGATTACGGTTAGGTTATAATTAAGTTACGTTTAGGTGATAATTAGATTACACTTAAGTTACAGCTTGGTCATGGTAAAGTTATGTTACAGTTACATAACATTTAGCATATGATTAGGTTATAACTAGGTAAACGTTATTTACAGTTAGATTATGGTTAAGTCCCAGTTAGGTTACATTTAGGCTACAATTAGGTTACTGTTAGGTTTTAGTTTGGTTACGGTTACTTCATAATTAGGTTACACTTAGGTTACGTTTAGATTATGGTTAGGTAACTGTTCGGTTATAATTAGGTTACGTTTAGGTGATAATTAGATTACGCTTAGGTTACAGCTTGGTCATGGTAAAGTTGTGTTACAGTTACATTACTGCTAGCATACGATTAGGTTATAATTAGATAAACGTTAGTTACAGTTAGATTACGGTTACGTCCCAATTAGATTATATTTAGGCTACAATTAGGTCACTGTTAGGTTTCAATTAGGTTACGGTTACTTTATAATTAGGTTACCGTTGGGTTACGTTTAGATTACGGTTAAATAACTGTTAGGTTACGTTTAGGTGATAATTAGAATACGCTTAGGTTAGAGCTTGGTCATGGTAAAGTTATGTTACAGTTACATTACAGTTAGCATACGATTAGGTTATAACTAGGTAAACGTTAGTTACAGTTAGATTACGGTTACGTCCCAGTTAGGTTACATTTAGGCTACAATTAGGTTACTGTTAGGTTTCAGTTAGGTTACATTTAGGCTACAATTAGGTTACTGTTAGGTTTCAGTTAGGTTACGGTTATCTTACACTTAGGTTACGTTTAGGTTACAGATAGATTATAGTTACGTTACAGTTTGGTATTGGTTAGGTTACAGTTACGCTACAGTTAGTTTATGCTTAGGTTATAATTGGGTTAAGATCAGGTTACAGTTACGTTACAGTTAAGTCGGATGACTATCCTGTCGGATGAATGTCCATGCCGAATAATTGTCCTCTGTTGGCTAACTGTCTTGTCGGCTAACAGTCGCTGTCGGCTAAACATCCTGTCGTCTAATTGCTGTCTGCTAAATGTCCCGTCGGCTAAGTGACATTGTAGCATATAAATAAATAGGGATATGACAAAAAACTGGATACATGGCCGTCCATGGATAGCAATTCTTAAGCTAATGTTAGCCTTAGAAGTGTGATATCAGTAATTTTCAGCGTATTTATTTCTGAATTAAATTTCAGCTCAGTATGTGGCGTGTATAAAAATTTATAAGGAACATACAGAGCTTCACAAAACAATTGAAGTACGTTTCCGTCTATTGTTAGGAATTAATAAATGTGTATATTCAAATGTGTTATGTGTTTTTCTAACTGAACTAAAAATGTAGGAAAGGGTTCATAATCCATACTTGACACATGGTTTTCCTTTCTTGTTTTATTTATTTTCAATAATTCACCTTCTTATGTTTTTGTATTTCTCAGTTGCAATAATCATGATTTTTAGGGTTCCGTACTTAAAAAGTAAAAACGGAATCATTATAAGATCACTCCTGTGTCTGTCTGTCACAGCCATTTTACTCGTAAACTACGGAACGTGGGAAGTTAAAATTGGGAGATGTAATAAAGACTATTAACCCACATATTTACAGATTATTAAACATTTACAAATATATGTGGGAAAAACGTAGAGGGGATAATTAGGTTATTTAAAGAAGAAATATATTTTCTTTGTGTATCGTTTGGGGTATCGGTTAAAAGATTCCGTAACGCATAACTCAAAAATACATTTCTTTTAATTTTAGATATTATATTTTCAGAGATATCGTCGAAAATGTAGTGCAAAAATGTGCCCCACCCCCCATCTATTTTCAAATCTACTGAAACTAAAATTATGAAAAAAATTAGAGGTAGTAGAGGTTAATTTAATACTCGCAGGAAAATTATAGCGATTGCCCTAGGTGGCATAGTTTTTCATAAAATCGCATTTTTCTGTTACATACAGATTTCTATTTGCGGGCATTCAGCAAAGGTATATCGAAGAGCGCTAAAGGTACCTATCGTATCAAAAGTATAAAAGCATTGTTTATAATGATTTTCGAAAAAAAATCGTCGGTAATTTGCCGAGATATTAAGACTCCTGTCCCTGCCGGCGAAGACACTAACGAGCTAATGCTAATCCGATGGGGAGGAAAAAGTAAAGAAAGGTGCGATGTAGAGACGGATCTCGGCTATATAATGCCAAAAAAAAAAATTTAAAATATCGAAATACAAAATAGATATTAGAAAAATCCTTCCCTATACGATTAGCATTAGCTCGTGATTGTCTTCGCTGGCAGGGGCAGGAGCCTTAACCCTTAAAGACACGGTTGGTTTGGACATACATAATGGCAGAGGCGGCGTACTCTATATATCATCGGTTTTTAAATACTAGATAACAACTTTTAATGATATATATGTGTAATGCAATACCCAGTAGCAGCATAAAAGCAGTAAACGTCAAATTGTTAAAAACAGACCAATTTAATTATAATTAATCGCATAAATAATATGGGATTCGCGACTAGTTTGCGTTGAGTGGATCTCTCAATGCGCCTCCCGTGTCTTTAAATGATAATTAAAGACCTATTTGAAAAAACGCGGCACGGACAAAGTCGAGTTGCATCTTTGCGACCTCCTTTCGAAGCGCGCGTAGTACAACGCCAAGTTTAAACTTTGAACAAGGATTTTATTTCATCTACACTGTAAAAAGAAAAATATTTCTATGTTGAATTTAGTTTTATGAAATGCCAAATGAAATTTAAATATGCAGTACTTTTATTGTTAGTACCAAATTAAGTTCACCATATGCAGATTAAGATACGTTTAAAAAAAGAATTATACAAAATAGCAATATTTAATTTTATTTCGGCTTCATATCTCTTTGAACCTTTGTGGTATACTCAATCATACTTTTCTAATATATACAGCTATACCCAACTCTACGTTGTATAGGTTTTTACAAAGTTTCATTATTCTTTTAAATAATACAGTTAATAATTCATATATTTATTGTACGGAACTCTCTGAGCGCGAGTAATACTCGTACTTGACCGTTTATTTTATATACAAGCTATATGCATTGGTCTGCCAAGTCGTATCTTGGTGGAAACCATCTGCAGAACATCAATTTAGTGGTTGATCCGCAGGTTTACCATTGTGTTTTCATGCACCCAAACTTCAATATTTTCATACATTTGGGTGCTGCAAAATACAATGATAAACCAATCGATCAAAAACTAAACTCCGGTGTGCAGGTGTTTTCTATCAAGATATGACTTAGCAGACCATTTGCATTTTAATATGCTAATTGAGTTCTATCTAATCCTAAAATTTCAGCCTTCAACTTGATGAGCTGATGGTCTGTGCAATTGCCACCCATCGAACAAATCCCTTCCTGTGAAATCTTGTATCACTCTTTAGGAATCTGTGGACAGGCACAAAAACATCCTATCTGTGTTTTTATACCTAGATTGTGTATAAAAACCTTTTTTAATTCATTACTCTGAATTTGGAGATTTTTGTAACAAATACAGCTGTTTTTTTTTTTTTTTTTTTTTTTTTTTTTACAATTGTTTGAGAAAGACTTTGTTTTTATTTTCTCTGAAAACTGCTTGGATTTTTCATTACATTGATATGCAATTCTGATAATGAATTTCATAGAATTCCATTTCAAAGCAATATTTCGAATTTCTTCCAATTTTACCAAAGCATTCTTTTTCTTTATCAGAAATCAGTGAAAATAAATTTATTTTTCTGCATCTTTATCTTTAGACTAAGTTACAATTTTATTTTCCCCGCATTGCTGATGGAGATTTTTTTTTTTACCTTGTCAGTTGAAAGCTCACAGTCAAATATCTCCAGAGATTCTCCATCTTCTTCCTCTACTTCCCAGTTAATAATCAAGAGGAGTTGCCGCAATATCCTTTACCAATCTGTGTCCTATATCGGAATTTGGTAAATTAGCAGTGCTTTTAGTTTATAGTCTTTACTTGACCTTACCGATCATGACAGTGTTAAGCTATCATTCGTTGTTGCTAAGAAACTGTTTTTACTAGTTTATAAATTAGCTTGGTAAATTATCACTGGTTTTACTTTGCAGCCTCTACTTGAACTTGCCGATCAAGACAATGGTAAGCTGCCATTCATTGGTGCCCAGAAAATGTTTTTATCAGTTTGTTAAAAATGTCCTACTGACATTTTCTACGTATATAACGCAGACTTTCACAGTGATAGACTTGTTGATGACGGTATTATCCTTCTCCTATAATTCTTGAAAAGCTAATAACAAATTTACTAACTGTTGCTTTGTGAGCCTTAATTTCCTCTCTAATCATTTTATAAAATTGTGTGATTGAATAATGAATTGTAGTAAACGAAAGAATGTGCCATTACAATACAACATGAAATAAAAATGTTAACTAACGCAATCTTTAACAGGATACCAATGTAAATTGAAAGTAAAGATCGAGTGTTATTAAAATTCATAGTAAAAGACCAGAGAAGAATCTATTACCAAATTCCAATTTTTGGGACGGATGCAAAAGTTTGTCGCATATTGTTGATCGAAATTAAAGAAAATGTATTTCGTGTAAATTTCAATTCCTAGCAGTTACATAATTAGCGCTCATCTGGCTAAAGAATCGATGTATTTTCTCAAATCTTCCAAAAAATAAAATATCTTATCCTCAAAATGTTTTGAAGTGATCTAAATAAACGGTCATACGACGATGCAAGTTTTGGAGAATGGTTCTTGGATTGAAGCATTTCATCTCAATTATAACAGTTTGTGTCTGAAGTGGGCTAGATACATGTGGTCTAGCAGTCTTGTTGGAAAACAATGCCTAATTGTTGATTGTTTGAAGCTGCTTCTAGCGGATTGCTTGATTTAATTCACTTAATTATAAACAGTATTTCTGCAAATTAATGCTGTATTTTCTACGTAACATCTATTAATAAACAATTTTCTTGTCTCACTGAATGCGAAGAAAAATCTTCTGTAGGTAGGAACTGACTTTTGCTTTGATTAAAAGGCCTCTTCGATGTAGTCATCAATGTAGTCTAAATAATTATTAACATTGCTACTATTCCTTATATTCCATGAATTTCGAAAATAATCTGAAAATAAAAACTATGCGTAAATCTGGTTTTTGAATAATGTAGAATAACGTTGTTTTAAAAATATCGACATGTTTTGTAGAAACTGAGTCAGGCTAAAGTTTTAGCTTCATAAAACGTAATTTTTTTTTTTTTTTTTTTTTTACTGCTAATTGTACTGTCAAGTTCCAGGAACAAGAAATTTCCCTCCGAGGAGACCTCTACTTTCAAATATTTAGCCAACAAAGACTTATAAACTGATACAATCAATTATGACTCGTATTCAATCATAGAGGCTTGCTTATAGAAAAAGTTTCAGGCCGAAATGTGCTGGATCGAACCGTAGCTTCCGATTTCACGAGGATGAAGTAGGCATACTTCTATTACAATTTTTTTAATTTTTTTTTATCCTATTTAATAACTTCAGTTAATTAAGACAATAATAACATTTTAAAATAAGTGGTAGAAATTTGTCTGATTTGCCTCCATTAGAACATCGCTTATAGATCGAATTTGGCAAATTCAAAAGTGGAGATTTTATTATGATTTTATCACATACATATACTTTGCAATGAAATGCTAATTTGGGTGGACTTTCTGCTGAAAATTCCTTCATGAAAACACTTCATTTATTAACATAATCAAATTAAACCTCGTGAAATTGGTCTCCTTCTTCACCCCCCCCACTCCTTTCTTTATCATTTTATGAGTTTCTCCATCTTCACTGTTCGATTTTTTTTTCAAAAGAAGGTAGTGCGGATGGCCCACTGCCTTTAGTAATGTGGACTATGGTGATTTCAAGTTAAGTTAGAAAACTTAACCAATCTTCTGATTTTCATCAACGTCTTATAACGGTGGATTAAACATGAATTCGCCATTATTCACCAGAGATGAAACAGCAATCTAAACAATGTGAAAGAGCAGCTGAAATTGCGCCAAAGAAAGTGAAAACGGTTCCATCTGCTGGAAAAGCCATGGATACGGTTTTCGGGAATTCACAAAGTGTGGTGATCATAGAGCACCGGCAAAAAGGTAGAATCGTCACCGGACAGTGTTATGCATTTCTACGGGACCAATTAAAGAGTGCTTATTCCGACAAAACGTCTATACCTGAGCAACAAATGCGTGTTCTTTCACCACAGCAGTGCTCTTGCACACATGCTTGTAGTTTTCGCTACGAAAGTCAATGACCTACGCTCTGTAGTGCTTCCACATGCACCGGATTTTGCTCCCAGCGATTATTTCCTTTTCCCAAGCCTGAAGAAATGGCTCGGTAGTCGGAAATTCACTTCAAAATATGGGGTTAAAGCAGACACCACCACTTCATTTCCAAAGTTAGATAAGGTATATTATGCTAAAGATAATAAAAAGTCGGAAACTCGTTGGTTTAATTTTTTTAAGTTGTAAGGAACTACGTTAAAAAAATTAAATATTGTCAAATTTTTTTCATTTTCTTTGTCGGGCTAATAACCTTTCGAAACACACTCGTATCGATATCAAATTTTATTTTCCCTCAAAAAAAAAAAAAAGGCGGAGTTCAAGAAAAATGCGGGTCCTAGTTGTAATTAAAATTCGACCCCCTCATGCTGAGAACATGACACTATAAAACTTGGTAAGACGGAAACATAAACAATAGGTGCTAAATACCTTTTTAGATGGGTTTTTTGCGTCTTTGCAGATACAATTGCAGGGTATTTTTAGGGGAATAATGAGAATTCCGTTTAAACCAGGGTTTCGTTACAGCTAGGTAACAGAAAATAAATTTGTTACCTAGCAGACATTTATAAAATGTAATATTTTACCATACAGTCTCCTTATTTTCAGTTTAACATTATTATAGTTAATGATAAATTTTCGCGTTCCCTTTGCGTTAAAAAAAATATCTTTAGGTTACCTTTGAGAACACATACAACACTGTAGAAAAAAAAAAGGACCAAAATACGGAATGCATGCATACAATTCTCTGGATAGCCTTGTATATTATTATATTTAGTTTTTTCTTTCGGAACCGGTTGGAATCCATTCTGAAGTCGAAACTATCCTAATATTAAAAAAAACTAAAACTAAAATCTAAAAAGTAAAAACTAGCCTGGTTGTCGATCGTCCTCAGCTATCCAATGCAAAAATCTATTAAAATAAAGCGAGAAATTTGAAATTAACGCCCCCATAGACTTAAAATTAGCTTTTTTATTTCTTCCCGTGTCTGAAGTGGGCCCTTAAAGAAAGATGTGTAATACAGGACAAATTTCGCATTTTCTGCGGCTGTTAAAGTTGTACTTTTTCGTTAAAAATAACAAATATTAAAAGTAATAAATATTAACAATATTCCTTTAAAGTTGATCAAAACTTTCAAAGTAAACATTCTTTAATACTTACTAGCTTTAAGTTTTTGTTAAATCTTAATAAATTTAAATTGTTCAAATTATTGAAAAATTAAAATGATAAAGTCATCAATGGATATTCTTGGGCTTGTTTTAACGGCATGAAAAAAATGATAAAATTTAATATAATAAGAAAACGATTAATGCAGATGAAAGTAAACTTTCAGCAATTTCTACCAATAACCGGCAGTATATTTGCATTATTTTGTACAGCCCTTGCATTCGAACAAGTTTATATACACGCAACATGTGAAGATCAAAATTATTGCAGTATAAACATGCTTAAAACAACTGAAATCGTACTTCCAGAAATTATCATTCATAGGCGCGCGCATGCATCCAATTCTTTGAATAGCCTTGTATATTATTATATTTATATTTTACAAACAGTTTCTAATTATAGTTGAACTTGAAAATGTAGAATTTAAGTAAAAAAAAATAGCAATTCACTCTCATTCTCAGCAATTCTTCCTAGTTCTTTTGCGTAGCCCTATACACGGTCTATAGAAATCATATATATAATCAAGTATTAAAACGTATATCATAGGTGAAAACTCATTTTTAGCAATCAACTCTAATAGAGAATACTTCGTATACAGTATTGTGTCCAGCAACTTTTATATGCCCCTGTAAATGAAATAAAATGTGATTCACATCATATTCTAATGTAAGCATCTTGTAGTAAACCTCAGTAATGTATATGAATTCCATCTTGTTTGAAATCGTGAAACATAACTAAAACACACTTTGCAAGCAGTATTTTCTGTAATAAAACTGAACTCATTTCTGTGACCCTGTGAATGAATGATAAATGCTTTTCAACCCCTTCAGAAAGCATGTTTTACTGCGCATCATAAATTCATATCAATTTTATTATGTTGTAACAGAGAAACGTTATTAAAATACGCCGCAAACGTTTTTTCTTAATAGGCCATAATATAAAGAAATATACTTTTAATTCCCCTGTACACGTACCGAAATCACCCACTCGTGGACAGCCAACCTTTCCGCATAGGAGCTGTGCACTTAAATAAGGTGCATAATTTTTATGTTAAAATTGTTTTACATCATTAAAGTACACCGCAAATGATTTTTCCCATATAGGCCATAATATAAAAGAATACGCGCGATCTGATAGTAATTAAAATTCGACCCCTCATGCTAAAAACGTGACGCTATAAAACCTGGTAGGACGGAAAAAAAAATAATGAGTGCGAAATACCGTTTTAGGTGGGTTGTATCCGTCTTAGCAGATACAATTGTAAAATATTTTTAGGGGAACCATGAAAATATTCAATTTAAACCAGGATTGCGTTACAGTTACGTATTGCAAAATAAATTTGTCAGCTGACAGACTTTTATAAAATGCTACATTTTACCTTACAGTCTCATTATTTTTAGTTTTACATTATTACTAGGGGGCTCTGCCCCCTGCAAGTTACGCTCGCCAACCCCCGTTCAGACACCGCAGAATCTAAAAACACGCTAATCTGATGGGTTTAAAAAATATAAGAGAAGATTGAATTATACTGAAAAAAGCTGTGCAGATCTCACTGTAAATGGGTTTCCATTCAATTCCATTTTATTGCAAAAATGTAAGGCCGAATCAGTTGCTGTTAAGACATCCAATGGTTATTTTTGTTTTTGATTAAAGAGGATCAGTTAAACATTTGAAAAATTGCTGAAATAAAATGAATTAAGTATACAGAGTCTTTGTCTCCCGGTATTTTAAAACAATCTCTATAAAAATAGCCTAAGTCATGTGACTATCATCAACAGTTTCGGGCGGGCCATTTCGCTTTTTATACTCTAGGTGCCATTTTGGTACTTTAATGTTAGCCATGCACAGGTGATAAGTCGCCAAATATTATTTTATCGCCATCGTTTCATCTATATTATAATAGTTCAAGTCAGCAACTGTCATAAACAAATACGGTCTGATCCCTTCGCCTTTCATATGAAACTTTGGCACAGATGTCATATAGGATATTGGCGCGATTTTTTTCCGACGCCAATTTGGGAAACGCATCAACAGCATAAACAACAACATCCGGCTTGCCATATCAAGCAAAATAACAATACTTTGGAGCCAGTACCCGTTGCGTATATGCCATTGGCGTCAGAAAAAAAAAATCGCGCCAATATGGGTCCGTATATAACATCTGTACAAAAGATTTCCATTTTGGTTAAAAAATCAATTTTTTTTTTCAAATAAAACTATATAAAAGTTGTCATGGTCACAAAGAATTCTTGGTACTGTTACGCTAGCCGGGTGCAAATCTCGCCAATAGCTTTTTTTCAAATTGCCAGATAGCATTTTTTTTTCGAGCGGTAAATTAAAACATTGATTTGAAGTTGAAATTAAATGTCATGGTTTGTTGCATTATTGGGAAGAGTTCCATATTGTGTGCTGGTTGGCGCGATTGGCGAATGAATCCAAAATGGCGTCAAAAAGCCATTTTTAGCGTCTTATAAATTTTTTCAGGATGTCGGAAAAAACATGGTCTTTAAATATTTGTAAATATATATATATTTAATAAATCTTATGTATGTCACATGTTAAAAAAAGTACGATGTTTACACAGATAGTTTTATATATATCACGTATAGAGATATACCTTATACAAATATAGTATACTATATATACCTATAAATAAATATTATGTACTTATATTTTATGTATTTATTATATTTATTATACATGTCAAATTAAAACAAAGTTATATATTTTTCCGAAAAATATAAGCTAAATGAAAAAAAAAAAAAAAAAAAAAGCGCAAAAAACATATGAATCAAGTTCATTCCAGAAAAAAAAAACCTCAAAGGCTGAAGATCGCAACGACATCGATTCATTTAACGCCAAAAAAAAATCTCGCCAAAAAAACCATCACACAATATGGAACTCTTCCCGCATTATTTAACATTTGGCCAGATGTCACATACGCACCGCAGATTTGGCGTGTTTTTTTTTTTCTTTTTTACAAAAATTTGGCGAAAACCTTGTTTTCGAATAGCAGTTACATATGCATTTTGTGTATTACTTAGTTATCCCGTCGACCAAAAATCTATCGCCAAACTATAATATTAAATGTCAATAATGGTTGATCGTAAATGTCACATCCACTTGACTTTATGTAAGTTACACATGTTTACGTCATCAAGTGATTTTTATTTCGACGTTTTATTTGTATATTTATTAATGTTATACTAATTTATTTGTTCTTTCGTTATTTAAAATAAAAATTATGTCAATTTGTATAATTTGGCGATTTACATAATTTGGCGAATTTGGTCGACGGAATAACTAAGTAGTACCGTATCATAGTATTAAAATATTTATTTGCTTAAAAGACGTTATAAAAACACATTAAAAGTAAATTAAAAATCCATATTATAAATATATTTTATCTATATTTACAAAATATAGATTTTTAATTTAATTTTAATGTGTTTTTATAACGTATTTTAAGCAAATAAATATTTTAATATTATGATATGATTCGTAATGGACGTAATTTTGATTTACTACTCGCACTTATTTACGTAAGTAGTACCGTATTTTTAAATTATTTTCTATTATTTTCAAAAGGAAATAACAAAAAAAAATAATTAATAACTATAGAACAAAATAATTTATATAATTTTAAAAAAGAAATAAAAGTAAATAAACATTTATTATTAAATAAACAACAATAGCCGAGTTACCATGTCAATCAAAATAATGCCATTTTGGCGCCAATCAGAATCTTTCGATTTGGCGAAAGATTGTTCAAGTAAATTGAATTATAAATAAAAGTAGCACGATACATTTTTTGGCATATATTTAAGGGAGGCCAAACTGGTCGCCAAATTAATTTAAAATAACCTTTTCTGAAATAAGAAAAAAAATATCTGTTCTGATTAAAAATTCAGTTGCCATCATTAGAAAAATGTACTTAAAACAAGTGGGTAAGTGTGATCACAGATCTCACAGAGGGTTTCGTTTAATATTCCTTTAAAACACTTCATCCTTTTGTGAAATCTGTTAGTTCCACATTTCGCAACCAGGGGCGCACTCGATTCTACACAAACCTCTATCCATAGGAAACTCCGTTTTACAACCTATGCGTAGGTATATTAGTCGAGGGGATCGGGTCTATAGCACCCGAGATAGGTAGGCGCCCCAGGAAATTGCACGGAACATTCTTTTATAAGCTTTTTATTATGTGCTATGAACTATGTCAAAGTTTCCAGCAGATCGACTTGTTAGATTTCATAATTTTAACAAAATTGCGTTATGTTAGTTGCAAATTCCACCACCAGGGAGCGCACACTATTCATAACAAAAGTGTATCAGATCGAAACTCTGTTAAACAACCTATCAGTGGATGTGTTACTGGAGTTGGTGGCGGCCTTAAGCGAGAAATTAAGAAATTTGCTGAAAGTACTATTCGGAAATAGTGGTAACTAAAATTTTGACATTTTTATATTTCATAAGCAGCACGTGTCTGAGTATATCATAGTGCTCAAAAAACGACACCTAAAAAGGTCGTAAACGCTATTTTTTAAAAAAGAAATCCAGCGCCCCTCCCCCGCCCTCCCTTCACAGGAAATTGCATGCACCATTATTTTATAAGCTTTTTATTATGTGTCATGAAGTATCTTAAAGTTGCAAACGGATCGCCTTGTTATATTTCCTAATTTTAACAAAACCGCGTTACGTTAGTTCCGCATTCCACCACCAGGGAGCGCACTCTATTCTTAACAAAAGCATATCTGAACGAAACTCCTTTGCGCAATCTCTCCGTAGATACATGGTCGGGAGGGTGGCGGTGCAGTCTTAACCAACAATTTAAAAAATTTTCTGCGATAACAAACGCTAAGATTTAATAAATAAATCTAGTCCCCCCCCCCCCTCCACTCCTCGAAATATCACACTCCATTCTTTTTTACACTTTTTCTTATGTGTTATAAAGTATCTTAAAGTTTCGAAGACATCGAGTGGCGGTCTTAAACAATAATTTAAGATATTTCCTGAAATTGCTATTCGGAAATAGTGGAATGAACACTTATAAACCTATAAAATTTTTCATACTGAATAATTAATACTTATCTCATAGCGCGCCGTCGAAACACACCACGCAAATTGTTAATTTCCCAATTTAAATGAAATCTCCGTCAAAAAAGCACATGCCTCCATCTTAATCTGGCATTTGATGGAAATAAAAAGAATAAAATAATAATTAATATCTCAGCTCGTAATGAAGCAATCTCTTTGAACCGGGTATGTATGGAATCTGCGAGAAATTTCCAGCCCGGATGTCAAAAAATTTAATATTTAAAAAGTTTAAATTTCGTATTAGACTTTCCTCCCCTTAAATTTCTCCCGCGCCGATATGTCGAGAAATGATGACAGTTGCCTTCCGGTGAATGGAAATCTGTTTTCATTGTTTTTAAAAACACAGAAATTAAATTTTTATCGATCGATTTTTAGTAGATTTTTTGCATTCTATCCTATGCAGAAATTTGAAATTTATACCAAAATAAAGTAGAATTTTTTCCGCGTATTTCTACACCTGTTACGAATTTGTACGACCGATATTTCGGCAGATCCAATTTTGCTTTTTGAAGGTCCACTTCATTTATTGCTTAAAGTACTCCGTGGTAACCCTGCACCGGCTGATTTGACGGAGCATCCGCCGAGTTTACTGGCAACCATTAGGAGAAACTGGGGAGGATTTCGATAACGTGCATTTTCACCTGCATTCAAAAGGTTGATTGGTTAATTTTAGAATTTAATTAGCCCGTAATTAGGTTAATTACCAACTTTTTCAAAATTTTATGATTTATTGTGTGATGTGAGGTGTTCAGCTATAAGTACCCAAAATTTCAAGTCTCTAACATGTATAGTTTCTGAGAACGGGCTCTGTGACGGACAGACAGACAGACAGACAGACAGAGGAGCGAGACGAATAGGGTTTCGTCAGATGAACGAAACCCTAATTAGAAAAAAATTAATATTTCGAAAACTAATTCGAATTTAAAAGTTCTAATACCAGCTTTGAGAACTGCAGATCAATACGGATTTTTGGTGTTAATTTCATCGCAATGTATTCCATATTTTAGGAAAAATAGCCGTGAAACTGAATCAGTCGTTTAATCAGTCGTTTCAAAGAATCGTTTCATAAATTCGTTTCATTAGGATTTTATATATATAGGGTAGATATTTAAAGATAAATTTTCGCGTTTCCTAACCGTTACAAATAATATCTGTATGTTTCATTTGAGAACCCACACTAGTAACGGGAAAAAAAATGAAAGCGCTAATGTTAAGTCTATGGAAGCATTATATTTTCAATTATCTCGCTTCCTTTTAAACATTTTAAAATGAATTTTTTTGCATAGGATAGCTGAGGACGCTCTATAACCGGGCTAGTTATTACTTTTTCGATTTTTGTTTCAGATATTTTTCTTTAAAATTACTTTTACTTTCATAACCGGTTGGAATCCGCTCTAAAATTTAAACTATCCTATTATATATAAAAAAAAAACTATAGCCAAAATCGAAAAGTAAAAGCTAGCCTCACTGTCGATAGTCACCAGATATCCTATGCAAAAAAAAAGAAAAAAAAAAGAAAAAGAAAAAATCATTCAAAAATATTAAAATCAAAGCGAGAAATATGAAAATGACCCCCCCTCCCCCCCCCCCCCCCATAGACTTAAAATTATCGTTTTCATTCCTTCCCGTGTCTGAAATAGGCGTGCATGCATCCAATTCTTTGAATAGCCTTGTATATTATTATATTTTTATTTTCCAAACATATCTTTCTAAATGTAGTTGAATTTGAAAATAAAATTAATCAATTTCTCAACAATTCTTCCTAGTTCTTTTGCGTAGCCCTATACGTAGTCTATCGAATTTATATATATAATCTAGTATGCAGAAATTTAGTTAAAAACGTATATCATAGCTGAAATCTCACTTTCAGCAATCATCCCTAATAGACAATACTTCATATGCAATATTGTATGCAATATCTTTTATGTGCCCCTGTAAATTAAATAAAATATGATGCACATCATATTATAATGTAAGCATCATATTGTAAACCTCAGTAATGTATATGAATTCCATCTTGTTTGAAATCGTGAAACATAACTAAAACACACTTTGCAAGCAGTTTTTTCTGTAATAAAACTGAACCCTTTTCTGTGACCCTGTAAATGAATGATAAATGCTTTGCTATCCCTTCAGAAAGCATGTTTTACTGCGCCTCATAAATTCATATCAATTTCATTATGTTGTAACAGAAAACGTTATTAAAATACCCCGCAAACGTTTTTTCTTCGTAGTCCATAATGTAACGAAATATACTTTTTAATTCCCCTGTACAAGTACCTATGCTCTTCAATAATGCGAATAAATTGTATGTTTAAAATTGTTTTATGTCATTAAAATACACGCAAATGTATTTTCCCACATAGACCATAATATAAAATACTTTTGAATGTCCATGTAAGTGAAGTATAAAATATTAAAAGGTAATACGTATTAGAAAAAAAAATTGCTAGCTAGTATATTTTTATAAAATGCTATATTTTATCTTACAGTTTCATAACTTTTAGTTTTACATTATTAAAGTTAATGATAAATTTTCGCGTTTCCTAACCGTTGCAAAAAAAATATCTTTGCGTTACATTTGAGAACCCACGCAGGTTACGGGAAAAAATGTAAACGCTAACGTTAAATATATGGGAGCGTTATTTTCAAATCTCACTTCCTTTTTATCTCACTTTCTTTTTAACATTTTAAAATGATTTTTTTTTTTTTTTTTTTTTTTTTTGTATAGGATAGCTGAAGACGATCTATAACCGGGCTAGTTTTTACTCTTTCGATTTTGGTTTCAGATATTTAAAAAAATTACTTTTAATTTCGGAACAGGGGTGAATCGTTTCTGAAATTGAAACTTTCCTAATATATATATATATATACTAAACTAAACTCTGCGGCTATACAATCCATTAAGATCAGGGCCGACAGTGCCCATCTCTGTTTTCTTGACCCTAGGCCCGAGGTGCTATACAGCATGCGTCCCGGCCAGGTGGTCAGCCTAACGCGAGACCCTCGGTGTTTAGTTCCCAAGCAAGCTTGGTACTCATTTTATCGACCCCAAAGGGATGAAAGGCTGAGTGAACCTTGCCCAGTCGGGAGTCGAACTCTCGACCTGCGGTGCGGCAGTCAGATGCCCTGACCACTACACCACTGGGCTTTATATATATATATATATATATATATATATATATAATAAAAATCTAAAAAGTAAAATCTAGCCTGGTTGAAGATCGTGCTCAGCTATCCTATGTAAAAAACATCATTCATTAATATTAAAACAAAGCGAGAAATTTTAAATTAACGCCCCCATAGACTTCGTTTTACTTTCTCTCCGTGTCTGAAGTGGGCTCTTTAAAAAATATATCTGTTACACAGGACAAATTTCGTTCTCCGACTGTTAAAGGTGTACTGCCCCCTTAAAAATAATAAATATTAAAGTAATGAACTATAAAAATATTTCTTTAAAATTTTGAACAAGTTGATTTACAATTTTAAAGTTAACAATCTTTAAAACTTATTAACTTTAAATTCTGCTGATTTTTAATTAAAAAAACTGTTTTTCGAACGTAAAATGTTAAATTGTCGAATATTTTATACATATACAAGAATAGGAGGCTTGAAAACCAGTCTCCTGGCCAGGCCACAAATATGTTCTAACAAATTATGACTTCGTAATTATTTGTTAACTATTTTAACTTAAAAAATAATTTAAAAAATACTCGTCTATTTTTTTACCATTTTACTTAATAAACTAGGACTGAAATTTGATTCCTTAATAACTTCTATATGTTGTAACTCCCTCTGTGCGGTTCTGAAATTGTTTATATAAACGAAATGTATAATTTCCTTCGTTATTCATAGAAATATAGAATTTAAAATATTTCATTCTTTCAAGAGTCTTTTGTTGAAATTAAACAATAATTTTAGAAAAAAATAAATCCAAGGTTTGAAATAGGAGTGATCTATTTTAACACGATACAATAATCCAATCACAATTAAATCGTTTCCATTTGCTAAAGTGTTTGGATACTAGCCAATCATATTTTTAATAGGCGTGGTTTTCATCGTCTTGGTAGAGGCGGAGAGCATAACATTACGAGGCCATTTTTTACACATTTTTCATCAAAATCTTTGCATATTTTGCTCAGCCTAATTGTAGTAGAACTATTGAAAGCATGTTATCGGAAAGCTTAAACTCTATATTTTCGTTGTTATTTTTAAAATTTTCCGGAATTTTGCTGATATGAATGTTATAAGACTAAAAAGGACACAACACCTCGAATTTCACTGGATCCTAAATTGACAGGATCCTGAAAATTAAACTACAACGAAAATCGGAAAAGTAAAAAATAGCCCGTAAACAGATAGTCCTCAGCTATCCTGTGCAAAAAAAATCATTTAAAAATATTAATAAACTTTTTTACCAAAAATAAAACCGACTTCAAAAACTACTACAAAGTAAAAAATAATTTTTTTACATAATAGTTAATAAGAAATTAAATTAAGAGCATTGTATTTATCATGCGTATTATTATATTTATGTACATTAATTTGATTTTTTGGAGTCGGTGCCAGCCAAACGAAGTTAAGTTTAACTATCCAACAGGCACACATCCAAATATCTACGAGATTTTTTACGATTTGTTATTTAGTTAAAAAATTTTAATTTTACCATTTTTGAAACATTTCATCTGATTTTATAAACGTGTATTTTCACGTGAGATTAGCTGTAATTATGTGTGCTAAATTAAGGGTTATTATAAAATTAGTGCGTTTATACAGGCTATTATGTAAAAAAATCATAGCCAAACACGGATTTTCAAATGCAGGATGGTGTCAAAGTTGATTGAGAATGGAATTTTTTTCCTAAACGGCTTTGCTGAATCTTGTTACGATGTGTATTGGATGAACAATTTTAATTTTGAACTTGGTTTGGCTGACACAGACTCCAAAAAATCAGATTAATGTACATAAATATAATAATACGCATGATAAATACAATGCTCTTAATTTAATTTCTTATTAACTATTATGTAAAAAAATTATTTTTTACTTTGTAGTAGTTTTTGAAGTCGGTTTTATTTTTGGTAAAAAAGTTTATTTTTCACTTTTTAGTTTTTTCGCATTACAATTTTTGCATGATTCTTTTGGAGGAAATTGCGGACTTTTAAAGATATTATTTTGATAAGTAAATGCTTTTGTCCAGATTTGTGTGTACATTAATAACACAGGTTTTCTGTGAAAATTCTTTATATATATATATATTACATTTATTCTTCTTCAGATTTAATAGCTTTATTTTTAAATTGAATATTTTTGTTTCTTTATTTGGACATGGGTAGAACAACAAGAGATGTTGCTCGCATGAAAAAATATCGAACTTAAACTGACAATAAAAAGTTCTTCGGCTTACTAAAAATGCTCTATGAAATAGAGAACAAAGGCCCAATGACTCATTTTTCATACTTTCTAACCAATGACCAGGCCCTTATCTTCCGGGTTGCCCTAGATGAACGTGTTTTTGATACCTGTCATTGGCGTAAGAGACCGCCTAATCACCACGTAGCGGCAATAAACCTGATGAGCGCCTAGTTCGTTTTTCTATCGGCAGTGCCTATTTCTTAATTATGAACTTTTTTATGCCAGTTACTTAACATTTATATCTTGTTGTTTAGCACCTGTGCATTGCTACTCATGTTAATCTCGTAATTTAGAAGCTTAATCAGATGACGAGACCTTTACCTGGCAAGGCACCTCAGAGGTATAATTCATAGGTAACTTTGAGGTCTTTGCATCCGCGACGGAGTTTACATGCACCATGGGCCATTAGGGTACATGAAAACCGAATAACTTATCAAAAAATGATCGTGAAAAGACTACAGCGGAAAGTCTTAAATGGTGTTCCCTCAAATGGCTGGTCATTGATGAAATTTTTATAGTATCAAAAGAGAATTTATATATAATTCATTTGTGACTTCAAGAATTTAAAAACAAATTATTTTTTGGTGGCATTAATGTTTTCTTATATGGAGATATTATGCAAGTGCCAATATGTAATGTATAATGTATACGCAATGCCAATGTGCTTAAATGAATGTATGCTAAGCATTTCAGCATGGTACTTTCATTCATAATTTAAATTATTTGATAATCTTTCGCCAAATCTAAAGATTCTGATAGAGAAATTGAGAACTCGTTGCATCATGACGGCATTTTGTTTATTTTTGGTTGTTATGTATTTAATCTTTCTTGACAAAATAAGCTTAACTCACTTAGGCATTTATGCTTCTTATTGCATCATCATTTGCAATACGTTGGGCAGTGGAGATTTTAAAACCATTAAGTAATCTACCGTTATTGAGTCCACTGCCAATTGTTGTTTCTGAGCTAATATGATTTAGTGCATTGAAGCGTTTTGCGAATTAAATACTTTATGATACCCACATTTACATTAAACCACATTGCTGCTGATATTTTTTTTTGTTTCACGCTAGCCTTAACTGTGGGCTCGATTACGGAAGATAATTCATCGTCATGCTCATTTAATAGTCTTGGTTAAAGTGTCATCAGTATGCATAGTAACTGACGTATTTTAGTGAATATAGTACTGCAAAATATATAGAACTTTCGGAAGCAACTTATGATATTCGCATTTCCTTTACACCATGTTTGATGTTAGTATCGCGCACCTTTTGCTTTTATCGGGCAATCTGATTCAAATTTACTTGCTCTCATTTCTTGATACAATTCAAATGTTTTCATGACTGCGTAACTCACTGACTTGCTTTCGCAATTATGCTTATGCCTACTGATGTTTAAGTTCTGTGCCATGTAAATACACCGCAACATAACAATGCCGCCTATAATACTAATTAGAGTAACTCCTTTTTTTTCTTTGTTTGTTGTTAATCCTGTAACAGCATAAGGGATCTTGGCTCAACTTGTGTTTGCATATAAAAATAGACAAATGGTGTTTAGAATAAATAAATTTATAAATATTGAAAAACTTGCTTGTGTATATGAGACAGGGGTACTACTTAGTTATCCCGTCGACCAAAAATCTATCGCCAAACTATAAGATTAAATGCCAATAATGGTTGATCGTAAATGTTACATTCACTTGACTTTAAGCAAGATACATGTGTTTAC
The DNA here is from genome assembly GCA_963932465.1 of Maratus speciosus. Lineage (NCBI taxonomy): Eukaryota > Metazoa > Arthropoda > Arachnida > Araneae > Salticidae > Maratus > Maratus speciosus. The sequence continues at coordinate 556,222,211 of OZ010792.1, forward strand.
GTCATCAAGTGATTTTTATTTCTACGTTTTATTTGTATTTTTATTAATGTTATACTAATATATTTATTCTTTCGTTATTTAAAATAAAAATTACGTCAATTTGTATAATTTGGCAAGTGGTTTGGCGATTTATATAATTTGGCGATATTGGTCGACGGGATAACTATGTAGTACCGAGACAGTTAATAGGTTATTAGAAAATATGCGTGAAATTTTCATTTTCTCTCCAAAGCCCATATACAGGAAAGTTATCATTAATGTTATCTAGTGGAAGTTGCCAATTGAGAATTTTAAATAGGACTGTCGATTAGAAAATGCGAAGAAACAGATTGGGGAAGATCCATTACTGAATTTGAATGGGAATATCGCCAAATTAGTCAGTTACAGCCAAGTTGGCTTCATTTATGGCGACTTATTTTGGCCGCCAAATTTGGCGATAATTCACCTAACTGCGCCATGTTTGGCGACAACTTGGCGCTAACGTATATGAATACATAGTTTTATGCTTATGATTGAGAAACTGGTTGCAACAATGAAAGATAATCTGGGTGAAATCCTTCATTTTATTGGTTTTTGTTGAATTATTAAAAAACTACTGAACCAATTTCGATGAAACGGAAGTGGTACCAATTCGAGAGTATCCTCTTTCAATTAAAACAAAAATCACATAAATCGGACAAAAAGTTCCGGAGCAATCGGTGAACATACATAAAAAAAAAAAAAACATACATACGCGTCGAATTGATAACCTCCTCCTTTTTGAAGTCGGTAAAAATCAAGCAAGATATTTGAAAATATTGTTCCCATAGACTTATCATTAGCGTTCGAACTTCAAGCCGTGACTAGTGTGGCCTCTTAAGCCGTATTTTCACCCGTAAGTTTGTCAAAGTGTTTGTGTAAGTTGTATTATAAAAAATTCTGTCGTTTACAACCAAACTTACTGATTTATGATACTTTGAATTTTATGAAATTTCGGAGCTTTCCGAAACTAAAGGATCCCCTGTATGTTATTAATTTTTTTCAAGGGTGTAGGTATGAAAATACGTGCTAAAATGCTTTAAAACCTTTTTTTTTCAAATAATATATTTAACAATTTAGACAAAGTGATTCCCGAGAATTTTGTACTGTTTTAAAAGGGGACCACATCTTAGAATTTAAGGGGCGTAAAAATTCGAAACTTGGACAGGGCGATGCAAAAAAAAAAAAATTCTCCTTTCAGAAATTCGAAAAAATATTATCTTAATTACAAGCTGAGATATTAATTATTATTTCACTAATTGGTTTATTTCTATTAAATGCTTTTTTTTTAAAGGCAGTCACGTGATTTTTTATAGCAGCATTAACGTTTTCTACCGTTTAGCGTGCGGTTCTTTGACGGCGGGCTGAGATAATTACTACTTTTTCAATATCAAAAATTTTATAAGTGTTCATACCACTATTTTCGAATAGTAATTTCACAAATATCTTGAATTCTTGCTTAAGACTACCACCCCCTAGACTAATGTATCTTCGGATAGGTTGTATAAAGGAGTTTCGTTTAGATACACTTTTGTTTTGAATAGACTGCGCTCCCTGGTGGTGGAATATAGAACTAACAGACCGCGATTTCATTTAAAGTAGAAAATCTAACAAGGCGATCTGTTCGAAACTTTAAAGATAGTTTATAACACATAAGAAAAAGTTTAAAAAAGAATGGTGCGAAAATTTTCGGGAGGAGGGGGGGGGAGGCCGCTAGAATTTTTTTTAAACCTTAGCGTTCCTTACCGTTTTAGGTGGGGTTTTTTTGACGGAGTCCTGAGATAAATGCTACTTATTAAATATAAAAAAGTCAAAAGTTTAGTTACCACTATTTCCGAATAGTAATTTCGGCATATAGCTTAAATTTTTTATCAAGATTGCCACACTCTTGAGTAATATATCTACTGATAGGTTGTTTAACGGAGTTTCGTTCACAGTTTTGTTAGGAATAGAGTGCGCACCCTGGTGGTGGAATCTGGAACCAACATAACGCGATTTTGTTAAAATTAGGAAATCTAACAATGCGATCTGTTTTAAGCTTTAAGATTGTTTATAATACATGATAAAAAATTATAAAAAAGAATGGCGCGTCACATTTCGGGGGGGGGGGGGTGATAGAGGGGAGGGCAGAACAAAATTAGAAAAATAACAGGGCGATTTGTTTGAAATTTTAAGATAGTTTATAACACATAATAAAAAATTTTTAAATGATGAATGTCAAAAATTGGTGGTGGGGGGGGGGGGGAGGTGAGCAGGTGAGCGCGTTTTTCCGACCCGGTGGGCAAAGTGGGGGGGGGGTACACCTATACGATGCTGTAGGCAGCGGGAACCCGGTTCGCGGTTCGTTCGCTTCGAGATTTCATATTAGGCGGAACCCGCTAGTTACTAGCTATAATGTTAAAGATTTCCAAGCAGTATACATGTGCGTCCACTATCCTTCTAAGACAGTAAAATTAATTGATTTTTATTTCTTCTGAGAAAACTAAATTTTCACGTCTTGCAGCGACGAATTTTTTTTTTTTTTTAATAAAAGAACTTTCATAAACTTTGCTAGTTACATTATTAAACTCAAATTGTAAGAATACTAAATCGGTTCTTATGGAAACGTGAATTATGTCCCTGAAAATTTAAATTTTAATTCAGGCTGGAAGAAAATCACAATGATTTAATTACAGGGACAGTCAAAAGTTTTCCGTTACATTACGGCCAATGGAAAAAATTATTTCAAGTGCATTTTAAGGATGTTACAGACTTTCGAACAGAATGAAATTGATATGCACTTATGAAGTGCACTGTTATAGTACGAGCGCACCACATTTGCCACGTTTGAAGCGCAATTTCCAACTTGTATTTAACCGAGACCTTTCTTAAAAAATAAATTAAAATAAAATCTAAATTACAATATTAGTAAAATTACATCTTAAAACTAATAATTTAAAAGTTAAAAACTTTATTATTTGACTCAAAGGTCTGTAATAGCTTACGACTGGGCCCCTGACTTTGTCTACCCTCTAAATGTGAGGTATGGGAGGTGGTCGCTGCGGCTCTGCTGATTCGCTAAGTTTTGAAATTAATATTTTTGAGCTTATCTGTGCGAATCTGTGACTATCGAAATATCGATTCAAGTATCGATTCTAGAATTTAGGAATCGATTCTTATTGTGATCGATTCAGTTTTATACGATGTCGATTTTAATCGATTCCTGAATTTTCCAGAATCGCCCATCACTAGTCGGGGCTAACGAAAAAGACGGGCTACCGCGCTTCTCCAATTTAGAGCAGTCACGTGACGTTCCCGGTCTCAGCTGAGCTAAGCAAATCAATTGACAAAATAGATTATTCTCCCGGCTTTAGATTACTATCTCATCAAAACTATTCTGTAATTTAATAAAATTCGTTATTTTATCAAGCAGTGGCAATCATGATATCAATCATCTTATAAAAATTCCAAAACACTAGCATAAATTTAAGTATATTAAATAAAATCATTTGTAAACAGCTATAATGTTGTAAAAAGTGAAAAAGAATCAACTGAGCTTTTTATGGCCTAGAAATAATTATTTTTAACAGGCCAAATTCACAAACCTACTTAAGAATGATTTAATTAACACATTCAATTTCAAAGCTATAACATAATTTTAAGTTATTGAAAAAAAAAAAGAAAAAAAAAGAAAACGATTGTCGAAAGAAAAGAGAAAAATAAGTGATTTTTTTCTTTTCAAACAGGATCTTTATTCACTAAATATTAATATATCCACACGAACATGGTCACCAAAAACATATTTTACTTAATCTTTTTGTAAATAGATTAAAATTTTGAGAAAAATTTTTTCTAAATTATTTAAAATTTTGAAAGCTTTAGTCTAAAAATAAGTATTTAAAAATAATTAAATGTGTTTAATATTTACTTCTGGGTAGAATAGTTAAAAACAAAAATAAAACAATTTTAACACACAAAATACTTAAAAATTAAAAAAGAACGAAAAAATTTTCCAGACCGCTGAATTATAATTGTAAAATCTTACAAACATTCGAAATCACTGGCATCATTTTAAGAATATCAAATAAAATAATTTATAAACAGACATAATATTGTCAAAAGTAAAAAAATCAACTGAGCTTTTTATACTCTAGAAATAATTATTGAAAATAAACGTAAATTGAAGACTGACTATTTAAGAATGATTTATTTAACATATAAAAATTTCAAAGCTTTATAACACAAATTTATGTTATTAAAAAAATGCAATTGTCAAAAACAGATAAAAAGTGAGTTTTTTTTTTCCCAAATGAACATTTTATATTTTAAATATCAATATAGCTGCACGAAAATTATACACGGTCATCATATACATATTTCATATATATATGTAATATAAACAGCTTTGGTATACGAATAAGTACTTAAAAATAATTTCATGCGTTCAAATATTTACTTCTGGGCATAACAGTTAAAGACCAAAATAAAAGAATTTTAGCACACTAAACATCTAAAAATTAGAATCTTTTCACCCGAATATTTCTCAGGCTGTAAAAGTATGATTGTAAAATCTCATAAAAAGTTCAATCCCTGGCATCATTTTAAGTATATCAAACAAAATAATTTGTAAGGAGATATAATGTTGTCAAAAATGGGGAAACAATCGACTGGACATTTTAACCCTATAAATAAACATTGTAAATACCGCAAAATTAAGCACGACTACTTAATAATGATTTAAACAATTTCAAAGATATAAACATTTTAAATTAAAAAAATTAATACAAATTTCGAAGATGTAGTACACTTTTAAGTTACTGAACAAAACATGATCGTTGAAAGAAAAGAGAAAAAAGGGGTTTTTTTTTTTCAAACAGGATCTTTATGCACTAAATATTTGTGCACGAAAATTATACATTATCGTCCGATACATATTTTATTTATTATATAAAATTTTAAAAACTTTAATACAAAACTATGTATTTAAAAAAATGTGCTCAATATTTATTTTTCAGCATAATAGTTAAAAACGGAAGTAAAACAATTTTAACACACAAAAATATCTAAAAATTAATATTCACGCATCGAAATTTTTTTCACAAGCCGTAGAATTATGAGTCTCAGATCTTATAAAAAAAAATTCAAAACACTGACATAATTTTATGTATATTAAGTAAAATAAGTTGTAACTATAGGTATAAGCTATCAAAAGTGGGGGAAAAAATGAGCTAATTGTCAGCTAAAAATCATCGTAAACACACCATAGACTACTTAAGAATGATTTTTTAACACATAAACATTTTACAGCTGTAGAAAAAATTTAAGTTATTAGGAAAAATACACCAGAATCGTATATTATTATCTACTAAAACATTTGCTAGATCTTCTAGATTACAATTTTACCGAGCTGCGAACTACTTTATTGCAAAAATAAAAGTTATCGGCAATGTGCTTGTAAACTAAACAAATTCACTAGAAGGAAAGCTTTACCAGGAGGATTTATATAATTTAGCGTTAATAAATACTTAATTCAGATTTCATCTTTTGTTACAAAATTTAATATTTTAACAGAAGGTTGCAGAACGTAAAAAATCCTTGTATTTACCCCTGAAGAAAACATAAAAATCTCATCTACAGAAAACCTTCTTGAAAGGAAAAATAAATAAATAAATAAATGAAAATAACATTCATTCGATGAAAACATAAAAAATATATGAATCATTTAATGAAACCAAAACGTAAAAACACCACATGTTAATATCACCAGCTTAATGTTCAGAACAAATAATATTGGTGTAATTAATGATTATTGAATGTTATTAATGATTTTTTTCTTTTCCTCCTTATATTGAAAAATGAAAAACATGTAGTATAAATAGTGCATGTAAATATCAATTCATTTAAAATAAATTATGTTTATCTAAAGAATACAAAACAAACAATCATATGAATACATCAGACGTCAACCACACTAAAACAGTAAAATGGATTACTTACATTCGACAGATTAGCATAATGATGTATCCACGCTCTCGTCGTTTTAAAAATTGATTAAACATAACTAAGAAATGTCAATTTGACAAAATTAAAAGAACTTATTCACAACAAAAAGTGTATTTACAGTACTTAAAATAAAGTAGTAGAATTCCTTTGTTAAAAGCTGCGCGTCGTAATTGGTTAAGACCGCGATTGTCACGTGACTTTCAACTGCGGAAGCCCTCTACGTTAGCCCCGAAATGTGTGGTATGACGTAACGGTTTAACTGAATGTATATAATGTGTGGTATGACGTAACGGTTTAACTGAATGTATATATTGTGTGGTCGTGCTGCATGAGGTGGCTCTGTTTTTCCTTTTAAAATGGATTATGTAAGTTTAAGCCGTTTAAGAGAATGTCTTTAAATATTTAATGTCTTAAGTTTTTCGACATCACATCGAAGTAATGATGTTTGTTAGCTGGCAAAATAAATAAAAATAAATTAAATATATACATATTAGAGTTTTCAATAACAATAAAAAAAAGGGGGTTCTGTTACTTTGGAAGGCCGGGCTGGGCCCTCTAGTATATATAAAATACAAATGGAAATTTCTTTCCGGCTGGTTATAATTGAGTTCTGTTGAATAGATTTTGATGGAACTTACACTGTTAGTTAGATAGTTTTTCAGAGAAAGTTTTAGTATATTGCATATTGTTCTACGTTACTTAGTTATAGAATTATGGGGGAAAGTTCTATATCGGGTGAATTGAGAAAGATTAGCCTTTTTAAAAAGGTCTACTGAGCAGATTTTGAGGAGATTGGGATTAATAGTTAAGGTTACATGGAGCAACTGGGCCACGATTTTACAATGGGACTCTGGAGATTCTGGCAATTCAACTTCAAAAAGCTAATTTTCACTTGAATTAAAGTCTGAACTTTTGTAAATGCGTTCAGTTAAGTTCCCTCTATCAGATAGAAATGCTCAAAATCACATTTTAATATTTAAAAATAAAGAAATATGCATGTTTCATCTTTCTTTCCTCATGGTTCCAGTTGCCCCATAAAAATGGGGTAAGTGGACCAGGAGAGTCTATGTTCCACACGCGTTTATTTTTTTTCATATGGGATATCAGGTCCTGTTTGAAAAAGTGTAAACAACTTTAAAAAATTTAAACCAGGGAGATCATGTAAATTATATATCAGCTAATGAGCGTTGTAAGGGAAACCTTTGCTGTCAATGTGTCTAAAAAAAGCACTAAAAGCGACACTATTAGATTTATTTATACCGAAAAGATAAAAATTAAGTAAGTACTTATGTATAGTCGTGGAAAAAAAAGTAAACAGCCTCCTCAACAACCTAACTCCTCAACAAATTATCGTAGACGAAAGTTACTGGTACCGAACGATTGGAAATAAAGTCTACTTTTAAATGATGCATATAAAATTTGCTTAGAGGGCCATCTACATATTAAAACGAATCCAAACTTCATTTTTTTCAATGGCAATACCCAATTTTAATGCGATATTTCAAATCTTTGGTTCAAACTATGCCCAGACCCCAAATTTCAAGTCATTTGAATGATAAGTTTTTTAATTATAAACACTCAAAATTGAGTGCTTCTAATGTTAAATTACATTTTCATATTTTTATTTATAACTTCTGAAATTATGATCCTAATGTTCTAATTTTTGGTGTAGCAATAATACTAATATACCCAAACATAAATACGTTGAATTTGCAATTTTTATATTTTTCTGATATGAATTATGAAATTAATATTCAAAAAAATTATGAATTGCAACCTACAATTTTTTTGATGGATTCAGATTTATTAAGTCCTACTTTATGAAAATCCAAAATTTCACATTTTTCTTCCAAGTAGTTTTCAAATTATGCTTAAAAAACAGCAAAATGATGGTTTAAGGAGCCGTCTGTGATAGAAGTGACTAAATATTTTGAAATTTCTAATGCTATCCTCTATCCTGTAATCTAACAGGCTTAATTGACTGCTTAAGGTGCCTTGATCAAGAAGGGAGCAGGGAGCTCTCTCTCTGTTAACAATCGAGTACGGAACTTCAATTTGGATACAGCCCTTAAAATACGCTCGTTTTAAAATAATTAATTACTCGGAAACTTACGGTACGAATTGCATAAAAATTTGTTTTTAGACTAATTGAAGGGTGTAGAGTTCATTTATACTGTCAGAATCGTGTACTGCTATTAAAAAAAAAAAAAAAGTTCGTTTTAATAAGTAGATGGCCCCCTAAGCAAATTTTACATACATCATTTAAAAGTATACTTTACTTCCAATCGTTCGGTACCAGTAACTTTCTTCTACGGTAATTTGTTGAGGAGTTAGTAGGGGGTGTTTACTTTTTTTTTTTCCACGACTGTACCTTAGCATAGGTAATAAGTATAAAAGTTACATGGGTATGAACAAACGGCTACGTAAGTACTTACGTACTTCATCTGTATCGTACAATTTCAAGGTTTGACAAATTCTATGATTAAATAAGCAAATATTATTTTCCGGAAGTAAAATTTAAATTATTCTCAAATTCAAAGACCGTACGAGCCCTGAAAAATTGAGCTATATTGCTACCAATTTTTTAATTTTAAGTTAAGAAATGTAAACATGAGATGTAATTTTCCATGCCTTATGTATATTTATATTCTCTTTATTTTTAGCCCTCGATATGCTTACTATTTCTTTCAGGCAACAATTAAGTGTCGTCACTAAAAAATAACGTTCCGTTACATAAGCCAGCCGTAAAATGAAGCAGATGTATCATTGTACGGTTAAATACTGATAATCTCTACTGCAATATTTTTAACTTCTAAGCATCGCACATTTTCAATTTTTACACCTTCGTGTAGAGAAAAAAAGGTACTTTTAATTGCAATTTGTTTTAAAACTGCATCTCAATTTATTTTTGAGATTTATTATTATTATTATTTTTTTTTTTTTTTTGTAGTTTTTAATACAATTTCTGTAATGATGACAACTGAAGTACTCCATTTCTGTAGAAAGTAAAGGGAAAATAGTAGATTACTATATCTTTTTGTTGCCATTTTTGCATAACAGCTGAAAAAAAATTGTAATTAAAAACGCGCTATTTAAAAAATATATAAATGAATGATTTCTGATAAAACATGGAGCTATTATAAACTATATTTAAGATTAAGTATCCATACTAATGTTACAAACAAATGAAAGCATATGAATCATTAGATAGCCGATTTTTCTTTGTAGAGTTTACGGCATCGCTTTTTGTTGGGTTTGTGTATTATTCTGCGGTAGTGACGTCCTATGCATATTTTTTCTATAGATGTCGTTTAACATTGGATCGTAAATGTGGAATTCTTCAGCGGATGCAAATGATGTCATTTTATATAAAATAAAAACGTGTATTTTAAGTCTTAAAACTGAAATGTGTTTTATACTATCTATATTTATGTATTTTTTTCCTTCATCGCTGTGTCCATCGGTCATCATTTTCCATTTTTTTTTTTTTTGTGTGTGTGTGTATGTATGTGTGTGTTTCGTTCTAACTTCGTCCGCCTTTGCTTATCGGACTCTGACAAGACATGTTCAACAACTGTAATCCTGGAATCATTCTGTACATCTTAAGATTACAACCGTTGGAAATATCATTATTATTTCATTTTTAACACTTTCCAACAAAGTTGAAAAGTGTTCATGCGCTCGGTTTGTCTGTCCGTCTGTCCACGATCTAACTCCTGTAAATATACTCGGATTTTCATGCAATTGATAAAGGTTATTTAGGGTTACCAAAGCATGGTTGGTATTGTATATGAAGTATGTAAGATTAATAGTTCATTTACATGGGCACTCAAAAGTATTCCATTACATTACGGTATATGGGGAAAATCGTTTTCAGAGAATTTTAATGACATTACGCTATTTCAAATGTATTGAAACTGATATAAATCACTAAATTTCACCACGATTACGTTAGAACGGGGAATTCATAGCATGTTTTATTTATTTACAAGGGCACACAAAAGAAATCTTTTACAGTACTGCCTTTGAGTAATAATTGTTGGAGTGTACGGTTTAAAACTCGATACGCGCTTTTAAATTTAATTAATTTTTTGCATGTTACTCGTTATATATAAATTCTGTATCTCATAAACAGGGCTGCGCAAAGGTATTCACGTATTAGGACGCCCTTATTTATTCATTTACAGGGACACACAAAAGAAATCGGTTACAGTACTGTCTTTGAGTAAGAATTGCTGAAGTGTACGTTTTAATATTCGGTATGAGCTTTTAAATTTAAGTGATTTTTTGCATGTTACTCGTTATATATACATTCTATACGTTCTACTATATCGTATATGTATCGTTATATATATACGTACTACTATTCTATACGTATCATATACAGGGTTGCACAAACGTATTCACGCACCATTCACCTTATAACAGGCAATTACTGAATGGGGAATTTTCAACTGAAGTATATGTATTTCTTAAGTGAATTAAATTTTGGCATGCATGTAGTTAATAGATACAAACCTATATAGCATATACAGGGCTGTTCAAAGAATTCGGATAATTTTCCAATTGCAGATGGGAACAGTTGAAATTGGGTTTTCAAATATATTATGCGTTTCCATACGGTTGAATTAGACATGATATTTCAACTTATTAAACGGAGTATTTTTATTACATTATTCTGAATGTGTTGGAAAGTGTTAAATAATGTATGTTGGACGCATGATTTTTCTTTCTTGTTATTTATATAAATAAATTACAAAATGAATTTTACTGCATCAAGTTATTTTTTTTTTTTTTATGTTTCGTTCTAAATATCTGTGATGTGATGTTATTCTTTTTTAAAATTTCTATTCTAAAAGTAACTTGACATTCTGATATAAACAGCGTATTTTGCTTAGTCGGAAAATTGTACTTATACAAACATTGATAAATTAGCTGTAGAAACATTTTCAGAAGTTTTGAAGATTCAGATTCAGTTTCATCTTATATTGTAGAGTCCTACACTAGTCGTATACTATGGCACAAAATGAATATTACACAAAAATGAAGCATGCTCATTGGTTGGGTCTAGTATTTTAAAGCCAAGGCCTAGACCACAGAAACCAAGCCTCGCTGACCACGCAGACCCTCCTAAACCCACGCCTGGCAGACCTCGCAGACCTTGTAGACCTGATAAGCCATAGTGTAAACGCAGCATTATATAAGGAAAGGGCATGTTTACAAACAAACACTTCCGTCAACCAATCTACCAACTGCATTTTTGTCATAACGATCATTGTAGGAATAGCCTTGGCGATGTAGGCCAATCACATCAGAGACCTGTTAAACGTAGGCCAATCAAATTTCCCTAGCTCATGTGTACAGGTAGGAGTCATAATGAATGAACAGGTTTTTCTTGCTGACCAACAGTACTTCAACCAACAGTGACGTCAGCTGCCCTTTCCTTATACCCAACCACATCCAAAATTTCTATTTTAAGCCGACCCGACAGACAACAAAAATTTCATCGACCCGAACACGAAACTGACACACTTCAGCTCGAAACCGAAATGAAGAAAACTAATCTTTATTTTAATACAATTATGGAATATTAATCTATAATTATATTTCTGATATCAGTTTTAGCGTTTATGTGAAAAGCAGAACATATATATGTAATCTATATTCATTCATATTCAGGTATACAGTTTTTTCATCAGATGAAATATTCTAGACTTAAAAAAAATCAAAGCCCAAATCGAAGCCGATCCAAACCCGGACCTGAAACATTTAAAATCAACCCGACCGGAGCCCAAACCGCAATAAAAGAAACTAGCGTCAATGTAGGACACAAGATATTAATGTCTGAAAGATGAAATGGTAAAAAAATAATTATGATAAAATTATATCATAATATTAAAATATTTATTTGCTTAAAAGACGTTATAAAAACACATTAAAAGTAAATTAAAAACTCTTTATTATAAATTGCATTTTAAATAAAGAGTTTTTAATTTACTTTTAATGTGTTTTTATAACGTCTTTTAAGCAAATAAATATTTTAATATTGTGATATGATTAGAAATTGACGTAATTTTGACTTACTACTCGCACTTATTTACATTTGTATGCATAGGCGTAGCGTCGGGGGGGCACGGGGGGGCACGTGCCCCCCCAACCTTCTGTACCCTGGGCGCCAGAACAGAAATCGTAGGGGGCGCCAAATGAAGATTTTTTTTTGTATTTACATACAAAAATGTATATGTATATGTATCGAATTTGCATAAAAATGTCTCGCAACCGGAAAATCCAAAAGGAAAACTGAACCAAATGCATTAAAATTTACAAATATATAAAAAGTTTCATCTATAATAGAAGACTGCAAATAGGAGAATCACTAATATTTTCCAAGGCCAATAGGTCAGTCTCCACTCCTCTCTTTTGTGTAAAACTGTCCCTCGCCGATAACCGATTTCCTAGCGGGGAGGGTGCACAGTCATGTGCCCCGGACATCAGAACGAAAGGCGAAAAGGGCGCCAAATGAAGATTTTGTTTGAATGTGACTTTTCTGTTGAAAAGATTCCATGAAGGCTGTTCTATTCTTTTTGGAGCTTTCTTTTTTCCCGTCTTGCTATGGGCGCGACGTCAAATGATTGTCCGGTACAATAATAAAAACAAACGAGAGAAGGAGTCAGGGTTTGAAACTATGGGGGGGGGGGGGGGGCAGAGGGGGCATGTGTTCTGGGCGCCTCGCGCAGGGAACGTCTGATGAAAATTTGGTTTGCCGTTTTATACAATATATATATGTGCGTGCAAAATTTGTGTAAAAAATATTTTCTACCCGAAAAGTCAGAAAGAAAAACTTAGTACAGTGCATTAAAAATGTCAAATAGATAAAAAGATTCGCGTACAAGACAGCAAATGAATAACTCCATTCTTTTTCTTATAATTACTTTTTTACATGCATATCACCATATCTGTCCTTAGAGGAGGCGAAGTCAGGTGACCGACTGGGACAATAAAAACCAAGCGGTCGAAAATTCACAAAATAAAAAGTAAAAACTTAATAATTTTGTTGTTGTTGTTTTGAGTCAGACATAAATTTGAAAATTAGCATTAAGTTCAGGAAAGTATCTAGACATATCAGTCTATAAATAAGAAGAGTGGTATAAGTGATAATTCCGAAAAACTGATGTAGATAGTACAGGAAGATATTTTACAAAACTGGAATTCATTTTTATACCTACAGTAAATCCTGGTTTTTTAGTTCCTAAAACAATGTGACTCATATTACTATGACATTAAAGTGCCCCAATTGTAATAATTTGTAATGCTACAACAACAGTAAAATCTCGAAAAATGAAATCCGTCTATAATGGAATCGTGTCTTAAATGAAAAAACTACATGGTTCCAACAGAAAGAATACCAACAGTTATACCTTCTAAGACGGAAACCTGTATAAAGCGGAATCATTTCAGCTTCCTTTCGATTTTTTCACCAGGTTTTAATGAATAAATATTTGATAAAGCTGGTTATATATTTCAATATTATGTATTTTATTGTTACACATTTTAAATTTTAAAATAAATCCGCTACTAGAAACTTTCGTAAATTTCTCTTTGTAAATTTACTTTGTAGAGGAAGGGGGGGGGGGCGCCAAAATCGACGTTTTCAACGAATAAAAATATAGCTAGTACCGGCCCTGGAAGGAGTGCATAAAGTAAAATGTTTTAGTAAAGCCTTTTAAAAGGAAAAAAAAAAGAGTATAGCATTTGCAGTGGTACAGTAAAAAAAATCTCTCACGGGACGCCATCATGGCTAATAAAGTCGCCCCTGACTTTATCCCCCAAAATGATTTTTTCTCTTCTTTTTGCCATTTCTAGGCATTTTGCCACCCTTGGCGGAAATTGTAAAATGCAGCTCTGTTCTTTTTGGTGCAATTATTTTTTGCATTACTTTTGGTGTATTACTTTTTACATTACTTTTGGGGCAATTGTTTTTTGCAACCAACCAAATCCAGTCTTAGAGAGAGGAAGCGAGCTTGGGCGGCTGCCCGTAATTAAAAAAAAAACTCACCCAGGGCGCCATCAGCCGCCCCTGCTTTTACCTTCCTAAATTACATTTCTCGTCCTTTTGCCATTTCTAGGTAGGTGGCAACTGAAAAATGTCGCCCATGCCTTTTACTAAAATTACTTTTTTGCATGCAGATCCGCTCTCAAAAGGCGCGAGGCCGACCAACTGTCAACGAGTAAAAACTAAGGGTTGAAATATATGCAAGATAGAACAGTAACCCCACTTTTTAATGTGTTTTAAAGAATATAGCCCGCGCCGAAACTAGAGGGGGGGGGGTGCAGAGGGGGCATGTGCCCCAGGCGCCAGAACAAAGGTGAAGGGGGCGCCAAATGAATCGTTTGTCGATTCATACAAAAATGTGTATATATATATATATATATATATATATATATATATATATGAAATGCAAAGAAACTCGCAAGCTAATGTTAAACTAAGGGAGCGTTCTTTTGAAATTTCTCGTTTGGATTTTAATATATTAAAATTATTTTTTTTCTTAGGATAGTTTAGATTGATCTTTAGCGTTCCCATGCTTTTAGGTTTTGAAACCGGTACTGGAAGTGAAGGTAACTTTATAAAAATAATCTACAACCACAATCTAAAAAGTAAACACTAACCCCGTTAGAATTTAACCTCAGCTTTTCTAAGCAAAGAAAAAAAATCATTTAAAACTATTAATATGCAAGCGATAAAATTTAAAAAGATCGCTCCCATACGTTTAGCATTAGCGTTCCAGTTTCGTCGCGTGACTTGTGTAGGCTCTTAACGCTCAAACTAATGTTAATCCTATGGGAGCGTCGTTTACCTATTTCTTGCTCTAATTTTAATTATTTAATGATTTTTATTTTTTATGAATTTTATTTATTTATTTATTTATTTTACATAGGGTACCGGAGGTCAATAATATTTATTGTGCGTGAGGAGATGAAGGGAGGGGGTGGTCGCCAAAATCCATATTTTCCCCTGGAGCAAAAAAAGGCTAGTTTCAGCCCTGAACGTACGATTGATATTAAGGTTGTACTTATTGTGCAAATTATTAAAAACCTTCATTTGTCACTATTTTAAAAGGATATGTGATTGTGTAATATACATGAGATTTTCAGATAAGTTAATGTGAAATTTATATTCATATATTTTAGGATTGTGATTTATTGAGACTTTTACAAAAAAAAAATAAATGGCAGTGATTTTCAATTGCTTTTTTTTTTTTTTTAAGATGCAATCAAATTTAAAACTTTTTAGTATGTAGCATTTCACTTACTCTCTCTTCCCCAAAAACAAAAACGCTTTAGTTCTCAACCATTAATACGGTACTGGCCAATCATAGATATTTGGGCTGTAGTTGTAATTTGATCGGTAGAAGGAAAATTTTCCCCAACTGCAAAGCTGGTGTCCAGTCACCCAAGTAGTTTAATTTCAGTGAGTAACACAAGGTGGTCACACAAAGAACTTCTTTGACCTCTGAACTTGTGTTTCCCTCTTGTGCAAAGTGAGATAATAGGAGCGTCTCTACCTCTCCACACACTTGGCTTGGTATGATCTGGTGGTCATTTGTGGGAATGTACTCATAGTTAAATGTTGTTATTACTATTTTTTATACTGATCAGGATTGAATGAGCCACGCAAAAACAAACGCGATAAAAAAAGGAAATTTTTATAGAAAACTCAATAACAAGCGATGTCAAATGTCATGAAGCACACCATGATTCTAAATTCATTCAAGTCTGGCTTCAAAAGGACGAAAATGGAATAGAAGGTAAGAACATACAGAATTGTTGGTTTTATTAAATTAATAACGTTTTCAGAAAAAACAAAAATCTCCACTCAAAAATGTGATTATTTTTGACACATTCATAAACTCATTTCTATTCCTATTTGCCTGAAAATTACAGATGTTATCATTCAGGTGATTAAGAATCGAGTAGCGTTCTCCCTTTTCTTAACGTTTTTTCCTAATTCGAAGCAGCTTGATATAAAGCGGATTACTAAATTTGATCCGTCTTGTAATTGTCAGCCTTTGAATTTGGAAATCAAAAGTCCAACTTTGATGTTATTTTATAAAAAAAAAAAATCGGAGTTTTTTAGAAAAAAAAAACCTTTATTCTACTTCATAAAAGCATCTCAATTGTAGGGCTACCACTGCCGAATGACACTGAAAATAGTAGCTTTAGTAGCCTCCAACGAAAAAAAATGTTAGCATTTCTTCGATAATAGTAGCCAAAATACTCGCATACTCACTTTAAAAAAAGGAAGAAAAATTCTATCCATAACAATGAAAGGACTTTATGAATGTCCACATTTTATTTCACAGTTTATGCTTCTGCTCAAATCAGTGAATGAAGAATAGAGTGATTTCTTCAAATGAGAAAGCAAGTTATCCAGAAAATAAGGCGCTAATGTTTCAGTTACGAAGTAACTTGGTTCTTCCACAATAAAAATTATGTACAGCACCTGGAAACATAGCAGTAAAAACTTCTTGCAGATCATCCCCGGAACTACTTTCCATCAGGCCTTTCATTTCAAGAGTTTCTTGGAGAGAAGGAAGAAAAGTTTTATTTGAGGGGCAGGGTTAGAAATAACGTGTGGGATATCGCAAATCCCGCATAATAAAAATATTTGTTTGGATGGAATCTTCCAAATTTATTTCTTGAATAGACATATGATTCGTATGCGTTTTTTTTTTAATTTCGTGAAAGCCACGATTTTTTTTCTTCGAGAAATCCACAAAATCAATTCATCAAAAAGTCGCGAATTTTGCCATTCGGTAACGGAAAAAAAAATCGCCTATATCAACAATTGGCCTTAGAAAAAAAAGAAGTTTTCCATCAGTCGCGAAAAACAAAAACTTGTAAATTTCGCCTAAAGATTACGGAAAGAAAATCGAAAATTTTGTCAAATTGTCGCGAACAGAAAAAAAAATTACACCCGCGAATTTGGTCAAATAGTCGCGCAAAAAATCAAGAATTTCCTCAGTCAGTCGACAAAAGAAAAGATCGTTTAAAAGAATCGCGAATTTCGTCAAAAATCCCTGAAAAAAAATACCGAATATCATTTTCGTCAACCGGTCGTAGAAAAATTCACGAAATTTGGCAAGGGATCGTGTAAAGAAAATCGTGAATTCCACGAAACAATTGGCGGAAAGAAATGCGAATTTTGGTAATTCGTCGGGAAAAAAAATCGCGAATCTCCTTAAAGGCCCGTGGAAAAATATCTTGAATTTTATCAAACGTTGTGGAAACAAATGGTGATTTTCGTCCTTCGGTCACGGACAAATCATCACAAATTTCGTCAAAAGAATATACAAAATGTTACGAATTTCGTCAAACGATGAAGAGAAAAAAAATGCAAATTTCGCCAAATGGTCGCGGACAAAAAGACGGCAGGTGTAATTCTGGGTTTAAAAAAAAACAAAAAAAAACTGGAATTCACAGCAAATTTTCTAAAAAGTTACAGCAGTGGGAGGGAAAGGGGTGGAAATCGCCTCCCGGCGCAAATTATGCGTTTTTTTCGCAATCCTTTGACGAAATTCGCATTTCCCGCGATCCTTTGATAAGATTAGTGATCCCTTTGTGAAATTTGTGTTTTCTTGGCGATCCCTAGACAAAGTTTGCGTTTTTTGCTATCCCTCGAAGAAATTCGCGTTTTTTCACGATCCCTTGAAAAAATTCGCGATTCTTTGACAAAATTCGTTTTTTCTGCGATCTTTTAAAGAAATTGGCGATTTTTTTCTGTGAACGTTTGTCAAAATTGATTTTTTCGGCGACCATTTGCCGAAATTCGCGATATTTTATTTTCCCGAATTTTTAAAATTTTCGGAACCGGATGCCTTAAATTTTCGGAAAATTCAGAACAGAATCATCCCTGAAAAGACACGAATTTGATCAAATAATCGCGTAAATAATCGAGAATTTAAACAAATGATTGCACAAAAAATCAAGAATTTCGCAAGTTGGTTTTGAAAAGAAAATCACGAATTTCGATAAACTATCGTGGGAAAGAATCGCGAATTTCGTCAAATGATATCTGTAACAAACAGCGAATACCATCAATCGATAACGGAAAACATATATATCGCGAATTTCGACAAATGGTGCGGAAATAAAATTTCGCCAATCTGTCGCAGAAAAATTCGCGAATTTTGGCAAAGGATCGCGGGAAAAAAAATCGTGAGTTCCGTGAAACAATCGGCGGAAATAAAATTTCGCCAATCTGTCGCAGAAAAATTCGCGAATTTTGGCAAAGGATTGCGGGAAAAAAATCGTGAGTTTCGTGAAACGATCGCCGGAAACAAAACCGCGAAATTTGGCAAAGGATCACGAAGAAAAGATTGTGAGTACCGTGAAACGATCGCTCCCCAAAAAATCGGGAAATTTCCAATAGGTCATAAGAAAAATTGCGAAATCTCCTTCAACAATCGTAGCAAAAGATGGCGAAAAGAAATAACTATTTCCGTCAATCGATTGGGAAAAAAATAGCAAATTTTGCAATTCGCCGCGGAGAAAAATCGCAAATCTCCTCAAACAACTGTAAAAATATCTTGAATTTTACCTAAGGTCGCGGAAACAAATGGCGATTTTCGTCATTTGGTCTTGGAAAAATCATCGCAAATTTTCGTCTAAAGAACGGACAAAAAATTGCGAATTTCGTTTAACGATCACAAGAAAAAAATCGCAAATTTTGTCAAATGGTCGCGGACAAAAAAAACACAAATTTGGTAAAAAAAAAAAAAAAATGGTAATTTAACTAAATGATAGCGCAAAAAATCACGAATTTTATAAATCGGTCATGAAAAGAAAATCCCAAATTTTGACAAGCGATCTGGAAAAGAATCCGTAATTTCGTCAAAAGATCTCTGAAACAAATAGTAACTACCATCAATCGGTCGCAGAAAATATACATCGCGAATTTGGACAAGTGGGGGAGGAAAAAAAATCAATTTCGTCAATCTGTAGTAGAAAATCTGCAAAATTTGGCAAAGGATCGCGGAAAAAATCGCAAAATCTTCTTCAACGATAGTATAAAAAGATCTCGGAAATAAATAGTTATTTTCGTCAATGGTTTAGGGGGGGGGGGGGGGGGATCGGAATTTTGGAATTCGTCGCGGAAAAAATCGCGAATCTCCTCAAACAGCCATTGAAAAAGTGCGTTTGGGAAGATGACTTTACAGGCGCTTTTAAGAAAAAGACCAAATATTTTCAGTAAAAATAGTCGCTGAATCCGAAAAAAGTCGCCTACTGCTTTCTTGAAGTAGTCGCTTTTTAAAAGTTTTCGCCCTAAAATAGTTGCCATAGCCGCCGGATGCTGAAAGTAGTCGCTAGGTATAGCATTTTAGTAGCAAGTGGCAGCCCTGCAATTGCATGTTAAGAAAAATCGGAATTTTTGAGAATTTGAGTCGGGGCGGACCAGGCCTGAATTAATTGATTTTTTTATGGGCCGAGCTTGTTTTCACTGATTTTTTTACGAACCGGGCCTGGCCATAAACTGTGAAAATATAAACGGGCCGGGATAGGGTGGAACTTTTAATTTTCACGCCGGCCTGGAAACTGTGGCCCGTGCAGACCTCTAGTGTTCCCCCCAGGATCGTGCAAAGAGGGAGCTAAAGGAGCGTTCGCCCCAGGCGCAAAATTTATGCTGCGAACCACGGTTTTATTTGTCCATTTATTCAGTTTTTGTCCGCAGATCATTTTCCGCGGAATTTCTTTTTTCTTTCTTGATCATTTTTTTTCCTGCCACAAAACATCATGAACTCTCTAACAAATAAGTGCAATTTTCTCTTATGTTACTTAGTTGTTCTGAATTTCTAAATTAAAATTAAACATTTTAAAGTTCCAAAATAAACGCGAAATATTTATTCATATTATAAATATTATAGAATTTATTTATGTTTCTGCACTTTATCAGTTTTATTATACCCATTACAAAGAGAAAGATTTTTTTTGGTGGGGGGCGCAAAATTGAAAGTTCGTTAAGGGCGCGCTTCTCACGGCCTTGGTGCCCCCCCAAAATTTCTGGTCACGCTACGCCTATGTTTGTATGATAAAATTATCAAGCAGCAGCATGATGTTGTTCTCGTTTCTGTATTCCGACAAACATAAACCTAAGCTTTTAATCACCAGATGACGCATTGAAAAATAGCCGCTTCAAAGAGAAAAAAGAATTCGTTAAACCTCTCGCTGAATACCAAGGTGCGCCGATGTTATTTACAACAAGCAAAAAATGGCAACATCTCTGTGAATGAAGTCACGTGCTCAAAATCCGCCAAGAGCAACCAATCACAGTGGCCGAAATTCTGCTTCAATTTCCAAACATTGTAATGCCATGTTGTGATGTGAAATGAAAATATTCTCGTAATTTTTTTTTTTCTGTTTGACAGATTTGTTTATTAGCAGTAAGAGGGATTGTTGATATTTATTTTTTCATGGTTTCGACTCTTAATCGTAAATTGTGGTTTCGTCACAGATTTGGAGGATCATGTTGTATCGACAATTCCAAACGGTATTTTCATAAAATAAATGTTTATGGGGTGTTCTTTAATTTTTGTATACCTAATTTGAATGTATTTCATTGTCTAAAATTTATTTGTATTTGCATGGCGTTCCCCAATCTTCTTTGACAAAATAAAAGTTGTGAAATAAGTTGGATTTAATTTTTATTCATTTCATTTGCGTGAAAATTTCTTTAATATAGACTAGTGCTTATTGCCAAAAAAGAAAAACTGTAAAATGATTTCCTTAAATTAGCTTTTTTTTAATCTATAATTTATTCAATCTTTTAAACATTTTTAATTTCTTTAAGAGTTTTATAGTTTAAATATAGCCATATTTTCAAATAGTTTGTTTTTAATATTTTCTGTAAATTTGCATGTTATTAACTATTTAAAATCCTGATTCTGGCAAAGGTTTGTTTATTATTCAGGCACATGTAAAAGTTGTCAAATTTTATCCTACCAAATTTTTATATAAATCAAATGAATACTGTAATTATGAAATTCTTAGGATTGTGAACTTAAGGTGGAAATGCAAATACCTGTAAATTAATTATATGAATGAAGTATATATATCAGATGTATCCCACTAGAATTTTAATTGATGTGCAAGGTTTTAATTATGATGCAACATTTGGCAATTTCTAAACATTTCACACTTTTTGTAAAATAATACAATTTTTTTAAAATGGAAAAAAATATTCCCAAGTACGAAAATAAATAGTAATACATTCAAAATGGATTGAAAAAAAAAAAAAATGGGTACTTTTCCGTTATACAGACACCATTGTCGCCAAGCGTAATAGTTGGCGCAAAATGAAAATCACGTGAATTGAAACATTTGAAAAATAAAAGAAAAAACATTGTCAATAGTAAAGTGAGCATTTTAAAAGTATAAAATTTGAAAATTACAGACTTTTATGAACTATTTTATTAAGTCACAAATATATATACTTAAAAGTAAGTGAACAAATGATTGTTTTACAGTAAAGTAATAAAATAAAACAGCTTAGACGTATTATAATCCCGCATCTGCCATCGTGGATTTTTTTCTTGAATGAAAACTCCTTTTTTGCCAAGAGGTGTCGCCAATAGAAAAGAAATCCAAGATGGTGGATGCAGGATTATAATACATCTGTTCCAATAAAACTCATATTAAACTGCTGGCATAAAATTACAAATATCTCTTAAGGTTGAAATAATTGGCGCATTAGCATACATTTTAGCATGGTGTCTGTGTAACGAAAAGTACCAAAATATGAGAATTTATTTAGGGTAAGTCAGGGTTTGAAAAAACCCAGTCCACTTGTCAAGAACCAGTTTTTTTTTTCTTCAGGTTTTATTGAGTTCTTTTAGAGAACTCTAAACTTCTAATTTTCATATGCATAATACCTAAGTTCTTCATTAATCAATGAAACCTGGGTATAATTTTACATTAAGTATGAATTAAGAATAAATATATAAAAAGAAAAATACCAAGTTAATGTAAAAGGTAAATTTGTATCCCATGGGACTAGTTTGCTGTGTGCTAAGGATATGTTAAGCCAACTACAACTGGATATCTTAACCCTGCTATTCTTTTCGCATTTACTATGCAAATTTAAAGCACTATTTTAAAAATATATAGAGATAAGTGAAAAGAAAAAACTATTTACATAAAGATAACATATTGCACTCATTAAACATTGACAAAAAAATGTGTAGAAAATATTTTTTACCATAATTTTTTATAAGTAATTGAAAAGTGTTTCGGATCATATAGACCTGAACAGAATAGCAGGGTTAAGTTAAACAGGCTAAATTTATACAGTTTCTTTCATTCACTTCAATCACAAATCCGTTGAAGACAAGACAACATTTATATATGTTTATTTTAGTATATTTTATTTTTGTTGTTGAAAAAAATGGTATTCATAATAATACTTTTGAGAATTTTAGCAACATTTGCTACATATATGTTATGTTGCAGTAGTATTAAATGTTAAATCAGATTGTCATAGAAGTCAGTAGTGCCATCTTTCTTTAGGCATGCATTTAAAGCATTTGGATTGGATGCATTTTAGATTTCAGGCATGAAAAGCTTCTTTCTTTTCAGCTAATTTCAATTTTGGTCATTTCATCTCTTAGAAATTTCTTTAAAACTGGTTCTTTTGAAATATATATAAATTGGCATTTATCATACATTTGTAAATTTGTTAAACATGAGCTTCAGATGAAAGTAACTGTTAAAATGTTTAATTTCTTTTTTTTTTTTTTCATTTTCATACCTTAGATTAAATAATGTCCATTGTGAAAATATGAAAAAATTCAAAAAAACCCACAATGGGTTTTTTCAAGTGGGCCCGTCCGAGAAAACCCCGCGGGTTTTGCCCCCACGTGGGGAAAGTGAGGGGAGCGAGCAGGGTTGTAGTGGGTAGCTGCCCGGGTATCCGCCCAGCTGCCTGCCTGGGCTGGGTTTTTTAAATATATTTCTGGAAAGAAACAAATGATGTATTTGTCGTTTATGGTTATTCTGTTTTATTTATGATTCTTAGAAAATATATTTGTACTAATTTACTTGCACTTTTAGATTGGGAACCCTATAATTTTAAAGCGTTTTAGGTTTTAATTTAAAACGTAAATTTAAGCTTTTCAGTTAGCTTCAAGAGTATTATATTTACTAAACTTATTATATTTATTAAATTATTTTATGTAATTTTTACTGCTGAATCCAGAAATGACCTTCATTTTTAACCATCATGTAAGAAAAATTAAATAAAAAAAAGTTTTAAATCTGTTTTATGGTATCATTTTTTACTGCTGAATCCGAAAATAACCTTCATTTTTAACCATCACGTCAGGAAAATTAAATAAAAAAAGTCTTACATCTGTTTTATAGTATCAGGTTTTTGCTATATTTTAACTTTGACATTTACGATTTGCAAAAAAAATTATAACGTGATCATTAAAAATGAAGGTCATTTTCAGATTCAGTGCTAAAAGGTACCTAAAAATCAATTATCAAAAGTTAAAAAAACTCAGCCGTCTCCTCTATTTTATAGCATTTGATTTTTGTTATTTTTTAACTTTGACAATTTATGGTTTGCAAAACATCCTAAGATGATGGTTAAAAATTAAGGTAATTCTCAGATTCAGTGCTAAAAAAATGCATAAAAGTTAAAAAACACAACCATCGCAGTCTTGTGTTATCTAATCTAAAACTTTTTCTTCAACTTCTTGGGAGTAATCTATCCGAAATTTTTTGTGTTGTCCTGTAAAATAAGTATGAATGGTAACCACTGAAAATAATAATATTAGATTGTTATTGGATTTACGTCAGTATACATGTAAAATTTAATCTCGATCAGATATTTGAAAGTGAGTTAAATTTAGAGTACAAATTTTGAACTAGAAAACATGCATATGATCATGAAGTTAAATAAAATAACATAATATTTGTTAAAAGAAATCATGAAAAGAAAGTCTCAAATCCTTACAAAATAAAACATATGTTAAAATACATTAATTTTAGCCAATCTGAAACTTAATAAAAGTTAACTCAATCGTAACACTTGTACTATTTTTTTCAAAGTGCAGATACACGTGAAAAGTTCTTTGAATACTTTAAGCACTTAGGATATGACACCTGAAAGCATGGCCAAACTCATTTGTGTTCAGATGCAGAAAAGTGGTATAAGTCATGCATTTTTAAAGTTTCACAACTCAATCAATTTTAGTGTTATATGAACAGGACTTTTTTTGTGTGTCTTGTCAGTGTAATAGGAAAATTTTACTAAATATAACTTATAGGACTGGGGGCCGTATAAAAACTTAAATTTCGTAATTTTTTAAGAAATGTTTTTGGACGATTCCGTGGAGAGTGTCACACATGTAACGCAGGCTTTA
The DNA here is from genome assembly GCA_963932465.1 of Maratus speciosus. Classification (NCBI taxonomy): domain Eukaryota; kingdom Metazoa; phylum Arthropoda; class Arachnida; order Araneae; family Salticidae; genus Maratus; species Maratus speciosus. The sequence continues at coordinate 556,246,633 of OZ010792.1, forward strand.
ATTTGCATTTATTCAATTATTTATTAAATTTTAATGTTAATTCTGATTTTAAGTGGTATGGTAAATAAGTTATTAACATATTTTTAAATTTAAATGTGTGGCAATAAAACTCACAGAAGTATATCATTTAATTTCATTACTCAAAATATGCTTTTTTTCTACTTCAGAAAAAAAGCACATTTTGAGTATGAAATTAAATGATATATTTCTGTGAGTTTTACTTACACACATTTAAACTAAAAAATATGTTAATAACTTATTTACCATACCACCTAAAATCAGAATTAACATTAAAATATAATAAATAATTGAATAAATGCAAATTAAAGCCTGCGTTACGTGTGTGACTCTCCGCATGGAATCGCCCTTTTATTGACCCAAATCGCTTTTAAACTATTTCTTTGCCTCAAATTAAAACATTTTTGTAATTTGAACTATATGTCTATGACTAACGGTTTAGGAATTAGCCATTGGACACTGATGAGAGTGGATGCCCTGTATGTGTCTATACATATAAGAAAAATTTTTGTTGTAAGATATTTTTTATCAACATTTGCTAATCTTATGATAATTTCAAAGGAGCAAGTTTTTTTTAAGTTATATTTATATTTTATTATTAAATAACATACAACTGATAGCTTTGCAATTTAAAATTTGTCTGTTATTTAAATTAAAGGGATCATATATACATACATATTTTAAGAACAGAGAAAAATATTGAGATCCTTATTAAGACTATGAAGCGGTCACAAAGATTGTATTTGAGATCAGGATTGCCACTTATTTCGGCAATCAAATTCCTTGCGCTTTCCTAAGCAAAAAATTAAATTTTCCCTGAGTAATTCCTCTGAGAATTTTCAAAATTTCAATGGATAAATTTTGCAAAGTACCAAAATTTAGTAACATTTCTTGTTTTTAATATTCATTTTTAAATTCCACCACTTTTCCAGTTTTTCTTATACAGTGGCAACCCTGAAAATTATTATTTGAGAGGAAGGTGGAATCATATTCCACATTTTGGCATTTTAACCCAATTTACCCGGGGAAAATTGCCCATTTAACCAGGGTTTTTTAATAAAATCCGCCCGGGCTGGGTTTTTAACAAAAAACCCAGGTTTTTTACAACCCTGGGAGCTAGATGCATTATATGAAACTGTAGTCCAAGGGCTTTCTAATGATATATCACATGATGGGTTTTGGAAAAAATGTAAAAAGCATCCCCTGATGTGGGTGGGGGAGCGAGGTTCATAATAAGTTTATAACAACACTTCTGTATTCGCATGCAACTCAACCCGTGAATTTCAAAGCAATCGGTGAAGAACTTTTGGAGATTAGCGATTTTGAACAAACGAACATTTACATTTTTATAAGCAAAATCCACATAGTAAACCCATATTTTCTGTTAATTTTTCTTGCATTAATTTTTAATATATGTTTTTAAAGGAATATTTTTATGTTTATAATAATTTAATCACATTCATTTATTAATATACTGATAAAAACAAGTAAATAATTTCAACTAATAATAAAAAAAAAGAAGCTGATAACGATTTAAAAAAAAATCTGAAATTCACTAGGAGGCAATCAATTTTGTCCTCTCTAAATGATGCCCCTGGAATTGTATTTTATCAGTTTAACTATAAATAGATCACGTAATTAAATTTTTAGAAATTTATACATTTTTCACTTTTTTTATAGAGTGTCCGAATATTTAATGGGAGATTTGGATAGTTCTACTCAGCCTGTTCCCAAAACTAGAGTAAGCCATTCTTTTGTTGTTTTTTCCTAAAGATTTGTTTGAATGTATAATAAATTGTGTATAAAACTGTTTGCATGTAATTTTTTCTTAAAAATTTAATGTTTTTCATATATATATATGTGTGAATTTAAGTAGTGAAAACTTTCTTTTTAAAAGGGAAGGGTGGATTTGCTGAAAAGGACTTTTTTGTCTGGTAAAAGGGCACTTATATCGAGTAAAGGGGCACATTCTGTTGAGTGAAAGGACACTCTCATTGGATTATCATTTGTCAGTTCTGAGGAGTGGGAATTTTACTCTAAACCTTTAATTAGTATTAAGTCTTAAATTTCCTGAAGGTATTTTGAGGAGGGGGGAAGAGGAGGCATACTCTGGATTCGCTGGCATTATCAAGGTAAACTGAAATCATGTTGTATTTTTAAGAATAATCTGATTAAATCTGAAAATAATCTGATTAAAATAACTCCATTTTTCGAATATTTCACTTATGGAAACATGTGCTGTTCTGGGAAGATTTTGAAATGGAAAATGCATTATGATTTGAAAACACAATACAATATGCAGTTGCTGCATGCTTTTTTACATTGATTTAGAACTTATAACACGTGAGTCAATCAGAACAACAGAACTTCTGTTTTCGAAAGTCAGGGAGGGGGAGGAGGAGAAGATAAAGCCAAATATTTTTTGGGGGCGAAAGGACACAAGGAAGCTACTGTGAAGGGAAACAAGGCAGGGCTCATCAGCAGTTTAAATGAAAAGAGCAGGGTGCAACACCCTTTGAAAAACATCAAATGGGAACACTAAATTTAAGGACATTTCCAAGGGCGGATCCAAGAATAATCAGAATGGCAGTGTTATGGGCAGAACTTGTGTGGCACACATTACTCCCATTAAGTGTGCATCATGCAACTCGTTCTGAGTTCAGTGCTGGCTCCAGTAAACGTTAGGTCTGGCCACAGTGCATTTTTTTTTTTTTTTTTTTGTAAAAGCATTTTTGCTTGCTACTCGTTTTTTTTGTAATGTTGGACTTAAGTGAATAGCATGCAGCTGTGAAATTTTGCTTCTTGCTCGGGAAAAGTGATGCAAAAACAGTTTTGATTTTGCAAATAGCTTACAAAGATGACACTATGGGGAAAACTTAAGTTTGAAATGGGTGGTTTTCTCATTTAAATAAAGGTGATTTGTCGATCGATGACAAACCTTTTTCTGGACAAACTTCAACTACCAGAATGGGTGGAAATGTGCTTAAAGACTGACAACAGATCCTTAAAGTAATTGGTGTGTTATCTGGTCTTAAATTGTGGTGTTATCTGGTCTTAAATTGTGGTAGACAGGGGGCTGGTTTTAGAACAGATGTTGCAGATGCACTGATGTTGATGCAATTTTTTTCTGCCATTTTGTCAAGAACCAATCACTCAGCATATCATAGAGGATGAAATTAAAACTGGTAACAAGTTAATTCAAACTGAGACTCAGAAATTACAGAATTTTCTATTGACATTGTGTGTTAAAGGTTAATGGAAGATATGGTGATTTTGCAATTTCTGAACCCCAGTCTGGATGAGCCCTTGTGCAATCTTCAGGACAGTCATCAGACTGATCAAGAAGGGCTGAATGATTGCAAGTTGCAAGAAAAGATTTTAAAACATAGAATGCATGTTCTAAAACTATTATTGAGCAAATGTTTAAAGAATTGGTTTATATTTTTTATTGTAATGCACAAATGATAAGAAAGAAATGTAATGTTTGGAGAAGGTTTATATGCATTTAAAAAAAAAATAGTATATTCTGATTTTGTATTAATTTTCCTGTTTCAGAATTATTTTCTTAGTATAATATGCAAGTTCTTATTTTATTCCTCTGCTTAATAATAGCCTAATGATTTATAGCCTATAATGTTTGAAATGCCTTTGCGTGATGTAATTAAAACTAAGTGTCAGGTAAAACAAAAATGTGCTAAACTTGATAAATAATCTATTTTTTTTATGTCCAGTCTTCCTGTATTTTAAAAGGGAATGTGCTGTGCCTTTATTTTTGTAGTTTCATTTAAAATCTTTGAAACATCTAATACTCAATGCAGTCAGGAATTATGTCAATTTTTATTGCCACACTCTAGCTTAACCCTTTGGGGACGAGTGACTGGTATACATACCGAGTAAGGTGCTCAGAATCTGTGATAATTGTCACCAGTAAATTTTTATTGTAAATTTTGCTTTATTTAATCCAAACATTTTCCAGATTCAGTGAGACAAAAATTTCTGTTTTGAAAACCGGTGATAAAAGATTAAAAATTCTGTAAAAGACGCTCGTCCCAAAGGGGTTAACATCATGAAGGGTTGGATGGGAGGGAGGAATGCTAGGGATAACATTACTTCTTCAAAAAAAAATTTAATCAAACAAAGTACTTTATACTGTAAAAACAAGTAATATAAAAATTTTGTTTTTAAAGTCAATTCCTACTTAGGCCATCAAAGAAAAATTTAATATAATCCCTTAAGCTAATATTAGTTTTTGTTGCATTAAAATATCTCAATTTGTTGATTTTCTATAAGCAAGTAGGTTTACAATGGAACTCTATGGGAATTTGGTGAAATATTAGAGATATCGCCATGTTGGCATCACTTTTGGTGACTCATTTTGGCGATAAACTTGGCAGTATTTGATGACAGAACAGGGTACCCCCTATGGTAACCCCTTAATGAAAATAATTTCATTGACCATCAATAACCAATGGCCGCCATTTTGTTTCCCATGCAAAACTAAAATTAATTAATTAATATTTGAAAAAACTGTATTAACATCAATTGTCATCCAGTACAAGTTTAAAAAAAATTATTTCAACTTGATAGGATGAATAATGAGTATTTTATTAACGATTGAAAATTTGAACAAGATAAATATATAAATAAATAAATAAATATAGGGAGAGTATGAGCTAATAGTAGGAATTGAATAATTTTAATTTTATGTAAAATTAAGTGCAATAAATATTGCAACACATCATAATCATCATTCTGTGTCTGTATGTTGCTAATTTTTATGATTTGCTTAAAACTAGGATTAATCACAAAAATTCAAGTTGAATTATAAAAAAATGCATGTTTTTTCAAATGAAGCTTAATATAAACAAATCCCAAGTACCCTGAGCTCACTGGGGAGGACAGATGGGGCCAATCCCTCCCCCTCCCTTCCCCCCCCCCCCCCCCCAAAAAAAAAAAAATAAAAGAAATGATGTGATATGTAATTTTATTTTAAAAGAAAATAATTGTGGTTTACAATCTGTAGTATGGGCTAACTTAATTTAATTATTATGTACTGTGGATCCTGAAGGGGAAAAAAAAAAATCCTGGATAGGGTTTTATGTTTTATAGGTGTAAATATATTTTATTAAAATTCCTTGTTGGGTTTTTTTTTTTTCTACTTTTAAATGATGTGCCTTATTTCTCTTTTGATCAAAAAATCATTGCTCTTTGGTATTTTAGTTACTCGTTTAAGAAATTCGTGTTTTATTCTTCTACGATTAATTTTTAAAAAGTAAGAGATAATTTACTGATTTTTAATAAAAGTGTATGACTTTTTGAAGTTTCAAGCACATCAGGATTTTTTTTAATAAAGAGTTTTCTATGAGTTTGTTAATATGATTGGGATTTACAATCTGTAGTATGGGCTAACTTAATCATGCTTAGCTTTTTATCATGTTTATCAAGCATAGTTTAGCATTATTTGCAGGGTTGTAATTTTAACCGGTCAAAATTGATTTTGACCAGGACACTGGATAAAAGTAGTTTTAACCGTCCAAAAGTGGTCAGAAATGGTCAAAACTGTTGAAAATGGTCTTAATTTTAATAATTATTTTTTCTTTGCAGTTAAGAGTAACTTAATAAGTAGTAACAGTAAGAGGCAGTTAAAAAAATAATACGCTGACAAGTTAATGAGGCTCATTAGTAAAATATGCTTATGCAATGCAATAAGAAAGCTAGATCCATAACTGTCCTATATCATTGTTAATTGCATATCAACAGGAAGAAAATCATTCATCCTTTCAGCTGTTGATACACGTGCATCTAAAAAAACCTGCCCAGTATTGTTTAAAACTAGTAGCTGATGCTAAAGAAGAGGTAGAAAACAAGTTTGCTTGTAAAGTAAGAAGTTTTTTAAGTTACAATGAAAACAAGATGAAATGCATGAGAGAAGATTTTCAAAATGCATATAGAGACGAATTGTTTATTTCTTATGGATGTGCTGCACATTACTTGAATCTTGTAGGACTAGATATTACAAACACAAGCAAAGTTAATTCAGTAATGAAGCATGCTATTAAAGCCCAGAAATACTTTCGAAACAACCACCAACCTTCAGGTTACCTATCTGAATATGAAGCATCTGTTAAACCCCCAACTTCCAGGGGAAACACAGTGGAACAGTCAGATTGAATGTTTGACAACTTTTATTAAAATCAGAGATTTCTACATGAAAAATTGCAGGTGAGCATGAAGATGATATTGATGATAACATTCTTAAAATCATTAACAATGTAGGCATATACAAAGAAGTAAAATATTTACAAAATAAACTTAAACCTGTTTCCCTTGCCTTAGATAAACTTAAAAAAGAAGATGCTACTATATCTGATGCATGAGACAAATGATTAAAATTGCCAAAAGAGAAAGATCTTGAAACTTACAGTCTCGATTTAATGAAAATGTTACCCCAGTTCATTTTCTGGATCATATGCTGAATTCTGTCTACATGGGGAGCACATTGATGAAGAAAAGCAAGAAAATAGCAAGGCAATGGTTACATGATAATATTGATCCTATCTTTTTGCCTCTTGTGATTGCATTTCAAGCAAAATCCTCACCATACCCAAAATCCTATTTTTCTGAAAGTGTAAAAGATACATTTGGGCCTGATGTCTGGTGGGCAGCAATGAAGAAGGTTAAAGGCATTGATATAAAATTTGTTGAATTCACATTATATATCTAATGAACTGCTGTGCCAGCTCATCATCAATAGAAAGATTGTTTTCTAAATTTGGAATAAATCCAAGTTAAATTACGAAACCATCTAAGTTTAGAGACAACTGCAAAATGTGTTACTTGTAATCATTTTTTAAATTCAACACAAATTACATAAAAACATTAAAGAGCTTGTGTAAAAAAATAATTAAAACATTTGTGTTGTATCTTAGTGTTATGTTATGACTTTTTTAATGTGGTATTTGCTGGTGTTATGTTACTTATATTATGACACTTTTAACAAATGTTAACTTAGTTTTTAACATATGCTAGTAAAACGTATTTGATTAGTAGTAAATAAATTGAATAGTGAATTTCAGTGGTCAAAATGGTCAAAATTGATTTTGACCAGGACGGTTTAAACCACCATGGTTAAAACCGATACAACCCTGATTATTTGATGCTCTTGTGATATATGAATCTTTACAGCTAAATAACATTATTAAAAGTTTTCAGTTCAGCTTATAAACTGTGCATTTTCTGCAAAGTGTGAAGATGCTTATTTCCACTCAATGTAAAATTACAGATTTTCGTACTTCAATATTTTTGCTTTTCTATTCATAAATTGTTTAGAGATACATGCAGTTATTTTATGTTTATTAATTCATTAATTCACTTTAAATCTATTATTTAAATATTCATAAAAATATTATTTTTCAGTCATGTGATAATTTGCTTTCTACTGAAGGTGAATGCGATCCTTATGTTAGAGACAAAAGATTTGGTGAGTTTTGATCTTATTTACTTATCTAAGACATCAACTAGTTGAAATTTAATTTTTAATAATAAGTAATTTAATTTTATATGTCTTTATTTTATTTAACATGTTTATTTATATGATGCAGCCAAATGAAAGGAGACTATGGTTATATGGCTGCTATAGTAAAAGGTTTCTTTTTATTTGAACACACCATATATCGTTATCACAGTCAAATGTTGTTGCAGTTGCAGCAAAAAATGTTTTTCTTTTCTATGTAATATTTGGAATTAGTGTAGTATTTTCTATGTATTACTAGCTGCCCCACTCGGCATTGCCCGGGCCCGTAATAATATTCTTAAATGAACCTGGAATTTGTATCGCAGGTTGGTACAGAAGGGAGGGGAGTAGAGACGGTGCAAATTACCAGGGCCAGACTCTTGCTCAGTTGGAAAGTTGTGTAAAGTCAGTGATTAAGGTTTTGAATTTTTGTCTCACACTTTAAACTGTTTTATTCAAAATTAATTGGTGAATTCAATTAAAATTTAATTATGTTTTCAATATTTTAAAATCTTTAGATGAAAAAATAATTACAAATGCATCATAAACTGTAATACGGAAAAAGAAATAATAATATTGCAAGCAAATACTACTATATGGATTTTTAAAAAAGAAACCATCCAGCAAATTTATTTTCTAATAGAGTAAAGACTGTTTATAACGGAATCATGCAATAAACTGGGAAAAAAAAACAGGTTTCAACAAAACAGGTCCCCCCCCCCCCCCCCCAAAAAAAAAAAAAAAAAAAAAAATTGCAAGTATGTTTTGTTCAATTTAGAGCCTGCATAAAATGGAATTTATCACTGGTCGTTGCATTTCCGTCTAAGCAGATAAGTTTTTTTGCCGCCATCTAGTGAGGGTTTTTATTAGTGAAAGAAATGTTTTTATTGGTATAGATTTAAAAAATTACCAGAAAATTTTTAATTAAATTTATTGGACAATGTAAAATGTAGTTTTTATTATTATTATTCGATTCATTTATGTGTAATTTTTTTCTCAAATAATTCAACTGATTTAAAATTAAGAATACAGTATGGAACCATTTATGCAGAAACCAGTTAACCAGAAAACCAGTTATCCGGAATGATATTTCTGATAGACTGATTTCAGAATCTTTGCAGAAAAAGGTATCACACACTGCCAGTTTGGCATAGGCTTTGCTTAAACAATTGTATAATTTGGTGACAACATCTAGTATTTGAAATGAAAACATATTTAGTTGTATTTTAAATGTTTTAATTTTCATGCAGAGGAAACAGAAGAATTTTTGTTTTTAAGGGATTCCCATAATTTAACTTTTTAAAACTCTGGTTAACTTTTGATCTTTCTTGCATTGATTTTTAATCCAAGTAATCTAATAATTTAATGTCAGAAATAATGCCATAACCACATATATTCCACAAAACTTATCAAATGGATGCTGCTTTCATGCACAACCAGTTATCCGGAATATATCTGACCCCAAGCATTCCGGATAAATGGTTCTGTACTGTAATTAGAAACCCTTAAAATTGTAAAAGAAAAATACAAAATTTCTTTTAATTAAATATGTTGAACAATGGGATTTATAAAATGTAGTATTTTTTTTTATATAATTCGATTCATTTATGTGTAGTTTTTTTCTTTTCTTTTAATAATTCAATTGTTTTTAAAGTTAACAATATTTAGTGTAACTATTTATTTACTTATTGCCTATTTGATTTACAAATGCAGATTTTTTTTTTTTTCTTACTTTAGATACCCTCAAAAGAAGAATGAAATCCTTAAAATAGCAAAAATGTTCAAAGCAAAACTACGTTTGCTACTTTACGCTAGAGATGCTACGAACAATTTAGTAAATTAAGATTCTTTATCGGAGCATAAATGGTTTCTGCTTTTCTTTTTTTTTTTCGTCGGTTTCATTAGCGTAACAAAATAGATAGTTATTGTTGTCTGAATTCTCTGAAATTTTAATGGATCATAAATATAACTAAAACCAAGCCTTTTTTAAATTTTCATAAAAAGTACGCATATTTTAGAGGGAAAACGTTTAACCGAAATGGAGAGAATTCACACCGAAATGTAAATTGTCTCCATGAGGTATAAAGTGACCTGCGTTTGACAATGTATTTGAAAGGGTTAAAATTCATATTTTTTAAAACTAATTACATCATCGATTTGAAGAAGCTTTCAGCTTTATAAGCATATTTTTGGTTTGTCAGTACTTTTAAGATTGCATCCTGGGGAGGCGTGGGGTTAGGAAAAAATGGAATGTTCGGAAAACAACCCCTTTTGGAAAATTTTTTTTTTTCAAGGGGGTAGTTGCAATATATTTTTTAATTGATTGCAGCATTTGAGATGTAAGAGCACGATCTTTTAGAACATGTGTTCCGCTTTTAACTTTACTTAGCAGTTTGGACTATGTTAGTTAATAAATAATGACAAAATATCACCAAAATATTTTTTCCCGTTCTTCATTTTCGACCAGGGTTCGTAAATATCATGATATTTTCGAAAATATCAAAAATATCTGATATTTTGATATATATCCGATATTTTCAAAATAGTCAACTTATTGCGAATAATAAATATTTCAAGCATAATATAAATTAGAAACTAAAATATATTGCACTTAACAAAAAAACTTAATCTAACAATATCTTAAAAGTGCATTTTTCTTTTCCTTTTCTTTTTTATTTCACTTAAAACAATATTGAAGATAAACTAATTAAAAATAAACAATTTTCTTTATACACTTACATGATGCTTAAAAAAAAAAGGGGGGGGGGTCTATAAGATTCAGTACCAACTATCAAGAAATCGGAAATTTATAAAACAAAATTTTTATACAAAAAATTTTTTTTAATTGAAAGTTTTTAACTAATGTAAGCATATCTTACTTTTTATTCCCTAACATCCTGTACAGTTTAAACTGAACTAAGTTAAAACAGGACAGATTATTTTCTAATGAAGCTGTATATAACTGACTGGGTATCTAAATTAGACAGTTTCTTTTAGTTCAGAAAGATCTTCTTTCTTCAAACAGATCTTTTAGTTTCTCTTCTGAATTAATTATGTCACACATAATTGACAATTAAAAGTAAAAAATTCAAACATAAAGCTTGAAAAAGATGTTTTCTTTTTTGGCTAAAAAAATCACTACCAGAAGCAAAAGTTCTTTATCTACATACAGAAACACACAGTCAATAAAAAGTTGGAAAATTTATTTACACTTGTTTTGATTGAAAATATCAAAAATATCTTGCACAGTGATATTTTGAAAATAAATATCAAATGTAGAAAAGATCACACGTCTTGATATTTTGAAAATAAATATCAAGTGATATGAAAATATCAAAAATCTTGATGTTTTGAAAATAAATATCGGATATATATCAAGATATATATCCATTGATATATATCAACGAACTCTGTTTCGACCAATGAGTATATAAGCCTTCAGCGCATGCGTCACAGATTTTCCCATCTCCCAATGACCGAGATGGGTTTTTAATGAGAGTGAGTTATGGTTGTTAATTAATAACTCAAATAATTATAAGAATTTTAAGATTCTGAGGTTCGGGTACATTAGAAGAGGCCTTGGACTATCTTCACAAAAAATTTGAGCATTGTATGTGCTGTAAATTTTGCTAGCCATCGCAGACACACAGACAGAGCGATGTGTTCTTTTATTAGTATAGATTACATTTTTGCTATGATAATCAGATCTGGTGAAATCAATCTTAAAAGAAAAGAAAATGAGTGAAATAAGATAAAATTTTCTTCATATCCAGTAATATCTTAACTAACGAATATGGGTTTGGCAAATAAATGCTTTATTGGATATCTGCACTAACATAATACACTTTTATTGCATTCACAAAGCAATTAAAAAAAAAAAATTCTACATTTCTAAAGATGTTTTCATGTACTTACTTTACCAGTTTGACTCTGAAGGAGTTCTAGAATTATCATTATAATGTCATGTATACTATTCAAAATATTGCTATTGCATGGAATAAAATGCCAGTTAGGACATTTAACGCCACCTGAAAAGTTATAGTCAAATTGCAGCAAGATAAAAGAGCCTTTTTTTAAGTGTTCAAGTTGCTCCAATGGAAGTTGCTGTTGAAAATTCTGACATAGTGGATAAGGCTTCTTTCCCTTGATAAAGCTTCTTTATTTAGAGATAAATGAAGATGATGTAGGATAGGGCTGTACATCCTTTTTGACTGAAAATTGCTTGCTACCACAATTTCCAAAATGTTATCTTTGTCTTATTTAACCTCAAAGTTTCTGTCGCTAGGTAATGCAAATTCTTCTTTACTTAAATAGTGGTAGCTTGTTGACTCTCGGGCCAGCAATTGTTCACCCTTAATGCAGTAAAATAAGTTGAAAAATACGCTAAAGATATGAAAGTAGAAAATCTTGAAAAGTTGAAAAGCAATTGGATGAAGAGTGTTTATTAGAGGAAGAGGAAGACGGCATCAAAAAGGAGCAAATGCAAGCAAGTGACATTAAAAGAACTTCTGCATTACAAGAAAGTGTTTTAATCGTTGGATACAAAATGGCATTCCAACAGAGTTGAAACGTGCCTTTGTTGAAGAGACATGCTTGAATCATTTTAAAAGTAATCTGAAAGTAGTTAGATGTGCCAGTTCTAAAACAGTCTTCTATCTCATACATGCTAATAATTTCAAAAAGTTTTTACATATGTTAATGCTTCACAAACTTTGATTTTCATCTTAAATATCTCCTTCATTTTATTAATCAAAGTAAAAACGAGTTACTCTCGATCATAATATTTAATAAAATCAATATTTTTTTTTTACTCTGTTGTACTTTAGCTGCTTGCGAGTCGCCTGATTAGCTAGGTACGAAGTACATGAGCAGCCGATGTACAACAGGGCTATGAAAAATCCAGAAAATTGTGCAAAAATCGCTATGACAATGTTGCCTTCCATGGGAATATCCCCATTTTCAATTAGGACCTGATGTCCTGAAAAGCATATATATGAAGTTTGGTTCAGTGATATGCATAACTTCGTACACTTTCTGATGATATAATAATTAAAATTTCATAAAAATCACTGTTGTAATGCCCCCTTCTGTCAGAATATCTCCAAATTCAACTGTGACCTGTTGGCCCATAGCTAAAAACATACGTGAAATTTGGTTCAATTCTAAGCATAATTTCATACACTTTTCGATGCTACAAAGATGACACAAATACATAAGGACAGACAGAGATTTTGTAAAAACATGTTTTTTGGTATCTCTGACCTCCCAACATGTAAATTTGTTGAAAACCGGAGGTCGAAAAAAATTTAGATTACAATACTTTCTTCTATTATAGATGGAATAAAGTGAAAGTGCAATATAAATTCTGTCAGCTCTGAGCCTCTGATGAGTCTTTTTACTTCTCCTTCAGCAAAGTGCAGCTCCTGATGAACAAAACACTTACACTGAATAAAATTTGAAAATTCAGATATAGATTATATAAGTTCAGATATAGACTATAGACTATAAAAGTGTTGTCTAGGTGTAAAATAAAGATTGACAGTTTTTCATTCTACTTTTCCCTTTTCTTCATCCAATTAAAAAGCTATTGATCTCAAACTTTGGCGAATTTTTGTACTCTTATAATGAACTTTTTTGTTATTTTATAAATTTTATCTTTAAATTGTGGGCAGTATCCAAGAAGAATTAAACAATTTTTTGTAGAAACCTATGGGAAATCATGTTTTAGTTAACAAAGCTTTCGGACAGCACCATGCAAAGAGAAAACTGTGCTCGGGGCAAAGTTTCAATTTGGTGCCTTCCCACACACACACGCACACCTTTTTTCTTTGTGAGATGTATCACAAAATTGAAAGGTGCAGAAACAGAAATAAATTCTATGGAATACATATTTCTCATTTATTTTGGAACTTTATGTTTAATTTTAATTCAGAAGCTCCAAACAACTAAATAAGATAAGAGAAAATTGCACATATATTTTGGCAAAGGTAATCTGGGAAATGAGTGTAGAAAAAACGCGTCTAACAGTACAGTATAGCAGTTTATAATTCTTTTGTATTCCCAGAAGGAAACCCCATGCTATTTTGAAAGTATATGTTTTGTCACAATCACAGAAAAATTACAAGCTCAGAAAAGAGAATGTTAATGAAAGAGACTAAGACAAAGACCTAAAACAAATTTTGAAGAGAAAGAGGTCTGTATTCATAAATTTGAGTTCAGGGTAAGGGACACTGAATTAACTTTGATACAAAAATGAACAGGCTTTTGTTGGGAAAAAAGTTCCCAATATGTAAATACATAATGTTTTTAACAAAAAAGAAGAAAAAAAATATGTTTGTAGTATAAATTTGGCACCCCCTCAATTTCTGTGCCCCCTTCGTCCTCCGCTTCGCACGGCCCTGCTTTCGGATAATAAATGTTACTCTGGAGCAAAATTACCTTTGTTAGCTGGGATATCAATGTACAATGCTGGTATTCCATACAGTTTTTCCCCATACAATGCAATTTTAGGATATTGTTGTTTGAATAAAGGTTATTATAAAGAAATAATCCAAATTGTATTAAGAAGTACCTACATGTTTTGTTACTCACTCCTCTTAAGTAAAATTTTTATGATTTGTGACAGTTTTTAAAGTATGTACAACATGATTTTTATTTAAATGGGACAATTCTAAAGAAAACAAGTTATGCTGTATATTGTGAATTAACAGTCAAATTTTTATTTATGCATGAAATCACAAATTAAGGGACAATCTCCAAATACAGCTATGAAAAAAGCAAATTGTTTTTTTTTTACAGTTTGACTGTTAAATAGTATCTTTCAATATCTGTAATTTTTTTGAAGGAGTGGAGGAATAAATGTCTCGTAAAGATCCATGAAAGTTTTAGTTTAAATGTTACTCAATTGAAATCAGTGTTGTAATTTAGATTGGTCAAATCTCATTTTAAACAGGACAGTAGTAAAAACTCTGTTAAACAATCTTATCTTACAACATAAATTGCTCAAAATGTATATATAAGGGAATATTAATATGATGTTATCTGTTTAATAATGATCTATATAGATATATGTAAGAAAATTATAAAAATTAGACCTATTAATTAGTTTTGTAATGAATCGTCCCTGAATTTGGATATGGGCCGAATTACTAATAATCACGAATTTGGCAGGGTAGCCAATTAATCCATTTTATCGTTAAATTAATAGCACCACATGGCCTTTTTAGCTGGTAACCCTAAGGAGATGAGGGATTTCAGAGATACCTCTACGCCACTTGCTGCGTTAAGTCCATCCTGTCTGCAGCTATGCAATATTATGGCTATATGTTAAATTATTTAAATAAAACTTATCAAAGTGGATTGCACGGAATTCTGTCATCTCTTCAAAATGCTACATATATATATATTTCTCTTATGTAGCGCGAAAATAAGACTGAATTTGTAACTTGCTGTTTGGCATCAATCGTTAAAATTAATTTACCTTATTACATTCCACCAATCTGAAGCATGATTTCACTACTGAAACTTGCGTCCTATTTAAAAGGAAAATTTCAAGGATTTTGATAAAATGTAAACATATTAAAATGATTGTGTTTAATTATGAAATAACCGCGGAAGAGCAGAACGCAGATAATTTATTGAGAAATAATATTAAATAATCTGTGTAAATAAAATAACTATAAATAATCTATTTTAGTAAGTAACATGTAAAGCAAAATGTTTTTATTGAAGAAAATAACGTCATTCAGAAAACAAAAGATGCATTTGAGAAATAATATTAAGTAATCTGTGTAAATAAAAAACAGTGAATAATCTTTCATAGTAAGCAATATGGAAAATGAAATGTTTTGGATGAAGATAATGACGTCATTCGGAAAACAAAAGATGCATTTTCAACCATGAATATAAAATAGTTTACTATAACTGTGTCAGTGATGATGTCATATTCACTGATCTGATCCTTATTCCTACACCTAAATAGCCTGAACTCTTGCTATTTATTTAAAGATCCTTGGTATGCACAAAATAAAGTATTTCTGAAAATTACATAATTTCAATTAATAATATAATAATATAATAATAATAAAATATAATATGTAATATATAATAAATAATAAATATATAATAATAATAAAATATTTAATGAAACTTAGGAATTTTAGAACATCTAATCTATGAGGAATGAATGGCTCTGATGAAGAAAATGATGTCATATTTGATAGAAAGGATGCATTCTCATATAGATGCCAAAAGTGTGATGCACACAGTAGAATTTTTTCAAACAAACAACCGTTTTCTGGATAGGTTTTCCACTGTGTGAAGGCATAGTAACAGCCAGAAAATACATAGCAACGGTTTATTAGGAATTCTGAATGATGTCATGACCTTCAGAAATTGTATAAAGCTGAGATATTTTAGTACAACTTTAACAATATGGCGTCATATTCAAAAGTTTTTCAAAATGAATTTAACTGTGCAATATTATAGACACATGGGTTTTAAATTAATTGTATTTCCAAGGCAATTTTTTTAGTTAATTATTTTACATTTCAAAAATTTAGGACTTGCAAAATGATAAAATGATTTATGTCCATTGGTAGCACCAACTAAATTCATTTTTAATTGTGTTTTCGACAAAGTTTACAATTACTGATTTTTATATTTAAAAAATTGTAAATTTCATGTGTTAAAATTATGTATAATAATACTCATTTTGGTTAGAGTGGCTACAAAAATTTGAGAGCAAGCGAGTGAAGCGTGCTAGGACCATGTATTGGCAACAAAGTGAATTGCGTCGCAATTCATGGAGGCTGGGGAGCGTTAGCGAGCAGGGGGTGAAGCCCCCTAGTTAATATTATTTCAATAACTATTAATAGATAGAATGCTTTTATCATGTGCAATGTCATTTCAAACAGAAATATATGTAACGAATTCGTCGCTACTCCAGTTATGGCTCTTCTGTCGTGTCGTCGGCCAAGGCCCGACCGCTGGGGGCAGGGGCGCGAACCGCGGACGCGTGCGTGCCGATTTCTGAGCGAATCCTCGGAACTTCTATCATCTTTAGGTAGTCGCAGGCCGCGAGTGGTATCCGGGAAATCAAAGTCAGATTCAGACAGTAGTTATTCCAATAAAGACACAGTTTTTCCGGGGACCTGATTTATTGTTCCTTTGTTACATCCTTTTGAGAAATCAGGCCCCTTTTGGCTTGAGAGCTGCTAATTTACTTTATGGACATCGGGCTTGGGAATTATGTGTACCGCTAAGCGATACTTAGAGAGCCGAGTGTCGTGGAGTTACGGCCTTCTTTTGATGGTCAAAAGCCCTTGTCCGGGGACCTGTGCATCGGTATAAATATGCTGTATTTCGCATTATTCCAGCTAGGGGCCGTTGAAGTCAAAGGAGGCGTCTTTAAACTATAATTGGTCGTTAGCTGAATGATTGACTGCCCGGGATACAGGCTGTGGTTTGAGTTGGCCGATCGAATGCAGCAAGACTTATAAATTGCACTTATTCAGCAAAAATATTCTTATGAGATGTGCCAAAACGATCTCTAAAAGTTATAAAATGCGATGCGGGAAAACTGACTTAACAGGGGCAACCTCATTCAATCAACTGAGACACAATTACAAAAGCATTTTAAAAGTTTTAATTTTATTTTCTAAATTTAAATTTTAAAAAGGGACAAAAAAGGGGATTTTTTATCATTTCATATCCCCCCCCACTAAAACAAGAGCCACAGGGCTCGCCTGCAAGACCTGTGGGTCTTATCTCGTAAATTTAACCCAGGGTGTTTTTTTTTTTTTTTTTTTTTTTTTTTTTGCTCCAGCTCTCAAGTCAATTGGACCTATTTTTACATTCATATCAAGTTACATAAAAATATTGGTTACACTAAAACATTGGAATTCTTTAAATGGTGCTGCAGCAAAATAATAAGGGGACAGTCTCGAGACATGGGACCTTTAATTACACCAAACTGTCTCTAAAGCAAGTCCTTTGGATGTTTTTTGTAAATGTCTCTGGGTATTGTCCATTGAGAAACATCCTTTTTTGGTGTAAAATTGTAACATTAACATATACAGAATATATAACATATACTAAAATACTCAAAGATAAACCTACTGAAAACTATATAACATATTCAAATGTAAAAAATATTTACAAATACAAAATATTCAAAATTATAAAATATTCATTAATACAAAATGTTCAAAAATATAAAATATTCAATAATACACAATATTCAAAAATATAAAATATTCAATACTACAAAATGTTCAAAAGTATAAAATATTCAATAACATAAAATGTTCAAAAATATAAAATATGCACTAATACTATCAACACAAATATATTGTCTACCAAAATGCACTTTGGCAAGTTTGCATTTCTAAAAATACTGAATTTTCACACTGAGCTAACATAAAAGTAAAATACACTGTAATACTAACAACAACAAACACATTCCTTCTTATTCTACCTTTCTGTTTCGGTAGGGACTTTACTACTTCTTTGATGCAGCCAAGGGTTATTTTTATGAAAAACAAACTAAGTTGTCTTAAAAAAAGGAAAACTATAGCTAAAAAATTATAAATATGCGTTTGCTATAATTTTCACCATGCCCAGGGTCAGTGTGACATGGATTTTAATACTCTGAGGTGAATATCCTCCCAAAAAATGTGCCTCTTGCACAACTGAAAAAGGAAGGTGGGCAATCGACATTCACCTACAGAGGGGAAGCGAAGCAGTTTTGCCAGATTCTCCGTTCAACCTGGAAAGAGAATCTGGGAAAACAGTCCGGCTAAAGATGGGTGGCCACGGAGCGGAGGACCCCTTCATAGGTCACAAAATTATCATAATAATATAGTTATAAAAAAAAACAAAAATTCTAACAGTACTTTTAAACTGTCATCATCATTCTACGCCGCCGGGGAGTTAGGTTACACGCCCAGCTGGGTCCTCGTCCAAATGCTACGAGCAAGGGGGACGATAGGAAAGCAAAAATAAAAAATTGAAAGATGAAAGAGATAGATTGGGTTTTATTCATGGTTGAGCTTAAGGTTTTGAGGTGGGTGGTAGTATCTTAACTTGGAAGAATGGACAATTTCAGAATTTCTCTTAAAATGTGGACTGGGTTTATCAATTTCAAAGGATACATCAGAAAGTTGTTTTAAAATGGTGTATGGGCCAGAGTATGGCGAAGTCAGTTTACGGGTATTAGGATAATGAAATTCTTCATACATTACAATGTCACCAACTTTAAATTTTACAGGAAGGAAACGAGCATCATAACGGACTTTATTCTTTTTATGGTAAGCAATTGTTCTCTCTTTAGCCAATTTTCTAGCTTCCTCCACAGGGGGATAATAACTATTATTTGGTAAAGGAGGATCATATGGTAATTTTCCTAACAATAAATAACTAGGGGTGAACTGGGTTACAGAATGGGGAGTATTATTATATTCATATAAGACTTCATCTAAAAGCTTAGTCCAGGGTATTTTCTTGGTTGTGGAATTGACTTTACATTTTAATCTGGTGACAATAGTCTGATTTAGGCGTTCAATTTTCCCATTCGTTTCTGGGTGATGGCTGCTTGTTAATCTGTGTTTTACATTGTAAGTACGAAGAAATCTTTTAAACCTGGAAGCTGTAAATGCTCCATTTCTGTCGGTTAACAATCTATTTGGTACTTGTATCTGAAATAATTGCTTCAAAATGTTTGTATAAGTTTCGGTGGTTACACTTTTTGAAGGAAAACCCCACACATAGCGAGTTGCATGGTCAACGACTAAATGCAAATATTTTTTTGTAGAATTGTAATAATTAAATCCGCCAACAGAGTCTACTGCTAAACATTCAAAAGGTATATCTGTTGGGGGCATTAATTGCAATAAGCCAAATCTTTTTTGCCTACATTTTTTGTTTATCTGACAAGTGTGACAGTGTTTTACAAAATTTTCAATGTCCTGATTAATGTTAGGCCAATAATACTGCAGAGAGATTAAATTTATCATCTTATAAATTCCAGGATGGCCAAATTGTGTGTGGGTTTTTTCTAAGAGGGGTAGACGTAAAGACATGGGGACCACAATCTTATACAAACTTTTCTTTCTAATTACAACAACATCATTTATCTCAGTGTATTTTTTACCATCAACTGTTACATTTTCTTTTCTCTGATTGTCTCTTACTTCATTCAAGTCAAGGAGATGTATAATATGGGGTAAATTTTCTGAAACAGGCTGTCTAGATAGCATATCAGCTTCAACATTAGTGGAGCCTTTTTGGTATTTAATTTCATAGTCAAACATACTAAGTTTTAGGGACCAGCGGAAAAGACGTCCTCTTAAATTTTTAACACTTTTGAGTCAGGTAAGTGCCGCATGGTCTGTATGTATGACAAATTTTTGACCGTGTAAATAATGATAAAATTTATCTAAAGCATCCACAATCGCCAAACATTCTAACTCAGTAATTGCATAATTTTTTTCATAACCGCGAAGATTTCTAGAGTGATATGCTATAGGATGTAATGTTCCTTTTTCATCAACTTGTTTCACAACACATCCCACTCCATGACTTGATGCATCTACAAACAAATGACAAGGTGTTTTGGGATCAAACAACTTTAATATAGGTTTTTCAATTAAAGCATTTTTTAACTTTTCGAAAGAATTTTGACAATTTTGGTCCCATACATAGGGGACATTTTTCTTCAACAAATTGTTGAGAGGGTATCGAATGTTAGCATATTTTGGAATAAATTTGTGATAAACGTTTATAGATCCCAAAAAACGTTGTAATTCTTTTACATTCGTAGGTGGTGTTAATTTCTTAATTGTCTCTATATTAGGGTTGTCAGGTGTGATACAACCATTCGAGACTTCATATCCTAGGAAATTAATTTTGGATTTAACAAAATTACACTTTGACAATTTTAGTTTAAGGTTTTCTTGGACACAGATATTAAATAAGGTCTCTAAATGACACAAATGTTCTTCTTCATTTTGGGAGAATACAATAACATCATCAAAGTAACTACAGGCAAAGTCAATTTTGTATTTATTAAGGATTCTTCTGAGGGTACGGTTAAACCAAGCAGGCGCGTTTTTCCATCCGAATGGTAAACGATTCCACTCATATAATCCAAAGGTAGTGGCAAACGCCAGCTTCTCCGTATCTCGAGGGTGGATAGGGATGTGCCAATATCCACTGGCCAAATCCAGAGTGGAAAAAACTTTAGCATGTGCCAATTTATCTAACAGGGTGTCTATTCTAGGTAAGGGTTCTGCATCTGTTTTTGTAATGGCATTCAATTTTCGAAAGTCAATACATAACCGGGTTTTCTTCCCTTCTTCACGTTTATACACCAAAGTTACGGGTGATGAATAAGGGGAATAGCTTTCTTTAATGATACCGGCTCGCAATAAATTCTGAATTTGGTCTTTAATTTCTTCTTCTTCCTTAGGGGAAGTGCGATATGCTCTTAAAGAAACGGGGAGGTCTGATGTTAACTGTATTCTCTGGGGTTCAATGTTTACACAACCTACATCATATTTATCTTTAGCAAAAATACAGACATATTTGGCTAGAAGAGCAGGTAATTGTTCCTTGACAGTCTGAACATTTGGCACATGTTCAGTGGTCTCGAACAACTCCGGCTCAAAATTTTCTTCGAATATCTCTGCATTTTTAACTGTATTTTCCATTTCTGGCTGGTTAGTATATGTTTCTGATAAATGTAAGATATGATGGGATGAATTTGTTGAAATATTGTCCATGAGAGGTACTTTCTTTTTCTCTTGCGTGATTTGCATTTTAACACAGTCAATATTCAATTTAAACAGTTTACAGTGAGGTAGCCCAATCAAAGCATAAGGTAAGTGATTATTAATTATAAAAAGTTCAACATTCTTAGAGATATGTCCTAATTTCAAACTAACAAGGCATTTTTCTTTCAAAGCTAGAACACCTTGTGTTTGTGTGACCGATATACTCTGCTGAACTTTACATATTTTTAGGTTAAGTTTGTGGGCTAAATGATAAGGAATAACACTGATAGAACTCCCTGTATCGATCAAACAAGGTAGTGAGCCTTCACTTTTTACATCAGTAATTTTTTGACAATTTCTATTTGATTTTTTGTAGCTAGCTTTTTCTTTTTGTACATGTCCGGACATAAGAAACCGTCATTGATTACTTGATATATTTTCAGATGACTCATTAGCTCTCTGATCTGGGTTGGGGTTTGCAAAATTCATATTGGGACTAGGGGTTGGAACTGCTAAGACTTGTTGTCGAAAAGGGCAGTATTCCACCCAATGATACGCATTTGGTATTCCTATATTAAAACAAACTTTGCATGGGGAGGGTGGCAAAGTGGTCTGGTGATGTACATTTGGTCTCGGTTGACCATTTGTCGTCGGTCTAACTGTATTTTGGGGATTTCGTGCTTGATTAGAAGCAAAAGGTCGAGTCGGGGGGTTTTGATAGGGAACTCGGTAGTTCCACTGCCGGTTATAATTCTGTCCTGTCTCATATGGGGGGCGAAACGGTCGCCATTGTCGATACTGATTGGGGTTTTGTGGGCTTGCATCTATTTTGCTCTCATTTCCTTTTCTGTCCAGTTGCAGCTTGCAAATTCTGAATACTAATTCACGCCATGAATGTGTATTTGAGGGGTTGCTTGCAATAACTAGCTTTTGCATTTCTAACGGCAAGCCCTCCGTTAATCCTTCCAAGATAAGCTTCTGGTCTAACCCTAAGGTTCTCCCTATTTTAGTCTTTTTCTGATAGTATTCATTCAGGTCCTCTCCAATCTTGTATCCAATACGGGAAAAATCAGTTAAAGAAAGAGTGTCGGGAGTTTCGTAATGTTCATTGAACAAAGTGACAAATTCGGACCAATGCAGCACATTTAAACAATTATTAATGTACAACGTAAGTGCACTGTCTTTTAAGTATTTCTGTATGTGCCTAATTTTCCAGAAGTCGTCTTTTTCCTGTTCTACACAAACACTCTCAAAATAGGCCAGCCAAGCGGTCCAATTCATATTTGAATTAGGCGAAAATGCAATAATATCAGGTTCTATGGACATTTTCGGGCTAGCAGTTACTGAGTTGTGACCAGACCCAGCTTGAGCTGACAGGGTCTGTTCACCTAATGTTGTTACATTATGTGTCTGTGTGGCAATCTCGGACTTCTGAGTATCTTTCTCTGTATCTGATTTGTTTTCTAAGTCATTCTTTTCAGGTGGGGGAGTGACACTCATCTTGAAATACAAAATATTACAAGATTACACAAAAATATAAGGCACAATTTAAAACAAATAAAAATGGAATATTTTTCAAAAAAATTGCAACACAATATTTGTAACAAAAATGGGCTTAAATCTAAATAAAATTCAAATTTAATACATCATTTTTTTTTTTTTTTTTTTCAAATTGAGATTTTAAAAAAAAAACGAACTTTGAACTAAAATTTTAAAATTCCAAAGATTTAAATACTGTCTAAATTTCAGAAAATTACTCTTATGCAAAAATAAATAAAATAAACGTTGTCTTATTCTAATTTTGGCTATTAAAATGACAAACAATTAAAAAACTACCTTTTAAAACTGTATTCTTTTTCTCTTTTTTAATTCAAGAACAGATTAAAATGGTCTTACCTTCAACAAATCTATTCAAGGACAGCCTTACATATCCACAAACAAAACAACAAAAAAAAAAACGATCTTCATAAAAATTTCCAGGATTAAATTTACTCCCTGCATAAAAAAAAAAATAAATCATTTTCTCTTTTTCTTCTTAACACAAATCAGTGAGTTATCTGCTGGTAGAAAATTCGTTTTTCAACACGGTTCTTCATTTTGACCTGGTGACCCACTTTCTCAGCTGATAACGTCCATGGCTGGGCTGGGAGGAGAGAGTTTTATTTTTCTTTCTTGCAAAGACTGTTTCAGAGGCTTGTTCGTTGGAGAAATAATTGATTTTCAGTAACAGATAATTTTTTCTTGATTGCTAGGCAGATGAATGTTTTTCCCGTTCTTTTTGACCAGTCTTTTCCTTTTACTGACCAGATTTTTTTCTTTTTAATTAATTGCTAGGGAACGACACTTTTTTTTTTTTTTTTCATTTTCTTTTTCACTCATGGAAGGTAGAAAAAGGATTTGAAAACTGTTCTTTTTTAGAGATTTCTTTCGTCACTTGTTACACACCTCTTGAGTTTTGTTGGAATCAATTGCTGGTTAAATAAACAGTAGATACGTCATTTTTTAGGACTTCATTACACATCTCGTTGTTGTTCTTGCTGGAATTAATTGCTGGAACTCTGGGATTTGAGCCGCGCAAATAAACCGTCGTGCCGACTTTTCAATGTAACGAATTCGTCGCTACTCCAGTTATGGCTCTTCTGTCGTGTCGTCGGCCAAGGCCCGACCGCTGGGGGCAGGGGCGCGAACCGCGGACGCGTGCGTGCCGATTTCTGAGCGAATCCTCGGAACTTCTATCATCTTTAGGTAGTCGCAGGCCGCGAGTGGTATCCGGGAAATCAAAGTCAGATTCAGACAGTAGTTATTCCAATAAAGACACAGTTTTTCCGGGGACCTGATTTATTGTTCCTTTGTTACATCCTTTTGAGAAATCAGGCCCCTTTTGGCTTGAGAGCTGCTAATTTACTTTATGGACATCGGGCTTGGGAATTATGTGTACCGCTAAGCGATACTTAGAGAGCCGAGTGTCGTGGAGTTACGGCCTTCTTTTGATGGTCAAAAGCCCTTGTCCGGGGACCTGTGCATCGGTATAAATATGCTGTATTTCGCATTATTCCAGCTAGGGGCCGTTGAAGTCAAAGGAGGCGTCTTTAAACTATAATTGGTCGTTAGCTGAATGATTGACTGCCCGGGATACAGGCTGTGGTTTGAGTTGGCCGATCGAATGCAGCAAGACTTATAAATTGCACTTATTCAGCAAAAGTATTCTTATGAGATGTGCCAAAACGATCTCTAAAAGTTATAAAATGCGATGCGGGAAAACTGACTTAACAGGGGCAACCTCATTCAATCAACTGAGACACAATTACAAAAGCATTTTAAAAGTTTTAATTTTAATTTCTAAATTTAAATTTTAAAAAGGGACAAAAAAGGGGATTTTTTATCATTTCATATATATTTCCTAAATCTTATTTTTCTTAATACTTTAACTTGAAATTTGATGGGCAGTAATGAAAAATTTTTAAATATTTATTTGAAATTTGTAAATTTCATAATGCAGCTGATGAATTGTTGTGCAAATTCTTCATCTGTGGAAGATTATTTTCTCAGTTCAGTTTGATGCAAAATAGCTAAGATACAGTAGAGCGCTGATTATCTGAACATGTCAGGACCGACCCTAGTTCGGATAAGCAAAAGTTCGGATAAATGGACAGACAATTTAAGGGATGTTCACTATACTAAAACCTTAACACTTTATCCTGCCTTACGACTGGCAGCACCAGTTAGTGCTAGCGTGTTTAAAAACTGTTTTCTTTGGTTTACTTTTTTATCATATAAAATTTTCTTTCTCTCTTTTTATCATTTTCTAAACTCCAGAGATTATAATTTAAGCAAAAAAGTATTCAGTTGTTGCTTACTTCAAAGAAGACATTCTTTTCAATGCTGCCATATTTCGAATTCTTCTTAAATACGTTAGTTCAATAGGATCAGAGTTCTTCTGCCGTTCAAACCATTTCATAGCTGTTTCCAAACATTCAAAGGCTTCGTTATGGGATGGACCTGGGTCATTTGCAGAGCATTCGTTTTCATTTCTTCAATTTCTTTTTCATCCACAATCTCATCATCATAAAAAAAATTTTTTGAGAGAAATAGGCTGTTTGGATAAATAGAAGTTCGGTTAAAAAAAATTTTTTGAGAGAAAATAGGCTGTTCGGATAAATAGAAGTTCGGTTAAAAAAAATTTTTGAAAGAAATAGGCTGTTCGGATAAATAGAAGTTCGGTTAAAAAAAATTTTTGAGAGAAATAGGCTGTTCGGATAAATAGAAGTTCGGTTAAAAACTTTTTTTGTGAGAAATAGGCTGTTCGGTTAATTGGAGTTCTAATAATCGGCGGCCAACTGTACTTTGTTTTAAAAGTGTGTCTACACTCCTTAAGTCTGATTTTCAGAGTATGACTTGTCTCGCCAATTTATATTGAATCACAATGTTTACAGGGGATTTTGTGAACTAAGTTATTTAAAACTTTGCAATGGTCTCTGTGGGACAAAAGCTGTTTTTATTTTAAATGACTTAAGGAGTATTGGGATCTTCTCAAAAAGGTTCTTGTTAACTTGTTTTGTTTTAACTTATAATAATAACTTAACTTTACAAATTTTTCTGCAGTTAAATTATAAAGTAATGAAAATTAAAATGTAGTACTGAGTAAAATAATTGCAAACTCTTCCAAATATTGTATTAAATAATTTTAAATGTTATTTTGGCGAAGCTGTCCGAATGTTGTACTAAATTTATTATTTAACAAAAAAAGTTTATCTCTTTTCTAATTAATAATGAGTTTTGACAAGGACAGTTAACTGTTTTTTTCAATGGTTGAATCGACCGAATATTTTGATCTGTTTTTGGCTCAAAATCTGAGTTTCGGCAAAAACGCAGCCAGGCCGAAATTGAACTGAAACCTCGGTAGCAAAAAGTTTGAGACGGGAGACAGGCATCGCAGATTTTTTTTTTTATCTTTTGCAGATTCTTTTTCATCCAACCTTTATTTTGCTTCATATTATGTTTAGTTCTTTATTACTTAATACAAAAAGTTAAGATTATTATTAATAAAAATTTATAAAGTGCCTGAAAACATTACAGGTAAGTGATTGTTTGATTAATTAATGCTACAATTGTAAAAATATTTTACCTTCAGATTATTTTTTGTCCCTGAAGTATCTATCACAAACACTTGGAGAATTTTCTGCTATTGGGACCGAAACTATCAGTATTCCAAAAATCTCATTTCTTCCTTCGGAAATTTTCAACATTATTCATCAATTTGAGCTTTATCAGCTCAAATGAGACTATTTATTGCTACAAACGTCATTGTTTATAATTATCAGTCACGACTGACTCAAGACGTGAATGCAAATTATAAAGCAAGCAATGCATATATAACTACACTTTCATGTGCTCATTAAGGGGCCGCTGCACTGAAACTCCCAGAACTCGAAATCCCATGTTAACCTATGGGAAAATTTTCAAGCGTGATTACTCATTACCTAATACAATTATTAAAATACCGTTTACACCATCAGAAAGTAGACGTCAAATACAGATGATGTGCGTTTTTAAAAATTGTCTACGTAAATTTTAAGTATTTTTAAGAAGGGGTAAAATTTAATCAAATGGAAATTTCAAAGCTTACAGGAATTTTTTATGTACTTAAAATTTCTGGAGATAATTTTAAAAAATGCACATCATCGGCATCTGACGTCTACTTCCTGATGGTGAAAACGATATTTTAATAATTATATTAGATAATGAGTCATCGCGCTTGAAAGTTTTCCCATAGGCTAACATGGGATTTCACGATCGGGGAGTTTCAGTGCAGCAGAGCCTTAAAAGCTGCAGACATAACAGTAATAGAAAATTTTCAATTTGAAACTGCAGAATGTTCCAAATACTCTTTGAGAAAGTTCTAGTATAACAGTAGATCATTTACAGAAATCATTATAAAAGATAAATAGAGGTGTGTATGCAAAAACTAAAATTTTTTATTTAAATGAAATTTATATAATTAGAAAATCTTTCTGTGTCGTTGATGAATAAATTCCTCCTGTTTTTTTTTTTGGGGGGGGGGTCTAAGGCTCAGAGAGCCAATTTGGGCCACACATATAATTAATTAATAATTATGTATATTTAATAAATATGCATAGTTAATTAATAATTATGCATATTTAATAAAGACGTATAATTAATTAATAATTATGCATGTTTAATAAATACATATAATTAATTAATAAATATCTATATTTATGTATTTATTAATTACTTTAAAAAAATTTTTGGATGTTTTCGTTTTCGACCTAAAATAGGAAGATCACCAAAATTCAGTTTTGGTCTTAAAAACCTGTTTCAGTTGATCCTTAGTTAAAACCACTACAACGTGGGTTGAAATAAAGTCTTATGGGTACTAATTTACATATTAAAAATTTATTTGCGCATCAGAAATTGTGAGGTAAAAAATTAGCTTGTCGTTAATGCATATAAATTTTTTAAATCCTTTTTAGAAATAAAAAATGTAAAATAAAGTAGCCCCTTGTGACATCGCACATGGTAAAAAAATCACAGGATATATAAGAAAAACAACAGTACAATATAACTAAACTTATTAAAATAAGAAAGAAATAACTTACAAGTAAATTTTATATTTGTCTCCAACGCATTAGTTTTTATGCATATTACAATTTTATTAATAATACTAGGTTTAGCAAAAAGTTCTGGGAAATTTGTGAATGTTACGTTGTTATGCACAAATTAACAATAAAAGCAACAAGGACTATTCTTCAAAGTAGAGACCACCATAGTCCACGACTCTCTGCCATCTTTCTGCCAGATTCCGGATTTGCTGGAAGTACGAAGTTCGTCACCGTACCAGCAAATTCACCCTCATTAATCTCATCGACGGCTTTCAGAATCGTTAGACATTTTCTCCAATAATGCCGGGTCAACACACACAAAACATACTGTTCAATAGGCTTTTTGGAGCCGAAATTCCTGAACTCCTATAGATATACCACTAGTACTCCTATATATGATACAAATTATGGTGACTGTTAGATTAAAAGTTTCCCAGAACTTTTTGCTCAACCTAATATTACTGACAGAGAATAATATTTACTGTAATTTACTCATATATAAAATTAATTAAAAAATGTGGTTAAGGTTTAACTTGTTTTATTTGAAAGATACAATAAAAAACAATATAGCAAGTAAAGTAGCTATTGTATTAAGTTGAATGTTTAATGAGCTCATGAAATTCGTAAAAACCACATTTATTTCTTGTTATACAGTATTTTTTTATGGCATTTAATCATTTACTTCCTTTCAGTTTTGTCATTTTATAATTCGTAAAATAATTTATAATTGAGAATATTTATAAAATATGTACAATGCAACTGGTACTTTTTTAAATATTCAATAGTCTTATTTTGTGTATACTTTCAGCTACTACACTGCCACCTGAAGAAATAGACGCAAGGTTAGGAAGGCTTACTGATGGTGTAGATCTTGCTCTAAGAAGGGCTAAAGTCTGGTCAAAATATGCTAAAGATGTTATGACTTACATTGAAAAGCGCTGCAGTGCAGGTAAATCTCAGTGTTCTCTACTAATTTTTTTTTTTTTTATTCAGCTGAATGGTATGAAGAAACTTAACAGATGAAGCCTTATTTATTAACTATTAAATTACAAAAATCCAACTTAAGGGGATTCTTCACTCACTTGAAAACACACACTCACTTCGTAATGTTATTCGTTTCAATTTGAATATTTTTAAACGATTTTTTTTTTTTTTTTTTTTTTTTTTTTTTTTTTTTGCATAGTCATACTTTCAGTTTCAAAACTGAAAGTACCTTTTTAAAAAAAAAACCTGCGACCAAAATTGAAAAAGTAAAAAAGAGTCATATTAAAGATTGAGCTCAGCATCCTATGCAAAAAAAATCGTTTAAAAATATTAAAATTTAAACGAGAAATTCGAAAACAACCTCCCCATTGGTTTAACATTACAAAGCGGGTGTTTTCAAGTGAGTGAAGAAATCCCCTTAACCATTCATCTAAATGTGTAATTTTGTATAGAAGCACTATAAAATCCTAGTTGAACAATTAACATAAAATTGCTTGGTGGTTCACCCAATAAAATAAGTTTGGGAAAATTATACAATTATAAATTATTACGAGTTGAATTCGGCAAAAGAAATTGTTTAAAAGAACCAATTGACTGAATTTATAAAAAAATAACAAAAGTAATTATAATAATGAATCAATATTTAATATATTAGCATGTAAACATTTGTGCTCTGTACTTGAGATTCTAATCTGAGTGCCGGTGAAATCCAGAAATTTACTTTTAGATGCACTCGCAGTAAAATATTTAGTTTTATCAAAGAAAATGTTCATTATTTTTTTGTTATATGACATCATTTTCATCCACTGAAGCAGTCTGAGATGAGCGTCTCGATCTCAGTATCAGCGGAATGAAAAAAAATATTGAAATGTAAAAGCGTTATAAGTAAAAATGCATTATTTTATATAGTGACGTCGTTTTCTGTTCAAAAGTTTTTAAAAAGTTATTTTTAATTGTAATACGAAAATCGCATCCATAATGATAAGGGTAATTCCCATTGTTTCCCTTCTCTCTTCAACAATGCAACCAACCTGATTGCCACCAATGAAAAGACTTATAAAATTAAAATATAAAAATGGGATTATTTTAAAACATAGCAGTGCAGGCTCATTTACAAATAAAATACTTTCATTTAAAACAATAATTATCAAAATTGGATCAGTAGAAAGCTCTGGCCAGATGACTAAAAAAACGCCCTTGTCTTTTAAATATATAGTACTAGGGGGCTCTGCCCCCTACGAGCTACGCTCGTCAACCCCCGTTCAGACATCGCAGACTCTAACAGCACGCTAATTTGATCGGCTTTAAAAATGTTTTGGAAGATTGAATTATAATTTAAATCTGACAATTATACTCGGACGTAATTTTCACCAAACTTTTCTTTCTCTTTTTAATATTCACGTAAAAATACTTTTGTTAGGAATGAAATATTATGATCATCTTAAAATTTCAAATAAATGTCTTGTGCAATTTTTAAATTTAAACTGTTTTGCAATATTATTTTTTGTTCATTTTACGTAATAAGTGTAATGTGATGTAAATTCTCCTATTTAAGACTTCTAGCGCATATTAATGAATTTATTATTTTACAATATTCTTTCTCTTTTAAAATTCATGTGTAAATATAGTTTTTATGACGTAATTTTCAATGAGTTCCTGCTTTTTATATTTTCTGTTTATAATAGTCACGTGTAAAATAAATTTTTAATTTGAAGCAAACATTATTGTATGTGCTGTTCATATAGTTGGAAACAGTTTAAATTAATACAATTTTCTAAAATATGTAAAAAATATCTCTCGAAATGCTGAAAATTTGAATTTAAAATAGAAATAAAACCTCAAAAAATGAGTCAAATTAAAAAACTAAATGCAGTCTGCACACCGGGAAATTCTGACGCATAAAATGATCTAAAAATGATTAAATTCCTATGTACAGTTTTTGCTCCTATAAAACTTTTTTAATGAAACGATTTTGGCCAACTTTGGCATTAAATATCTCTTAAAATAATTCTTCGATTTGAAAACTGTCTGCATCAGCGTGTTTATCAAACATTTCTCTATAATACTACCGATTTTCATATTTTCGTATGCAACAGTTTTTTTTTATATTAACGAAAAAAGGCCATGCTTAAGCATTCAAATTGGATGCCGATCTGCCGGGAATATCTACGCAGATTTTCATTGGTCCATTTCCAAATCAAAACTTTTTTTTGCATATAGAAGGATAGATATTAAAAAGGTTAAGGTTTTATTTGCTTTTTGATGATTTTTTTTTTTTTTTTTTTTTTGGTCATATTTGTGTTGTAATGATGTCTGTTCTTAAAGATTGTAAGCATGTCGATAGTATAGTTAAATTTGGTTAATCTTTTTTTGTGGGATGATCCTCTTTATAGGATACCCATTGAAATTGACTATACTTTATGACACAACTACAGTAAAGCCCCGATTATCCGCGGTGTGGTTTATCTGCGAAGCGAATTTTTTTTTTCTAACTCAAGCCAACAGCAAGGAAAATACAATAAGCCCTACTAATAAATATAAACAGAAAAATTCATATATACGAAAGTAATAGAAGAATATTTTTCGATTCAGTTACCATGTTTGAAATATCAGTTATAAAGTCTTAATGTCTTTTCTTGATTTTATTAACCAAACATAAACACATCAATTAAAATATTTAACAATTAAGTAAGACTATTATGATAAATTCTAGGAGAGCATATCAAGAATAGCTTCATTTTTGAAATAAAAATGATTTCATACTAAAATAAAGACAATAGTTTACAATTTTGGTTAAAGAAATTAAATTAAAGAAAATTAAAGAAAAGGTGTTTCCAAAGCAAGAAGCAAAAACATGTGACTGATTTTTTTTTTAAGGTGTAACTCAACTCTTTTTGTACAGTGTGTATGGCATTGTTTCCTATTTAGTGTTCTTTATTTTAGTGATTTAGATGTAAAGCAAAGGTTTCTGCTTTACTGTGCTATGTATGTCTTTTAAACGTTTCATTATGTCTTTTGTACACTAAAACGTAGTTTGCTGATTGTTTTTTTTTTTTTTTTTTTTTTTTTTTTTTTTCGTGTTTGCACCCCCATTTTCAGTCTTTTTCGGGTTATCCGCGGTGGCCTTGCCACCCAATTCCGCGGATAATCGGGGCTCTGCTGTATATTTTTACGACTCTCTTAGATAAACCTATTCTGAAGTTTGACTGTATGTTATTAAAAAAAAAAAAAACTTTCAGTTCAATATATTAGATGCTTTTTTTTCTATGTTTGAAACATTCTTATGTGATATATGTATGACTTTTGTCTGACAGACGAAGTTTAGGAAAATTAGGTGTCAATTTGGTGTGTTTATGTCTACACATTGTACTTAAATATCAGAGTTTCCCCCAGGTTTAAAAAAGGGCAAGGTGATGCTTGTGGAAAAAGGGCACTTTTGGATTCCGAAAGGCATGTTTTGGATTCTTAAGAGCATTTCTTCAAAATTTTAAAGGCATTCTTTTGATTTTTTAAAACTACTTTTTAATATTTAATAGACAGAACACTATTTTAAAGACAGCAGTGAGTCAATTTTTACTATGCAAGTAATTTTTTTTAATAAACAAAGGGGTAAAGGCACTTTTTTTCAGGTGGGGGCAACAAGGGAGCTAATTTTTTAAATGAGGGGTAAGAGGGATGCTATTTTGTAAACCTAAGGGCAGGCAGGGTGCAGCACCCTCCTGAAACTGTCTGGGGGAAACTCTGAAATATATACCACATTAAAATAAATTTCACCAATTCGAATTTTTTAAACAGGCCTAGTATCATGATACCACTCATAATTAGAGATGTAAATTTTCCAGAAATTTTGAAGTGATGAAAATGATGTCATATTTTAAAACAATTTTTGTATGGACAATATTCATGTGAAATCCCATTGGAAATCACATGGTGTAAAAGTAGCACGGCTAGCAAATTTGTTTATATATTTCATCACTTGATGCAGCATAAATAAGGATAAATACATACACAAAATACTTTTGATTTATTTTGTATGAATTACCATTCGATAAATACATATTAAAAAAAATTATATACTTATTAATTAAAATAAATAATTTATATTTAAAAAATAACATGAAAATATGCACGATGATGCATTAAAATAGAGAAAAGAATTCATGCATAAGCTATACCTGTTCCTGAAAATATCTCAAACTCGATCAAAATATAAAGTATAAGCATAAAATTTCAAAACACAGTGCTTTTCAATACTGTGTGGCTCTGAATGTTATTCCCAAGCAGAGAGAGTTTTTAACCCAAATGAAAAATATTATTCATAACGTCGTCATAAACATCCGAGAGGCAGCAACATTTTTAACCTAACCATGTTATACAAGCTGATTTTCAAATGTGCAATTGATCTTACTTATCAATCCTAAAACAGCTGCCATGCCAGCAGTCGATGAGACGATGGTAACCGAAAAATGCCCCTATCAAACAGAAAAGAATGGCAACCCAATTTAGAGGTCTACACGGGCCGGAATTTCCAGGCCCGGGCCCGGCCCGGCCCGAAGGAAAGCTATTTTGGCCCGGTGTAAAAATTGAAAGTTCGGCCCGGCCCGTTTACATTTTTACCGTCCTCGGCCCGGCCCGGCCCGGCCCGTACAAAAATCAGTGAAAACAGGCCCGGCCCGACTCAATTTCAACAAAAAATTCCGTTTTTTCTCGATATACAATTAAGATTCTTTTAATGAATAATGCATGCATATTTATGGGAACATTTTACAGTATATTTTAAATTACTATGTGTTCGCAAAATAGAAAACATACAATAGTAAACATTAACAATTACTTATAGTGTTTTAGTCAACGTCTCTACAGACGTTTCAAAATTTAAATAAGGGTTCATTAAAAGATTATTGTAGTTTAGAATAAAGTGTTAAAAAACATGATAACTTTTGAAGCTTATAATAAAAAGTAGATTTGTGAAAATATTTCTGCCATTTTTAAGCCTTTTCTCAAATCCAAAGGAGCTACATTTTGATACATTTATGAATTCATTTCTTTTCGGAAACGCATGAGATTGGCAGGTATTCTTATTCAGAAACCATGTAAATGCCGTTTTTTTCTTAGATAAAAGTAATATATCTTTCAGAAAATACTGCCAAAGTTAGCGTTTTGAATTGAATTTCCGGAAGCGATATCACAGGAAAGGAGAAAAACGTACAGTCACGTGACAAGAGTCTCTGTTATCTCTGTACGTAATTTATGAAAAATGAAAACGCTATTCGATTCCAAATGCCTTCAATACTTAGACCTGTCAATTTTATGCCTTTATAGTTAAAAATGAGTCAGAAAATGTGTCTGAAAGTTTCGCATTGTTGAGCAGTAAATATGAGAACCACCTTAAGGTACATTTCCAAAGATACTGTTAACAGAAGTTCATTATTGCTATTAACACTTTTACAAAACATAATGCCTGTCCTACACATCCTGAGAACGATTAAGACCAGTTCCGTCCCGGAACAAGTCTGCCGATAAAATTAAACCCGGAATCAGGCATCATGTAACTGTACGATGCCGATCTCTACGATGGACATGTTACATTTCTGTATTGATGTTGTTAAACTCGCATCGGCTCGTAACGCACATTTATACTTCTCGAAAAAGTGATATTCATTGGAAATGGCCTCGTATTTTATCTGCTTCTCTCAAATTCTTATATCGGGCCGATAGGCCCGATTAATTTTTTTTTTTATCGGCCCGGCCCGGCCCTGCAGGCCCGTTCAATTTTTTTGCCGGTCCGGCCCGGCCCGTTGAAAAAATTGCCCTAATTCTGCCGGCCCGGCCCGTTTGAAAATTCTCCTCCATTCCGCGGGCCGGGCCGGGTACGGGCCTCGGGCCCGTGCAGACCTCTAACCCAATTACAGAAGATAGTTGCCATTCATGACAACATCATTCAGTTATCTATAACTGGGTAACCTTTTTAAAACAGGATACATTACCATGCTTTTAGAGGCTACAAAGTCTGAATTGGGGTTGGCATAAAATAATTTCAACTGCATGTTTTTTTCTTCTTTTAAATAGTTAAATATTTCTGGTAATTAGTGTCAGATTGTACAGAAAATACTCATATGGCAATAAATAGGACTGGTTTGAAGATTTTTCCAAATAGAAATAAACACCTTTGGTGAAAAAAACTTTTTTCTCAAATTTCCAATTTTTTTTCTGAGCATTCCCATTTTTACTCATTTTTTAATAATGAGTAATGCAAGGTAGATAGTTATATATTTCATATGAAATTACTTTTTTTCTTATATTTATCCTTAAAATGATCAGATTAAAAATAAATAAATAAATAAAAACTTCTTGGATAATATGTATACAAATTATGTGTGGCTGTTTCATATACGTATATATATATATATATAATGTACATGTTAACATTTCAGCTTGCCATTATTTTGTCTCTGTACGTTTAAGACCATTGTCTTAAAACTATATTATCTTTGACAGTCTGAAAACGTTGTGCTTCATGCTATAGTGACTCATATAATCATTTGTTAGCTGTGCAGATGCAATTTGGCATGGTACACATAAATTGCCACCAATCTTAATTTTTTTTAGAATGTAAAATTAAATAAAAGCTTATTATACAGTAACGTTTTTCATAATACTTTGCTAGAAATAAATTATAGTTTTTAATTTACTGTTTATTGTAATTGTAAATCTAAAAAAGGAAGATTGTTACAGTTTTTTCCGGTCTCTAAGTTCTAGTAGTTTAATTTTTTTTTAGGGTTCCGTACTTAAAAAGTAAAAACAGAACCATTATAAGATCACTTCTGTGTCTATCACAACAGTTTCACTCGTAAACTATAGAACATGGAAAGTTCAAATTGGGGGAAGTAATAAAGACTATTGAGACACCTATTTACAGATTATTTAACATTCACAAATATATTTAGGGAAAATGTAGAGATGCTACTTAAATTACTTGGAAAAAAAAATCTTTTCTTTGTATATCGTGTGAAAGCATTCGTAACGCTGAACTCAAAAATACATTTCTTTTAATTTTATGTATTATATTTTCAGATATATCATCGAAAATGTAGTGCAAAAATATGTTCTCCCCCTTCTATCATCGAATCTAATGAAACTAAAGTTATGAAAAAGTTAGAGATAGTAGACATTAATTTAAACTTTGCAGGAAAACTATAGCGATTACCCTAGGTCACATAGTTTTTGAGAAAATCGCATTTTTCTGTTACTTACAAATTTCAATTTTTGGTCTCATAGCAAAGGTGTTGAGGAGTGCTGAAGGTACCTATCCTAGCAGAAGTCCGAAAATCGTCAGTAATTAGCCTAGATATTAACCCTTAAAGACACAGACGGTTTGGACATACATAATGACAGGCAGCGTACTCTATGTACCATCAACTTTTAAAGCCTAGATAACAAATTTTAATGATATATTTGTATAATGCTATGCCCAATAGTAGTATAAAAGAAATAAACGTCAGATTGTTTAAAACAGACTAATTTAATTAAAATTAATCACATAAATACTATGGGATTCGCGAATAGTTTGCATTGAGTGGATCTCTCAATACACCTTCCATGTCTTTAAAAGTTAATTAAAAAACTATCTGGAAAAACGCAACACGGACCAAGGCGGCGTTGCGACTTTGCGACCTCCTTTCAAAGCGCGCTTAGCATAGTGCCAAGTGTAAACTTTGAATAAGGGTTTTGCTTTAGCTACACTGTAAAAAGAAAAGATTATTACTATGTTGAATTTAGTTTTATGAAATGCCAAATGAAGTTTAAATATGCATTACTTTTATTGTCAATACTGAAATTAAGTTCGTCATAAGCAGATTAGGGTAAGATTAAAAAAAGATATTTGATATTATTTAAGCTTCATGTCTCTTTGAACTTTTATGGTATACCCATTTATACTTTTCTAATATGTACATCTATACCCAACCCTATATTGTATAGTTTTTTTTATAAAGTCTTATTATTCCTTTAGCAACGATTTTTTTTTTTTAAATAATTCATATATTTATTGTATGGAACCCTGTGAGTGAGAGAAATACTCGCACTTGACCGTTTATTTTAAAATGCATTTATTATATGAAATGCTTTTTGTTTTGTACATAGTAGCATAAATTCAGTGTGCATTTAATATTCAATTTCATAATAACATTGATTTTTCCTGTAAATTGCACATTTTTTACTGAGTATATTACTTACAGAAGCTGAACATGCCAAAAATCTAGTCAAATTAGCTCAAACAATGAGGCCTATTTTAAAGGAAGAGGTAATTTGTGTTGTTTTCTGTTGCTGTTGTTCTCTTTGATTTTTTCGTGTGCTTCCTACTATCAGTGCTAATGCTTTTTTCTTTTGACAGAGTTTCCTGCCATTTCAGTCTATTTACTACATGGCTCTTGACCAGGATTTTGATAATGGGCATACCACTCTAAAAACATGTGCTGTACTTCAAGGACACAAATTCATAGAAGTAAGTTTTGCACTTTTTCTTTTTCCAAAAGTTTATCTATTCAGTGTTTAAGAATTCAAATTAGCTGATGTGTTTATTTTCTTTTCCTTTCTGATTATTTATGAACACACATTAGTTTTTGTTAAATCAATGTATATTTAATTTCTTAATCTTTTCTTCCTCTTTTTATGCCTTATTAATTTTTATGATCCCGAAATCCTTTATCCTTATTTTTTAATAATCTGAAAAACTTTAATAAGCATTTCTTTTTCTTTCAAAATAATTTATCCAAAATCTTTCTTCCTTTTAAATTTCAAATCATTACCAGCAAGTTTACATTTTTAATTAAAAGCTATGAAAGTATATTTTGTTGCCTGTAGTGTTATTTAAAGCAATATTTTGTTTTCATAAAATTTGAGCCAAATGTCACCAATATTGTTTAAACTAACATTGTTTGTTTTCAGATCTTAAGTCTACTTTTTTTTCTTTTTGATTTTCTTTGTTTTTAGAAAGTAATTCTTAATAATCACATAGACTTTTTTGTTTTTACTTTCAGTACTATTTTGGTTATTCAGTGCTTTGAAGTTTCTTCCTTTATAAGATAACGTTATTTTTGCTTTTCTTATGTATATTTTTTCTTCTGTTATTGTAATTGTCCTTCTTACTGATAATAATTTATTGTTTTCATGCTTTCACATGGATTAGAGGTAGTAAATTAGATTTTGTTTTATTTTAAAAAGAAAAATATATTTGTATTTACTTATACAGTAAAACCTACTAAGATGAAATTGCAAGGGACCTTTAAAAAAAATCCCCTTTAAAGCAGGTTTCTGTTTTAGAGGGTGCAACATCTGTATAAATTGTATTATGTTATTTTTGCTAGGATCATGAATTTTTGACCCCCCTCCCCCCAGAGTAGTGAAACTTCCCCCCCCCCCCCCCCCCCCCGCGGAAGATTTGAGATTTTCTGTTTTCAATGGTCAAAAAGTGCAATCGCTCTCCGCAGGAGCACAGAAATCCCTCCCAGAGAAAAGTGTCTAAATTCAATACTGTTAAACAGGTTTGAATGTAATAACTATAGAACAACGAATTTATGAAATTAGATCAAAAAAAGAATATCCATAGTACTAGCTAGCGAATCTAAATCCATGCCTAATTTCTTTAAAAATATGGAAAAATAAAAAAGGGGAGTGATTGAAATATACTATGATTGGATGGCGTTTTTTATGGCTGCAAGTTATGACGAATATCTGCTATCCAATCCAGTGAAATTGACATCTGCTGCATCTCTATTTAAAACAATAGTTTAGTCGTTAAAAATTCTAAATATTTTATATATTTAAATTTAGTTTTATTAATTTATTGCATAAGATGGTAACCCTGTGCAAGAAATAATAGCAAGAAAATAAGATGATATTTTCAAGCATTTCTGATACTATCTATGTTTTTAGCATAAAAGCTAACTATCAGGTTGTTTGAAAAATAATGGTTGAATTTTATTAGTCTCATGTTTCATTTCCCTCCAACGCATGTAGATTAATCCAATTATATCACTAATCATATCTATTGAAGATTCTCGCAATATGTTTAATATATGACATAGCTGGTTAAGCTGCAGTAATTGTTAATCATCTGAGAGTGTACCAACATTTATGTTGCAAAGAAAAGTTATGTAAGATTTTACTGTACAAATGCAATTTGAGCCAAAATGCAGCCGAGGCTTGTCAAAATGTAGTTGAGGAATGGGGCAAGAAACCAACATGACTATGTGCCATGAACCATAGTTTGCAAAATTTCACTGTTACACGAAAAGTCTTCAAGATGAGAAAGGTTGAGATAACAATGTGCTGAAAGAAACTGTGGGGACAAATTCTCCTCTGACAGTTAGGGAAATCGCCAAACAGCTTGGTGTATCAATATTTACCATTTCTGAATACATTTAACAGTTGGAAGAAGCTAAATCTAAAGTTAATCTAAAAAAGCCAGATTTCTACTGATATTGAAGCATTATTAACCGTTTGGTTTTGGTTTTGTGTAGATGCTTATGCTAGCAGGGTTTATCTATATTTTGTATAAAAGAAAGTTATTTACTATAATGTATGTTGTTTTTTATTCCTTACCTCTATATCTGCTATTTTGTTTTCTGAACACCTTAGCATTTTAATTATTTTTGACTTTTAAGCTTTTAAAAGATATTTATCAGAATTGTTTGCAAATTGAAGCTGTAATCTTAGATTAGAAACAGTCAGCAGTTGGTCTTCTGTGTGTCAGATTGTACCTGACCCAAATTTAAAAATTACATTTGCATGTCAATGCAAACTTAACAAAAAGAAAAAAAATGTCAACCCACTTTGTACCTGATATACTTAATCCAAAAGGAAAGAAAATTTGTGGTGTATTTTAATGCAGTTAAAAAATAGAACCTAATATTAAATTTACCTTTATTTACCTGAAAAAGTAATATGTATATTGACTCATTTTAAAATATATAGAATTTTCATCTTAAAAAATATTATGGTCCAACTTCTAAAAAATTGTTAAATTCAACATGCCAGAATCAAAAGCAAATCTCAAATAAGCCCAAACGCATCTCGCAGTAGAGGAAAGGAGTTAAGTCAACCTATTGGTTGAGTCAAATTTGGATAAAATTTGACCACCCAATCCAATGTAGTTTTTTATTTGGGGCAGTTGAATGTTGCATATATCCAAAAAAGATACAATTCAGAATGTTGTTTGTAAATGATAAATTTTAAGGGTGTAAAATCTGAATTTTGTGTTGCTAAGCACATGTGATTTTACCTATGATTTGACATTAAACTTAATTGGGCTTGGGCCTTTTATTTTTCAGTTATTGTGTAAAACAAGAAATGAAAATTTAAGAAAATCTAGTTGGATGTGCCAATCCCAAAACTTTCTTCTATCTTATACATCTTAATATTTCAAAACCTAGTTACACATGTTAATACTTCAATATTATTAGTTCAATACTATACCAACTTTGATTTTCATCTTAAATTTCTGCTCAAGTCAATTAAACGGACTAAAAACGAGTTAATCTATATCATGATATTTGTTAAAATGATTAATTTTTCCTTATTCTGTCGTTATCAGCTGTTTGCGAATAGCCGGCATAGCAGGAAGCGAGTTCCCACCGCTGCATGAGCTGCCGATGCACAATAGAACTACGAAAAATAAAGAAAAGTATACAAAAATCGCCAGCACGGAGCCTCTTTACCACGCAATATTTCCAAATTCAAGGAGAACCTGTTGGCCAAAGCTAAAAACAAGCACAAACATTTCGGTTCAATTGTATGCATAATTTTATACGCTGTTCGATGGTACAATAATGAAAATGGCACAGAGATCGGAATTATAGCGCCCCCTTCTTTCGGAATTTTTTCAAGTTCATGGAGGACTTGTTTGCCATAGCCAGAAACATGCACAAAAAATTTGGTTCAATTATATGGATAACTTCATACACTTTTCGATGGTACAATAATGAAATGGTACAGACATCGCAATTATAGTGCCCCCTTCCGGCAGAATTTTTCCAAATTCAGGGAGGACCTTCGTGACATGACCAAAAATAAACACATAAAATTTGGTTCAATTCTATGCATAACTTCATACACTTTTCGGCGGTACAATATTCAAAATGGCACAAAAATTGTACAAAAATCGCTATTACATCGCCTCTACGAGCGA
This sequence comes from Maratus speciosus, assembly GCA_963932465.1. Lineage (NCBI taxonomy): Eukaryota > Metazoa > Arthropoda > Arachnida > Araneae > Salticidae > Maratus > Maratus speciosus. The sequence continues at coordinate 556,287,727 of OZ010792.1, forward strand.
TTTTTTTTACAAATTAAGGGAGGACCTCCTTGCCATAGCCAAGAACTTAAAATTTTTTTTGTTTCAATTCTATGCATAACTTCATACACTTTTCCATGGTGCAATATTCAAAATCGCTATTACAGCGCCCCCTAACGGCGAATTTTTTCCAAATTCAGAGAGGACCTGCTTGCCATAGCCAAAAACTTAAAATAAAAATTTGGTTCAATTCTATGCATAACTTCATACACTTTTCGATGGTACAATATTCAAAATCGCACAAAAAATGCATTTACAGCGCCCTCTACCAGCGAATTTTTTCCAAATTCAGGGAGGACCTGCTTGTCATATCCAAAAACTTAAACTAAAAATTTGGTTCAATTCTATGCATAACTCCATACACTTTTGGATGGTACAATATTCAAAATCGCACAAAAATTGTTATATCAGCGCCCCCTACCGGCGAATTTTTTCCAAATTCCGGGAGGACCTGCTTGCCATAGCCAAAAACTTATAATAAAATTTTGGTTTAATTCTATACATAACTTAATACACTTTTTGATGGTACAATGGCGACAGACAGACGGACACACAGACAGACAGACATTTTCTATAAACATGTTTTTTGGAATCTCTGACCCCTAAAACATGCAAATCCGTCGAAAACCGGAAGTCGAAAAAAATTTCGATTACAATACTTTCTTCTATTGAAGATAGAAGAAAGTAAAAATTACTCAATCTGAAATTTCTTGAAACTAATATTTACAATGTTCATAATTCAGTATTGACAGCAGTAAAAAAACCTATAGAGACTGTACTCTATAGACAGAGGGTATACCCAAAGTGCCTATGCTATAGTTTTGTAAGAGAAACAGAGGGCATATGCACTTTAAAAATGGTATACAGCATATTTTTTACTACTTTCTTCGCTTTGTACCCTTCAATATACCCCTGATTAACAGTTAACTTGACTAATGGCCTTTCTTTTATAGCAAAATTAAAAATCTTTATTTTTCTCAGTTACATGATTTAATAATGCCATATGGAATCTGTTAACCCTTTATCTACTGACAGTACTTCTTGATGTTAGGAGGATGGGGAATTTTTCAGTTCGGAAATATTTCTATTGTAAGAACATTATATTTGTACATTTCCTAATTCTAGAAAATACTAATTGGCCAGTAAAAATAGGATTTTTCTAACCAAAAATTCGCGGAAAGCTGGAAATTGTTTTAATCACTTTGTTTTACATCCAAATGAAGGGATTTGAAGTTTGTCCCATTTTTCCTGTTGAGCTTTAGACGTGGCACCACAAAAACCTCAAAAATGTCGGACTTCTTTAAGTATTTCGCAAATAACTCAAAAGCCATTCACTCTACAGAAAGAGTTCTAATGTATAAATTGTAGACCATAAAATTCTGCGTCCATTGAGTACCACAGACTAAAAATTCTGCCAAAAATAAATGAGATATGATAGATCAAAAAAGTACTTTTTCCAATTTTTTCTAAAAAAAAAATCTCATAATAAGTTCTCATGTATAAAATGTTAGAGAACAATATAATAATAACAGAAAATCAAGAAAATTAATTTATTTAAAAAAATTAGTATATAAGCAATGGTGATAAAATGAACTCAAGTTACTTGTGGGAAATACAGGGAAATCGAGCTTGGAGCGTTTTTTTGCTGGACCTTGATCTGCCCATTCTTCTTCCTCCTGCATATGGAAGGCATCTTTTTCGTCGTATCCAGATTGTGAGTCTTCTTCTTCTGCGGTATTTGTGCACGACGCACCTTTACAGTGGTAACATATAATTGAGCATTTAACACCGTTCTTCCTACAAGAACATAAACTGCCTTTGCATCCCTTTGCACATTTGCATGACAGAGTGCTTAGAAACTCTGATGTTGCAGCTATATCGTCCGTGGTGATTAGAAGTATACAATGTTTGAATGACTTCCAAACCCAATCAGTGGGATTCATCACCCTTCCATTCCAGATGTTGATCTGAAGAAAAACTCTGTATGAATGTTATTTGGCAGCATCTTCAGTTGGCGGCAGAGAAGCGAGGTTAAATTAGGTCTTCATAAGATGTTTTGCAAATGTGTTTTATTACAATTTGTGCAGTGTTGTGTATTCGTCATACTGGGGATTGTATAAGGTGGCAATAAATTTCTTCCCCGTATCACTTGCTTCTTCAGGCGTAGCACATTGGTTATTAAAGACAGTTGGAACATCCTGTACGTGAGCATGATTTTCCAAAAGCTTGACGAATTTCAGTTTGCCTTTCAGTCGGCCTTGAAGAAGGCCAGTATAGAATCACAGCCACTAAAAGCATGTAGGAATAGGACGTTTTTCTTCACAATCGGCGAGTATGTGAAACTTAATGGAGAATACAAAACATTGCCCGACTGTCCTGTCCCAGATTTCAAAAAGTATATCATGGATAAGTTGGGAATAAATGTAGTCAAAAGCACAAGCAGATCAATATCTTCCGCAACTATGATGACACGTTCCGACTGCTGATCAAGTTGGATGGCTTCCATCACGATGCTAGTATCTGCATTCTCGACAGCTTGTTTTACAGTAAAATTGTGTTGCTGCAATTTTTCAATAAGCATTTTTATTAAAAGGCGTTTATTCCCTTCATTTGCAAAAAAGTGCTCATTTTGCTCTGTGAGCGTCGTATTTTCGTTAAAGTCAACACTTGCTGCAATGTATTTATTTTTTCAACGGAAGCGCTCAGCAGACTTGGTGCCATGTTCTGAGGATTCTTCTAAGTAACCATCAAAAACAATTGTTGCAGTTTTACGATAGTTGTTTTTCAAATATCCAATGTACTTGGAAATAATTGAAGAGAGCTTTTCTCTTAGCTCCCAATTCACTCGATGAAGGAGGAAGCGACCATAAATCACATGGACAGGTTTTAAAGTTTGTTCTAAATTATTAAGGGGGGATGAACAAATCGTAAAATACCGACTTCTGCGTTTTCCTCATCCCAAAGTTATCAAACAGAGAAGTTGGAAATGGTACCAATTCACACTCAAAGAACTTTCTAAGTATTTCCTCTAATTTCTTGTGGAAAGAAATTTGGCAAAAAATAGTCTCTGGATCGACGGATGCCACCTTATCGTGGATTTTAACAGCACACGTGAAGCTTTTCATTGGAGTTACTTGATTGGATCTCATAAATTTCACATGGCCAAAATCACCACCAATGATACTTTTTATACTTGCAACTCCAATCTCTTTGGCTAGATGACAGTTTATTTTATCGCCACCAATCACTCCTGTACTCAGACACTATTAGTGTTTGTTTAATGTAACACTAGGATTGGGTTAAGGTTTCAAAATTGTAATCATAAGCGCAAATATACGTGTGAGTACATTTTGTTTGGTTACATGAACACTTCAAAAACAAATTTTCAGAGATTTTTTTTAGAAAAAATAGGAAAAATGCACTTTTTTGATCTATGATATCTCGCTAATTTTTGATGGAATTTTTAGTCTGCGGTACTCAATCGACGCAGAATTTTATGGCCTACAATTTATAAATTAGAACTGTTTCTGTAGAGTGAATGGTTTTTGAGTGATTTGTAAAATACTGAAAAAAGTCTGAAATTTTTTAGGTTTTTGTGGTGCCATGTCTGAAGCTCACTAGGAAAAATGGGACAAACTTCAAATCCCTTCATTTGGATGAAAACAAAGTCATTAAAACGATTTCCAGCTTTCTGCGAATTTTTGCATAAAACGACCCTTTTTTGAGCTAATTTTACTGGACTATAAGAAAAATATTTAAAATAAAAAATTTGAGTGGGGTTATAAATATTGCACAAAATCCCTATAAATTCAAATTTAATGAATCCTTCTAAAATTTATTAAATGATTATGTAAATCTTCTAATGTAGTTTAAACAATTCATGAAAAATGATTTTAAGATAAAATTTTCATGAATTCATAATTCAGTACATAAAGGGTTAAGTGCTATTGTATAAAATAATTAAACCTGCTGTTTTTTAAATTGCTCTTTAATATATTAGTGATATTTGTTTCTATCATTTTTTATGATAATTTTTAATTTTCACACTAATTTTAAAAAGAATTTTTATCGTTCAGTTTTTCATATAAATATCCTTTAACTTATTGATTATGTATATTTGTGGTTTTTTAAAAAATTGATTTATTTTATGATTGCAGCCTCTTACTGCACGGAGAAATGAGCATGAACGCTACAGGAAGCAGATTAAAGAAACGTGGCACAGAGAAGTGAAGCGAATGGTAAATTTTGTATTTCAAGCATTCTTTCAAAAATCTAATACATCAAACCTCTTTCAAAAAATCTCTTTCCTTCTTTTTTGTCTTGTAGCAGGTATGCTTATTTATTATCAAATGAATTTAGAAAAGGGTATTTTTAATAGTAATTTTTCAGCTAAAAAGATTATTTAATAGTTTAAATACTATTTTCAAATAATTAAATAATTTTATTAACCTTTCTCTGCCCCTTTTCCTTTTTTGTATGTGTTTTATGATTCTGCTTAACCCTTCACTGCACAATTTTTTCTATTTTTATGAAAAAAATTATTTGAGTTCTATATATTGGTCTATTAATGGGAAAAATAGTAAAAAAAAAAAAATTCAAATTTTCAGCTAAAATTTGATATTTTATGGCATGTACGCTATGTACAAAATTAGGCTTTTAAAATATTGTACTGCTATATTTTACAACTAAATGAGCTTAAATTAATTCATTTTATCTGCTTAACACTCTGCAACTTTTTTTATATTAAGTATTCAGTAAAAATAATGAAAATAAATTTTACCTTAATAGCTTGATTGAATTTTTTTTGTTTGTTTGTTTCCGAAGAACAAATTCTAATTTTTTGTCAATTGCAGCCATCTGAGATGGACAAAATAAGTGTTATTCCATTCTTTGGATTGTTCTTGATCAGGTATAGAGATCCTATTGGCCAAATTCATGGCACATAATAAGAATTACAGTGTTTTTAGGTATGTGCCAGGTGTGGTGCAGTGAAGGGTTAAGCCTTTCTGTGCCATTTTATATGCTTTTAACATGAAGGGCTTGTTTGTTATATTAATCTGCCATTTTTCTTGATAAATGAAACTTTTCTATGACTTGATACAATACAGAATTAGTGAAAAATAAGTTATTCACTTCAGAAGCCTTTGTAGTATATTCTATTAGGGATACAATTTATATCCAGCAAACATACTTTATCAAGCAGATATGCCACATTATTGGCAGTAGCTGAATAGTACAATTATCTGGCAGCACATCCAGCATCAAGTTATTGATTAATTATATTCCAGTCCAAGGGTAGCACAAACTATTTATACTACTTAGTCAAGTGTTCGCGTAATCCTGCAGTGGGAAAACTTTACTCAAGTAAATATTTTACTTGAGTACATATAATATGTTTACTTACAAGGCACTAATAGTTCATGATCAAGATTTGTTCACTTTGTGTTTGTTGAGTGAAAAGGAAACACGCCGGGATATAAAAATGCTCTTGATTATTTAAAATATTTCACATAATTACAACTTTACACTATGTACAAATTAAAAAGATGTAAGATTTCCTTCACTGGAAACAAGGATATTTTAAAAACAGTTAAAAACATTTTCTTCCATGTGGAAGCCCAGGTTATATGAAGGCTTTCTTGCCTGCGTCAGGATTACTTACTCTAAAAAAATAACATTATTTTATTCTTCGCTCAACAATATGTCATGTGACACAAGTACCAAAGAATATGGATCAAGATGCCATGAAAGGGTTGAGTTTGCAAATATTTTACAGTTGTAAGGCCGTATTATGCTTTTATTGTTCATTGAACTCTTTGTTAAAATTTGCAGATTATAAAGCTTATATTTTAGTCTTGTAAAATACTCTGCATTAATTTATTAAATTAAAAATAATTTACTTATATTTATGGCTGTTTCTAAACCTGTATAAGAAATAACGTGTGAACTCAGGGTCATTTCATACGAATTCAACCAATGGGTGTTGCACCATAATCACAGATTTTTTTAATATTTTTAACATAGGCAAACATAGTAGTGAAAACTTCAAATCTGAAATTTAAAAATAATTTTTGCAATATTGTCTGAGATATAACCTTTTGAAAACAGGGATCAGTTTAGGAAGAAATTGGATCTTTTAAAGGACCCTTCACATTTTTTTTCAAATCAAAACAGGACCCTTCACAATTGTTTTCAAATCAAAACAGGACCCTTCACGAAATTTTTCACCTTAAAAAAGGACCCTTCACAAAACTTTTCACCTTAAAAAAGGACCCTTCACAAAATTCTTTGTCTTAAAAATAGGCCTTTTACAAAAATTTTCAGCTGGAAACTAAACCTTTCACAAATTTAATCATTTAAAAGTGAAATTTGGCCAGTCACTTTTACATACATAAAGAAAATATATGTATTTTGCATAATATGTAGCTTCTTAAAAACATATAAAAAAGAACCTGAATATAACGATAATTTTTAATTCACAAATTTAGGATTACATTTTTCACAAATGTAAAAAAGCTTTTGCTTTTCACAATTTCACAAAAATAGGACTCTTAGAGAAAAGTCTGGGCAGACACCTGGAAAATTGGTTATTTTTACCAAATTGTGGCCATCTTGGATTCATTTCCTATGTCTACATATGTCCATAACTTGGCAACTAATGTTTCAAATTCTATATTTTTGCTACCAATTTGAACCTATATGTACTAAGAATATGATATCAATATATGAACTCAAAATAATAGTAAATTTTCATTTTAATGCTTTTTATTACATGCAAACTGAAAATATCACCCTCAAAAAATGGCTTAATGTAATGGGCCATTAATAAAAAAGGACCATCATGAAATTTTCTGAAACACTCTAAAAACATTGCTCCATGTGTATGCTTTAAATTAAAAAAAATGGAGAGGTAAAATTTTTTGTTTTTAAATAAATAGCTTTTTACACATAGGATGTCACTTACCAAACAGTGACAATTTTAGAACACACAAATGTCCCTGGTTTAAGAAATAATAGCCAAAACTAAATTTTTCTGACATTTGTATCAAGGTAAAGCTATAATGAAACCTAATTTATTCGTTTTTCATAGGACCAGCAAAAAAATTGTGAAAAATATACAATTGAAAAAAATTCAACACTAAATAAAATAAGGAATATAATGTATAATTGTGAAAATCCCTAAATTCAAATCACATAAAAGAGGTTTTACTGTATATATACAGTGAAACTTATTTCACAAGAAATTCTGATTTTTATAGCCAAACTTCTTTTTCTTACTTCAAAAATTTCCTACCTAAGAAATTTTATGTGTGTGTGATCTTTCAGAAAGCTTCTGCTGTATATATACATAAATTATTCAAGATGCATTAAATGTTCAAATATAAATATGTCAGTTCATGTAATTTTTATTTCAATACACATTTACATACTAAGAATGATAAATGATGGTAGTGCGATAACGTCAAAACTAACTATTGTCAATGAAAATTTTCCTTTTTTTCTGAAGTAAGTCTGGCAACCCTATATGTTGCATGTGTATATGGTACAAGTAAGGTAAATGTCAAAATATTACTTTTGGTAACCTGTAACCCATGTGGGATCATAGTTTTTCCCTTAACATTTTATTTTGATAGGAAATGTTTACGTTTTCTTAAAGCTAACATGAAAACTAGTATTTCGGGGTTACTTTGTGCCAGGCCTTTTTTGGTCTGAAAATAGCCCCAATTACTTAGCTGCCTTTTATATAACCAAATCTCTTAAAACATGTTTTAAGTAACATTTTTTTTTCAAGTGTTACTGTAGCAAAGTGTTATATTAATTGTTTTTGTTCTAGTTGCTGAGGATAACATGACGAAAACTGTTTATCATTTCTTTAATATTAACAATTGGTTCATTTTGTTTAAAATGTAAAAAAAAAACCATTAGTTTATCGAGTTTGCAGTGTTGATTTATTAGCAAATGCTGTTGCAAGGGGTTTTCAATAAAAATGCATTCATTTACTTATGAAATGTTTTCACTTTATATGAAACTAAATTAATGGACCAAAGAAGCCCCCAGCAGGGGCTACTTTGTTCCAAAACTTTAAAAATAGTAAAATAAAAAAATTCCTCTTTAAGACCATACAGTTTTCTCCATTGTTTCATATTAATTGTTTACAACTCCATTTTGATGTTGAAAAATCACATATAATATTTTTTAATTATGGAAATGTGAATGGAACCAGGAAAAAGTGGCCCAAAGTACTGGTTCACGGTACCATTGAGCTGAATCCATATCAACTGAGGCAAGGGGGTTACCTTCATAGTCTCAGAAGTTTTTTAATTGAACACATGTTAAAATTTAAGAAAAAGTAAGATACTTGTATATTTTCATTTTGCCCAAAAAAATTCCTGGGCCGAGATACAGGCCGCCAAAGATGACATCCCCGGCACCATTTCTCATTCGCGATTTTCGATAAAAAATTTAAAGTGCTCTATCTCTAGAATGGTGCAAGATATTTTGTTGCGGTTTATTTTATTTTAAAGATAATATTCTTCTGTTTAAAATGATATACCCAATTTTGAAAAATGTATTCAACTTTTCTTGTGGCAACCTTTTGAAAAAAAAATTTTTTTTTCCAAAAAAAAATTTTTTTTTTTTTGCCAATCCCAAAAATTTTGATTTTTTTGCTGTTGATCAATACCATTGGGAACTACCTTCACTGTAAAGGAGAACTTCCACTTTTGAGTTTAAAAAATTTTAGAAACATTTAAAAAATTCAGAGAAGTTTACAGGAACTGTATATATACAGTTCCAGTAAAAGTCACTGAATTTTTGCTTATTTGTATCATATTTGTAAGGATAAGCCTACTATATATCCTAAACAAGTTAGAAATTGCAATATCAAATGTGGCAAATGAGGGGTGTGCGTACTATAACTAATTTTATAAATATTCAGATCTTGGTGCAATAAGTGTTACACTCTTGGACAAAAAGGGCATGAATACAAAATTAATTATGATTCTACATATTAAATTCAGTAATACGGAAGTAATATGAATTCATCTTAAAAGGACTTAATCGCCATGGCAACCTAGAATCGTTACCTATCATGGTATATCATTGAATCAATTATGTATTATAGGATTTTTAAATAGAAGGAAGAAAACTTTTATTAATGTCTTTTATGTTTTAATTTGATTTTCATAGCATTTTAAGTGATACATACTTTATTTTCAATACCGAACATAGTAAAACAATCTCAATAACATATATCAATTACACAGCAATACAAATTATATTAATACAAGTTAGAGTTCAGATAGATTGGCAGACAAATCGAATCCATAAAGACTTTCAACTATGTTGGAAATTGTTAAAAACACATAAATAGGTCGGAATTTGACTTTTAGAAATTTTTGTCAATAGACGGAAGCATACTTGAATACTTTCATACAACCCTGTATTTTACCTACTATCTTTATATACATGCCACTATTTAGCTAATATTTAATTAAGATTAAAACATCCTTAAAATCAGTGAAATCACACTTCCAGAGATTATCATCCATAGACGGCCATGTATCTAATTCTTTGCGTGGACCTGTATATCATTTTATCTATATTCTCCAAACATATCTTAGTATATTAAATGTAGTTCAGTGTAAAAATGCATAACTCATTTAAAAATCACCTTTAACCTCCTCAGACCTGATGTATCCTATAGGATACACATCTTTACAATTTTTTTTCACGTATGTAAATAATGTTCAAAAAAGGGAAATTGGTGTGTATGGAGCCTTACAGATAGCACAACTAAACAAAATAGCAATTTGTTTCTTATAGTGGTTTTTTACCGAGATACGTGTTATATTAAAATAGCTTGCAGCAAAAATGCACGAAATGTACAAAAATGAAAACGTAAGTAGTTTTTCAGTAAGTTAAGATACCATTTGTAGAGTCCATTAGAAATAAAAAAATATTAAATGTATAATTATTTCACGTTTTGTATTGTTTTTTCAATGCAATTCAAAAAAAGTAAAATAAAAAATCCTAACAAGTTGTCAAAAAATGTACTTATTGGGTCCCCATGTATCATCTAATTTTATGTACAAAAAATACATTTTAATTTTTTTCGCTTTTCAGTCTTTCTTAGTTATCGGTTTTTTAGTATAAATTCATAACTGAAGTTAAAAAAAATATAATAATAAACCTTGGGGTCTGAAGAGGTTAAGCTACTTTCATTCATAGTCAGTAAACCCTTAAGATTTCTTTTGTGTAGCCCTGTATCTGATCTACAGCATTTATGCACACAACGTAATATGGAAAAATTTAGTTAAACTTAAAAACTCAATCACAACTAAAAATGCACTTCCAGCAATACCCTTACGATTTCTTTTGTGTAGCCCTGTATATGATCTACAGCCTTTATACACACAACGTAATATGGAAATATTTAATTAAACTTAAAAACTCATATCGCAACTAAAAATGCACTTCCATCAATCATCGCTAATATACAGTATTTCCAATAAGGTAAAGTATCCGAAATCTTTTGTGTGTCCCTGTAAATACTATACACTTTCTATGACACAAGAAGTAATTTTTTGTAAACCTCTGCAATAAAGTATGTATCACTTTAAATGCTATGAAAATCAAATTAAAACGTAAAAGACATTAATAAAAGTTTTCTTCATTCTATTTAAAAATCCTATAATACATAGATTCAATGATATACCATGATAGGCAATGATTCTAGGTTGACATGGCGATTAAGTCCTATTAAGATGGATTCATATTACTTCCGTATTACTGAATTTAATATATGGAATTATAGTAAATTTTGTATTCATGCCTTTTTGCCCAGGAGTGTAACACTTATTGCACCAAGATCTGAATATTTATAAAACTAGTTAATACTATGCACGCACCTCATTTGCCACATTTGATATTGCAATTTCTAACTTGTTTAGGATATATAGTAGGCTTATCCTTACAAATATGATACAAATAAGCAAAAATTCAGTGACTTTTACTGGAACTGTATATATACAGTTCCTGTAAAATTCTCTGAATTTTTTAAATGTTTCTAAAATTTGTTAAACTTAAAAGTGGAAGTTCTCCTTTACAGTGAAGATAGTTCCCAATGGTATTGATCAACAGCAAAAAAATCAAAATTTTTAAGATTGGCATTTTCAAAAAAAAATTTTTTTTGAAAAAAAAATTTTTTTTTTCAAAAGGTTGCCACAAGAAAAGTTGAATACATTTTTCAAAATTGGGTATATCATTTTAAACAGAAGAATATTATCTTTAAAATAAAAAAAAACAGCAACAAAATATCTTGCACCGTTCTAGAGATAGAGCACTTTAAAATTTTTATCGAACATGGTGAATTGGAAATGGTGCCCGGGATGCCATTTTTGGCGGCTTGTATCTCGGGCCAGGAATTTTTTATTGAATTTTAACATATGTTCAATTCAAAAACTTCTGAGACTATGAAGGTAAGATTTTTTTCTTTGGCTGCCTGAATTGACATGGATCATACCATTAATTTTTTTTTTTTTTTTTTTTATAAATTTCATTAATACATTGATTAGTAGTAATTCAGTTTAGAATGAGTAATAGATACTTTATTTTATCTTGTTCCATAAGCATTATTGATAGCAATAAACAAAAATAGAACAAAAATTCATTTGGATCTCTTCAGCTTATTACTTTCTTCTATCTTCAATAGAAGAAAGTATTGTAATCGAAATTTTTTTCGACTTCTGGTTTTAGACGGATTTACACGTTTTAGGGGTCAGATATCCCAAAAAACATGTTTATAGAAAATGTCTGTCTGTCCGTGTGTCCGTCAGTTCGTCTGTCTGTTGCCATTGTACCATCAAAAAGTGTATGAAGTTATGCATAGAATTGAACCAAATTTTTATTTTAAGTTTTTGGCTATGGCAAGCAGGTCCTCCATGAATTTGGAAAAAATTCGCTGGTAGGGGGCGCTGTAATAACGATTTTTGTGCGATTTTGAATATTGTACCATCCAAAAGTGTATGAAGTTATGCATAGAATTGAACCAAATTTTTATTTTAAGTTTTTGGATATGGCAAGTAGGTCCTCCCTGAATTTGGAAAAAATTCGTCCCTTGGGGGCACTGTAACAGCAATTGTTGCGCGATTTTGAATATTGTACCATCCAAAAGCGTATGAAGTTATGCATAGATTTGAATCAAATTTTTATTTTAAGTTTTTGGATATAGCAAGTAGGTCCTCCCTGAATTTGGAAAAAATTTGCCGGTAGGGGGCGCTGTAATAGCGATTTTTGTGCAATTTTGAATATTGCACCATTCAAAAGTGTATGAAGTTATGCATAGAATTGAACCAAATTTTTAAAGTTTTTGGCTATGGCAAGCAGGTCCTCCCTAAATTTGGAAAAAATTCTCCGGTAGGGGGGCGCTGTAATAGCGATTTTTGTGGGATTTTGAATATTGTACCATCAAAAAGTGTATGAAATTATGCATACAATTGAACCAAATTTTTATTTTAAGTTCTTGGCTATGGCAAGCAAGTCCTTCCTGAAACTTGGAAAAATTTTGCCGCTAGGGGGCGCTGTAATAGTGATTTTTGTGCGATTTTCAAAATTGTACCATCGAAAAGTGTATGAAGTTATGTATAGAATTGAACCAAATTTTTATTTTAAGTTCTTGGCTATGGCAAGCAAGTCCTTCCTGAAACTTGGAAAAATTTCGCCGCTAGGGGGCGCTGTAATAGTGATTTTTGTGCGATTTTCAAAATTGTACCATCGAAAAGTGTATGAAGTTATGTATAGAATTGAACCAAATTTTTATTTTAAGTTCTTGGCCATGGCAAGCAGGTCTTTCCTTATTTTGGAAAAAAATTGCCGGTAGGGGGCGCTGTAATAGCTACTTTTGTGTCATTTTGAATATTATACCATCGAAAAGTGTATGAATTTATGCATAGAATTGAACCAAATTTTTTGTGTACGTTTCTGCCTATGGGAAACAAGTCCTCCCTGAATTTGAAAAAAAATCTGCTGGAAGGGGGGCGCTGTAATAGTGATGTGCCATTTCCTCTATTGTACAATCAAAAAGTGTATAAAATTATGCATACAATTGAACCAAATTTTTTGTGCATGTTTTGGCTTTGGCCAACAGGTCCTGTGATAGCGATTTTTGTATACTTTTCTTGATTTTTCGTAGTTCTATTCTCCATTGGCAGCTCGTGCAAAGGCGGGAACTCGCTTCCTACTACGCCGGCTATTTGCAAACATCTGATAACAACAGAATAAGGAAAAGCTATTAATTTTTGACTCATTTTTAGTCCATTTAATTGACTGAAGCAGAAATTTAAGAAGAAAAATAAAGTTGGTATAGTATTGAACTAATAATATTGAAGTATTAACATGTGTAACTACTTTTTGAAATATTAAGATGTATAAGATAGAAGAAAGTTTTGGGATTGGCACATCCAACTAGTTTGATGCTGGAAGAGTGAGAGTGAAAAGTTTCAGTTCAGAAATACTTCTACTGTTAGAGCATTATATTTGTACATTTCCTAATTCTATAAAAGATTTGAGTGGAGTTATAAATATTGCACAAAATCCCTATGCATACAGATTTAGGTCATTGATTTTAATTGACAAAATCCTCGTAAAATTTATTAAATGATTGTGTAAATCCTCTAATGTAGTTTCAAAAATACACAAAAAATACTTTTGAAGGCGAAAATTTCATGAATTCTTATTTTGGGACATAAAGGGTGAACTAAACTCAGTGTGAACTGAAAACAATAAATGTCAATTCAATGAAATAATATTATTTTTTAATATTTTACTTAAATTATTCAACTGTGATTTACAGCAGGTATTTCTCGCATATTTCAGAAAAATATATTATGTGGCCTTTTTTAAATATAGTCCATCATAGTAAGGAATCTGGTATTTATGTAGATATTTTTTGAGAATTATATTCTCATTTTATATGAAATAAAAAGTAGTATTGAAATGAAAATTTACTATTATTTTAATTTAATATATAAAATTTTAGTATAAATAGCTGCAAATTGGTATTGGTATATTGAATTATATTTAAGTATTGTGCAGCAGCGCAATACTTATTTATTTCCAGTGTCACTTCTCAATGTTAATTTAACATGGAAAAGCCTATGGAGATCATAACTTTTTCATTTTTTCTTCCCACCTTTTTGTCCCTGATGCCACTCATTTTTTATTCTTTACTAATTCTTATGATATTATAAATTTAAAGTATAAAAACGTTTGCCTAACGCCAGGGTCAAAACGAATGGTAAAATGCCTTTGCATATGGACAAATTATATATATTTTTTTTTTTTTTGCATTATTCAAATATTTTTCTTAATAATTCCAATTTTCGCTTTTTCATTGAAAATCAATGGACATTTTTCATAGAAAATGTAACATTTTTACTTCATTGTTGCAAAAATTTCAAAAGCCGTAATAATAATTTATTTCTTTTTAGTTGAAAGATTTTCACGTGAAATATTAAATTGAGATAATTTTTTTTTTTTTTTTCAAAAATTAAAAAGGTGAATATGGCGTCATAGTGGAAATAAAAAGGGTATTTTCAGAATAAGTTTTTGCTTTGGTCAAGTTTATATTTTAGTAAAAAGTTTCTAATGGATAGCTATTTTTACGCAGGTAGCGAACTTCGTGGGGAATTACATAACTTAAAGTTTAAAATGCATTTTTTTTTTCGCGATGAGAACTATTTATACCCCAAGTTAAACTTAGGTAATAATTTTCTGATGTGTTTACATCACCCTTTGGGAGAGAATAAAGTTTAAAAATTTAAGTAAAACTTTAATTTTTATTTTTTACTGTATCACAGCTATAATATTGTTAAATATTAGCAGTAAGGATTCAACACAATTTACATTTACATTCATAGCATTCCTGAGTGGGAAATAGGGTATCTAAATTTAAGTGAAGTTAATTTTTTATGTTTTGATTATAGATTCTTTACTTTCACATTCGAAGTTTTTGTCCAAACTACCGCAACCTGCATTACTACAGTGGTGAAACATTTTGAATTACACATTGGTAAACTGCATCCCACATTGTGATGCAATACCGCATGCATCAAAGCCTGATGATGATACTCTCTATTAATTTTGAAATGCGTTCGTCTGAGTGCTGTAGTTATTAAAAAACTTGACATATTAAACAAAAACATAATTTGAACAACAAATTGAAAAAACAAAATTTATTTCCTACATTGTTTAAGCCTGAGAAGGGACAGTTATTAAGTTATTTCATTCAATTAGTTCTACATTTACTGTTAAATTTTTGTAACAAATTAGTTAAACCAATTGAAGATTAAAAAATAAAAATAAAATTCATACAATATGATACTTTAAAACACCCTAAAAATTAGATTCCGTTCAAATCAAATCGAAATAAATCTTAGACTTCTTCCATTTTTAATTGAAAACATTTGTATTGCAGATTTTGTATTATTTTTATGACAATTGTGCATAAAATGATATATGCATGCAAAATACAAAACTTAAAACACAGTCTAAGATTTATTTCGATTTGATTTGAACGGAATCTAATTTTTTAGGGTGTTTTAAGTATCATATTGGATGAATTTTATTTTTATTTTTTAATCTTCAATTGGCTTAATTAATTTGTTACAAAAATTTAACATTAAATGTAGAACTAATTGAATGAAATAACTTAATAACTGTCCCTTCTCGGTCTTAAACAATGTAGGAAATAAATTTTGTTTTTTTAATTTGTTGTTCAAATTATGTTTTTGTTTAATATATTGGGAGTACAAATTAATTCGGTCCGTTTTCAATAGATGGCTCTGGCTGATTTGTTTACTGAATAATGATAGATGTTTTTGGCATTGTTAGAAAGGTTTGACCTTTGTCAACCATATTCAGTCAACGAAGCTTCGAGTTTTATACAACAAAATTGGTTTTCTGAGCATTCAATATGTCGAGTTTTGTGCTAAATAAACATTTGCGGGAAGTTTTGATTTTCTTTTTTAATTGGAAGAAAAGTGCCGCTGAAGCGCATCGATCGCTTGTGGAAGTATATGGTGAATCTGCGCCATCTGATAAATCATGTAGAGAGTGGTTTCGACGCTTCAAAAATGGTGATTTTAGTGTCGAAGACAAGGAGCGCCCGGGCCAGCCGAAAAAGTTCGAAGACGCCGAATTGGAGAAATTGCTCGATCAAGATCCGTGCCAAACGCAACAAGAGCTTGCAGGATCGTTGGGAGTCACTCAGCAAGCAATTTCCATGCGCTTAAAAAACATGGGAATGGTTCAAAAGCAAGGAAATTGGGTCCCATACGAGTTGAAACCGCGTGACGTTGAAAAGCGATTTTTCATCAGTGGACTGCTGCTCGAACGACAACAAAGGAAAGGTTTTTTGCATCGAGTTGTTACCGGAGACGAAAAGTGGATACACTACGATAACCCCAAGAAGAGAAAATACTATGCTCGGCCTGGTGAATCATTGCCATCGACGTCAACATCAACGCCAAAGTCGAATATTCATGGTCTGAAGGTAATGCTGTGCGTTTGGTGGGATCAGACTGGGATAGTGTACTATGAGCTGCTAAAACCTGGCGAAACAGTTACTGGCCAACGCTACCGACTGCAATTAATGCGTTTGAGCCGAGCATTGCGTGAAAAACGGCCAGAAACCATCGAAAGGCACGACAAGGTAATTTTGTTACATGACAATGCTCGGCCCCATGTGGCAATTGTCGTTAAAAATTACTTGGAAACGTTGAAATGGGAGGTCCTACCCCACCCGCCGTATTCGCCAGACATTGCTCCTTCTGATTATTGGTTCCGACGGATGCATCACAATTTGGCTGGACACCGCTTCACTTCTTCCGAAGAAATTCAAGAATGGCTCGATTCATAGTTTGCGTCCAGAGAGGACTCATTTTTCAGAGATGGAATCCAAAAATTGCCAGAAAGGTGGACAAAGGTTGTGGCTGCCGATGGACAATACTTTGAATAACATGTTTTTTCATTTTGATAATAAATAAAATGTTTTTTTAACGAAAAAAAAAACGGACCGAATTAATTTGTACTCCCAATATATATATATACAAACAGATTAATTCATATGCTGGAAAATTTTGGTTTTAATCATTATTTCTTAAATTAGGAATATTTACATGTTCTAAAATGGTCTCTGTTTGATAAGTGACATCCTATGTGTAAAAAGCCATTTATTACAAAGCAAAAAATTTTACCTTTCCAAATTTTTTTTTTATTTAAAGCACACACATGAAGCAATGATTTTACCAAGTTTCAGAAAAATGCATGATGGTCCATTTTTTTAATGACCCATTACAGTAAGCCATTTTTTGAGGGTGATGTTTTCAGCTTGCATGTAATAAAAAGTATTAAAATGAAAATTTACTGTTATTTTGATATCATATATGCATTCTTAGTACATATAGCTTCAAATTGGTACTAAATATATAGAATTTGAGATATTAGTTGCCAAGTTATAGACATATCGCTCACCCGCAAGAAAAGTGACACATCTCAAGAAAATTCATTTTGCATTTTTTTCCATTAAAAGATCTGTCATAGATGTGCCTTGCTACACAAAATTTCATAATTCTGTCATAGATGTGCCTTGCTACACAAAAAGTTTCATAAGTGTAGTTATACAGAAAATCACTTTATTACGCTATATGTCCATTTGTGCCCTCAGAATAGGGGTAGATTGTGTGGGGAGGTAAGATTACCCAACCCTCCAAACCTCATTCTACATCTTCATTCTCAAGGGTTTTATGCTTTTATGCACATTTTCCTTCCAGCGTGCAGAGCTAAGTGCTATAATTTCGTGTTGCAGTAAAATCATGCAAACTTTCTTTTGCCTCTCCAGTGAAATGTACTTTTGTTGAGATGTGTCACTTTTCTTGCAGTTGAGCGATATATAGACATTGGAAATGAATCCGAGATGGCCGCCATTTGGTAAAAATGGTCAATTTTCAAAAGGCTATATCTCAGCCAATATTGCGAAAATTATTTTTAAATTTCAGATTTGAGGGTTTCACTACTATGTCTGTCTATGATAAAAAAAATTTAAAAATCTGTCACTATGATGCAACAACTTTTCTTTAAATTGGTTGATTTCACATGGAATAATACCCCTCAGTAAAAAAAAACAAAAGTGGGGGAATGACTTATTAAAGAAGGAAAGCTTCTTTTTGCTATGTTAGTAGCAAGCACTAACAAGTTTTCTGTTCTTGAAACACAAAACTTGTTTTCATAAGATAAAGCATTGGATAGAATAAAGTTACAGAAAAAAAGGATAATAAAACACTCTGCTACTAATGTATTCAGTTTTAAGCTGTTTTTCATGAAAATAATCTACTATTGCTAAAGTAATATCTTATAAGGAGAGGACACGAGGTTGGTGACACAGAATACGACAACCCTTTGTGCAATGATAGAGTATAGTTAGGAGATAAACATATCACAAAGATAACACACAATATGCAAGGGGGTCTTAAAAAACAATCCCCAAAGTTACCCAATTTTGACGCTTTGGTATATAATCTGATAAATTGCACAGATTTCTGAGTGGCCAAATGGTACAGTTCAGTGTTGAATTCAAACGCTTTTCTCTGGGCAAGGAAAGGGGGGGGGGATTGCACTTTTTGACCATTGAAAACTCAAAATCTCAAATTTCATGGGGGATGTCTCCCCCCTCCCGGGCCACTCCCTGAATACAATACTGGTACAGTTGGCAGGACGCCAAACTTGTAAATTTTCACTTTTGGAATTTTGTGGGTTCTATACCCTAACAAGACTTCTTCTTTCGCTATGAATTAAGTTTTCTGAAATACATTCTTCAATATTTGTAAATTTAGAAACTTCTTCACTACAAGGGTGCAGAATATGTCCGATCCGGCGATCTAGGATCGGGGGAAATTTTAACTACTTGGGGAAATTTTGCAGAAACATATACAATTGATTTCGATTTTAACAACGAATACATAACAATTTCGCTAATATGTACCATATATCAGGGGTGATTCTGTTTCGAGTTTTCCGAAAATTTAAGGCATTCGCTTCCGAAAATTTAAAAAAAAAAAAAATCTGTCACCAATCTGAAAATTCGGACATAAAAATATCGCGAATTTTGTCCAAGAATTACGGAAAAAACGCGGATTTCGTCACAAGATCGTAAAATAATTGCAAATTTCGTCAAAAGATCTCGAAAGAACCGCAAGTTTCGTCAAAAGATCTCGAAACAACCGTAAATTTTGTCAAAAAATCTCTAAATAACCGCGAATTTCGTCAAAAGGTGCGAAATAACCACAAATTTCGTAAAAGGAACGCGAAAAACCCCCGCTAATTACGTTAAAAAATCACAAAATAACCGCAAATTTAGTCAAAATATCGCGAAAGAACCGCAAGTTTCGTCAAAAGATCGCGAAAGAACCACAATTTTCATCAAAATATTGCAAAATGAACGCAAATTTTGTCAAAAGATCGCGAAAGAACTGCAAATTTTGTCAAAAGATCTCAAAACAATCGCGAATTTCGTCAAAAGAAGGCGAAATAACTGCGAATTTCGTCAAAAGGAAGGCGAAATAACCACAAAACTCGTTAGAAGATCGCAAAAAAAATGCAAATTTCATCTAAAGATCGCGAAAAAACGTTAATTTAGTCAAAGGGCCGCGAAAAAAACATAGTTAGTGCTGGGAGTGGATTTTCCCCTCTTACCCCACTGTGCTGTAACTTTTCCAAAAATTTGTTGTGAATTTCAGAATTTATTTTTTTTTCACTCAGAATCATCCCTGCCATATATACTCGCGCATAAGGTGATAGATATTGGAAATGTTTGAAAATGATACAGCATTTACCTACAACATACCGTAAAATTTTAGGGAAATTTTCATGTGGATTGGGGGAAATTTTGAGAGTAGAAACATTTTCTGCACCCCTGCTTCACTAGACATATTTTTTCATTAATTGATTCCAAACATAAGATCCCGAGATAAAAAAAAAAAATAATAATTCCAAAGTTTAAAAAAATAATAAAATAAAATCGAAAATTTATAAAACTTTTAAATTGTTTAGTATTAGAAAAAATGAAGTTAAAATACCATATTTTAAATTTATGCAGCACATTTTAATTTATTTTGCTGGGAAGAATAGAGGTTTATTTGTAGAAAAAACTATAAAATGAATAAATGTGAATAAAATTAAAATTTTGCTATTTTGAGGAATTCAATTTTTTTTTAAACATTAGATCAATAAAATTACAATTTCTCTGTAAATAAATAATATATATGTGCACACAGAAGCATGTTTTTATTTATATTTAGCTTAAATTACATATTTTTTTTAATTGTTGTTTGAAAATAATCAATATTATGTTGGCGGGAAAGAAAAAAAAGATAGTCTTTGTCGGAGTATCAAACCCACAAATTTCCAAAAGTGAAAATTTACAAGTCTGATGCTCTACCAACTGTACCATTTGACCGCTCAAGAAGGTGTGTAATTTATCTGATTATGTACTAAAGTGTCGAAATTGGGTGACTTTAGGGCTTGTTTTTTAAGAACCCCTTGCATATTGCACTTTATCTTTGTGATATGTTTATCTACTAACTATAATCTATCATTGCACAAAGGGTCATCAGATTCTGTGTCCCTAACTTCGTGTCCTCCCCTTGTTAGTTTGCTATTATTTTATTTTGTTATTGAGTTGCTATGTTAGTAGCATTTAGAAAGTTTTCTGTTATCACTATAGAAAACTTGTTTTTAAGTTGTAAAGCAATTAAGGGATAATGAGGGAAGTTTACAGCCTAAATAGTCTCTTTCAAGAGTATTCAGTTGTAAAGTAAGTTTTTCACATAAAATTAAATAAGTCTCAGCACCTGAAAGTTTCGATTAGTTTTTCTCAAAAAAATAATTTACTATTACTAAACTACTTAGCCAATGCTGATATAACTATTGATTTAAAATTATGTTATAATATTAGTACTGAAACTTAAATAATCACAAAAATAATTGTTACTAGAAAATTTAAAAATAAGTTTAAAAAAGAAAATACATAGTATTAGCTAGTTAATCTAAACCCATGCCTAATTTCTTAAATAAATAATAAACAGGGATATATTGAAACATGCTATGGCTGGTATCTAGGCTGCAAGTTATGCTGGATAACTATTTTCTGGAATCTGGTCAAATTGGCATCCATTGCATCTCTTACATTCTACCACTCCTAATCAGATCAAATTTAAACTACAGGTAGTTTAAAGCTGTGCTAATTTTATGTTACATGCAAATTTTGTTGTACGAAACATTCACAAATACATGTATTTTGTCAGCTATGAAAGAAAGCATATGATACCATATTTTGAATGTTTGGCCCAGACACACTGTACTTAGCGATAAGGCATATTGTTTTGCAATTACAGTATGCTGCTGATGATGAAGGTAGGCATCTGAGCATTTATTGTAAACATATTAAACTGTTTATGTTCTTAAAATGTGTAAGCCAACTGAATGCTACAGCACCATTTTCAATCTTTTTGGGGGGAAATGGTTTATTTAATGATAAATCACATGTGCATCTTTTGAATTATCTGTAGTTTAAATTTCGTCTCATTAAAAGTGGTAGAATTCACGCCAGAGTCCTCAGAAGAAGGTAGTTTTTTGCTAACTCTGTGTTATTCGTTTGGTGCAAAAGTTCATCCCATTTTCTTGCAAAAAATTTTATTTACTAAAAATTACATTTAATCAATATAGTATATGCCATATCTCTGGTAGCTGCATACTCCTGCACCCATAGAATACCAGGTTTTTGGATGAAAAGTTAATTCAGGTAATTTTTTGTCTTCCAGGAAAGTAAAGTTCTTATCATCTAAGATGTTTTGAAGTGATCTAAATAAATGGTAATCAGAGAGCACAAAGCCAGGAGTGTAGGTGTATTGAACAAAATATTTCAAACATGTTCTAAAAGTTTGTGTTGGGTGGCCAAAGGCATGTGATTTGCATTGTCTTGATGAAACACAATGCCTTTACAATTGGCTAATTCAGGTCACTTCTATTGGATTGCTCCCTTAATTTGCTTAGTTGTAAAAAGTATTTTTCCAAATTAATTGTTCTGCTTTTCAGGTAATAGCTCATAATAACAATTTATTTCCAGTGTCATCATATGCATAGCAAAATTTTTGCATGTATGCTGGCTTGCTTTGGTAGAAGGAGCATTTTCAGGTCTAGACAACAATCTCTTACTCTTAACATTATTATACACAGTTCATCTTTTGTTACCTATATCCATTCACTTTAAAAACAGATAAATTCGATAGAGAATCTCCCGCAGAAATTTGGCCAATCAAATTTTTGTCTATTAACTCATGCTGCATGCACACATCGGTTTTGTTAACCATTCCAAGTTGATATAACCGCTTTGACAATGTTCAGGGGTTGATTTGAAGAATTTCTTTTATCTGTCAAGTTATTCTGTACCAATCACTTTCAGCCAGCACCAATATTTTGTTGCCATCAACGTCAATCCAGAATGTAGTGTATCACCAGGGCCATAAACAAAGTGGTGTAGGGTGGATTGAGACCCTGCTAGACTTCATAATCTTTTAATAATAATATATTTATTACATTTAAAAATTTTAACACTTTATAATCAACCGTTTTACAACAGTGAAAACTTGCTCTGTACTTCTGTCTGTATTTATTTATCATTAAAACAGAGGGAAAAAAATAAGCTGTGAATTCGCCCCACCAAAACATTCCAAAGTCCCCTGCCATCTGGTTACGGTCCTATGCATCTCTAAGATTAAAATTATTTTTACAAAACTTTCTGAACCACTTGTTGCATGTGAAAGCATCAACACCCTCACTATTCATAGCACATACCTTTTGTATCTGCATAGCATTTTGCTTTCCTTAAGAATTAAAAATATGTTGAAATTTCTCTTTATTTTTTGCTATTTTTGATGCTTATAAAAAATTTTAAAACAACCAAATGGCACAATTTTTTTTTTTTTTTATCCCCAAGAACTCACTGAAATTCTTTCTTTCAAACAACATCAAACCTTTAAAGTGTGAAATAAAAGACAATTTTTGCGATAGTGTCATATAGTACCAGAAACGAGAGAAATTCTTGCAACAAGCCAATAAATAGAAATGTTTGGCATCTCCATTTCTGAAATTAAATTACATTTAATTTTAGCCTTTAGTTATTTTCAAGCGTGATTAATGATCAAATAATTCTTTTTAGCATGAAGCCATCGCAAATTTGCGCAAGGCAAAATCTTTATACTATCAGCGCCAGCAAGAGTATGAGAAAGCAAAAGATTCAGCATTGCGAGCCGAAAGCAGTGAAAGTTCTGAAGCCAGCAAGTTAGATAAAAAGAAACGTGTTGAAGATGATGCATTGCAGAAAGCAATGGAGGCTGAAACTACTTATAAATCTTGTGTTTTAGAAGCAAATGAGAGACAGCTTGCATTGGAAAAAGTGAAGGTAAGATACGATTTTGCGACTTGATTTTTTATGCATTGTGATTCGACATTCATTAATTTCAGTTAAAAATAACTATTTATTTTAATTATTTTAGGGTGAAGTTTTACAGCAAGTTAGAGAATTAATTTATCAATGTGATCAAACAATGAAAGCTGTTACAGTTGGGTATTTTCAGCTTCAGTCAACCTTGTCTGCTCATGCTCCTGTTCAAGTATGTACTAGTATTCTTCCCCTTTTAATGTAATTTTATGAATATCTCTCAAGGTTGTTTTTTTTTAATAATCTTTAATAATACTAATGTAATCTATTTATATAAAATCCAAGTCTCTGTGTGTTCCTCACAATTACGGTTGGACCACCTCATTAATCGCGGTCATGTTAGGCTTCCTATGGTGAAATTGGTATAAGCTTCAACAATGAGTAATTGTTGAAGAAGGGTACTAATACAGGGTTACTACAAAACCGCCGAATTTTTGACCAAATTAGCAAAATATCTCCAAAATTTGGCAAAATACTACCAAATTTGGCGACAAAAATAAGTTGCCATATATGAAGCAAACTTGGCAATAGCTGTCTAATTTAGCGAAATTCTCATTAAAGCCCATTAATCTTTACAATCGAGCTCACCAAAATTTAGTTTAAACTCAGTGCATTTAAGGGTTTTTTTTTTTCAAAATCTATGGATCTGAATTAGAGTAATGTACGAAAATGTAACGTCTTTACATCTTCATCCAGATGCTACTAATAAAATAACTGCCACTAAACAGCATTGTACTATCTGAGCTCCTAACTATACAATTTTAATGTGCTTTATATAGCCAGATGCAGAAATTAAATTCTGGATACTTTTCCAGTATAAGAGCCTTTGCGAAATAGAGAAAACTGCCTTGGCGAATAAGGAAATTTGGCAGCATATACAGACCTGCCAACTGCTACGAAAAAATAGTAGTTTCTACGATTTAGACCTATAAACTACGATGTTATGAAAATTGGTCTTACACTACGATTTTTTTTTTGCAAAAAACACAAACACACATTTTGTTTCTAGTTGCAATTTTTATCCTGCGCAACATATTTTTCAAGAGTAATTCTGTTCCGAAATTTCAAAGCATTCATTTCCGAAAGTTTTAAAACAATGGTCATTAGTCCAAAAATTCGGACATTAAAAAATGCTCATGGGGGAAAAAAATCTGTGCTGCAAAACAAACTTTTTTAACATAAACCTCTTTATGTATACATTAACCATGAGTGAATCGTGTTTCTGTAAATATTTATACAGGAATTCCCTTCTTTAGAAACAGGGTGCCATGTTAAGAATTTCTGGAGGTGGGGAGTCTGTTCTTTGAGGGGCAAGGTTTGAAATAGTGTGCAAAATCGCAAGATTTGCGCACGGAAAATAAAAGTCCTGCATAATGAAAAATGCTGTGCAGTATTTCCCTCTGCAAATTCTTCAACAGACTTATAATTCTTTTGCGGGTATATTTTGAAATTTCTTGGAAGTCCGTGAATTTTTTTTCTTTTATGGAATTTCCCTAAATTAATTCATGAATCGGTCGCGGAAAAAGTTGAGAATTTCTTTAAATGATCGTGTAAAAATATCGGGTATTTCTTCAAAGATCTCAAACAAATAGTAATTATCTTCAATTGGTCGACGAATAAAATCTCTATTTCTTTAAGAGTTCAGAAAGAAATTGCGAATTTCGTCTAAAGATTGCACAAAAAAATCGCAAATTCCGTTAAACTATCGAGAGAAAAATTTTGCAAATTTCGCCAAAAGGTCGCGGAAACGAGTAGTGAATTTTGTTAATTGGTCGCGAAAAGATATCGAAAATTTTGCCGATTGGTTGCGATAAACTATCGCGAATTTCGACAAATGACCATGTAAAAAAATCGACTTCGTTAATTGGTTGCAGAAGAATATAAATTTCGTCAAAGGATCGTGGTAAAAATGCGAATTTTGTTAAAATATCGCAGAAAGAAAACACTAATTTCGTCTAAAGATCAGCAAGAAAATGCAATTTCCTCGAAAGATCAGTAAGAAAATGCAAATTTCATCGAAAGATCAGTAAGAAAACGCAAATTTTCCCGAAAAATCGTGGAAAGAAATCGCAAAATTCGTTAAAGGATTGTGGTAAAAAATGCAAAGTTCGTGGTAAAAAGTGCGGATTTAAACAAAGAATCGTGATAGAAAAATGTGAATTACTATTGTGGGAAAAAAACTGTGAATATCATGAAATGATCGCGGGAAAAAAATCGCGAATTTCGTCGAAATTTACTGCACTGGGCTAAAAAATTAGAACCAAACTCCTTTTACAAATGTAAAAAAAAAAAAAAAAAAAAAAAAAAACTCTTTGAAACGAGAAGAAACTCTAAAAAACTAAACGTTAAAAAAACTTGCAGTAAAAGTCAAATTTATTGGTCCATTTGTTGCTACTCTCAAAATGGTTTCAGTTTTATTCACAGATATTTTTTTCATTCATAGCATAGATACTCATAACTTTTCCTCTTCCATTAGTTTCAAACTCTCTGTGAGAGCAGTCGTCTTTATGAGCCTGGAACACAGTATATGGAATTTGTTAAGAGGTTACCTCAGCCAACAGGGACTGTAGTCAATGGAACTCCTAGATTCACATTTGAACCTTATTCCTCTGAGAACAGGTAATTAAAATAATTGATTACTTTTTCTTTTTTAACTTTTTTTATTTTTTTACTCTTTTAAAATATTTGTTAGAATTACAAAAATGTATTACTGGTTCAAAATACTGCAAATTATGCAAGGTCTTAGCATTTTTTATATGAAATGTGAATTCAGTACATTTTATCTTCAAAATAATATATCTCGTGTTACTCTTATTAAATTTATATTATTTAATTCTGAAAAGTAGATGATAAAAATTAAAGTTATTCTATAGCTTGCTTTAAATAATAATAATAATAATAATAAAAATTCTGTGAATCCAATTAACTTGCTGTTAGTAAAATTTAGGATCAAATTGATAAAAAGGTGAAGCAGTTTTTAAACTTATAAATTAACAAATTTTGCTTATATGTAACAGAAAATGTTAAGCTCAATTTATTTTATTTATATACCTTCAATCTAAATTTTATGACTTTCACCCTTTAAAGAACACTTCATTTTAATAAATATTTTACCTATTAGACCAGCTGTTCTTAAACTATGGGTTGCAACCCACTTGTAAGTTGTGCATACTATTTTAGTGGGTCTCGGAATAAGTCAAGCCATAAGAAATGTAGAATTAATTTTTATTTTCTGCAGTAATCTAATAAAAACAATAGGTTTTAATTTTAAAGTAAAATATTGTGCTAAGCTATAGATAAATATAACCTTGTGAAAAGACTGTTTTATTCAAGTTTGCGTTGAAAGCGGTTTGAGGCTAACATAAAAAAGGTTTGAATCCCAACACAGACTGTCATTGTTGCAAAACAGTGCCATAACATACTTAAAGGTTTGGGTAACTCCACTTTCATATTAGTATTAACTATTACTGTCCTCATGTATTTGCTTTGTGTTAAAGTTCCTTTTTTCCTGAGGGTAGATTATATTAAAGGCCAAAGTTTGGGAACTGCTATATTACGCTTAAAGATTGATTCAAATGCCCTACATTATTTAAAGGATTTGCATTCAATGCATTACTTGGATAAATATTATTAAAACAAAATTTACTTTTAAAGAAAAATATTAAAATTATTAATAGTTAATTTTAAATATTCATTTAAAAAATATATTTTTTACAATTTCAGATTAGAGAAGTGTAGAAAATCCAATGGCTCAACAGAAAGTAGTGAAGATATCTTGAATCATAATTATTTAGAAGCTCGATATTCCTCTGACAGTAAAGGTAGGTACAATTTCTCCCTGTGTGCCTTTTCTCTTTTTGCTTATCCATCTTATACTAATGAAATGTGTATGATATTGTTATCAACAACTAATTAATCAACAGAAGTTTTTGTATAGTGTGTTTAAAATACTGCCTCACAAATACTATGAAAAGTACACATGGAAGTTAACTTAGAAGATAGGAATGATAATCCTAGTGACTTATATAGTTTAAGGAAAAGCATAACTCTTTTATTGAATACAAAACATAGATGAAATTAACAAACAATGAAATATATTATTTCATTTGACAGTCAGCTATAGGTGCAGATTCCCAAAATTTTTAAGGAGCCAGTGGCTCCTAAATATAAAAAATTCAATTGTCACATTGTGAAAAACTTGCATAAAGGTGGTAACGTTTATATGGAAAAAACTCGGGAATTCAAAGTGGAATATAATTTGTTTAATGTATACACATGTACAGCAAAACATAGACTAAATATATCAAATGTGTACATTAAATTTAATCAGAAAATTCTTTTCATTTGGGTATAAATTAAGTGTAATAAAAATTTTAAACTATGTACAGTTCAGAATGTTAAGTTGGGCAAGATACAGGTTAAAAAAATATGCATAAGCTAAGCAATCACGGTAATGGAGAATATTAGGAAAACAATATTTCTTATTTTCTTTTGTCCTACAAGAGTACATAAAAAAAAAAAAAAAAAAAAAAAAAAAAATGAGAATGTGTGAGTATTATTATTTTGCACTATAAAAATCAAATTACAATTCAAACACTTGTTTTTGATGAACACACAAGAAAAATTTTCTTTTAAAAAATCTTATCACAGACTTACAGGTGTTTCTGTTGCGAAATTTCTGAAAATTTAAAGCATTCGGTTCCGAAAACTCGGACATAAAAAAATATTGCAAATTTCGACAAATGGTCACAAAAAAAATCAATTTCGTCAATCGTTCGCAGAAAAAATCGGCAATTTCACAATGCATCAAGAAAAAAACGCGAATTTCGTCAAAGGATTGCTAAAAAAAACTGCAAATTTCGTCAAAGAATCGTGAAACAAACATGAATTTCGTCAAAGAATCGAGAAAAAATGGAATTTCTCAGAGGATCATAGAAAAAATGCGAATTTCATCAAAGAATCTCGAAAAAAAAAACATTTCGTCAAATGATCATGAAAAAAAGAACACTGATTTCAACAGTGGACTGCAGAAAAACGTTAATTTTGTCAAAGGATTGCAAAGACAACGTGAATTTCGTCAAAAAATTTCAGAAAAACAGGAATTTTGTCAAAGAATCGTAAAAAACCTGCCACAAATTTCGTCAAATGGTTGCGAAAAAAATGGTTGATATTCCCGTTTTTCCTTCGACTGGTTGACGAAGTTCAGTTCTTTCGATTGTTGATATTTGCGGTTTTTCTCGGGACAAAATGATCAAATTTGCCACTTTTTTTTTTTTTTTTCCCCTTTTGGCCGACTGACAAAATTTGCGTTTTTTTTTTTTCTTCTCTGTCGACTATTTGACGAAAATCACGGTTTATTTCACGACCGATTGACGAAGTTCGCAGTTTTATTTCGCGAACGAGTCAAGAAATTTATGGTTTTATTTGGATAGCAATCGACGAAATTTGCCTGATTTTTCCTGAACAGTTTTTACAAAGTTCATGACTAATCGAGAAAATTCCCAATTTTTCTTCATGACTGATTGACAAATTGATTTTGCGGAAATCTGCTAAATAAATAAATAATAATTCGAGGAATTCTGCTAACTCGTAGAAGAATCGCATGCCAATATTTGGTGCCTACCTGTAAGAAAATATCTGAATAATCCCTGAGCTACAAATTTAATGGGTGGGGCCCAAACGCATTCTTTTCTCAGCTCAAATTTTTCTGCGTCTAAAACTAACTGTGGTATACCATTGCTGTTGAATTAATTCACGGAGCGCATTTTTTCCTGATCCCACGGACATCGCAGTTTTTTAGAAGAAAACAATAAATTTACGAAACAGCAGAAATGTGGCATCCATGTTTAATCATATTTTTTTAATTATGGACAATAAAAGAAAAAGAAAAGTGGTAAATATCGCGTGGTTATGGAGAAAACATAATCTCGCATATGAGAAAAAATAAAATACGAAAATCATTCGGCAAAAAAGGGGCATCCCTGTGAGAAGCTTGGCGACTTAAATGCCGAAAGTTAGTGATCAAAGCAAAAAATTTAGTGGCGACTGGCGACCGTGAATCTGCACCTATACAGCCAGCATAAGTGATGTTATTTGCATTGCTGAAAATATCTGATACTTTCGTGACAGAGTTGCTATCAAAATTCAATTAAGTATTATTCACAGAAATCAATGGATTTACATCAGACATATAATTTGAATAGCATTTATTAAAGGAATGCTTGAACCTTGAAATAAGATTTCTGTGGTGTATCTTCGTTCTTTGGTCACGGTGCAATTTTTGCATTTCAAAATCAGAAATACATTATTTTATGATATACTTTTCTGAATAAATATCACAACATGAATTATACCTTTGTCCTGGAAGAATTTAAGCTTCATCTATTCATAAAAAGGAAAAATCTTAAAACAAAAAATAATTTCTAGTTGTGTTTGTTTCAGAAAGAAAAGGGGCAGAGTTCTAGTTAGTGAAAAGAGGCATTTGTTCAGTAGAAAAGGGCATTATTTAAAGAGAAAATTCAACACTGATTTTAGATATATTTTTGGCTGTTATGCTGTGTCCAAGCAGCACTGGGCAGATCAACTAGTTCTAAATAAATAGCACTGTTATGAAAAAAATAGTCTTGGAAAATGTTATTAACTGCAATTGTGTATATGTGTATGTTTCAGAAAAAATAAGAACACAGCAGCCAATTAAAGCATGGGGTTCATCTCAACCTGCCGGTGGTAGTGATTCTGATAGTATGAGCAGTTGTCCAAGTAACAAGTCTCAAGATACCAGTCCAGCAGCTAGTCCCCATATTTCTACTCGAAAAATAGTTCATGTTTCTTCTGGTGACGAACTTGAAACAGATCATGACAATGGTATCATCTAAAAAATAATGTATTCTACTCATATGACTTTTTGTTTCAAAGAAATTAGTGTATTTTCATAAATCAAAAATTGTTTCTTGTGAAAATCATATATTTTAAATATGCATTTTGGGTTATAGAAATTTCATAAGTTATTTATTTTCCTCTATTGTGATAATTGAAATATAGGTCAGATGATATATAAAATTCTGTCAAAATTCAGACCAAATACAATTTAAATTTTAATGTGTTTTTGTCCATTAGCTTTACTTTAATATGTTTCAGTACAGTAAAACCTCTGAATAGCGGCCACCACTGGGAGCACGATAAAGTGTCCGTACTTCAGAGATTGCCATTATTCAGAGGTTCCACATTTTAAAATCTCAAAATTACATTACTTTAAAATCGAAATAACTGACTAAAATTATTTTATTTTTACAGTTAAAAAATACATACTATTATACATATTATTATTTTACAGTAAAGAAATCGCTTATTCGCTGTTGTTTTATTTTTTTAAAGCATATCTTTTTCTCTAAATGCATAATCATTTCCACAGATTTGTTGTACAATTCTTTATCATTTTGAGTGAGCGCAAATTTTTTTATTTCTGTGAAGCTAAAAAGAACATCAGAATCAGAATATGATTTTACGCTTTTTGTGATAATTCTATATTATCTTCTGCTTCATTTGCATCATAACTTATTCTCATTGACCTTGTTTTCTATCAGTTCATCTATCGTATTATAAGTAAAAAAAACTACCAAATCATTATCTGCAATCACGTACTCACTGGCTTTTATGGTCATTACGGATTTCAAATATCATTTAACTCAGCATCATCCATGACTATTTCTGTACTTTTGGATTCCTGATTTGCAGAAATCTGTAATTAAATTTAAATTTTAATATAGCATTGCAGCCAAAATTAACAAAAAAAAATTGACAACTGTATAAAAATGTGAGAATAAGGGGGGGGGGGGGAATCCAGCCTTTGAAAAGCATTGTCTACTGTAGAGCTCTTAGTTTCTTTGACTGCCATGTTAATTCAATCGATGGCATCTAGTACATTGACTTCTTTTGTTAGAGCACTTACTGATGTCGCATTTGTCATCTTAGAAACTAATTTCCTCATCAACATTTGTCTGTAGTGCAATTTAAAAGCCTGGACAATTCCGCAATCTAATGGTTGAAAGAAAGCAGTAGTGTCTGGTGGCAAAAACACGTTTTATAGGTTACTGTAAATATTATTCATAGGATGGCATTTAGCATTGTCCATGAGGATGTTACGTTTTTGTCTCTGCATATTTTTATTGGGCTCTGTTAACCATTCAGTCATTTATACAATTTGTCATTCAAGGTTTTTGATTATTTTTCCACATCACAGGTAGTTTTTTACGTCCATATTCCCAAAATATTGTGACTTGGCAAATTTTCCAAATACAACAGGTTTTTCAAATCCTCCCACTGTATTACAGCATAAAAGTACAACCAGTCTCTCTTTCTCAATCTTTCCTACTCTACAAATATCAGTTTTCAGACATAGTTTTATCTGAAATAGCACAAAAGAACAGATTTGCTTCATTAAAATTATACACATCCTTGGGATCAGCTATTAAATCGGGCGGTGTTTGCATCCAAGAATTAACTTCTTCTATCGGGATATCTGCAGCTTCTCCGTTTAAATTCCGAAATAATGTTACTTCTGGCACTGAACTTTTTTATCCAACCATTAGAGGATTTAAAATCTGATACTCACAGGTTCTCTGCAATTTCGAGGACATTTTCCAGCAACATTGATCCAGAAATTGGGAGATTTTTCTCTCGACAGTTCGAAATCCATTCCAAAAGCAAACCTAACAATTTAATCATAATCTGTTTTCGATGCTTAGATTTAAGATTCCAAATGTACACCTTGAAATGTCTTTTCTAAGTAAAAGTAACTTTTGTCAGAATGTTATTTATTTGGGTCCTTCCGCTACTGTGCATTTCAGTTAATTTTCGTGCACTTGTACCTTTTTTGCTCTCCTGGATAACTTTCAACTGATCATTTAAAGTTGCAAATTTTTGCTTTGAACTCATTCTTTTAGTGAAAAACACATGCTACATATGGAAAAGAAATACTTCCACACGATTTACAAAGAGTACAATTGACTACTGCTTGCTAACACTTTCCTTTCTAGGAAACACGAAATTTCATCTCCCCCCCCCCCCCCTTCATTCCTTCGGTTTTGGTTAAGAAGTTTGCAAAACAACTACTAGAGATTAGTAGAGAAATTACAAGGATGTCAAATAAGAAAATCCACCTCCGCATTCTTCGCAATCTCAGTTGTAGTTAAAACATAACCTTAAAAAAAAAATGCTGTGGGTGGCCATTGTTCGGAGGTTTAGTGTAATGTTATTTCTATGAAAGAGATTTGGTAACACTAAAACATGGCCAGTATTCAGAGGTTACCGTTATTTGGAATGACTGTTGTAGTTATGTTTCACTGTATATTATTATATATAATTTATTATTATACGAAATAATAGTATACATAACGATTAATGTATAATAATATTACATGCCATCTTCATTTAGTTATTTGAACTGTTAAGACAAATTTTGATTCAAATGTATGATATATTGTAAGTAAACAAAATACTTATAAATACATTTTAATAATTTGGTATTTAAATTTATTTCTCATTGATTATCACCATGTTTTTGGTGCATTTGTGTTAAATGTGATGGTATCATAATGCTGCAGCTTAATTGTGATGATCATTGTGTGAGGTAATGTTACAGCACTGTCCTTAACAGCATACTTGTGTGTTGTTAATGGTAGCTTAAGATGTACATGGATTTCAAAAATTATTGTAAGGTAAATACTGCACTGATGCAAGTTTAAACTTTTATCTGTCCAAAGTTTCCTTTTTCAATCAAGCAAACATTTTGTTTATTAATCATATCTTGTCTAACTCATCCATTTTTCAGTTTTACACTTTATTTGTTCTGTTAGGCTAAAGTTCTTATTGATACTGACTGAAACAAGAGATAAATAATTTCAAAGAAATTTTTTTGCAAAGATTTAGGTTTAACAAAATCATAAAACTAAAAATTGGTAAAATTTTTTTTTAGAAAATTTGGATTAGTTTTTAATTTTTATGTTTTAATAATCGTTTTTTACCTTTTGATTGTTGAGTTTTTCTCAAATTGAAAAATGATTGAAGTTTTTTTTTATAATGAAAATAATTGAATTAAATTAATTGTTAGTTCTAAAATGTAATAGCTTATTCAAATTAATTGTATTTTACGTGGAGTGTCCAGAAAGTAAGTTGTGTTACCAATGAAAGAAACTGAATGTACTAGAACAAAATAACTTTTATGTGATGTACATACATTTCATTATTTTTAGATTAAGATTTAACCATTGTTTCAGCATTACTTTTAGCAAGTAATCGTGTCCTCTCATTGTTGATCAGTTGTACTTGGGATAATCTAAGTTAATAAAATGTGCTTGATTTTGTTGTCATTGTGGGGATCACAACAAAAGATTTCAAATAAAATGAGGGGGGAGCAGCAGATAAAGAAAGAGATATAAATGTAAGGATGATGAGTTCCAACATATAGAAATAATAAGGAATTTTCTTTTAGCAGAATTGTTTTCTGAACTTCATTAAACAAATTTACTTATCTCTATGTCATTGAGATATTGAAATTTTTTTTTATCATACAGGTCATAAATCTGATGGTTTACTTCTGTTGATACATTCTATGCATTCAAATTTTGTGACATAAATTATGTTTCACACACTGTAGATGAATTGATTTTTTAATTTATTATTATTATTATTATTATAGTTGTTGCACTTTTGCTTTGTCAAAGAGCAATTAATTAGTTTTGAGGTACATGCCATCCTCACAATTGTAGCTCTGTTGCTGAATTGGAAACAGAACATAACAATTTTCCGTAAATTATTGCTGTAAACTAGAGTCCTGTGCATGTCAAATTATACTTGATCTGGACCCTTGAAATTCTACTTAAAAGTCAACCCACAACCCATCCAAACAAGACCAAAAAAAAAAATTCATTAACGAGCAACCCGATTCTTCAACATAAACCTGAACCAAAACTTGCAGTTTAAAGAAAATTAATTTACAAGTTCAATGGAATTATAGAAGCATCTTTTGAACGATATCTTAATCATATCTCTATTATCAATTTTATCTTTTCTGTTGAAAAATGAACATGTAAAGTCATTCATATTCCAATATATAATTTTTTATTGGGAACAATATTCTGGACCTTCTTTTGAAAAATCGAGCTAACCCAAACTCGAGCCACAAGAATTAAAGTTCAGTCTGAACCTGGAAAAATTTAGGCCAACCTAACCTTAACTGCATGTTGTGTAAAAGCTGGTTTAGGACACTACTAGGAACACAGAATACTACATGATATTTTATTTTAAATTAGTTGTTGTTGTTATTTTGTTACAATTTAAGAAAATAATACAGTAGAGCACCGATTACTCGAATCGGTCAGGGGGACCGAGGCCGATCCGGTTAATGAAAAATTCAGATAATTGGACACTTTTAAAAAACGGCTATGGCAATGTTTTTTAATTAATTTCCCTTCCCACTTTTTCCATGCTTAGGGCTGGCAATTGTAGTAGTGCACATTTTAGCACATTACAAATGGCGTGTTTTGAAGTTATTTTTAAAACTTTTTAAAAATTTATTTTCTACCAGATTGGTACAAAATTATACATAGCAGTACACATAAAAATTATTACATGTACTGTATATCATTTATACATGTATTGTACGAACAAACCCGAGTGAAGACAGAGGGGTTCTGAGGACAGCAAGGGACAAAAGAAGCAAGTTTTTTAACCCTTTAGAGAATTTAGTGATAAAGAAGGATTTTTGGGGGGGGGGGGGGAATATGCATGGGACTCTCGCACGTTAGAAGTGAAACTTCTTTGATCCTAGAAACAGATGATTTTATGCATTGCTCTCTTTTCATTTGTTGGCGTTTTTATTATTTTAGGATTAGGAAATCGTTATTTAACAGTTAACTTACATGACATCTAACTGAATTTACCCTAAAGAAGTTTAGACTAGCACCTAAAGAAGTTTCACTTCAAAAATTTTGGAGAAGGCGGGATGGCCTTCGTGTAAGGCTAATTTCCTTGATCGATCTGATTAATTGGACAATCCGGTTAATTGGTGTCTGGATAATCAGCATGCTACTGTACTCATAAATTATGTATTATTATGATTTTATTCATAAATCATGTTTAACACCTTTTTTTAATAAAACAAAAAAATAAAATGTTTCAAATAAATTAATGTATAAAAAGGGAATTTCATTAATTAAATTATTTTGATGGAATTTCTTTTCAATTTTTTTTTTTTTTAATTGAAAAATAATGCAATATTTGGTGCTTATCAAAAATGTTCTTGGACAAAAATATTGATAGTTTTATTCATTTTTTCCCAATATGCTATTTGGAATATTGAGAATGTTATGAACTACAATCTAATGCATAAAATAAATACTTACATAGATATACTCATTCAAAGAATCATTTTGATGACTTTTCATGCATTTTCTCTCTATTAATTTACAAAAACAGCTGTAAAATTTTAGGAAACTATCAAATATTTAAACCAATATTACACTCACAAACAGCATGTAAATTGTGGGTGATCAGTTTGTCGACAGTTGTTTTTCCCAACTAAATGCTCATAAAAATGGTGTTTTCAAAGCATTTAATTTTTTTAATCTATTAGAAATATTCACCTCAAGTTCTTAAAACTCCAAATTTTTATGTTGTACCTTCCTTAATCTCAATAGTTGAATTTTTTTCTTTCTTGAGGTCTTAAAAAACAACTTCTAGTTTCTTAAATGCACCCTCCTTGTTAGAGAATTCAAACAAAAACAGCCATAATTATACTTTCAATAATCATAAGAAGAAAACAAAACGTTTTGAATAGATAGCTAATTGTACAATTTTTTAACACTAGATTTACGGAACTGTAAATTAGAATTGTTGAAATCATCTGAAAATATAACTTATTTTTACATCAATATGAATTTGAAGATATTACAATGCACATATATACTGTGTGTCCGTAAAGCCATGATGCACTTTTAACCGGTCACAGGAAATCAATGAAACAAGATGGAAACATGAAATCTTCACTAAATAAAAGAAAACTTTCCAGGTTTCCTAAGTGTTCAGTACAGTTCGATGTGGCCTCCATTTGAAACAGAGAATCTCAGACATTATTCACTCTGTTACACCAAACGTTCTTAACTGTGTGTGGGAAGAACTTTAATATCGTTTAGATGTGTATAGGGCAACAAATGAAGTCTACATCAAACTGCACGGAACAGGAAGGAAACTTGGAGAGTTTTTCTTTTATTTGGTGAAGATTTCATGTTTCCATCTTGTTTCTTTGATTTCCTGTGACGAGTCATAAGTGCACCATGACTTTATGGACACACTGTATATACCTAGCCCATTTTCTCCACTGGCACTCTAAATTCTGTGTATCTCATTAAAATGAAAAGTTGTTACGAAAAAGTATGCATTTTAATGTAGTCATTCCTTTAAATCTAGTGTTAAGTAAGATGAAAAAAATGTGATATTTGCCCAAAATTGGTTATTAAAATATATTGAACTATACCTTAAGTACTTATTAATTAATTAATTTTTAAAATAGTCTTTATACACACAAAAATCATTTTTTATTAGTTAAAAATTGATATAGAAAGTGGAATTCCAATTTTACTGCTATAGAAGTAGAGCGTGCCACAGTGAGTAAAAGATAACCAGAACTTTAAGTGATTTTTTCAGTGTTTTAGCCATTTTAAAAAAATCAGTGGGAGAAGAGCTCTACCTCTACCAATTTTCCATCAATTTGATCATTTGAAAATTAATCTTTATATATTTTTTAGTGAAATATATAGACTTTTTTCAAACTACTGCTATCTCGCCTTTCTTTCTAACTTTAGATAACGTAATTTTTAGTTGAAATTAAAATTATACTTTGAATTGATACCATTACATTAAAAATGCATATATTTTTTAAGCTACTGCATATTTCACTAGCTTTTGAACTTAAAAAAAAAAAAAAAAAAACTAATTTTTTTTTTGCTTTGTTGTTCTACATTAAGTTTAAGTCTATTATAAGTTATCGTGTCCACCGCTTGACCCACTTTTTCCAAAGCACTCTCCCATCATCTGTCAAGTTGCCATTTTTTAATATGTCAACTAAAAAATACAGTTTTCTACTTTAATCTATGTAATAATTTGGTGTAAATGGATTTTTAAAAACATTTTGCATGTCTTAAAAAGACAATTCCCAAAAAATTCTTAAATAGCATGGTGTCAATGTGGTGCTACCTCTTAATTAAATTTAGTGTATTGTTCCAATCTGTAAATCTGAGAATAGCTATTTAAAACTTCTTTTTAGTTGATGCATTTGGGCAAGCTCGAAGACCATGCATGTCAAAAGCTGCTGAAACTCATACTTTTAGAAGGTTAAAAACACCCTCTAGATGTAGAGAATGTGATTCTTATGTATATTTTCATGGATTTGAATGCCTTGAGGTTAGTATTTATTCAATATTAAAATTATCTTACTTGGTTTTACTTAGATTTTAATTGGGAAAATAGAATTAGTTTGTTGATATTGCCGCTATAGAAATGTTTTGCTTTAAATCTAATATTTGTATATAAATTTTTTTACTGAAATTTTAATGGAAGTCCTTTATAAAATGATCAATTAGGATTTTATATTTTACAATATTATGGTTTATACCATGCTAGCAAAATCCACAGCTTTGCTCGTGTAATTGTTGAAATATGCCAAGTGGTATTTGTGTGCCCATTTTTATTACAGGAAATTTATACTGCTATGGATAATTCAAAAACTACTAATTAAGCTACATTTTGTGTAAACTTCATTCTTATACTTCATTAGGCAAACAAAAGACTTAAATTAATGAGAACTAAAATCAATTCCAAATAACTGTTAATTTAGAATGTATTTTCAAGGTTTTCTGCTTATTTCATTTAAAATTTTGAATTTTTAAGAAAACCATTCTTAGCAAGCATTTCATCGTAAAAGTAATCACCAAGTTTCTCCTTATCCAACCTTCTACAACAACTATATCACAGAAATCACAATTTTAGAAGATTTCTTCCTACACACTTTAAAATTTCTAAATTTTTAACTATTCTGTCTGTGCGTTTATGTTTTTAAAGTAACAGTCATGTCAAACTTTGTCAAGTTTCTATCCTTAACAATTTCAGGTAAATCATAGTAGGTTTTTAGAATGTTCCTAGCTCATTTTACCCTTTTTAAATTTTGAATTTTTTTAAAAACTGTTTTTAGCGAGCAATTATATTTAAAAATAACCACCATGCCATATTTAAAGTTTCTAGACCAGCAAAATCTAGATCACAAAAATCGCAATTTTAGTATGTTTTCTGCTTCTGCACCCTTTGAAATTTTGAATTTCTTAAAAACTATTCTATGCAAGTATTTACATGTTAAAAATAAGACTTGTCAAATTTTAAGTTTCTATCCCTAACAGTTCTAAACAAACCTTAGTTTAGAATATTTTCTGCTCATTTCACACCTTTAAATTTCGTATTTTTAATCAACTGTTTATACCTCAGAGTAAATATTATATAGAGAGCTCATCCACGTTACTTTCGCCCGTAAAAAGTGGGGCCAGGATGACCCACGTGACAGTTGGCATTTGGCGATGAAAGGTTACCAGTTGCAATGCTAGTTTTGTCGCTTTATCGCAGCTCTTGGCAGGAGTGCAGTATTTTTATGCTGTGATTCAGAAATTTGAGAGTTGACAGAAATACAAATCAGTAGTAAAAGAAATCTGAATGTACACCGGATATTTATCCTAATGATTTCTTTATCATTCAAAGAATGGCTCATCAGTAATAAATAAATTATGAAACTTTTATTCAGATAAATATGTATGTATATATTTAATTAATAATTTAATCTGTTTTCAATCTTTGACATGGTTTTGTTTATATTTAATTTCATTGGATATTTTTTTTTTTTTTTTTTTTTTTATTGTTAATACAAAGTAAAAAATAGGACAGAAAAAAAAAAAAAGAAATTAGATAAGAAGTTTAAGTTTGTGTTTTAGAAGGCCAAAGGGTAGGGGGAGAAAGGTGAAATTTCGAGGGAAGTGAAAGTTAGGAGATGAATTATTTACCTATTATTACTATAATATTACAAACTTAACAAACAGGTCTTTTTTTTTTTTCTTTGTAAATTAAAAAAATTTAAAGAATTTAATAATTATTTTAATTGGAAAACGCTGATATTACATAAAGGACATTTTAATTGAAAAAAAATTTTCAGCTTTAAACTTTCTGAATTCATGAAATGTTTTTCTTTCCAAAAAATACATCTATAACAACACATTCAATTAATTGAAATGTTTAACTGAACTCAAACTTACACACATAATTTTATTTACAAATTTTGCTTCATGGATGCAAGTTTATAAATAATAACTTAGTACATAACTATAACAAACATACAGGAATTATTTTACAATACAAATTGCATAAATACACACAAAGTAGTTAGAAATAGAAAAAGTCCAAAATGCAAAATTTCAATTTCAGAAATAATACATTTAAAAAAAAAAAAAAGTTATTTGGCTATGCTTAATTCATTTATATTAGCGGTTGCCAACTTCTGAACCTCACGGAACACTAAATTCAAAATTTGAAATCACACGGACTACTAATAAGAATTTTTTAACAATAAAAATGTATTTGTACAATAATTATCACAGAATGTTTATTCTATTAAAATGAAATGTACCTATTCAATAAAATAAAATTATAAATGTGGGGTGCCACTTTCTTGCCTATGTGATTGATACCACTATTTTTTAATAATAATCACCGTCTTATTTAATCATAACAAAAAGCTTCAAAAGTTTGTTTAATTGTATCAAAATTATTAAAGCTGTTCTCAAGTCCAAAAGGGCAACTTTATGACATAAGTTTTAATTCCTTTTTGTTCAGAAATGTATGAAAGTAGCAGGTTTGTTGTCGATGTTACTACTACGATGTAACTGTGATGACTATGTAATCGAACTGTTTCTTCCGTTTTGTAAACGCAATAGATCTTTTAAAAAATAGTGTCAAAGTGAGCATTTTGAACTGCTTTTCCGTGCGAAAAGAAAAAAATCCACTCAAGAAAGGATGAAAAACATGTTTGTCACGTGATCAAAATCACTTCTAACTCAATAGGCAATTTATGGATCAAAAAATGGAAAGTACAGTTCGATTCCAAATCGCTTCCATGGTCAGGCTTTCCAATTTTATATCTTTCCGTTAAAAAATGAATTTGTAAATGCGTAAAATCGTTTTGAGCTTGTTGAGCAGAGCAGTTGAGAACAGCCTTAACGTTAATTTCAACCTTACAAAATAATTGAAGCTTATTTAAGAATGCGTGAGCATTTTGATGTGATATTTATTACTGTTTGTTTAAAATAAGTTCATATACGAAATCAACGACATCGCATGAACACAGAGAGCAGTTATTATTTCATGCTGAGACCAGTAACGAGTTTTAATTGCTGTGACCCAATCATCAAAATATTTGTTTCGCACAAATATGTAGTTCAAGATTAAGCCAAAATTTTCGTTGTTTTTCCAGTCTATAATGCATATTCATATTTTCGGGAGAGTCCAAAATTAATACTTATCTGTGTTAATACAGTACAACAAATAAAGCATATACTAAATAATCTCTATTAATATAATTACTATTGCCCGCTATAATTTAAATTTTCAAAACTACACATCTAAATTTTTACAAATACAGGAATTTTTTAGAGTATTATCATGTTATCATTAATACTTTTAATATTTATAAAGTACAATTATTAATTTAACATTCAAAATCCAAATAATGTCCAAAATTTTCTGAGGAACACCGAAATTTTCTCAAGGACCACCAGTTGGCAACCTCTGATCTATATAACAATGAATCCTAACTATTCCGCAAAAAAATCCGTTAATAAATCAAATTATAATCCACAAACTAGTTTTATTAAATGATATATTTAGTTTAAATAAATAAAGAAAGAAAACAGAGTAGTTATATATATATATATATATAAAGCGGATTAACTATATGATACCGCACTTCAGTGCTAATTTTCATTTTCAGTTAATTAACATCAGCTATATTAATATATAAATATAGATTAGCATCAAGCTAAGTTACATTGGTTAAAAAGATACATTTCATTAAGAATATGTCCAGACTTGTATTTTAAGTTTATTATACAAGAAGGTGTTCTGCCCCCCCCCCCCCTATCCCCGTGCGACGAAGCCACTGTTTTCTTCTTTCATTCGTAATTCTGCGAAGGTTTGAATTTTAAATATTTTGTGTAAAATAATTAAAATACTGATTTCTTGATACTGGCATTATTAATAAGTTTGAGCGATTAATTAATTTTTCTTATAATTATTTTTTGCTAAAAGTTATGAGTGCATTAAATGTAGCTGCGTATCTTATTAGTATATTAAATTTAGGTAATATTTAAAGACCTGTTAATACATTTAAAAAGTACTTTAATAGCATACTTTATTTAAAGCATAAATTTAATCTAAAGCAAGATTTTTAAAAAAAAATAATAAAAAACATAAGTATTTAGGTTTTAAAGCGACGAAAACAAGTTTCTTTTGGTGAAAAAAATGTATCGCCAAACACCTTAATACGAAATGTTCTTAAAATTCAAATTAATCAAACTCACAATTTTAATATTTAAACTGATAACACTAGATAACGGTATATCCTATTATTACATACATTTATGTTATTAAAAGTAAAATATTTTGTATTTTCATCGTAACAACATGAATAAACGATATCATAGTTCCAATGATATATTTTTAAGACCCTTTAAATATTAATAAAAATAAATAAATAATAAATACATAACAATGGAAGGTAAGAGAAGTTGTTTTGTTTGATCTTTCTTAACATCCATAGACACAACAACTTGCTACTGTGATATTTTTGAATCGTAAACATGAAATTGTCTAATATCCTCCGTAGAAATCAATGCTATTTGCAAGCTGACCGGGAAGCTTCTTGCCCCGAGTCACATGATTTTATCCTGGCTGAAGAAAGTGTCGGAGAATTCCCCCTCTAATATATGATTACTCTGAGGTTTATACCGTGCATCTGCATCTTAAAAGTAACCAATATATTAATTTCAAGTTTCTAATTTGAACAAATCCAACTAAATTGTA
This sequence comes from Maratus speciosus, assembly GCA_963932465.1. NCBI lineage: Eukaryota > Metazoa > Arthropoda > Arachnida > Araneae > Salticidae > Maratus > Maratus speciosus. The sequence goes on from OZ010792.1 coordinate 556,330,466, forward strand.
ATTTAGATTGTTTTTTTCATTTCACCCTGTTAAATTGCAAGTTTTATAGAAACCGTTCTTAGTGAACATTTATGTTTACATATGCATATATATTTATTTATATGCAAAGTAGCACAATGCTAAATTCCAGGCTTCTATGCAGCCATATCACCTAAATTGCAATTCTAGAATGTTTTTTGCTTTTGCTTCCTTTTAAATAACAACTTTTTAGAAAACTGTTCTCGGTGATTATTTACATCTCTAAAGCCATACCAAATTTTAAGTTTTTAGCCCAAACAATTCCAAATAAATTGTAATTTAGAAGGTTTTCTGCTGATTCCACTCTTTTAAATTTTGAATTTTTTTTTTTTTTTTTAACCATTCGTTACAAGTATTTACATCTTAAGTAACCACCACACCAAGTTTCTAGCTCCAACAATATCACAGAAATCACAATTTTAGAATGTTTTTTGTCGTGCATTCCCTTGGGGGTTGTAGGACCAGATTAAAATATTTTAAAAATCAGTTCAGTAGTTCCAGACAGCGATTATCCCCTACAAACAAACATTATTTCTTTATAATATTAATGTAGATATGTGAAAACACTTGAAATGTTGTTTTCCTTGTGCATTCTAATTTTTCATTTTATGATTCAAATATCATCATCAAATAAAAATGTTACAAATTGATGTTTATTGTAAGATATAATTAACATTTTTCTGTATAATAAAAACACCCAAAAACATTATTACCAAAAAATAGATATTCATGAAAACTGAAGTCAACTAAAAATAGTGAAAATTTGCTTCATCTGCAGATTTTATCTATACATCACTGGCAAGGCAAAACATGTCTTTTAAAAGAACAATTAAAAGTATTTATTAAATCTTGGGTAGATTTAATGGTGTCACACTGGCACACATATTAAATCTACTAATATAGAAGTTTTTGTTTGTTTAATATTAGCTATTCTAGCATATATATTTCTAAAACCATAATTTTAAGTTTAAAAAATGTGTTATTCACTAGATATATATTTTTACTTTCCAAACACATAGTGTAAGGAAAATGTTGTAATCATGATTTGTATGTCTGTGTGTGAGTGAACTCCCAAATGGTACTTCCAATTGAGGTCCAATTTGGTAATTATGCTATGGACCATTGTCGCAAGAACTGTATAATTTCATAAAATTCAGCCAACTGACTAGGTAATTAATCCAATTTAAAACTATTTTCAAACCATTTTGTGGTCATTTCTATTGGGAGAATCACCAAAAAAAATGTGACATAGGATAAGGGGCGATCCATAAATGATGTCATACTTTTTTTCAATATTTTTGACCCCCCCTCCCCCTTTTGTTACAAAGTGTCACACTTCACCTTACCCCCCTCCCTCTTGTCACATGTCATGCTAAATTACAGAAACATATACTACTTGCATTTCAGAAACAAAGCACTGCGTTATAGATCATATTTAATATTTTATTTTTTAAGTTTAACTATGTGTTTTAATGGCATTTGTGAGTACAACTATAAAAATGATTCGTGTACTTATTTTATATGAAATAAGATTAAGGTTTGCGACAAAAAAGATAATTAATATACAATAGTAATAAAATATTAATATGAAAGAGCAATTGAAAACAGTAGTATTTTGGAATTTGATACGGAATTTAATATATTTGGCTTTAAATCTTATCCTTACTTTACGAATACAAAATACTTTAATTTTAAAATAACTTCAAAACTTAATCTGCTGATTTTTAATGCTTTTATTTTAAACCAAAATGTGTGATGTCATATTTCTTCTTACCTCCTCCCACCCCCTTGTCACAATTTCATGACCCCCCCCCCCCTCCAAGCGTGACATCATTTGTGGATGGCCCCTAAGTGATAAGCATCATTTCTATGTAATTGAGCATTAGTAGTGCAGAGGTAAGTCTTCAGTTCCAAAATCGAAGGTCCAGTGTTCAAATCCAGCGAATTCCATTGTGTCAAAAATTTCTTTAAATTCTTTTTATTTTCTGGATTCGTGTACCAGTGTTCGGAAAGTTGAGTGGAGTCACTCTTGATTTTTTAGCCCCCAGTACGGTATGCAATTTCTTTCCCCCAGCTTATTTTGTGTCGTCTCCAAAAAATAACGCTACCTTATAGAAGCCAGCAATAAACAAAGCAGATGTATCATTGTACGATTAAATGCTCTATAGCAATTTTTTTAATTTCTACGCATCGCACATTTTCAATTTTTAGACCGTTGTGTTGGGGGGAAAAATGCAATTTGTTTGAAAACTGTATCTCCATTTATTCTTGAAATATTAATTTTTTTTGTAGTTTTTATTGACATTTGTTTCATTTTGACAACTCAAGTACTCCATTTCTGTAGAAAATAAAGGAAAAATGGCAATTATATCTTTTTGTTGCAACTTTCTCATAAAAACTGAAAAAAAAAAAGTAATTAAAATATGTTCTATTTTGAAAAAATATAAAGGAATTGATTTTCTTTTTGCTGCATTTGTGTATTATTCTGAGATAGTGACGTCCTACCCAAACTTTATTGTAGATGTTTATAATTGGATCGTAAATGGGGAATTCTTCAGCGGATTCGGATGATGTCATTTTATATAAATAAAATTGCATGTTTTAAGTCTTAAAACTGAGCTACGGTAGAGTCCTGATTATCCGAGTCGTGCTTAACCGAGTTTCCGCTTTAACCCACATATTTTCTTCTGATGGACTGATGGCTTCTATTTTTATGAAACAGCCATTATAAATGAAGCGTTAGGTGAAGATCAAAGAGCAGTCGTAAAAAGTTAGAATTGATTTTCTGGTCAGAATGGAAGGGGGAAAAATGGCCATATTTTTTTTTTTTTTTTTTTTTTTTTGGAAAAAAAAAAAAAAGATATATTTGCTATTTTTCAACTATTTTTTGTTTACTTTTTACAGAAATGGAGTACTTGAGTTGTCAAAATGAAACAAATGTCGCTAAAAACTACAAAAATATAAATATTTCAAAAATAAATGGAGATGCAGTTTTCAAACGAATTGCATTAAAAAGTATTTTTTTTTTCCCAATGCAACGGTATAAGCATTGAAAATGTGCGATGCTTAGAAGTTTTAAAAAATGCTGTAGAGTAGGGATGGCGAACGTTTTCACGTCATGTGCCAAAATTTCCCAAAAATATACTTTACGTAATCATGACGTGCCAACAATGAAAAAATTTAATGGATCAAATAATAATGAATCAAAACTATTTAAAATTTTGTTTTTAGCATTAAAAAAATACAGGTGATATTTGATGTTATACTGTAGAAATTTATTTAAAAAATATTATTTCTGTTGTCTCATCTTAAATGCCAAATAATTTATATCTGCTTTGTACTTAGTTATTTTCAATAGAATGCAAGTTTAATTGCACTCACTTGACAAGACGTTTTTAGTTGAATTTTTCATTTTTTTTTTTTTTTAAACCATTCGGAAAAATGGTTATTGTCCTCGTCAGGGTAGGAAATCAAAAGCATATATGAAGCTTTTTATTGGTTTAATCCGCATTTTATTCGTTTTCTGATTGGTCTATACAGTAATCTGTATTTCCCTTAACTTTCAACAGAGATGGATACTTCTGTTGCCACTGTGACAAAAAAGTAATAAAAACTACAAAAAAAAAAAATAAATAAATAAATAACTCAGAAACAAACTGAGATACAGCTTTCAAACAAATTGCATTTAAAAGTACATTTTTTTCTCTGTACGACGGTGTAAAAAGTAATATTGTGGTATGTTTAGAAGTTTAAGAATGAAATTTCATTTAAAATGGGTCGTCAGATTTCCAAGAAATCTGACGATGGAAAAGCCTTATCTTGGATAATACTTAAGTTTCAGGTGGATAATACGTAAGTTTCAGGAAATCTTGCAGTTTTTATGTGTAATAACACTATTAATGTTTAATTCATGGTGTACGTAATGTAGGATCAACTCCGTGCGATTTTTTATGTCTTAAATTTTAGTCTTTGAAAAAATCATTTTCCAAATGGTCGTTGTAATTTGTTAAATTGCATTTTTTTTTTTTTTTTTTTTTTTCCTACGAAAAGAATGTCTTGCAGAAAAATTGTCAAAATAGCAAGCACCAGAAACTATAGCTTTTAGTGTCTGGAATTGAATTCCAAGTTGTTATAATTTTAAAATCAGCATTTTTGCTTATTACACTTTTAATTTTTGCTTAGCGATAATCTTCTAATTCTCAAAATTTTCTGATCCAATATTGAGCTAGATTCGGATAAATTAAGTTATATTTCAATTTCTTTAATCTGTGTGACAGTCACAACCAACCGAACTAATCGGATTCAAGTGACACAGACAACATCTATATTAATTAATGCATTTTGTGAAATTCTACTATATTTTGATGTAAAACTTAAATCTATGCTGTGCCAAAAATAATTTGTAGCGTGCCACTTATGGCACACATGCCATAGATTCGCCGTCCCTGCTGTAGAGTATTTAATCACACAAAGAAACATCAGCTTTTGTTTTATGGCTGGCTTATACAAGGTAACGTTATTTATTGGAGACGACACAAAATAAGCTGGGAGAAAGAAATAGCATACTGGGGACTAAAAAAAAATGCATAAGTTTAAACTTAAGTGTTCTTTGAACTATGGACCTAATAGCGTTATTGATCTAATAAAATTGTTAATTAATTAACATAAATGTTAAGTATTGGCTGACATGAAATTAGTGACTTCTTCAAGTACACAGAAATGTTAAATATTTGTTATTTATATTTATTTATATAATGTTAAATATGTTTTCAGTCATGATACAAATGAAATATTATTTTTATGTTTGGTTAATTTTTGTTCTATAGTGTGGTCTTGCTAGTCACAAAAAATGCCTAGAGTCTTTAGCTATTCAGTGTGGAAGGAAACGCTTACCTCGCAAAATGACAACATTCGGTGTTGACTTAACAACTCATGCTAATGAATCTGGTGATGAAATTCCATTTATTGTAAACAAATGTATAACAGAAGTTGAAGATAAAGGTTACTGCATGAAGGTAAGTATCTAATATCTGAGGAACTATTCCTAATAAATTTTAAATGAATGTTATGTTTTAATAATCATTAATTTTTTAATCTCTTTTTTAAGATTTTTAATACAGTTCATAGTACTGTAAAATTGGAAACATTTTACAAAAAGAGCTATTTGCCTAAAAATTTGTTGCAAAAATTGCATAGACCTGTTGCTTACTACTAAAAGTGACTATTTTCAGCATCAGGTGACTATGGCTACTGTTTTAGCCCAAAACCCTTTAAAAGCAACTATTTTGGAAGAAATCCAGGAAAAGAAGACTTTTTTTCTAATTCCAGCTACTTATTTTTATAGAAAATGGATTTTTTGTCAATTCCACTGCTTTAAATTCTTTTTTTTTTTTCTTTTTTTCCTTAGCCTGATTTGCTGATTTTTCATTTCAGTATCAATTTCTATTCAATTTAAAAAATTTATAAAGACTTTTATTTGAAAAATGACATTATTCTTTTAAATCTAAATACAGCACATAGACAGCAATTGTCCCAAGTTCCCACACTACAGACTTTTTACAGGAAAACTACAGACTTTTGCTTGGTGCCATCCATATTGTGTATTTCACCCAATTTTTTTGTTCTGAAAACTTTTTAAACTTTTGCCAATGATCCACCGTCGTTTGGTATATTATGATTTGTCCTATTCAATCTTTCTTGATCCACAACATAATTGTAGGCATTCATGTAACAGTTACATAATTAAAACCCTGACCAAAAATGAATAAAACCACAAAAGTGCTTATTCCTATAATTTATTTTTTATAATGCAGCATTTTCAAATTCTACTCTACAAATGATTGCGAAAACTAATATCTTTTAACTATTTCTGTAATTTAGAGAAAATTTGCTACCATTGTAAGAATAAGATTACAACTAATGTTGTTTCAGCTTCCTTTAGTTGAGCTGTTTTAGAATTGATCATTCATAATTAGATAAATATGGCTGCAACTGTTATATTCTAATGTTTGTTCTAGGGCATTTATAGAGTATCTGGTGTCAAATCCAAAGTTGAAAAACTGTGCCAGAGTTTTGAAAATGGTGCTGAATTAGTAGACTTGGATGGTGTTCATCCGAATGTGATATCAAATGTCCTCAAACTATACTTAAGACAAGTGAGTAAATTTTTCATTAATATTTATGATTGGGATTACAAATGAAATAGATTATTTCTGTTTAAAATTTATTCGTTATTATTTATAAGTCATTTAAATAAATTATGTGTGTGTATGTCTGTCTGTCTGTCTGGCGGGTGGACAGGGAGCTAAAGAGTAAATTTGAATTACATTTTTAAAAAGATTTTTCTAACATAAATATTTCATACATTCACTTCAGTATGTATTTTTCCACTTATGCAGCAAAAACTGTATAATTGGATCTTCTAATATTTTTCCCCTGTATAAATGATAAGGTCTGATCAACAATGTTTGTAATTATTTTAATCCATTAAAATGTTTTGGTCATATTTTTTCAATTCATTCATAAATTTCTATTTCTCTGTTTTCATTCATAAATTAGAGTGTGAATACTATCTTTGCCTTATTAGTAAAAAAACTGTGCAAAGTACTTTACAAAAAATGTTTTTTCTCATATTGACTATTTCTGAATTCAATAATGAAATCAGTTAAATTTAAAAAATACATTAGCAAATACAGCAGTAATCTAGTATAATTTTCATTAAATCTTTTTTTCCCCCAATGAATTTGAGAATCTAAAAAGTGACAGTTTACTGAAAATATGCGTTTGCAGATTGTGTACATTTAAGAGATTTATTAATACTCATGATGATTAACTCAAAGGCATTGTAAAGGCCAAATATCCGATACTAAAAAACACGTTCCACCATTTAGAAATGCCGTAATGTTACTTAAAATTAACAATAATAAGCTCAAAGCTGCAGCGGTCTTCCAATGTATTCAGAGCTCTTTTCAATCAGAAAACTTCTGCCGTCATGTCCATCGTAGGTCCCTAACCTTCCTGCTTTTTGATGCATTAAACTTATTGGATTTAGCTTTTAATTTTTCCAGTATTGAATTCAGCTTTTTAATTTTGCCGGTGACATCTTTTGTGATCGAGTCTACAGGCTACCATTCTGGTCAAGTGTTTAAAAAGCAAAGGGACCTCGGACGGGCATGCTGGCTGCCTGTTCTGCATCATAGAAGCTGTAATCACCAGGTGCATTAAATATTATTGTCAAGACGTTGTGGGTAATAAGTTTTGATTTGTGAGCCTTTTAGGTAAATTTACTGGAGCCGTAAAAATAAGTCTAAATTTTATATAAATATAACATTTTGTTTACACATGTGAAAAAGTATTTTTTATTACATATAAGGTTCAACATTATAGTAAAATTAATAAAATCTATTCGAGAAATTGCTTTAAACTTGATTGATCAAGCTAATTTTAGTTGCTAATTGATTGAGTGATCTAGTTTGTCGTAGTTGAGACTGATCTATATCTGACTTTATTTGTAATATTTAAATCAGATAAGATATTTATAATATATTACTTGCACCTCAAAATGATTTTTGTTTAACATTTAAGTTTTGTGATTTAAAGTTAAATTTTGTATTTCAAGAGTGATGCATTATTGAAAAACAAAATTAATCGTTTGAATATTGAGTTGTATTTTAAAGGAAAAACTAAATAACTTATTTTTTCTTTGTAGCTTCCAGAACCTCTTTTAACATACCGTCTATATCCAGATTTTATAAAAGTTGCTAAGGTAATAAACTTTTTAATTATTAGTTAATTTATTTTGTCACATTAAACTGCACTAAACACTATATCAGTGATTTTTAACTAAAGTACCATGACACATTAGCATTCCTTGGTGTACCATGAAATTTTTTAAAGACTCTTAATCAAATTATTACCTTTCCATTTTTCTCAAAAATAATTTTCTTGTTATAAAAAAACAAGAATGAAAATTCATGCACACTTAAAGCTGCTTATGAGCAACTGGATTATTTTGATTGAAAGGGTAAATTTCTGCGGCATATTTTTGTAGAACCTGGGCCTGAAAGACCCAACATGCATGGTCATTATAACAAGGTTTTCTATTTAATCTTTCCAAACAATATTAATTCTGCCAGACAAGTGCAGCTATCTAAAACAGTATCTATTATGTGTCATGTCATGTCATTTGTGATACTCATATCTATCCACCACTTTAATATTGTTTTCTAAACATATCTGTATTGCTCTTTTTTAAGAAAGGTTACGGTTTTGTTAAAAAACAAATTAATTGGAATGTAAATGTGTTTTGATTGTGTGTAAACTATATAGTGTTTAAATCATACATGTAAAATCTTAACTGAATATTAGCTGTACTATGGAAGTCTAATGAAGGAAGGAAATATTTGGAAGAAATAAACATATCTGCCTACAAGCTGATTTTTCTAGCTGATATTTGTAACACACAGCCTGATTATCGCTGGACAACCCATCTGTGCATGCCATAAATTCTGCGATTATCTAAGGCAAAAATAACTTTTAGGAAATATTGATAACTGTGTGCACTGCAATAATGGGTCTCTAATGTAACTATTGCATTAAAATAGTAACAATTAAATCTTAAAATCTACAAATGGACCTTATTCTTTTAAAATTTTGACTATATTTATATATGTACCTGTGAACCCATGCAAGGTTTCCGCAGTTCAAATTTTTTTTTTTTTTGCTGATACAAAAAAGTATCAGCATTAGACATGCACCATTATTCTTAATTAACAGCAGATTTTTTTTTTTTTTTAATCAATCTGCATGTTTTAATGAAATTTGAATGTACTATGTCAAAAACGTGTCATGTGCTTCCCCATTCATCGTTGTGTGTTTTATATAGGCATAGATAAAGGTAAGTTGACATCCGAAATAAAATGTACTGTATAGGTTTTGTTCATAAGCTCTTTTCTGAAAGCTTAAAAAGAATGTTAGGACCCTTAGGAGGCTAAGTGTTAAATGATATTAAACAGAAGAATAAATAAATATAAATAAGCGTATAAAGAAAGTTAATTGTTATTTTGTCTGTTTAGTGTTTGGTCTCATAGTACATTTTGCTTTGTAGTATAGATAAATCGAAAAAAATTGTGCTCCTCCTATGTGTGCTCCTCTTATTATTTAAAATTACAATTTAAGTATGCCGTAGAAGTTAAACTATAGGTTCAGTTGCACTATGGAATAAAAAATATATATGTCTGTATATTATGGACGTTTTTTTAATCTTACTTTTACTAATATTTATTAATATTTAAAGAAACAAAACAAATAAATTTTTAAAAAATCTCTTAATTTTAATTGTTACATTCATGAAATTCCTTTTGCTTTTTCTGGTCTTGAAATGATGAGATATTGAATGAATAAAATGTTAATTATTATATTATAGGATTTTCCAGCCCAAAAGTCTGACGGAATTAATACATCAAGTACTGCTGCTGCTGAAGACCTAAAAAAACTTGTTCAAAAATTACCTCCTGTTCATCTCGCTACACTAGCATGTCTAATGCATCATTTGTACAGGTACATTGAATTATTTATTTTTTAATGAACATTTTTCTCATGGCATTCTCTTTTCTGTAGTTGTATATGTTTTTATATCTATCAGTATAGTATTTAGGGATGCAACAAATTGTGATTTTGGCCGAATACCGGGCATTCGGCACATAGCTAAACTAAATGTTTGACTGGCCAAATACTCCTAAATTTTTTAGGTTTAAAGGTTTCAAAAGTTAAATTTTAAAGCAATTTGACACACTATTTAACACAAATACTCCCATTTTTATGAACAAGACCTTTTCACTAGTAAACTTTACACTAAAAAGATCTATACTTTGACTTATTTTAAATAACAAAACTTTAAACTTCATGGCTTCCCCTGTGAATTAAAATAAATGAATAGAATTTTCAAATATTTTAAATATTAGAGACATTTTGAAGGAATTAGAAGGGAAATTTTACTGACAGTTTCTCAGAAAGGAACTAAAGTGTTAAAAAACAAAACAAAAAACAATTCAAATAGAATGAATGCCTTTTGATTTAGTAAGGAAGTTTTTAAAGACACCAGAAAGCAGTGTCTGGAGTGAGCGATCATTTTCGATGATTGAAAACATACAGGGTACTGTACTCCAAAAATTTTGAAAAAAACACTCAGGGGAGAAAATGCAGTCAAGACAAATATTTTTTGTACAAAAAAACCAACATTTCAACTCCCTTATTTAATAAAAAATACAAGGTGTCTCACTACAAGCTTGAGCTTCACAATTTTAACAATAATGAAGATACTTTAGCGAGATTTTCATCCTGTTAACTTTACTTTGTATGAAATGTGATAACCTAAAAGTGAGTAAATATTGATCAGTGATGCAATATATGGACTGTCAGCTGCATTCTGAATAATGGAATGTAATTCAGTGTTGTTTGGATGTGAATGGTGGTATTTCCAGCACTTCTTGTCATGTCATCTTTTTTTGCTGACAACAAAGTAAGTGTGTTTAAAGTATCATTACAATATCTTTATTATTGTTAACGTTAAAAATAGAAAATCAAAGTTCGATTTGGAGTGAGATAACTGAACAAGTGGATTGTGATACTGGTTTCCTGTATAAAAACGGTCTTGATGCCTACCATTAATCTATTAATTTACAACATTAATCTATGGAGAAATTTCAACACAAGATGACTCATTACCTAAGGCTTTTTTCAAAATTTATTTTTTATTACCAGAAAACTGATGTTTCTTACCGAAGTACTTATATTTTAAAAACTTAATTTCCTAAGTTTTAAGTATCTTTTACATAACATTGTTTTAGGTAAAAATTTTCAAAATTTATTGCTTTTTAAAGTTGGATTTCTGCAAGGCTTTTGCACTGCATTTTTTTATATGATTTGCTGATAAGTTTTTTCATTAATTTTTAGTTAACTGGAATTTTTAATCAAGCAATGTCTTTTAAGGAAATGTGAGTGTAGGTTCAGGAGTAAAGATGTTGAACATTCTATTCATGAACAAAGAATGGGTAGAGCTAGTGAGATCAGGGTTCTCGCTGCCGCTCGCCATTGCACCAAATTGCAACAAAATGTTCCATTTGGTGAGGAAAAGACCAATCATACTCGCCAAATTGCGAGTGCTCAATTTCTGCTCTTTTTGTGTGCTTGTGCCAATACAATCGAAATTCTTTATGCGCATTGCTGAACGATTGATGTCGCTTTAACATGTTCAATCACATTGTGCCATTTACATTGCTCTAACAATACAGTTACTGGCTCAACACCAATTCAGTTTAACAACAGCCAAGGACACAGAATGGATTATGCAAGAGGCATTTATCTAGTGCCAGTTAATGACTATCTATACGGTGGCGTCGCGCCGGTAAAAACACAAACAACGCATCAAGCGCCAAATTGATAAATGTTTTGCTGAAATGTGGTCTTGAAAGTTTACAACACTATTTATTAGTTGTATGCAAAGTATATTTTTTCTGTCGGTTAAAAGCCGAAATCTCATAGAAATTTGTAGTGTATATTTTCACAACGGTAAATCAAAGATAGCTGTTTTTAATTTTTATTTAGCCTTGCTAAAAGAATGTCTGAAACATTTACTTATTTAGGATACATTTAGAATGCACATATTTATAAGAGTTCCTGTAGCAGATAGTCGAATTTTTATTTTATAAGCAATTACACAGAATTAAGTTATCTTAGAACATTTTGAAAAAAACTGGTACAATAAGGGGTTAAAACAGATTTTTCACTGTTTCACGCCGAATCTATTTTACTAACATTTCTTGTCATTTGGCTACTGTTTTGTATTTCTTATTCGCCAAATCGCTGATGTTGGTCAAAAGACAACGAGAACCCGTAGTGAGATAAATGAAATATCTAAAAATGCTCTAGAATTTTAGCACATCATGAAATGGGGGTGGGGGATTTACTTATATGTAAAGATGAAATTTTGTAATTCCATCTTTACATATAAGAAACAAATTAAGTTAAAAGCAATTAATAAGTGAGCTATATGTGAAAATTTGATTTTTCTTCCCTTACTCTCCATTAATATTATCAGTTCTATTATCTAAAAATCTTATTAACTTTAAACCAAATTATCTTTTAGTTCTCCCCACTTCCCCTAATTTTTTAAAATTGTGGATACATTATTTCTGTCATATGCATGTATAATGATAGTATATCCACAAATTATGTGTTAATGCTAATTTTTAAATACTTCTAATATATTATTGTATAAATAGACCTCATATTTATATACAGTCATTATTTAATCTATAGAGTTTCTGAACATTCTGATCACAACAATATGCCACCAAGCAATTTAGGTATTGTTTTTGGACCAACATTACTACGAACAAGGTATTATACTTTATTTATATTTGTATCGGTTTTTACAAAATTATCTTTTTCTCTTAAAATTTTGTATTTTTAGCTATTAAAAATTTTTTTTTAATCTATGAAGAAAAGAAAAAGCAAAACTTTTAAAGTGTAATAAATTTATTTTTTAAAAAAATCTAGATTATATATATTTAAAATAAAATATTTAATGCCGAATTGCACATTCAAGTTTTTTTTATTCTCATCTAAGCACATATTAACTCTAATGTTTCATTTAAAATAAAATTTAATAAAAAATGAATACTTTTTTATGTGATTAATATTCATTACTTCTAAATTCTAAAGAAATGAGGATTTATCTTCTTATTTTCAGTGAAGGAAGTGCTTCTCTCAGTTCCTTGGTAGATACTGTTCATCAGACAAGAGTCATTGAACTTCTTATTACACATGCATATGAAATTTTCGGCCCTCCTAAAACTTCATCTAGTCAGTCAGATGATTCATGCTTGCATAAAAATAAATCTAAGTCATTGAGATATAGAGGTAAGACTATATTTGTATGTCAATGTTTTATTCTATATGCATTCAGGCAGAAATGATATAATTTAAATATAATTTTTTTTTTTTTTCTCTCTGTTAGAATCATAAAATGTTGGTCCTCTTATAATTTTAGATATTTTTTAGTTAGATACATCTTGTTTAATAAACTGTTATAGAATCAGCATAAATAATTTACAGATTTAAACATATTCTAGGCAAAGAATACGTAAGTTTTGCAATTTTTATGAATAATTAAAAACATACATAAATCTTTAACATTATTGTAGAAATCAATGCATTAATTCTATGTGAGTGTGTAGCAGTCTTTATAAGTGCTCTACTCATATTCAAAAGTAGATTTGTAAAGCCCTTACAAGTGTTTTTTTTTTTTTCTAAAGTGTTTTGTGTGTATGTGTGAAATGCTTATTTATTTCCTTTCTCCTAATTCTTAATTGAAACTGTTAACCAATCAGAAACATGAAGTGACTTTTCATCTGTTATCTAGAACGTCAGGAGATAAGTCATCATACTCTAGGAAACTGCTCCCATTGCCTACCTCTTCTTCTGCTTACCTTCTTTACACTTTCATTTTTGGAAATAGAAGCTGAGCACATAATTTTATTGATCAGTATATTTAAAAGGAGTAAAAAAAAATGAAATTTCTGCTTTTCTAACACATCTGTATTTGTAATTATCCATTCCTATTTATTGAAATAGTAAAGTTTTCATTTTTATTTCTTCCTTTTTCTTGGTTATTCGAGGGCATAACTGCACTTGTAAAATTTTTGCCCGTCTTTCTGCGGAATCCAAAGTAAAGCTGAAAATTCTCTTCTTTTTTCCCCACAAAGTCTGTGGGGCCTAAAATAACATGGAAATTGTAACTTTTTGAGCCCTTGAGGATAGAAATGTTAGCAGTTTCATTTTTATCTTTATTTCATTCCCTTAGATTTTTGGGTCTTGTGCAACCTAAAGTAATGGCGAAATCCTTCTATATATAAAAAAAAGTTTTGATTTGGAAATGGACCAATGAAAATCTGCATAGATATTCCGGGTAGATCGACATCCAATTTGAATGCTTAAGCATGGCCTTTCATCGTTAATATTAAAAAAACTGTTGCATACAAAAATATGAAAATCGGTGATATTATAGAGAAATGTTTGATAAACACGCTGATGCAGACAGTTTTCAAATCAAAGAATTATTTTAAGAGATATTTAATGCTAAAGTTGGACAAAATCGTCCCATTAAAAAAGTTTTATTGGAGCAAAAACTATACATGAGAATTTAATCATTTTTAGATCATTTTATACGTTATAAGTTCCCGGTGTGCAGATTGGATTTATTTTTCTTACTTGACTCATTTTTTGAGGTTTTATTTCTATTTTAAATTCAAATTTTCAGCATTTCGAGAGATATTTTTTACAAATTTACATGTGACTATTACAAACAGAAAAAAAAACTTTAAAATTAGAATTAAATGATTACATGTTAAAAGCAGAAAATTACGTCATAAGAGCCATATTTACACTTGAATTTTAAAAAAGAAACAAAATCTTAAAATAAAAAAATCATTATGCGTTAAAACTTGTAATTGGAGGAAATTGTCACATTTAAAATGGCCAAAAAATATAGCAAAACAGTTTAAATTGAAAAATATATTTGCGCAAGATATTTTGAGATAATCTTTTCAACTATTATCGTGAGTTCGAAGACGGCACAAATAATATTTCTTTCTAACAACAAAAATATTTTCACGTGAATATTAATAAGAGAAATAAAACTTTGGTGTAAATTACGTCAGATTTGAAACGATACATTTAAAATGAATTATTAAAAAGAACTATCTTATAGCGCTGTTAAAAAATGCAGGAAGACAATGACATTGTTTACTTAATTCATTTTACATTAGCTTATTTTCAAATGTTTAACTAATTTTTTTAATTAAATACGAAAACAGCCATTGTATCTCTTAACAGCAGCAGATTTGGTCTTAAAAATCCCCGATCCAAGGAAAACGAATGGAAACCCGTTTACAGAGATAACGCTACTGTTTTTGTTTTGTTTTTTTAATTCAACATTTTTAAAGCCGGTCAAATTAGAGTGCTTTTTGGATTTTAGTGTGCCTGAACAGGGGTTGGCGAGCATAGCTCGTAGGAGGCAGAGCCCCCTAGTTTAAAAAAAAAAAGGACCCCCCCCCCCTTCTTGAGTTCACATGATCCAAAATGTTGCAGAAATAGTAACATTTTCACTCTCTTTTTTTGTGTCTGTGCGACCTGATCCTATAATGCTGAAATAGCAATATTTCCATTTTTTCCTTTCTTTCTTTGTAGGACATAAAATAATGACAAAATTGTAAAATTTTTGCTCTTCTTTCTGAGTCCCAGGTTTGCAGATATATCCGATCCAGCGATTTTGGATCTGGGGAAATTTTTGCAGAAAAATATGTTTGATTTCGATTTTAGCAATGAATTACATAATTCCCCGAGAAATTTTTTGGAGGGGTGGGGGCAAAATTCATGTTTGTCCCGGGTGCAAGAAAAAACTAGTTTTGGCCCGTATAGTTGTTTATTTTTCTACATAAAAGATAAATGTGATATTACAAATGTAATTGTAAACTACCTCTGTATTATCTTGTGTATTAAAATGTGGACTCGGTTTGGATTGGGGTTGAATTGTGTCAGGTTTGGTTCATATTTCAGGTTCATTTGAAATAGATATTTTGGATTTGTGTTGGGTATAACCTGACCCACACGTTTCTAGTCCAAAAGACCCAAAATAAAGCTGAAATTGTAAAATTTCACTTTTTTTTCTTACACAAAAGCAGGACCTAAATACAAAAATAGTGAAATTTCCCTTTTATTTGTTTTATTTTATTTATTTTTCTTGTCTGTGAGACCAAAAACATTTCTATTTTGTGTGTGTGTGTGGTGCCTAAAATAATGCCAAAATTGTAAAATTTTTGCTTTTTTAAGATTTGTTAGGCTTATAGTAATGATAAAATTAAAAAAAAAAAAAAAAATCCTTTCTTTTTCCCTTGAAAAAAAATGCTATTGGTGAAATTTGCACCTGACTAACATAAAAGTGACTCATTTTTCATATTTTTGTAGGATTAGTCATAATTTTCTGGTGTGAAATAGATGTGCATATAAACATCCACACACTCAAAGATGTGTCTCCTATTTTGATTTCTTATGCATGTACAATATATACACACATATGTTTGATTCCTCGGGATTTATGGCATAAAAACACCAACCAACCAACCCCCATCTTATAGATTTGATGTGCTACTATTTCTCATATTCAAAGCTTGGCAGGTCTGAATAATCTCTAATAAATGATTGTGCTATGTTTTTCTTACAAGATTCTATAGACAATTATGTATGTGTGCATAAATATGTACTTATTATCTGGAAATATGCTTATAAAGTGCATACAGGTGCTTAAATTTAGAAATGTGATACCCGCCCTTTACTACATGAAGTAAGTTATATACAGTATCATGAGGAATTAAATAAACATAATAGATTTTGAAATTTAGAGTTTTTTAATTTGAAATTACTTGAATAAATGATTCTTATGAATGTTCATGCTTAAAAGCTATATTTTGTGTATCAAATATTGATACATTTACGTTATCCAGATGCCAGTGATCACAAAATTTTTTTTAATCTCCCCAATCTCATATAGCCAATAGTTTAACATTGCAATGACAAATATAACTCTCTGTGAATGAGTGATTAAATTAAAATATTTTGACAAAAAATGATTAAGTTATAAAAAGTTCTATAATTTCTATTACAATATTTAAAAAAAAAAAAAATAGCTAAAAGATAATTATAAAATATGTATGCGCAAATATATCAATACAAATAACAAAATCTCACATAATCGGGTGTTTTAATAATTAGGCTTAGTCGGAATGTTTACATAAGAGATAACAAGCCACAGTGGATCATTTTTACACAAGATTTTTGTACAAGATTGTACAAGATTTTTATGCACAGGCTTTTGCCTTTTCCTCAATTTTTTGGCGATCGTAAATAAAAGTCTTTAAGGTAGAAACTGGAATGCCCATCAGTTCAACCAAGTCAACTTTTGACCTTGCCGGTAAACTTTTACTATCAAATTCTTTCAAAAATTCCTTTTTTTTTTTTTTTTTTTTTTTTTTTTTTTTTTTACCGAGATGGACTTGCCTTTTCGAGGCATGTCTGAAAAAGCTGTGGCTGAAACAGTACCAAAAGTGAAGAATGAAAAAAAAAAAACGATCTGTACTGTTAGTGCACTGATAAGCAAAGAATGTGCCGTGTAACAATAAAACAATTTGGGAAAGCTGACTATCCCTGCAAAAAGACTGGCCCCTCCCAGTGTAATCCATTATGTGTAAACTGGTTTTTCCGACTAATCCCACATCAGCCCATGTTTTTATCATGTTGGGTATATTTAAACACGTTCTTTGGTGCCATTCATAGCTGGCAAATTCTGCCTGCTCTTAAAATACACAAGAAAAATAAACGTTTACAAAATCAAAAAGATTTTGTGCATCGTATAAAGGATATATTTTTACATTAAAACAAATAGGAATGAATTGGGACCACACTAAAATGTCGTATAAATGTAAACGTCATATAAACAATGCTTTACTGTAGAAGCATCTTATTTCATTAATGCAAAATTGCAAAAAAAGTTTTGGAAGCATAATAAGGGTAGGCAGGTGGGATCTGGGAAATTTAATCCTCGGACATTTTGCCAACTCATACCCTTAGTTTGTTTCTGAACTGTTGTATAGAACTTTTAAATCAAAGGTCAGCTTATGTTATGAGTATCTAAAATTCATGTAAATAAAATTGCTTAAAGTGTTTTTCCAGAGTCAAAATTATTTTTAGACTTTATAAGTTTGCATAAGTTTTCTTTTATGAAGAATATTTTGTCCCATACAACACTTTTGAATAATTCCAGTGTTATATTTCTGCAGCAAAGACCGTTTGATGTACATATTTTATAATATATTGTATGTAGATATCTTATCTAATTTTATATACACAAAAATAAAAGCTTACATTATTTAATGCCCCAAAACCTTTCAATATAATTTAGAATTTTTTTTTTTTAATTGATTGTTAGTTCTTTATAAATTCAGCCAAGCTGTTGCAATTCAAATGATACCAATTGAAACAAGATTTGGCTAGTTATAAGTGTCGCCCAGCTAACATAAAAGTGCCAAAATGTATTGTGTTTTTATGTATCTATCATAAAAATTGTGATAATTGTGTATTGATACAATATTTTTGATTTGTTGCTGAAGTAACATATCAATTATTGTTAACCTATTCAAGAAATTAGCAGTTATAAGGGTCTTCTTTTAAACATTTAAAAGATATTTTCTAATTTGAATTTACTTATTTATTAAATGAAATTAAATATATAGTTATATATGATACTTTGGCACTCTTTCATAGAGGCCTTGGCCAGATACAGAAAATTGCCTTTGTGAGAGAAGGAAACAAAGCAACTTATTTTCTGGAAACCTATTCAATGTTTCATATACCAAGCAATTTTTTCAATATTTACACAATTTATTTGATAAAAAGAAATCATCTATTTTTATATATAATCAGAAGTAAAATGTATATAAAAAACAATTATATATAGATGAAAAGAATGCTTATATCTATATAAATTCATATATAAACAATAAAATTCGTTAGTTTTGTTTTCATAACTGTTTATATCATTCGGCAACAAATCTCTCTTTATGAAGTACAAATTGTACAAAGGTTTTTTAAAAAGTGCAAAGAACCGTATAGTGGAAAAGTACTGATAATTTTTGTTATAAATTCGTAAATTAACTATATTTACATTTTTTTTTCATAACACCTTGAAAAAATCAATAACTGCAATATATATTTTTTAAATGTGTGATTAATCTTTTCTATACATGTATAGCTGGTAAACCCCTGACTCGAACAATATCTGGATCCAGTCAGATAAGTGATGTTGAAGAACATACAGAAGTAAATCATCGTCGAGATGGTCTTTTAGATATGGATGATGACTATCCTATACCTGGTTATTTGCCTGCTGATAAAAGCCAAGAGTTAGAATCATCTCATCAAAATTCAGATGTTACGCATTCTTCGGGTACTGAAATGAAATACACATTCTGTACTTCTTATTGGCTAGTTATTTATTTCTTTTCTTCCTGATTAATGTATGAAAGCTTTTAATCAGTTTTATTTTACCAATAAGAAATACACATTCTGTACTTCTTATTGGCTAGTTATTTATTTCTTTTCTTCCTGATTAATGTATGAAAGCTTTTAATCAGTTTTATTTGTAAATTTATGCGACGTAACAAAACTTCTTAAAACTGTAGAAAAAATGGCTATATTTGAAAACAGAGAGAGAGAGAAAAAAGGATTAATAGAATTAATTACAAATTACTGTTATTTGTATAGTAGTATTTGCTCTAAGATACTTTCATCTTTGGTTTGATTTATTTTATAAAGATTTCTATTTCTTGTTATTTTATTTTCATGTTGTGGTAGTTTTTGTTGTCAATTTATCTGCTTTTGCGAGGGGGAGGGGGGAAGTTCAGCTACATCTGTAAAATTTCTTTAGTACTTCCCATTTCATCATGTTTTTTTTATCCTCTTTCTGTGTATTCATGCACTTTAATTGGTTCAATCTTCGACATTTTACTCAGCAGAGTTTGTTATCTGGTGTATTTAGTTCTGCATCCGCAGTTCTAGAGAATGTAACATTTTAAGCTTATTGTTTTGTTACTTAATAGGTTTCTGTAGATGCATTACAAAGTCCATAAATGTATGGTAATCATGTGAAATGCAGTTTAATTTTTGCAAAATGAGTAAAGTTGGTAACAACAACAACCATTCTCACAGATACTAACTCTTCCTTTTTTATATATATTCCTTCTTTTCTTCCTCTTTTAATTTTCATTCAATTTAAAATTCGTCATATTTTCATATTTTTTGTTGATGGGATTGATTATTTTCAGTCTAAATTCTGTGTTCATTGAGTAGCTGAAATACTATATTTTATAGTTCAGGAAGGAAGAAGAGATTTTCAGACATTTTCTGTCGTTCAATGCATTTCTAAATAATTTATAAACATTCTTAGTGAATAACCATTCAAAATATTATCTAATGTAGCAATGCTTGGAATTTTATGGATTCCGTGTCATGCAGAATGTTAGGGATATTCAGTTTAGTTCTTAAAAATTGCTCACAATCCCTTTCATCACTTTTTGATGACAATCTGGAAAATTTAATTGCAAAAAAGAATATTTAGGCTGCCTGATTTGAGAAAAACTTTGTTGAAAAGTTTTTATATAAATAAAAATTTTTTACTTATTAAAAAGTAAAAAATTAAATAGCAAGAATTGGCAATATAAATATTCGGATTCATATATTAAATACTTTCTTTTTTATTTGGTAGCATTTGATTTAAACTATATTTTAGATAGCATATTCACAAGTATCTATTTATTTAAATTAGTTTTTTATACTTATTTAGAAAATAATCTTCTTACTTTTGACTTCATATTGTGGTATATTGTGAAATATTACTATTTTATGTGGAAAAACAAAATGTGCAAAATTCTTTTTTTTTTCCCCCTTTAAAATTACAGTAGAGCGCCGATTATCGGAACTCCAATTAACCAAACTTCCGATTATCCGAACAGCCTACTTCTCTCAAAAAATTTTTTCAACCGAACTTCCATTTATCTGAACAGCCTATTTCTCTCAAAAATTTTTTGTAATGATGATGAGATTGTGGATGAGATTTAAGATGAAAAAGAAATTAAAGAAATGAAAATGAATTCTCGGAAAATGACTTGGATCCATCACATTACGAAGCCTTTGAATGTTTGGAAACAGCTATGAAATGGCTCGAACGGCAGAAGAATTCTGATTCTATTCAACTAACGTATTTAAGAAGAATTCGAGATATCAGATATGGCAGTATTGGAAAGACCGTCTTCTTTGAAGCAAGCAATAATCAAAAGCTTTTTTGCTTAAATTATAATCTTTGGAGTTCAGAAAATGATAAAAAGAGAAAAAGGAAACTTTAAATGATAGAAAAGTAAACAAAAAAAAAAACTGTTTTTGAACACGCTAGCACTTGGTGCTGCCAGTCCTAAGCCTGGATAAAGTGTGAAGGTTTTAGTTTAGTCAGGAACATCCCTTAAACTGTCTGTCCATTTATCCGAACTAGGGTCGGTCCCGACTTGTTCAGATAATCGGCGCTCTACTGTATATAAAATCATCTGTTTTTTCTCTAGGCAGAGTTGGCATGCATTCTTAAAAGAAACTTGTGATCAAATTGTTTTATTTAAATTTTTGATAATTATAAAAACTGTCAAATGGGGAATTGAAGATTATTTAATTTTGCATTTGTTTTCAGATGATTTACTGTATCCAAGTATAATGTCAGATGATGATTTTCCTGAAATTCTTCTTTCTGACGATTCTGTCTTCAAAAAGTCGCCATTGTATCCATCTGTTATGAATCAATATCTAGAAACAAAATCTAACGGAGAATTGTCTAAGTCTGGTCAGTCTGCATCACACATGAGAGTTCAAGATGCCCGAGCTTCACTTTCTTCATCTCCAGCTGTTTCAGAAGCAAGTCACTGCAGCTCTCTTCTCAGATCCACAGATGATGAGTCCATATCTGATGCTGCTTGGAAGGAAGGTTTGTTACCCATTCCTCCTCCTAGGAAAAATGCCCCTGCTAATCTCCAATTAAATCAAAGTTTTTTACATGGATCACTTGAGAGAAAACAGGGTGCTTCTTTATCAGAATCATCTGGTGTTTCATCAGCTGCATCCACAAGTCCGACTGGTGCTGTGGATACAATTCAGAATGATCCTAATCTGTATACCTCAACAGCTGTTGTTACTCTGGCTGGCCAGAAGAGTCCTACACAAAGTACTAGGACATCCACATCTTCAATGACAGCTGAATTGCGAAGGCAGTTCTTTGAATTACCACCACCTCCACCTTCATCTAACACTCCTCCTTTGCTGCCTCGAGGCAGTACCTCAGGGGAAAGTATACGAAGTACTGAAGTAATGAGAGACTCTAGTAGCAGTGGCATTGCTGTCTCTTATTCTGAAACCTCTCTATGTTCAAAGGCTTCTTTAAATGAATGTGGAGATGTTGAGTGTAAAAGAGGTTCTGATTCCTGCTCTCATTGTTTAGGTAATTAAAGCTTGTTTGCATGCTGCAAATATGCTTGGTTGCTTTTTTCAAAGCTTTCCTAAGTAAAGCATGGTAATATTTTACTTGCTTGTGCATTTCTAAGTTGGATTTTGCTGCAGACTATAATGAAAAATAACTCAAGAAGCTTGCTAATCAAATTCATGTTTATCAGAAGTGTGAGATTTAACTGATTTATTTTAAAATTTTCTCCTGCACTTTATTTACTTCTGAATCTGTTACGGTTGTTAAAACTATTTTAAGGCATTTTCTTCTTATTTTCATCCTTTTTTTTTTTTTTTTTTTTTTTTTGCTGGATATACTTTTTTTAAAGATGTTAACTGCATTATTTGCTTTAACATGGAACTTTATTAATAAATTGAATGTGGTAATCCCTTTTCCAAAAGTTATGTTCCAGGAAATTCTTGCAAATGTTGAATTTACCTTCCTGTACAAAATATAAGATTGGGGTTCCATGAAATTTTATTTTTATCAGGCATTTTAGAACACAAAGATAAAAATATTCATGTATATATTTTATCATACATACCTACAGGGTTCTTTTGACAAGGTTTGACTTTTGAGCAACCTTAGCAGTTTGGCTAATCTGCAAAAAGAAACTAGCCAAAAGCTAAAATGTATTCACAAATTGGATTCTTTGAAAAATATTAAATCAAAAAAGTTTGTTAACTTTCAGTTCTTCAACTGCCATTTTTAATTATGCTTGGCACCTATTGCTGAAACACTGTCTGCAAAATACTTGCTTCAGCTTTCGATGATGCTAAAATAAATTGATGTTGATCAGTGCAATATCTAAATACGTGTGAGAACAACCAAACTACAAAAAACAGGAAAAGGTTTGCTTTGCCCACCCATGCCATGCAATTCTACCATTTTTCTGGCGAGGTGAAATATTTCAGTGAATCATTTAGATGTATTTATTGTTGCTAAAATGTGACAAATGGGACAGAAAAATTATTTAAAAAATAAAGAATTTTAAAGATTTTAAGCTTTGGCTGTTTAAGAGAGGCAAAAGGGTAAACGGAGTTTTGAGATGGATGTGTGTGTGTGGGGGGGGGGGGGGGGGATTTAAATGCTTGGATATATAATTTGAGCTGGGTATACAAAAGTAGAGAAAGGGAAATATTTAAAAGAGAGAATTATTTAGATGATTGATTATTTATTTTTGATATTACAGAGTAACAAAGCAGAAAAAGTTTTAAAATTGGAAAAAAAAAAGAATTTTTTTTTTTTTTTTTTTTTTTTTTTTTTTTTTTTTTTTACTTTGTGTGCTGCAAGTAGGAAAGGAATTTTTTTTTTGATGGGGGGGGGGGGGGGGGGGTTGATATATATGTATATATAAGTGGAAATTATCAAAATACGGCCGATCCTCACAACAAATAATGTAAATATTATCACATGGTTGAAAGCAATAAGCAACATCAATTGTACAGCAGTGTGAATGGGGATGGATCACTTGTACACCAGTAAAAGAAATTCAGCATTTTCAATTTGCCGATTTTGGTCATTCATTTTTTCTGCCAAATGAAGCAATTTGTTGCAATTTGATGCCATAGTGATCAGCAACAAAAGCCCAGCATACTTGGATATATGTAAATTGAATATAGAAGACCCATATTATATGCATTAAATTTATGTTTTAGGTTATAATTTGAAATAAAATTTTGATTGGTGAAAAAATGATTAAAAGAGTAGGGTAATTATTATTTTATTCCATATTCCCATTGTTATGCCTGCAATCTTTGCCTTTTTCCTGAATTAACACCTGAAAATGAATAAATTAATGTTTCCTCCTTGGAATAAAAATAGATTTGAACTATTCTGCATCCCGTGGAAAAAATGCAATGAAAACATAGAGAATAACCAAATTATACACTTGTTTGTTTTCTCACATTTCTGTGTCCTTGAATAATTAGAACTTGAGAATGTTAAATCCATGAATGTCAAGGGGTTTGAATTCCTTTATCCAATATCCTGCGCATTGTATCCAATTCCTTTCATGATAGTGAATACAATCCAAATAGCATTTAGGGGGTGTACCAGTTTGAATGGAAAAAGATAATATTGTAGGAATTTTTGCCAGTTTTAATAACAACATAAACTGTTGGGGGAGGGGGGTTGCAGTGTATTAAGTTATGTCTGGAGAATGCAAAGTGTTTCATAACTTTTTCATTAAAAAAAAATCCTACTTTGTCCTTGCCATCTATGTAAATGAGGGTGTCCTGAAAATGTAGTGACAACTGGTTGCTTGCACCAAGTAATTTCTAAAACACCAAAATAAAAAAGATCTGAATGTAAGTAATCTTTAGTGTATAGTCTATGGCATACGCATGCCAAATAGATAGTGGTACTAAAATACTTGTAAAACAAAACCGCAAAAAATGAAAATAAAATCCTATGTAGCACCATAGAGAATTCAATTCTGAATGTTTGTATTAAAATTTGAAGGAAATGGGTTGAGCAATCCAAGCAACCAGGTAAAATAATGTTGTTTTAAGAAAATTGCATTTAAAGTTTGTTTAGAGGCATTTAGTTACAGTGGCATATTCATCACTGTAATTTTTATAGTAATTTGAATTGGGAAAAAAAAAAAAAAAAATGTTGTTAGGCTATTCCAGGCACTATAAACTATTAAAATGTGGGGGGGGGGGGGGGAACAAGATTAAAACTGGTTCCCTTAAGTGAGTATCTGGGGCAAACATTGCATAAGAGGCTTTTTTCCATTTCTCTCATTCAAGAAAATGCATGATCTATGTATGCTAAAAAAAAGTTTATTTTCAAAGAAACGTCAAATTCTTTCCCCAAGTAGTGTACTTCAAATGAGAAAGTAATACTTCTTTGCAGGAAAAATTGCGTGAGTTTTTGAAGTTTTAATTTTTGAAAGTTCTGCAAATGTAAGAATCCAAGA
Source organism: Maratus speciosus (assembly GCA_963932465.1). NCBI lineage: Eukaryota > Metazoa > Arthropoda > Arachnida > Araneae > Salticidae > Maratus > Maratus speciosus. The sequence continues at coordinate 556,355,557 of OZ010792.1, forward strand.
TATTTGCTTTACAAATTTTTTTGTTCAGTTCTGAATAATCATTTAATGTACTATTAGTTAGTTGATTTCCTTTAATTTGTTAAGTATTGTGCTTATTCATGTGGATACATTAGACTTTTTGTTTATAAATAACTGCACCTATATTTCTTATGCGGTACTAAATTTTATTATTATTATTAAGAGACACATTTTTCTTTTTGCCTTAATTTTTGTATATTATAATCATATCAAATATATTTAAAATGGCTAACAAAAAGTTGTTTAATATTTCTTAGTCTATTTGCTAAAATGTTTTTAATTTTCTATTTCAAAGAAATTTTCTAAAAAGCTGTCATTTTATGCATACACCAAGCATATATCATTTAGTAATACTAAAAATTATTTTTACTTTTTCTTTTCTCTTTTAAGTAATATTTTCTATCAATATTTCTTTTAATTGCCCCCTCCCTGCAATTTTGGCTTGCTATCTGTCTTGAATTTGTTGATGCCACTAGAATTTTATTGGAAGTTTGTGTCCCTATAATTCAGACGCTTTTAAAACTGGTATGTTTTGTTTTTTAGTAATGAGATCATTTAAGATTTTTAATAAGAAGTGTAAGACTCCCTTCAGATTATTTGGGATTTTTTTCTCCCATTTAGGAGGAAATTTATGCACTTTAAGACTGCCAGCCAAATTATCTTTTTGCATGATTTATGCATTATAGTGCATCTACAATCTTAAGCATCACTAAATAATAAAGTTTCAATTTATAAGGTAGCATAAAAATAGGATTTCAGTTATGGGAGTAGGAACAGTAAATATGATGATGAATCTACTGCCTTGGGCAGTAAAATCTTAAATTCTGTTGTTAAATGTTCCAGTTTATTTACATTAGTTCCTTAAGACTGATTGATTATATCATCACATTAAATTCAAATTAAGTTTTTACCGTCTCCTATGCTAGAGAAAATTAAGCATAGTTAGTTCACAAATCTTTTTTTTATTATTATTAAGTTTTTTTATTTAAATTTAAATTAATTTTTGTTTTATATATTCCAATTTAGATATGAAATTTTAAAGATTATTCAATATTGACTGACATTGACTAGTTATGATAGAAACATATTCCTCCTATTTGTGTCAGAAACAGTATTCTTTGCAGAAATAGGCGTTTCAAATTGTTAAGTAATTTCATATATCTGTTAGTCTTAATTATTTTTAAATCAAATGACCTAATTTTTTATTTTAAAATTTCATTTATGAAAGAAATTTTCAAATTTGTCTCATAAAGAAGATGAAAGTTTCCTTCCTTTCTTTTCATTTTTCTTTAAGTTTAAAAAAGGTCATATCTTTTTATTTCCTTCATAGATTCTATTTAATCTGGCCTCAACAATGAAAAATAGTGTTCTTGCTTTGCATCCTAGTTAATACTAATTAAAAGCTTATTTTTATGGTAACTGATTAGTGTTTTGCTTTAAAACTTTAAGCTTATTATGTAACTATTGTCTTATGCTGTAAATGAATGTGTCATGCTTTTAATGTGAATGAAGTTAAAAAAGTTGGTGTTGCATTTTGCCTGCAGGACCTTCTGGCAAATTTAGAGGATCTAGTCTCTCTTATGCATCTGTTGCTGATTCCTTTTCTTCTAATGCTGGCTGTGGAAGAGAAGACAAATCAAGGTTAGCATTTCTTTTCAGCCAAGGCTTTTTGCATTCTTCTGAGTCCATTTATTCTGTTGTTATTACACATATTAAGCATTTACTAAACTAAGATTATGATCTAAAAATTCTAGTTTAAATCAGTCTTGTTATGATCTTACAAAACATTTTACATTGTGTACACCATTTTAATCAGAAAAAAAGAGGGGATCAATACTATAGTCTCAGTTATATGAAACATGTTCTGAAAGTTCTGAGAAATCTAAAATAATGACAGAATTCCAGATTATTAAAAATGATTATTGGCATTAAACAAACCCTTACCCTTTAGAGTTATTTTGCTGAAAGTGGGTCAGTATGATTTGATTGCTCGACAGTTGCAAACTTGTTTCTTTCTAAGATTTCTTCTGCAAAAAGAAAACGATGATTCTGATATTTTAGGTACAATATGCATATTACAATGCAATACAATATACAATTGCATATTACAGTGCATAATAGCAGCATAAAGACCTGACCTTAGAAATAAGACCATGTTTGTCAAGCAGTCAAATCATGCTGAATAGCTGTGTGTGAACTTTCCAAAGAGAGAATAAAAAAAAGTCAGGACTCTAGTGTGTTGCATTCTGTTGTTATTTCTGAATTCTTATAACTTTGGAAGCATCTCTTTTTGTATGTGTGTGTGTGTGTGTGACCATCTACAAACTTCTGACTACATAATTAGAAAAAAAGCCACAAATATTCTTTGAAACATCTATTTAATCATCTTGATGCTTAATTTAAAATTTTTATATATATTATTTAAGTATTGCGCGGCAGCACAATACTTATTTATTTCCAGTGTCACTTCTCAATGTTAATTTAACATGGAAAAGCCTATGGAGATCATAACTTTTTCATTTTTTCTTCCCACCTTTTTGCCCCTGATGCCACTCATTTTTTATTCTTTACTAATTCTAATGATATTATAAATTTAAAGTGTAAAAACGTTTGCCTGACATCAGGGTCAAAACGAATGGTAAATGCCTTTGCATATGGGTGAATTATAATCCAGAGAGAAACATAGACCAATTTTTGTTTACATTATTCAATTATTTTTCTTAATAATTCCAATTTTCGCTTTTTTCATAGAAAATGTACATTTTTACTTAATTGTTGCAAAAATTTCAAAAGCCGTAATAATTTATTTCTTTTTAGGTGAAAGATTTTCACGTGAAACATTAAACTGAGCTAGTTTTTTTCTCAAAAATTAAAAAGGTGAATATGGCGTCATAGTGGAAATAAAAAGGATATTTTCAGAATAAGTTTTTGCTTTGTAGCCCAGTAATAGGGGGGCAAAAAAAAGGCCCAATTCGGAAATAATTAGGGGAAAGCCGGAAATGGTTTTAATCCCTTTCAGTTTATATCTAGAATGAATATGCTACATTTTCCCCCTCGTACTAGGTGAGTGTTAGGAATTATACATTGATTTATAGTCAAAAAACACGTTTTTTTTAAATACCATAACACTATCTTGAAATCACTAAGTTTTCGTAAACATTGTCAGTACAAATGTTGTAGAGCTTACAATTCTGAATAAAATGAGTACCTACACTTAATACTTTTGTTAAATATTAAGGTCACAATTCTACTTTAAAGTTTTAGCCCCGTGGTCAGAGGGTTGAACTCAGAATTAATTAGGGGAAAACTGAAAATCGTTTTAACCCCTTCAGATTAGGTCTAAAATGAATATTCTATGTTTTCCCCTTCGTACTAAGTGAGCGTTAGTAAATATGTACACACTTATATTCGTAAAACACGTTTTTCTTTAATATTTTTAACAATATCTGAAATTGCGACCTTAATTTTGAACAAAAATATTAATGTGAGTATTCATTTTATTCAAAATTTTATACAACATCTGTATTGGCAATGTTTTGATATAGTTAGCTGTTTGAGATATTCTTAGGTAATTTGGTCTCTCCGGACTTCAAGCTCTTAATTAGTGATTGAGGCAAAAATTTAAAATTAGAATTACGACCTTAATTTTGAACAAAAATACTAATGTGTGTGCTCATTTCATTCAGAATTTTAAGCTCTACAACATTTGCAATGACAATGTTTTTGATAGAATTAACTATTTTGAGATATTGTTAAAAATATTAAGGAAAAACATGTTTTTCGAATGTAAATACGTACATATTTCCTAACGCTCACTTGGTACGAGGGGGAAAACTTAGAATATTCATTTTAGACCTAATCTAAAGAGATTAAAACGATTTCCAGTTTTCCCCTAATTAATTCCGAGTTCAACCCTCTGACCACGGGGCTAAAACTTTAAAGTAGAATTGTGACCTTAATATTCAACAAAAGTATTAAGTGTAGGTACTCATTTTATTCAGAATTTTAAGCTCTACAACATTTGTACTGACAATGTTTTTGAAAAAGTTAGTGATTCCGAGATAGTGTTATGGTATTTTTAAAAAAAAAACGTGTTTTTTTTACTATAAATCAATGTATAATTCCTAACGCTCACCTAGTACAAGGGGGAAAATGTAGCATATTCATTCTAGACCTAAACTGAAGGGGTTAAAACAATTTACAGCTTTCCCCTAATTATTTCCAAATTCAAATTCCCTAACCACTGGGCTATTGGTCAAGTTTATATTTTAGAAAAAAGTTTCTAATGGGGAATTACATAACTTACATTTTAAAATGTATTTTTTTTCCGAGATGAGAACTATTTATACCCCAAGTTAAACTTAGGTAATAATTTTCTGATGTGTTTACATCACCCCTTGGGAGAGATTAAGGTTTAAAAATTTAAGTAAAACTTTTATTTTTTACTGTATCACAGCTATAATATCGTTAAATATTAGCAGTAAGGATTCAACACAATTTACATTTACATTCATAGCGTTCCTGAGTGGGAAATAGGGTATCTAAATTTAAATGAAGTTAATTTTTTATGATTTGATTAAAGATTTTTTATGTTCAGATTGAAAGTTTTTGTCCAAACTACTGCAACCTGCTTTACTACAGTGGTGAAACATTTTGAATTACACATTGGTAAACTACATCCCACATTGTGATGCAATACCGCATACATCAAAGCCTGATGATGATACTCTCTATTAATTTTGAAATGCGTTCGTCTGAGTGCAGTATAGTTATTGAAAAACTTGACCATATTAAACAAAAACATAATTTGAAGAACAAATTAAAAAAACAAAATTTATTTCCTACATTGTTTAAGCCCGATAAGGGACAGATATTAAGTTATTTCATTCAATCAGTTCTACATTTAATGTTAAATTTTTGTAACAAATTAGTTAAGCCAATTGAAGATTAAAAAATAAAAATAAAATTCATACAATATGATACTTAAAATACCCTAAAAAAATAGATTCCGTTTAAATGAAATCGAAATAAATCTTAGGCTTCTTCCATTTTTAATTGAAAATATTTGTATTGCAGATTTTGTATTATGTTTATGACAATTGTGCATACAATGATAAGATGCATGTAAAATACAAAACTTAAAAAATGTCTAAGATTTATTTCTATTTCATTTGAACAGAATCTAATTTTTTAGGGTGTTTTAAGTATCATGTTGTAAGAATTTTATTTTTATTTTTTACTCTTCAGTTGGCTTAACTAATTTGTTACAAAAATTTAACATTAAATGTAGAACTAATTGAATGAAATAACTTAATATCTGTTCCTTCTCGGGCTTAAACAACGTAGGAAATAAATTTTGTTTTTTTAACTTGTTCTTCATATTATGTTTTTGTTTAATATTATATATATACAGTAGAAGATCTTTGTAACACAAACCTAAAAATGTAAGGTTGTGCATTATATAGAATTTTGCTTTATATAGATCACATTTTTAAATCATTAAATATGCCCTGTAAACATGACAAAATCTGTCTGAAACATATAGAGAATTGTGCTATAAAGATCATCTACTGTATATATACAGGCTGAGCAAAATAAAACTGATCCAGAAAATATTTATAAGACTGATGCTGAATTGACCCTTGTTAATGAACAGGATAACTGCCCATCACAGAAAGTACTAGAAATGGCCATTGTTGACGTCGATGCAGCGCTGTGCTCAATTTATCATAAGAAACACATAGCAGCTCTGCTGGGGGATAGCAGCAATACTATTTTTATAATGTTCTGCTGTAGCTCTTCCAGTGTGTGAGGATTATTTAAGTAGACCTGACCCTTCAGTTTGCCCACAGTAAAAAATCACGCAGAACAGGCGATCAAGGTGGTCGGAAGATTGCACTACCTCAGCTGATTGTCGTCTCCTCACCAACATCTCATGCACTTGTAACAAGGTTGTCAAAGCAGTGTGTGCTGTTGCTTTGTCTTGCTGAAAATATCCATACAGCCATTCATCTTTTGTGAGTTGATCCACAAACGGATTATGGACTTACCAGTAAGTATTTGATAAAAGAATTGTGTTATGATGCAGAAACCAGAAAATGCACATCAAACGCCAATTCTAAGATTATGCAATAGCTCTTCAAAGTACTGATGGAGATTTTCTGATGCATAATGGTGCATGTTCTATGTGCTCACATAACCTGACGGACTGAACCAGGCCTCATCTGAAGAAATGAAAAACTGAGGATCCACAAGTCCTTATTCCACTTCACTCAGAAACCACTGACAGAACTCAACATGCGAAAGTTTGTCTGGGGACTTTAACTCATGCACAACAGTAAATTTGTAAGAATACAGGTGCAGGTCCTTTTTGATAATGTTTCGACACAACGATCTTTTAATTCCCACTCGCACAGATAAATGGTGTTGAGATTTTGTCAGACTTTGTCCCAGGCTTTCCTGCACTCGAGCCATGTTTTCTAGCATTCTAACTCCTTTCGGATAGTTACGGTTTTTATTCGCTATAAAGCCTGTTTTGTGCCGTGTTACTACTAATTTTTGCATTGCAGACTTTGCTGACGGTTTTGCCAAAACTTAAACTTGCCATTCTTAAACTCTTGTGCAAACAGCTCTACACATTTTTGCCACGAATTGTGCTTGGCATAACACTCACTGTGAACATGCGCTGTTTATTAGTAAGCATCATTTTGTGTTTCAACTGGTCCTTAAAGATGTCTGCACCTCTCACTCACTTAAATGTAATGACACAGCAAAGAACCTGGGACAAAGCATGCACAGACATGTGACAGCAACTGGTTGTTACATTGACATCGGCTTTTCCAGCATTTACTGCCATGGACAGTTCTTCTGTTCATTAACAAGGGTCGATTCTGCATCTGTCTTATAAATATTTTCCAGGCCAATTATATTTTGCCCACCCCTGTGAATCTGTAAATATATATATATATATAATATTGATCTATCAACAGAGCTGATTGGAATCAAAGATAAGAAACTTTTAATGATGATGGAGTTCACCATAGAGGAATGGAAATAAAAGCCATATCTCAGAATCTATGGTTGATGACAACACATAGATTTAAGATAAGAATTTTCCAGTGTGTCTAGCCACCTGGAAAATATGAATAACCTGGAAATGTTGGGGGGAAATTATGGAAATTTATCATTTTGAGGAAAAAATTCAGAGAAATTTTAAATGTACAAAAAAAATTCAAGAAAAATTTTCTGATTATAAAACTAAAGATTTGAAATTACAGTGCCAGGAAAATTTGACTTTGCTCTTCATGAATCTCATGCAATTCCTTTAGTCCAGTGGTTCCCAACCTTTATTGGTATGCGACCTATCAATAAGTAAATAAAAAAAAATTGCGACCACCTAATTTGAGGGTGTATGTAATATCAGTATGGAAATTTTGTATGACCTCTATAAGCTATGGGCTATCCTATCCTACGAAAAAAGCAAATTTTTTACGAAGGATGCACTAAAGGAGGATTGGTAATGCCAATGTGTGTAAGTAGAACAATAATTAAAACAAATATTTTGAAAAATATCTTTAATTATTATCAAAACACAACTTTACAATCAGTACAATTTCTGGCACTGATGTTTACCTATGAGGGCACCTATATCAGAGTTAAAACTGGTTAATTTTAAGCTTAAGTCACTTTCTACACTCAGTTTGTTTCTGTACTAGTTTTTTGAAAACAGCAAAGTAGAAAAAGCATGTTCATACAAGTATGTCGTGTTGAACCCCATCAAGGACCTCAAAGCTGATTTAGATATTTCTGGATATTCTGCTCCTATGTTCATCCTGAAGGAAATTAAGGTGACTGGCCACTAATGAAATTTTTTAGTTTTATATCTATGCAGATATTTTCTTTGTGATCTTTAAACATATTAAGTTATTTTTCTAAAATTGAAAAAAAAAAGTAGTTCCCAAAATGTTGGCCATTTTCTGTGGTGGTAAAATTTTTTCATGATTCTCAAAAATTGCTGCACTTCTGAGGTGCATATGTATGCATGTGTGCATTTTAATTGAAATGTTTCTAAAAGTAGAATTTGATAAATATAATAGTAAAAATATGCATTTCATAGTTATGATTCTAAAATTTATTTCATTTTTAGTTATATGGCACCTATAGAAAATGTTTTAATATCTATGAATGTATGCATGGGATATGTAGAGTAGAATTACACTACACTAAGCTATGAACAATTAACAGACTAATTCTTAAATAACTTACTCCTTTGGCGTATTTTGATATATTTCTTTCTTTCAGTTCAAACACAGAATCAGTGTATTCAGTGAAAATGGAAATGGTTTCTAGCAAAAGTCCCAGTGAAATCCAGATGCTCAGATTGTCTGAGGGGGAAAATTTAATAGAATCTCCGGCATTCTCAACAAGTAAAACAGAATGTGTTGAAAGACTGGAACAAAGTGGGCATAAAAGGACAGAAATTACAGTAAAACATGTGATCCAAAACGTTGATAGAAGTGTTTTAGTGCAAGATTTAGAGAGTGTGTCTTCTTCATCACTTGTAAGTAAAAGAAGTATGGATGCTACTGTGGGCAGTTATTTGCAAGAAAATCAAACAGATAGAACTTCACGTGCTAGTGAAAAATTATCACCCAATCGACAGCCTCGCTTTGTGTAGCACAAGTCATTAAATACTAATTCTATTGCACAAAGCTGCCGTGAACTATGTAGTTTTTAATCCTTTGATGTATATATTTTATAATTGCAGATTTGTGTAGTAGGAGTACATGTGCCAGAGTTGCATTTTGTGAATACCTCATCTGTACAGCATAAGAGTCATTTACCAAAAATATTTCATGTTGTAGTTTGTTTAGTATATTTAACAGCTTATGCTTTTAAGTATAAATATTTATTTTTCGCTGTTTTCATCTTGTCATACAAATTCTGCTGAAATGTTAAATTTTAATTTCTCAATTCTGATCAATATAGATAAGTATGTACATTAGAAATTTTGTAATTTTAATAGCTCAGTGTTTTTAAACTTGAACAATGTTGAAAAAGAAATAAATTGCCTTATAGAATTTATACTGTTGATTTTAAATATTTTATTTAATGTTAAGTATACTCCAAAAGTCTGATATGTAAGGTACAGATTTGAATTACGTATGTCCATTTTGTTAAGTAAAAAAATTATGTTATTTGAAAAACACAGCAAGTTTAATTTCATTTTTGTAAGAATGCTGACATTTTTTTCCTGCATAGCTCATTTGCAATTTCCCTAATTGAGCTTTTGCTTTTATGCATAAGTACAGTCATTCTGTTTACCTCCTTTTTTTTCTTTGAAAAATAATAATACTCATATGCTGTAGACAAATTTTTTAAAAACAGAATTGTTTTAATAAGTACTTGTGGAGCTTCGCTAGTTTGTTTTTCCAAGCGAACCTTGGCTTGGAGGCACCCTACTACCTTTAGCAGCGTACACCTGGGCAGGCTATGCCCATTCCAGTCTTGAATCAAACAAACCTTAAATTGTGATTTTTTTTTTTTTTTTTTTTTTTTTTTTTTTTTTTTTGGCATAAATCTCTGGAACTTGATTCCTTTTATTAATATGGAAAAATGCTCATAGAACATGCAAAAAATGCTAAAAATTGCTTAAATATTATTTTTAAATCTAATGAGAAAATCCAGAAACATTCTTTAATAAATAAGATCTCATAACTTTATTATCATAATTTTCATTGCATATAGTAAATGTAGAATCTTTGGTTCTAAGCTAGCATATGTTTTTTAGTGAATTTATAAATGTGTGCCTTTTAAAATTTTCTGTTTCTGGATATGTAGATTCGTTTATTTCAAACATCCACTCATTTCCTCCTTTCATCCTTCTTAAATGATATTACACAATACAATGAAATTGTGCTTTTTAAAGATTCCGGCATTTTGGAATTTTCTATAAACTTTTGAAATCCTAGTTCCCTCCAACTAGTGTTGCCAGGTCTAGTTTCACAAAAAGCAGGGCAGGAAGACAGAAAAAACATGACAATAGCTTTTAAATCGGGATATAAAATGCAATAAACTCTATTAAAACCATTTGTAATAGAATTCGGTCTCAAACGTAAAAATACCACTGATCTTACAGTAGGAATACTATGCAATTATACCTGCTGAGACAGAAACCTGTTTAAAATGAAGTTTTCTCTGGTTGTTTGAGATTCTGTCTTAGCAGGCTTTACTATACTGAATAAACACAGCAATCTTATAGAGTACCTTATAATATACCTGTGAAATCAGAATCGCTAGGGGCTGAAATAAACTTCCAATTTAGCAGTTATAATTGTATAGTATTTCTATTGTGAAAACAATAAAATTTATAATTTTAAAGTAGAATTCCATTCTAAACAGGTTCTGTTTTCACAGGACTTATTGTATAAAGTACAGTAAAAACTGTGAAAACAGAATCGCAACAAGCTGCAAAAAATTACGTTTTATACAGGTTTCCATCTAGGCAGGTAGACGTTTAAGGTATTGCTTCCAAAGAGACTACAAAAAAAAAATTATAAGCAAGTTCAGTCTTCACAGGTTTTACGACATTAATTTTAATTTGATGTAGACTAACGAACAGTATGGTATGAAAAGTTATTTAAAAAAATTTCTGCATCATGAAAAATTTAGGACTTGGCGTCCTGGGCAGTGACTATGTGGGACAAGTCTTTTAGCTCTTGAAAATTGGGACACCTGGGAACACTAACTGCAACTCAGACACTTCAAAAGGACTATGTCTTTTTTTTACAAAAGTGAGTCCTTGTTTTAGAAATAAGACAGATTCAATATATTTAATACAAAATATGCTTCTCTTGCAGTCTTTCAAGTGAAAAAATTGAACATTTTGAAAGATTTAGCACAATTTTTTTATGCATCCCTTCTGCAATTTTTTGCTTAAATAATGCCATCATCACTCTCTCAGTTAATAACTCATAATGCCTCCCTTTTTATTGCTTTTCATTTTTTTTTTCTCCAATTTTGAAAAATGTTAACTAATACAGTATAGAACCATTTATCTAGAATGGTCCTGATCAGGTGTATTCTCGATAACTGTTTTTTCTGAATAGTGGGTTGAGCATCTAAGCATCATCCAGTTGATCAAATTTGTAAAATATGTGTGACTGTGCCATTGCTTCTGATTTCAAAGTAATTATTAGATTAACCAGATCCAATCAAGATAAAAAAAAAAAAAAAATAATAATAATAATAATCAGAGTTTTGAAGTTAGCAGTTTATGGAATTCCCTTGAAAACAATAATTCTGTATAAAAATCAACATTTTCTGTATCTAAATGCTTTCATTTCAGTTCCTAAGTGTTGTCATCAAGTTGTGCCTTTCAGGTGTTAATCTATTAAACAATGCACATGTTAAATTGGCACTTTATATATATATCACTTTTTTTCTGCAAAGATTCTGAAGTCAGTTGATTAGAAATATGATTCTGGATAACTGTATAGCTGGTTTCAAATAAATGGTTCCATACTGTAATATGTACTATCAGTAGTTTTTAAATATCGACTTCAGTTAATAGATTGAGATTTGCAACACCATAGCTTGTTTTAAGCCGTGAGTTTGTTAATTTGTAATACTGAATGAAATTTCATACCCCTATGTTGTATTGTCTGTCTCTGTACCTTTAATATCAGACTGCTCTTGTATATTTTTATTTTATTTTAATCTATTTTATTTATCTAACATATAGAAGAGGCAGAAGCACATTTTCCTGAAGTTGAATTAAAATAAAACAATAAATTTTCTCATTTTATAATGAGCGTTTTTTTCCCCCTCCAAGGTAAAAGAAGCAAAGCAATTTTTTTTTTCTTTTCTTTTACCTTGGGGGAAAATAATAATAATTTTTTCAACCAAAAACTCTGCTGATAAAGAAATGGGTGCACAAGAAGCTGACTCCCAAAATAAATAATGAGCTTAGATTTCTCTTTTTTCATTTGTAATGCATAATTTTCTTTCTTAGTCTTTTCTCTTTTTTTAAGCAATGCTAGAATTAGCATAAAATAAAATGAAAAAGGGTTAGCTATATTTCAAAAAGAATATAGAAATTTAGTATAACAAGCAACATAATTTGAATATTTAGTCAGAAAAAAATTGGAAGATTAAAAAATATATATTTGTTGCAATATACACTGTATATTTAATATGTTCTGTGATGGGGGGGAGGGGGGAAGCAATATTTTCTGTTTCTGAAAGATAAATTTTAGTAATTTTTTGTTGGAAAGCTGATTAGGAAAGATATAATCTGTTCTATGATGCAAATTCTGTAGAACTAACCTTTTTCATTAGTTCTACTTTCCTTTGGTTTCTAATGCTTGAAGATATAGGCCAGTAAAAATCTTATTCTTTTTTTAGTTTTATATTTGTACTTTACTATACTTTAATTGCATTGTGATCATTACTTTTGAATTGATATCAATCTTCCTCTGCTGTTCATCTTTTGTGATATCAGTGCAACAAAAGTGATATCACTATCACTGTACTAATCAAAATTAGAAAGATATATTTGTACATATAAATATTTGTATCTTGTCATATATTGTGACAATTGTAATTAAAAAATGTATTAAGTATGTGTTTAGTTATTATTTCATAAAAAATTCTGAATGTTTTGGGGCGAAGGGTGTTTTAAATATCAATGTGAAGTTTTTCCTTCTTAAAAGACACGAAAGTCTTGCAAAAAGGATCCCAAAAAAGCACTTCTTTTCCTCACAGTTATCATTAATCATGTGATTCCGAACTTTAGAATCATAACCATCTTTTAAAAAGTGATGCCTTCTCACCAATATTTAACAATAAAAAGACTGAAACTTAATATATACCTATCCCAAAGGCAGTTAAAATGACTGCATTATGAAAGAATAACTAATGTGTAAAGAAATTTTTTTTAATTCATTTTTAATATTTTTTATATTATTTACAGTTATATAACAAGTTATTAGAAGTATTAAAAATAAAATATCTATGCATTATTATTTGTACATTTTATGCAAATGAAAGTGGAAATCTTTTTATGTGTGCATCTTCCGCAAACATACTTTTGATATTTTTCACATATATTATTTGTTTTGTTGTTGTGGCAAAGTCGTACTTGACAAATTTTGCATTTGTTAGAATGGGTTGCATTTGATGATGTTGCAGTTGATCTTTGTGCGTCTTCATGTTCTGATGAATTTTTCTGTCTTGCAGCTCTGTATTTGGTGAAAGGCTCTTCTGCTAATTGAAACAAGAACTCTTCTCGTTGTATTTGTATTCCTGTCGTTTCTTTGTAAAAGATCCAAGCAGTTATAGCAGCCAAATCTAAAATATTGAAAAATATTTGGAGCGACCATCTACGAGAACTAGCTTTTACTGTATATTTTCCGGCCATTTGATCCGCCATATCAACTCCAAATTTTGTGCTGTTATAAAATTGAATAGATTCCAGTAACATTTTTTTATTACTTTTATCAATTTTCACAAATTTATGCTTAGAACTTAGAACAGCTACTCTTTTATTTGGTTTGCTTTTATATATTGTAAGAACACAATTCCCTGATTTTTATATAAGAGTGGAAAAACGAGGCATGTTATCCTTTGTTTGTTTGATTGCTTTGGGTAGTTCTTTTTTGTTTCCCCTAATAGTTCCAACTAGAGTTGTTTATTTGGCCAATAATTTTGTCGCGAGTGACATGCTAGTGAAAAAGTTGTTGGTCGTGATCGTGATATTTCTTCTACAGCTTGTATATGGCTCGACAAGTTTCAGAACAATGTGTTCACTGAGAAGCATTGACGATGGTCGTTGTTCATCTTTTCTCAAATAAGGAAAGCCATTCAAAACATATTTGCTACTAACATCTGATGCAAGCCAAAATTTGATGCAAATTTGTTGGGTTTATTAGGCATATACTGTGTAAACCTGCATCTGGCTTTTGACAGAAATAATTGCTCGTCAACTGTTATATTTTGCCCTAGTTGATAGCAAGCTTGACTATTTTCAATGAACTTGTCCCATATTTCCGAAACAAAGCAAATTTATTTGTTTGTAGGCGCCTACTTCTTTCGGTTCTTTTGCCAAAACGAATAAACCGGTGGATTTGCTTGAACTTTCTCTGGCCATGGTTTTTCTAAAAAATTCGGGACCCCACTTTGCTGACCATAAATAACTCAGTTTTAAATTTTTTGCCTCGTAGGCTCCACAAGCATATAAAAACCCAATAAATGTCCGTATTTTCGGTAATGCTGTTATCCAATCGTTCCTCAAAATTCAGCAGCCTTCTTCTTCTGTGCACTTTTTTGTATGTTTGATAATATAGTTATCTATTATCAACAAGAATGCACTGATGGGATTATCTACCATAATGTTCCTTTTTGTGTAGCCTGTGGGCCCTTTCATACCCTTGAAAATACAAGTAGATGGTAACCATCCAGGAATACCACCTTTGTCAAATTTTGACCACACAGTATCATCGGCTGCTGTTTTGGTCTCCTGAAAGGTGTTTTCAGTTTCTCCATTAGAGTCTGAACTACTTACCACCCTACACCTTTCCTGGGCATATTGATGACACTTTCATTTTCATCATTGGTTATCGGCTCTTCATCGCTATCTTCAGTGTCAGAGATGTTTCACTTTGAATGTAATCCGCTTCATCTTCAGATGATAGTTCAGAATTTGTTGCATCTGATTCTATATCAGAGCACTCTGCACTTATGTTCGTTAGCTTTTCCAAAAACTCACTTCTATTCGACATTTCTTTTATGAATTTAGGGTGCAAAAGAAAAAACAAACAACTTGTTAGAACAAGTATCACTGCATAAAGACCCAAATAACAAGTACTACTTTACCGTATTGAGCAACTGCAACTTATCAAGTATACGCCCACATCGATAATTTATCATGCAATGGTAATCGAAAAAAATTAAAACTGTTATTTCAATACAGAACCGAACTGGTCATATAAGAAATTTACTCAATTCAATAATTAGAGTAATTTGATTATTAAAATTTTCCCAAGCAGTCAAAATGACTGCTTTTGGGCAATATAGGTATAACACATATGTATATACTGGAAATGTAGGAGGAGGAGGTAGCTACAATTATTAATAAACGCATTAATATGTTGTACAAAAAGTTACAAAATTCTAAGAAATTGTGTCATTATATACATAATTGTTTTTCTAATTGAAATTAAAAACAGTCAAAATGACTTCCTTGGGCAATCTAGTATTAAACTAATCATCTTGAAAGGATTGAGGGGCAATTACAAAAAAAGAGGAAAAATACAAAGATTTGCTATAGTCCTAATATTAAATCTGAAAATCTGCTTTTTTAGGTATCAAACAAAGAGGTGCAAACCAATCATTAACCAGAAATATGCTGTAACAGGCAACTTGAGTTTTTTGGATGAGCTAGTAACTTGCTAGTGAAATTAAGCAATAAGAAATGTTACAAAATTAGTCACTAGAAATAGTTTCAAATTTAACCTTTAACATGTTGAGTGCCATGTCAGTCATTGGTGACTGACACTGAACTTTCTGTTTAGCCCACATCAGTCACCGGTGACTGACAGTATAAAATTTAAAAAGTTACATTCTAAAAAAA
This sequence comes from Maratus speciosus, assembly GCA_963932465.1. Classification (NCBI taxonomy): domain Eukaryota; kingdom Metazoa; phylum Arthropoda; class Arachnida; order Araneae; family Salticidae; genus Maratus; species Maratus speciosus. The sequence continues at coordinate 556,371,206 of OZ010792.1, forward strand.
TTTTAAGTAACTTCAGGTTTGTATCATGAATGTACTAAATATTTCTTACCAAAAAATTTTAATGGGTTTCATTAAAACACAGTAAACATAACAAGTTGGAAATTGCTCGGCAAATGAGGTACGTTCGTACTGTAACTAGTTTTATAATTATTTTTTTCGCTCCATATTGTACTGAATGTATAATTTTTTGCACTTCATAAAGTGCATAGTCTGTAACATCATTAAAATGCACTTCCAATAATTTTTTTCCCATTCCCCGTAATGTAATGGAACACTTTTGACTATCCCTGTAATTAAACTATACATCCGACTTTCATAAAATTTGAAATGGCTCGGCAAAATTTTGCAACAATTATATATTTAAAATTTCAGACCATTCGGAAGGCTATAACATCATTAAAATGCACTTGCAATAATTTTTCCCATTGGCCGTAATGTAAAGAAAAATTTTTGACTGTCCCTGTAATTAAACTCTACATCCTATTTTCATAAAATTTGAAATGTCTCGACAAAATTTTGCAACAATGATATATTTAAAATTTCAGACCATTCGGTTGGGTAGTTTTTTCTCTGTTATAATCGGACAGACAGGTGGATTGAACAACAACTATAGGTGCTACGTATTTATATAATTACGAACACACCTAAAAACGGTTGTTTTTCACAGGTATCACAAAGTGTGGCAACTTGCTTAGTTAATTTTCTGGCCAAATTGTGCCACATTTTCTCCGTAGCATAGTTTACAATACCGTCGCACTTTTAGTCCTCATTCAATTGCTACTATTAGTTCACACTCTCCCTATATTTATTTATATATCTTGTTCAAATTTTCAGTCGTTAATAAAATACTTATTATTCATCCTATCAAGTTGAAGTAAATTTTTTAAAACTTGTACTGGATGCCAATTGATGTTAATACAGTTTTTTCAAATATTAATTCATTAATTAAATTTTAATTAATTAATTTTAGTTTTATATGGGAGACAAAATGACGGCCATTGGTTATTGAACAGCATTTAATGCATCTTCATTACCATAGGGGGGACTCTATTCCGTCGTATAAACTTCACATATTTTTGTTAACAGTCGGTTAAACTATACTGTCTTTATATTATTGTCTATATTAGTTTTTTCCTATAAAATAAACTTTTATGTTCATGCTAAAAATAACTGTAATTCTTAAAAGAGAAAATGATGAACAAAAAATATCAAAATACAACATTTCACAAAGGGAAATGAAAAGTTTACCTCACTTGGCCATCGAAAATTTTTAAATTAATAATTTTGGCGCAAAAATAATATGGCATCCTTATAAGGAAAAGTACCAACATGATTTTCTAATAACTCGCATTTCTCTAGCCAAGTTTTTTCTTTTCTAATAAAAATTTTTTTTTTTACATATTATTATCAGTGTACAATCTCAATGCAAAATGTTCTATTACCGAGTAAAGCAGTTTATAAAAGCATTACTAAAAAACATCTTTCAAGTGACTAATGGGCCAACATTTATCTATATCTATAATTTAAAATAAATTCATAATACTTAAAAAAAAAAAGAATTAAAAATTTAAAAATGCATTAAAACCGATTTCTAAAATTAATACAGTTGATAAAAAAAATTGCAACCTTTGATATGAGTATAATGATTGCAATCTTTAAATTTTACTGCATTAAAAATCGGCCTCATAGCAGCAACAGCAGAAGGCCAAGGCCTTCTGCCACCAGCTTACCTTTGACTTCTTCCACCAACTTCGAGAGAGTTGGGGAGAAGTCGCACTTACTTCTTTCACGACTCCTTCTTCAGCAGGTACTGCCATAGGTCTCCATTGCCTGCGGCCTCCGTCCAACAATGCTGCGATACCCAAATAAAAAGTTTCATTTGGGCATGCCATCCAGCCGTCGTTGCTCCCAGCTTCCCTTCGTCGACCTGAAAAGAAAGACTCACAAGACATTACATTAGTATTTTCCATTTTTTCAATAGCAGTTAAATATAACCAACAAACTTGAAAAAATCTTTGGAAATGAATTTGAAACCTAATTTTATTCTTTGTTTCATTTATTGCTGCACGCGACGATGATTCAAACAATTAAACATTGTTACGTTGTGTAAAATTTATATTGTTGAATTGCATAATAATGCTAAATTATTTGGGCGTTAAATTTTGAATGTTGACAAATATTTTACGCAGCTTTTGATTTTGTTGCCACTTCAAGGAACTAAATTTCAAAGAAAACAGGGACAACAATGAGATAGACTTGAGCAATTTCAAGCATGTTAAAAAGTTGATGAAAATGACGTCATTTTTTTCGCAATCTTAGTAAAATGTTTTATCTAACAAAAGCACGCTTTTTTTTTTTTAACTTTACGTCATTTTTATCTTCGAAGTGTTATTCTGTTGTTTTAAAGTTATGAAATAATGATTGTGATTTCTAAAACACGTTTTACTTAATTTACATCTATCGTATCAATTGTAACGCTGTTCAAAAATCGGTTCGGATTTTTTCATTTTTGCTTGATTTTAAAAGTAATAAAATTTTGCAGATAGGCTTTTTTTTTTTTCTTGCAAATTTTTATTGAATCAGCATATGTCAAGTACTAGCGCATATTCAGTTTTTAGGAGAAAACAGGTTATTTAGAAAAAACAAGATAGGACAAACTTGACAGGTGTGTCCAAACTTTTGACTTTCCTTGTGTCACATTTGCTTAGAAAAATTTGTTTCGAACTGCACAAACATTCACTCGCATTAAGGCTAATTGTTAAATAATTTTTTTATCTTTGTAATTTTTGTCATTTCTACTTGAAAAACGCTAAAATTGACGAAGCAGATAAACCAAAATATGATAGTTCAGGAAGATGCGCCACAGTTTTAGCGTCGACGATTTTTGTATTTGTAGTTTGCTGACTGCATAACTGGCACACAAGCAAGGAGATGGAGGATGTTGTCACATAGCAACATTACACAGCTCGCTGCAAGCCAAAATGGAAGGTGTCCTGTGTACGGATGTTACCTGTCTGAAGTGGCAGTCATCCATAACTGGAATACCATTAATTTTACTTTGAAATTGGTTGTGCGACGTTACTATGGCAGCACTTTCCGCTTGCGTGCCTGCTGACTGCCTATTTTGTTATCCAGTCATATTTAAAAAATCGCACCCCTATGAACTGCTCCGCACATCACTGAATAAAATTGGGACTAATATCAGTCGATTAGTACTAACACTAACATTTACTAATTAATACTATGTTTAATTTTGCTTAGTGGGTTGTTTACCTGTTCACCGTTTTTCTGTTGGCATAACGCTTTATATTAACCCATTTGTTCTTAGAATTGTTTCTTCAGATTATCTGAATTTTAAGCATGCAACTCTGACATTACAAACGTAAAACAACCAAGAAGTCTTGTAGCAATTGCATAAGTAATCACATCAATTTGCAAGAATGATTTTGCTTCCTTGCGCTGCTCACGCTTCTTACTTACTAATAATCTATTGCTAATATGAAGTACAATATATGTAAAATTTTGTCACTTAAAAAGAAATACCCTAGAATAAACCTATCAAAATGCTTGTAGTTTTGGTGCTGCCATCTACTATCATAATTGGCAACGAATTGAACGGAAGTGATTTTCATGATAGTTACTAGGTGGCAGCACTAAAAACATAATCAGTCTATAGAGAGAATTGATGATGTTATTTGTAATGAAATATTTTATGTTTTTTAATGCAAGAAGTAGAAGACATCCATATAATAGTCCAGGCAATAGAGACCATATAGGGGCTCTACCTAGCAAAATTCATGGTAGTTCTGGAAAAAAGCTTACTATATGTTTTTTGGGTCGCTGAATCCGAATTTTTAACTTCCCACCAAAATTTCCCCCGGCAACATAGGCGTAGCGTGACCAGAAAATTTTGGGGGGCACCAAGGCCGTGAAACTGCGCCCCGAGCGAATTTTCAATTTTGCCCCCCCCCCCCCCCCCCCAAAAAAAAAAAAAAAAAAAAACTTTCTCTTTGTGATGGGTGTAATAAAATTGATAAAGTGCAGAAACATAAATAAATTCTATTGAATAAATATTTCGCGTTTATTTTGGAACTTTAAAAGGTTTAATTTTAATTTAGAAATTCAAAACAACTAAACAACATAAGGGAAAATTGCAATTATTTGTTAGAGAGTTCATGATGTTTTGCGACAGGACAAAAAATGATCAAGAGAGAAAAAGAAATTCCCCGGAAAATGATCGGCGGCCAAAAAATGAATAAAACCGTGGTTCGCAGTATAAATTTTGCGCCCAGGGCGACCGACCGCTCCTTTAGCATCCTCTTTGCAAGGACCTGGGAAGGCACACTAGAGGTCTGCGCGGACCGCAATTTCAAAGCTCAGACGACCAGCTCGGAGTAAAAATTAAAACTTCCACCCGAGCCCGGCCCGTTTATATTTTCACAGCTTATGGTCAGGCCCGGCTCGTACAAAAATCAGTAAAAACAAGCCCGGCCCGTGGAAAATCAATTAAATCAGGCCCGGTCCGGCGCGACTCAATTTCTCATAAAATTCCGATTTTTCTTAACATACAATTGCAGGGCTGCACTTGCTACTAAAATCCTACTGAAAGCGACTATTTTAAGCATCCGCCGGCTATGCAGACTATTTTAGGCCGGAAACCATTAAAAAGCGACTATTTCAAGAAAACAGGTGATTTTTTTTTTCGGATTTAAACGACTATTTTTACTGAAAATATTCGATCTTTTCCTTCAAAGCGCTTGTAAAGTCATCTTCCCAAACGCACTTTTCCAACGGTTATTTGAGGAGTTTCACGATTTTTTCCGCGACGAATTCCAAAATTCACGATTTTTCCCGCAATCGATTGACGAAAATACCTCTTTCTTTCTGAGATCTTTTTATACTATGGTTGAAGGAGATTTCGCGATTTTTTCTGCGATCCTTTGCCAAATTTCGCAATTTTTTCTACGACAGATTGACGAAATTTATTTATTTATTTTCCACCACTTGTCCAAATTTGCAATATATATTTTCCGCGACCGATTGATGGTATTATACCGATTGAACTATTTGTTTCAGAGATCTTTCGACGAAATTCTCGATTCTTTTCCAGATCGTTTGTCAAAATTCGTGATTTTCTTTTCATGACCGACTTACAAAATTCGTGATTTTTTACGCGATCATTTGGTTAAATTCTCAATTTAAAAAAAAAAAAAAAAACAAATTTGCGTTTTTTTTTGTCCGCTACCATTAGACAAAATTTGCGATTTTTTTCTTGTGATCGTTAGACGAAATTCGCAACTTTTTGTTCATTCTTTTGACGAAATTTGCGATGATTTTTCTGCGACCGACTGACGAAAATCGCCATTTGTTTCCGCGACCTTTGGTAAATTTCAAGATATTTTTTACGGTTGTTTGAGGAGATTTGCAATTTTTCCGCGACGAATTGCAAAATTCGCGAATTTTTCTCCAATTAGGGGGCGATTTTCCCCGCGATTGATGAAAATAGTTATTTCTTTTAGCCATCTTTTGCTACGATCTTTGAAGGAGATTTCGCAATTTTTCCTATGAGCTATTGCAAATTTCCCGATTTTTGGGGGGCGATTGTTTCATGGAACTCGCAATTTTTTCCCCGTGATCCTTTGCCAAATTTTGCGTTTTTGTTTCCGCGATCGTTTCACGGAACTCACGATTTTTTTCCCGCGATCCTTTGGCAAAATCATCGAATTTTTCTGCCATTTTGTTTTTCCGCCACCATTTGTCAAAATTCGCGATATATATTTTTTCCACGACAGGTTGATGGCCAATTTCTTCAAAAGATCTCAGAAGAAACGAATTTCGCAAAAGAATCGCGGAAAAAACGCTAATTTCTTCAAGGAATAGCGAAAAAACGCAAACTTCGTCTAGGGATCGCAAAAAACGCAAATTTCATCAAAGGATTGCGGAAAAACGCGAATTCCGTTAATCTCGGAAAAACGCGAATTTCACCAAAGGATCGCGAAAAAAACGCGAATTTTGCCAAAGGACCTCGGAAAGAACGCATAATTGGTGCCGGGAGGAAAATTTCCTTCTTACCCTCCTCTGCCGTAACCTTTCAGAAAATTTACTGCGAATTTGATTTTTTTTTTTTTACTCAGAATTACCCCTACCGTCTTTTTGCCCGCGACCATTTGGCGAAATTTGCAATTTTTTTCCTTGATCGTTAGACGAAATTCGTAATATTTTGTGCATTCTTTTGAGGAAATTTGCGATGATTTTTCCGTGACCTAATGACGAAAATCGCCATTTGTTTTCGCAACCTTTGATAAAATTCAAGATATTTTTCCATGGTCCTTTGAGGAGATTTGCGATTTTTTCCCCGATGAATTACCAAAATTCATTTTTTTTCCCGCCAATCGTTTCATGGAATTCACGAATTCCTTTACATACTATGCTTTGTAAAATTTCGTGGAATTTTCTACGACCGATTGACGAAATTGATATTCAGTATTTGTTTCAGAGATTTTTTGACTAAATTCGCGATTCTTTTCCACGATTGTTTGTCGAAATTCGTCTTTTCTTTTGTCGACCGAGTGAGGAAGTTCTTGATTTTTTGCTCAATTTTTGATGAAATTCACGGGTATTTTTTTTCTGTCCACGACAGTTTGACAAAAATTTCGATTTTCTTCCCTAATCCTTAAGCGAAATTTACAAGTTTTTATGCGACCGATGGAAAACTTTTTTTGTTGATATCTGCGATGTTTTTCGCTACCGATTGGAAAAATTCGCGACTGTTTGATGAACTGATTTTGAGGAATTCCCGAAGAAACGAAAATCGTGGCTTTCACGGGAAAAAAAAAAAAAAAAATCGCTTCTGAATCATATGCCTGTGCAAGAAGTAAATTTAGAAGATTCCATCCAAACGAATTTTTTTATTATGCAGGATTTTTCTTTTTTGTATGGGATTTGCGATATCCCACACGTTATTTCTAACCCTGCCCCTCAAATAAAACTTTTCTTCCTTCTCTCCAAGAAACTCTTGAAATGAAAGGCCTGATGGAAAATAGTATCGGGGATAATCTGCAAGAAGTTTTTACTGCTATGTTTCCTGGTGCTGTACATAATTTTTATTGTTGAAGAACCAAGCTTACTTACTTCATAACTGAAACATTAGGGCCTTATTATCAGGATAACTTGCTTTCTCATTTGAAGAAATCACTCCATTCTTTATTCAGTGATTTGAGTAATTTCAGTGATTGATTGATAAACTGTGAAATAAGATGTGAACATTCATAAAGTAATTTCATTTGTTATGGATGCATTTTTTCTTCCCTCTTTTTAAAGTGATGGGTATAAGACTATTTTGGCTACTATTTTCGAACAAATGCTACTATTTTTTCCGTTGGAGGCTACTAAAGCTACTATTTTCAGTGTCATTCGGCAATGGCAGCCCTGCAATTGAGATGTTTTTATGAAATAGAATAAACTCTTTTTTTCTTAAAACCCCCGATTTTTTTTAATAAAATAACATCAAAGTTGGACTTTTGATTTCCGAATTCGAAGGCTGACAATTACAAGACGGATCCATTTAGTAATCCACTTTAAATCAAGCTGCTTCGAAATAGGAAAAATGTTAGGAAAAGGGAGAATGCTGTAATTTTCAGGCAAATAGGAATAGAAATGAGTTTATGAATGTGTCAAAAATAATCACATTTTTGAGTGGGGATTTTTGTTTTTTTCTGAAAACGTATTAATTTACTAAAACAAAAACAAACAATTCTGTATATTCTTACCTTCTGTTCCATTTTCGTCCTTCTGAAGCCAGATTTGCATGAATTTAAAACCAGCATGGCGTACTCCGTGACATCTCTTTTTATTGAGTTTTCTATAAAAATTTCCTACTTTTTTATCGCGCTTGTTTTTGCGTGGGTCATTCATTCCTGATCAGTTAAAAAAATAATAACAACATTTATCTACAAGCAGATTCTCACAAATGACCAGAATAGACCAAACCAAGTGTGTATAGGAGCGTGTGTGTGTGTGGGGGGGGGGGGGGGTTAGGTAGAGACGCTCCTACTATCTACTTTGCACAAGAGGGAAACACGAGTTCAGAGGTCAAAGAAGTTCTTTGTGTGACCATGTTACTCACTGCAATTAAACTACGAGGGTGACTGGAAATATAAGAAATAGTATATAGCTTTGCAGTTAGGAAAAATTTTTCTACTACCGATCAATTTACAACTACTGACCAAATATCAATGACTGGCCAGCACCGAATTGATGGTTGAGAACTAAAGCGTTTTTGTTTTGGGGGGAAGAGAGAGTGGGTGAAATGCTACATACTAAAGAGGTTTAAATTTGATTGCATCTTTAAAAAAAAAAGAAAAAAATTGAAAATCATTGCCATTTATCGTCTTTGTAAAAGTCTCAATAAATCACAGTCCTAAAATATGTGAATATAAATTTCACATTAATTTATCTGCAAATCCCATGTATTATACACAATCACATATCCTTTTAAAACAGTGACTTATGAATGTTTTTAATAATTTGCACAATAAGTACCACCAGGGACCTCGCAAAGGGGGGGAAGGGGGGAGCCCCTCTCCAAACGTTTGCGAATGCTGTTACACTTGACAAATTTACAAACTTAATTGGAAAATTTGTTTAAAAATTTAATAAAAAACTACAAAACACTTTCTATTTCTGATAGGTTTGACAAAAGTTACAAATATAATTGGGAATATTATTAAGCTTTTTACAAATAAGAGATATATTACATTTTCTAAATGTGGTAACTTGGTAACATTATAAAACTGGTTGGCAAATGTCGAGAACTATTTATTTTTACTTCTCAATGAGTTGGCAAATACTGAAATTTGACTTAACAATTTAAGATCCTCTCCCCCACCAACAAAACGTCTAAAACGCGATGGTCCTGAGTACATCTTATATCAATCATACGTTCAAGGCCGAAACTAGCCTTTTTTGCGTCCGGGGAAAACATGGATTTTGTCCGCCCCCCTACCCCTCCCCTTCTCCTCACGCACAAAAAAATTATCGATCTCAGGTACCCTATGCAAAATAATAATAATAAAATAAATAAATAAATAACAATTATAAAAAATAAAAATCATTTAATAATAAAAATTAGAGCAGAAAATATGTAAACAACGCTCCCATAGGATTAACATTAGCCTGAGCGTTAACCCTTTGAGAGGCAAGTAATTGCGTTACTGTAACATCGAATTCGCACCTGAATCTTTCAAAAAATTTATTGCAAAATAAGGAAAAGCAATTTTATGACTTTTTTCTACCAAAATTAGAAAAGTAAAATTTAATAAATTTTTTCTGGTACAAATCTTCATTAATCGTAGGTGGGATATAATATATCCCACCGCCCCTCAAAGGGTTAAGAGCCTACACTAGTTACGCGAAGAAACTGGATCACTAATGCTAAACGTATGGGAGCGTTCTTTTTAAATTGTCTCGCTCGTAAAGAAAAGTATAGCAATGCTAAAGATCAATCTAAACTATCCTAAGGAAAAAAAAATCCTTTTAAAATATTAAAATGCAAGAGAGAAATTTGAAAAGAACGCTCCCATAGGTTTAACATTAGCTTGCGAGTTTCTTTATATTTCATATATATATATAATTTTTGTATGAAACGACAACCCAAATGTCCATTTAGCGCCCTTTCGCCTTTGTTCTGGCACCTGGGACACATGCCCTTTCTGCACCTCCCTAGTTTCGGTCCGGGCTATATTCTTTAAAAAACATTTAAAAAATGAGTTACTACTCTATCTTGCATATATTTCAACCCTTAGTCTTTAGCCGTTGACAGTTGCCCGACCTCGCGCCCTTTGAGGCCGGATCTGGATATAAAAAATGTAATTTTAGTAAAAGGCATGGGCGACATTTTTCAGTTGTCACCTACCTAGAAATGGCAAAAGGACGAGAAATGCAATTTGGTAAGGTAAAAGCAGGGGTGGCTGCGGTGGCGCCCTTTTTTGTTTATCACGGGCAGTCAGTCGCCCAAGCTCGCCTCGTCTCTCTAAGACTGGATCTAGTTGGTTGCAAAAAACAATTGCCCCAAAAGTAATGCAAAAAATAATTGCACCAAAAGGAACAGAGCGGCATTTTTCAATTTCCGCCTAAGGTGGCAAAACGCCTAGAAATGGCAAAAAGAAGGGAAAAATCATTTTGAGGGATAAAGGCAGGGACGGTTTTATTAGCCATGGCGCCCTGTGCGAGATTTTTTACTGTACCACTGCAAATGCTATATATATATTTCTTCTTTTAAATGGTTTTACTAAAGCATTTTACTTTGTGCACTCTTCCAGGGCCGAAACTAGATATAATATCGCCCGGGGCAAACATGGATTTTGGCGCCCCTCTCCCTTTCTCCGCAAAGTAAATTTACAAACAGAAACTTAAGAAAGTTTCTATTAGTGGATTTATTTTAAAATTTTAAATGCGTAACAGTAAAATACGTAACAATAAAATACGTAATACTGTAATATATAACCAGCTTTGTCAAATATTTATTCACTAAAACCTGGAAAAAAATCAAAAGGAATGGGAAATAATTCCGCTTTATACAGGTTTTCGTTTTAGCAGGTATAAGTGTTGGAATACTTTCTGTTGGAACCGGGTAGTTTTTTTCATTTAAGACAAGATTCCATTACAGACACATTTCATTTTTCCAGATTTTACTTGTTGTAGCATTACAAATTATTACATTTGAGGCACTTTAATGTTACAGTGATATGACTCGCATCGTTTCATGAACTATAAAAACTACGATTTACTGTAGGCATGAAAATGAATTTCAGTGTTGTAAAATATCTTCCTGTACTATTTACACCAGTTTTGTGGAATTATCACTTATACCACTCTTCTTATTTATAGATTGATATGTCTAGATACTTTCCTGAACCTAATGCTAATTTTCAAATTTATGTGTGACTCAAAACAACAACAACAAAATTATTAAGTTTTTACTTTTTATTTTGTGAATTTTCGACAGCTTGGTTTTTATTGTCCCAACCAGTCACCTGACCTCACCATCTCTAAGTTCAGATATGGTGATATGCATGTAAAAAAGTAATTATATAAAAAAAAAGAATGAGGTTATTCATTTTCTGTTGTATTCATGTTCATTGTATATTGCAGGAGAATCTTTTTATCTACTTGACAATTTTAATGCAGTTTACTCAGCTTTTCTTTTTGGTTTTTCGGCTACAAAATATTTTTTACACAAATTTCACACGCACATTTATATATTGCATAAAACGACAAACCAAATTTTCATCTGGCGCCCCCTTCGCGTGGCGCCCAGGGCTTACGCCCCCCCCCCCCTTAGTTTCGGTCCTGACTCATTCTCTCGTTTTTTTTTTTTTTTTTTTTTTTTCTTTTTTTTTTTTGTCCCGGACAGTCGCTCGACCTTGCCCATAGCAAGGCGGGAAAAAAAAGTTCAATGCTGCTCAGGGAGAGAGATTAAAAAAAAAATTAGAGCAGCCTTCATGGGATGTTTTCATCAGAAAACTCAGAGCCAAACAAAATCTTCATTTGGCGCCCCCTTCACTTTTTGTTCTGGGGCCCGGGGCCCCCTCTGCTGTCCCCCTTTCAGGGAAATCGGTTGACGTTTGGCAATTATCGATGAGGGTCAGTTTCACACAGAAGATAGAGTAGAGACTGACCTTGGAAAATGTTAGTGATTCTCCTGACACAGGAAGGGATTTAAGTGATAGAAGGCGTAAACATGGTACATTTGGAGAACAGCTCTTTTTTCTAATTCATTTGCAGTCTTCTGTTATAGATGAATCTTTTTATATATTTGTAAATTTTAATGTATTTGGTTCAGTTTTCCTTTTGGATTTTCTGGCTTTGAGACATTTTTATGCGAATTCGTATATATACATATACATTATACATTTTTGTATGTAAAGACAAAAAAATCTTCATTTGGCGCCCCCTAAGCTTTCTGTTCTGGCGCCCGGGGTACAGAAGGTTGGGGGGGCACGTGCCCCCCCGTGCCCCCCCGACGCTACGCCTATGCCCGGCAACACCCCCAAATTTTGGTAAAATGCCCCCAAAAAGGTTTTTATTAAAAAAGTCAATTTTTTTTATTGTTTTAGGGAAAAAGTATCTAGAAATTCAGAAAGTAGACAAAATGTGCAACAAATTAGATACATGACATTATGACTTAGGATGAAGGGGAAGGGGGGATCTGCCTCGGAACATGCGCGCGGTGCTGCGTGAACTAAGTTGCGCAATTCCACTTAACCACTCACACGTTTACATTCGCCCTCCCATCTCCCCCCCCCCCCGAACTTTCTCTATAAGGTTTACTTCAAGTTTTTTGGGTCGCTGAATCCGAATTTTTAACTCCTCCCCCCATCCCCCCCCAAAAAAAACTTTTCCCCCGACCACCACCCCCCCCAAATAGTTGTTTTTAGCTTAAATTTCTTATTGTTTTAGGGGAAAAGCATTACGAAATTCAGAAACTAGACAAAATTTGCAACAAATAGGATATATGACATTATGACGTAGGTGTGATGTAGCAATCACATTTATTATTTATTTTTTAAATTGTAATGCAGCATTATTATCTCATGTTTTAAACTATTTATTTTCAACGCAAAACATCGTTCAAATCACTTTTTTTCTCTCCTTTTTACTGCATGCAGCAGATAAGTTTTGATTTCAGATTTTCCCCCTCTTCCTGATCTATTTTTAGAACCAGGGTGTGTTGCAAGTGACGTCGACCGCGTCATTTTGGGGTGTGTCTTCGCTTGGCGAATTAGAGCTTCATTCTCTCCTTGTAAAGTTTCGTTTCTCTTTTCTCTGTTTTCATACGATTTAATCATAATACGTAAATTTAATTTAACAAATAGATTTAAACCATTTCTGCATGTAGTTTTGTAAACCCCTTTTATGTAGTATATATATCAATGCAGCCAGTTTTTTAACAGATTTTAAGATCGGATCAGATTTTAAGATTTACGAAAGTATGTATTATTTTTGACAACGTGACTTGTCGTTTGAATTTCGGGCCTTGCGCCTAAATTCAAAGAGTGATGTTCTTCAATAGCTATTATCTCAATATCTAAAAGTTTATCTTCGGTCTTTGTTTTTTTTAAGTTAACGCATGTTTGATTTCGGACTTTTTATCATCAAGACCTTCTTTAAAAAATGATTTTAACCAGTAATCATCTTTATCATGGAATGACTTCCAAGTTTTAATAATTCTACGTGGAACGCTCTTCGAATGTGTACAGTGACCTACTTCTCCTAATTACCTTCCACCTCTCAAGTGAAACAACGAATAAAGAAGATTTTTTATAACTGCTGTCTCTTCAATGTGTCTACTGTTGTCATTTAAGTAAGACTATTCCTATTTATTTTTACTGCAAGCCAACCTTATCATCTTTACTATACGATCACTCTATTCTCGCCACTTATATTTTTACTGCAACTCAATTTATCTTATTCTCGGCAACTTTTTAAATTACATCGCCACTTATGCTTATTCTCAACATATAAATATACATCGTCACATTTGGTTTCCGTGACAAAAAAGAACAGTCGGCGTTAATTGCTTTATTTATACAACGCAATGCCTTAAATAATAACTCAATGACTGTATTTTGTTGCCGTAATTTTGACGATTGATACGTTTTTTTTTTTTAAAAAAAAGAAGATTTTTGTTCTCAAATAGATGAACTGCTCTTTTTAAACGAAATTTTGAAAATGTTTTAGCTCATTATAATTGCTGTTATTCTTTTTTTTTGCAATATTTTCTGTTCTTACAAAAAGAAAACGTAATCTTTTTTTAATCTTAGAAGAAATTTTGTTCCTGAAAATTATTCCTAACTGAATTTTCTTTTGCATAAAAATTTGAAGATTTGTTACTTTTATAGAAATATACTGACAGAAATTCAAATAAATTGCTTTAAAATTATTATTTTTTAATGGAACTTTAAGAAAATTATAATATTCTGTTGTTCTCAGATGGAATATATTGCTTTTTTAACGGCTGAAGATCGATCAAACATCGTAATGAAATTTTTGTTCTCAAGTTTTATTTGCAATACTTATTCCATGACTTTAAATTTTTGAGCATAGTATAGTTTAAAAAAAAAATCCTTTACTGGTTTTCATTTTGAGATATGTCTTGACAAAATTATTGCTGTTTTTAAATTTTTGAAAAATGAAATATTATTTCAAAAATCAAGAAATTTATTTATTTATTCTCTAATTGATTTATTCTTATGGTGCATTAAAAGATATTTATCATAGAAAATCTTTAATGAATTTTGAAATTCTGAAATGAATTCTAAAAATTGTTCTCTGATTTTAAGAACAAATTTATTTAACAAGAGGCTATGGTTTTTATACTTATTCTCATATTGGGTTTTTAAATTTTATTTTATGGCACTAATATATTGAAGTAAAATTTTTAATGAATTTGAAGATATATTATGAAAATTAAGATATTTATTGAAGCAAATTATTTTTTCCCCTTGGAATCTGTGATAATTATTGAAGTTTAAATTATTTTACTGAAATTGTTCTCATCTATTACTTGCAAAGGAGCTGAAGTTCTTCATGAAATTCGTAGTTGTAAAATATATCCTGCATGATTTTTTGAAGTCTTCTCTGCTTTTAAATATATCAATTTATAATTTTTGTTCCAAAAATACCTTCAATAACTTTTTTATAAAAAAAATATATCTAACTTGCTTGTACCACCTTCCATTTTTGTTCTCAAGATATTTTTGTCATCTAGTGCACGATTTGACTGCTAATATCGATTTTGGTGTTTGGTGAATGCAGTGTTCTTTTACTAAGTTAAATTTCAAGAACTCTGTTTGCTTTCTACAAACTGTTAAGATAACTCTCAGTGCTTCAATTTTCCAGAATTATGTGGTTTCATCAAAATTTAATGACATATTTTTTTTACTTAAAGAAGAAATTAAAAAAATTCATTCTCCTGTATCATCCTCATGACTGAAATAATTTGAAATTTTTTTATTCTACATGATTTAAAATGACAATAGTTTTACTCATCTTTCTTATTCACATTTGCTTACCTGCTGAAGTTGCCTTCAAGAGTGTTGTTATTAATCCATTTTTTGAAACGCTTCTCTGGTGTATGGAAATGTTGTTCTGAAAGTACTGAAAATATTATAATACATACCTGCAAAAATTTCTGTTCCTCATTTACAGCAACCAATAAAGATTTGTGCTCCATTTTCGGCTTTGATGTTCCTGGTGAATTATCAGTAATTTATGTAGTAAAATATCCATATTTATTTCTGATCTTCTCCAGTGTGTTTTTGAAGTTGGTTTTGAAGCTAAATCAGTATATATACATATTATTTTTTCATAAACAATAGAATTTCCCAGTCAACGTTTACTTGTGAGCGGAAAATTTTCATCCTTACATAAGGGTAAGCGGCAAAGTTTCATCCTCGCATTGGAAATGTTTGACTTCTACATTATACCATATTCCACAAATATTTATAAAATTTACTGTTATTTGATCTACAGAAAATGTTTAAGCTCAAGAATGTTTGTTTATTTACTTATTTCTGAAGATTTTTATCTGTCAATTATTACCATAGTGCCTTTTCTTTATTTCATAACCCAATTGCTTCAAAATTTTTAATCTGCCATATGCCTCACTTTTTTAATTTATGCAAGAAAATTATTTTAAATTGATCATGAAGATATATTTTTTTAATGAAGAAAATTTTTATTTGCACCTTTCATATGAAGAAAAGCACAAGTTCTTAGTGAAAATATTTACCAGCGCATCTTTTTTGAAGTATTCGTCAGTGAGTCGTCAACAATTCTCTAAGAATCATAATTAAAAAGTGCTTCTTCACTACCAATTTTGACTACCGATCTTGTCCTCTACTCATCATGGTGTAGGTGTTTATATCATCCTTAAGTGCAGTGTTACTCCTAAATGTACCACCATGCATTGTCTTCTTTTTGCCAGCAGTGTCTACCAATTTTTCCTTCAAGTATATCACCATATTCTGCTAAATATTCATAATTGGTGATGTGTTGTTGTGTTAACTGTGCCTTTTTTTTTCAACAAAATAGAAGTGTTTGAATAGTTCACAGTACTATTCATATCCAACCATTTATGGTTTATATCAAGAGCTTCTTCACATCTGTAAAATACACTGTTTTTTTTCTCTCTTTTTCTATGCTGATTATTTGATTATCTCTTGCACAAGATCTCAGAGGTCTCTTATGCACATTGGAGTCTGCTGTATTTTTGTGTTTTGTATAAATGTGTTTACAGAGTTACTGAATGTGTCCACTGGCCATGGTATCATGAAGGATTGTCTGTTTACTCTACAATATTTTTTAAATTTTTGCAGCTCTTTAATCTAATTTCAACTGTTGTTTAAAGTTAATTTAAAATAATTTACTTTTTCTTTACAAGCATAGAAACTTAAATTTAAATTTTACTATTAAATTATCGAAGGAATTAATCTAAATATTTTTATGGTACACTTGTTTGGTAATTTAAAATTTTTTCCTGATTATGACTAATTTTTTTAAAACTATTATTATGATTAATGAAATTTAAGTCCTAGGTTGTCGGAATATAAAAGTAAAATATTCTCGACTTTCTCATTGCAATTTATTTTTATAAATATGCAGAAAATTGATTAGTAGAAATGATGATTTATTCATTTTGAATGTTTCAATATGAGAAAATTGATTAGTAGAAATGATTTATTTATTTATTCATTTTGAATGTTTCAATATACGAGGAAATTGATTAGTAGAAATGACTTGTTCATTTTGAATGTTTCAATATATGAGGAAATTGATTAGTAGAAATGACTTGTTCATTTTGAATGTTTCAATATTATGAGAAAATTGATTAGTAGAAATGATTTTTCATTTTGAATGTTTCAGTTTTATGATTTATTTTCCTAGGCAGTCAGAGTATATTTAGAGAGGGTACTTCTGACTTTATGTTGCTTTACTTTTGCAACTTTATAAATTTTGATTCATAAGTGTACCTTATTTTTTTAACTTATTGAATTCAAAATTTTTTTGTGGTCTCTTTTGGCAAAAAATTTATTTAGCTTTTGGATTTATAAAATTTTAAAATATTAAAAGAGTAATATTTTAATTTATAGAGATCATTTTACACAGGAAGGTGCCTTTCTTTGCCTGTGATTGCAATGGGGCTTATTATTATTATTGTATACTATGTTATGTATACTATTGAAATTTGAATGTACTACTTGATGTATATTCTTTTTCTTTCTCTTTAGGTCACTGTACATGTACATTCCCTAAATGTGCACATGCACTTAAAATTTTTATTATGACTTTTAAATTTTAACTTAAATTTTATTCTACATTTTTTTGCTCCTTGGCTTTTAAAATTTTGTTTTCCCTTTGTTGAAAAAGCTCTTTCAAGATTTACCTTTTTCACCTTTTGGTCATCCAAAATTTTGTTCGGCAAATGGGGGTAATGTGATGTAGCAATCACATTTATTATTTATTTTTTAAATTGTAATGCAGCATTATTATCTCATGTTTTAAACTATTTATTTTCAACGCAAAACATCGTTCAAATCACTTTTTTTCTCTCCTTTTTACTGCATGCAGCAGATAAGTTTTGATTTCAGATTTTCCCCCTCTTCCTGATCTATTTTTAGAACCAGGGTGTGTTGCAAGTGACGTCGACCGCGTCATTTTGGGGTGTGTCTTCGCTTGGCGAATTAGAGCTTCATTCTCTCCTTGTAAAGTTTCGTTTCTCTTTTCTCTGTTTTCATACGATTTAATCATAATACGTAAATTTAATTTAACAAATAGATTTAAACCATTTCTGCATGTAGTTTTGTAAACCCCTTTTATGTAGTATATATATCAATGCAGCCAGTTTTTTAACAGATTTTAAGATCGGATCAGATTTTAAGATTTACGAAAGTATGTATTATTTTTGACAACGTGACTTGTCGTTTGAATTTCGGGCCTTGCGCCTAAATTCAAAGAGTGATGTTCTTCAATAGCTATTATCTCAATATCTAAAAGTTTATCTTCGGTCTTTGTTTTTTTTAAGTTAACGCATGTTTGATTTCGGACTTTTTATCATCAAGACCTTCTTTAAAAAATGATTTTAACCAGTAATCATCTTTATCATGGAATGACTTCCAAGTTTTAATAATTCTACGTGGAACGCTCTTCGAATGTGTACAGTGACCTACTTCTCCTAATTACCTTCCACCTCTCAAGTGAAACAACGAATAAAGAAGATTTTTTATAACTGCTGTCTCTTCAATGTGTCTACTGTTGTCATTTAAGTAAGACTATTCCTATTTATTTTTACTGCAAGCCAACCTTATCATCTTTACTATACGATCACTCTATTCTCGCCACTTATATTTTTACTGCAACTCAATTTATCTTATTCACGGCAACTTTTTAAATTACATCGCCACTTATGCTTATTCTCAACATATAAATATACATCGTCACAGTAGGATGAACGGAAAGGGGGAGGGCTGCCTCTGAACATGCACTACGGCGCTACGTGCACTAAGTTATGAAGTCCAGGCAATAGGGGATTTTACCTGGAAAAATTAATACTGGTTCTGGATTTCGACTCACTTTATGTTTTTTGGGTCGCTGAATCCGAATTTGTAACTTCCCACCAAAATTTCACCCGGCAACCCCCCCCCCCCAAAAAAAATGATTTTTTGAAAAATTTTGGTTTTTGAGAAAAGCGCGCGGGGAATGTTCCGAGGCAGCCCCCCCTCTCCCCGTTTATCCTACGTCATAATGTCATATATCCTATTTGTTGCAAATTTTATCTAGTTTCTGAATTTCGTAATGCTTTTCCCCTAAAATAATAAGAAATTTAAGTTAATAACAACTATTTTTGGGGGGGGGGGGTTGTTTCAAGGGGGGAAATTTTGGGGGTAAGTTAAAAATTCGGATTCAGCGACCCAAAAAACTTAAAGTAAAACTTATAAGGAAAGTTCGGAGGGGAGATGGGAGGGAGAATGTAAACGTGTGAGTGGTTAAGTGGAATTGCGCAACTTAGTCCACGCAGCACCGCGGCAGATCCCCCCTTCCCCTTCATCCTAAGTCATAATTTCATATATCTAATTTGTTGCAAATTTTGTCTAATTTCTGAATTTCTAGATACTTTTCCCCTAAAACAATAAAAAGTTGATTTTTTTAATAAAAACTTTTTTTGGGGGGCTTTTTACCAAAATTTGGGGAGGTTGCCGAGGGAAATTTTGGTGGGAAACTACAAATTCGGATTCAGCGACCCAAAAAACATAAAGTAAGCCGATTTCCAGAACTACCATTAATTTTGCTAGGTAAAATTCCCTATTGCCTGGACTATAAGTCGAACATTACAGATACTGGAAAATACATAGAGAGAGAGATTTTAACTGCGTTATTCAGCTTAGATTCTCAATAATTAATGTTTTTTTTTAATCTTTGGTTTTTAAGTGGAAAAACTTCCTAAAGTACAGAAAACGTACACTGAATTGCGTACAGAACGGCTGGCATAATTGGTGTTCAAAAACTTTAAAAATGTTCAGTTTATTTCCCCCTTTTTTTTTTTTTTTTTCGTTTCTCCGATGGAGTACAGAAATCTATGAAAATTCAATATATCTATATCTTACATTTTTTTATTAACATGTCATATTTATACTATTTTCGTGTCGACGAGTATACTAAATATGCGATAGAACCCCAAAATAAGAAGTTTTTAAGTATTTTTGCGTAAATCAATGAAATAAATAATCTATATTATACAGCAGCTGCTTTTTGTATAATGTTCACAAAAAGAGCGTTCAACACAAGATTGCTAAACGTAAAGATGAAGAATGAAATTAAATGAATATGAGTATTTTGAGACTTCTGTATTAAAATTGAGGAAACACTAGAGAGAAATGAAAATAAGAATTTAATAGGATGATATTATATATTAGAATGTATAGTGCATCACTGTACAATTTCTTAAAATCAAGTCTTCAAACCAGAATAGATCACCAATAAAACCGTTAATTTTGATAGAATAAAGACTGTAACTGTGCTTTCTTTTTCTTTCATTAAACGGAATCAGACGGAAAAAGAAGAAGACATTATGATTTGATGTCCCGAGATTTTCCTGTATCGTAAAAAAATATTACTAAAAGTTCAAATCCTTGAAGTTTGTTGCTAGTCGAGGTTATTCAAAGCCGCCTCAAGACTAGAGGCGGCTTTGGGTTATTTCAATTAATAAAAACGGCCATAAAGCCGTAACGAACTTTTGACGCCCCCGTTATATCTGACGGGATACCTGATTAGGATAAACTGACCAGATAGTCAGTTTATTCTAGTTTTAATCAGAGTATTACAGTCGGCGCTCGTTATAACGATCGACCATTATAGCGACCTTTCCATTATACGACCTATACAAAATGTCCCGAAATATATCACTTTTATTATATGTTATTTTTACATCCAATATAACGTCCGGCCATCAACTCATTTCCCAATACAGCGATCCAATTGAACTTTCCTCCAGATTTTTTCCCCAAAAAAGGTTTACCATTTTCTTTCCCAAAGAACTCATTGCTCGCTGCGCATTGATGCCTATGATAAAATGTCTTAAAATGAGACTTTAAAACATTTTTTTAAAGACAAGAAAACACAAAATTACTTATCAAAATTAACTAATTGAGATGAAAAATTTTGTTTAAAGAAAATATCAAATGCACAAAAAAATAAACAACTATTTCGAATTATTTTTTGTAGAAAATAAATTAGTTTTTTTTTTGTGTGTGATTTAACATTTACATTAAATTTTATTTTAGAAATACGTAATCATTCTTTTAAATTGATTTTTATAATTATTCATTGTCAATGTTTATTTGATACAAAATTAAAAATAATTTCCTTAGAAACCTTCATTTTCATGCACATGATTAGTTTTTTTCGTTCACTTTCGTTATAGTAGCGACCTTCCATTATAACGACCCTCATTTTTGGTACGCGAGGGATCGTTATAACGAGCGTCGACTGTAGTTATTTCAATTTTTCACGGCCGAAAATAAATGGCTTCAAAATGAACTGTTCTCTAAACGAGTCGGGAGTGCCAATTCTAAAGCTTTCTTCTATCTCTGCATGTTAGTACTTCAAAAAGCGTAATAATTTTAATCGTGCATTTCAAAAACAAACAAGATGCTGAGGTGTGCGTCGTTCACGAGCATCCAGTACAATACAACTACGCCGTCTTTGATATTCATTTTAAATTTCTGCTTCCTTTTATTCATCGGAGTCAATACGAGTTAATCTCGATCCTAATTTTTAATAAAATCAATGCATTTCGTCAGCTGCTTACCACTGCTGGTGTACAACAAAACTAGAAATAATCGAGAAAATCGCTATCATAGAGCACCCTTCTGGGTTGGTTGGTTGTGTTTATGACGGCCAATTATCAGCACGAGGGCTATAGGCTCTAAAGGGGGAGGGCCCTTCGTGCTTTCTAAGGCAACATAACCCGTATTTACGCTTGGAAAAGCAAGTTTCGAAGAAAACTCCGAACGACTAGACCGACGGGCGCGATTAGGATCGAACCCAACACCTCCCGGCTACTAGCTTCGAGAGCAGAAGTTCTCGGAGCCGCACCCTTCTGAGAGAATACCCTCAATTTCATCTGGACATGATGTCCATAGTCAAAAACTTATATCTGAAGTTTTGTTCAATTATGCATGTCTTCATACACTTTCCGGTGATACAGAAGAAAAGGGGCACAAAAATTGCTATCGCAACGACCCCTTCCGGGGGAATATCTTTAGTTTCAACAGGAAACTGACGGTCATTAGTCAAAAACATATGTGTGAAGTTTGGTTCAATTTTTTGCATAATATCCCCATTTTCAATGACCTACTGGCCATAGTCGAAAATATATAGCGTATGAAATTTAGTTCAATTCTATTTGTAACTTCATACACTTTTCGATATTACAAAGGGAACATATACCAGTGGCGGCTCGTGGATTACATTTAAAGGCGTTCGCAATCACAATATAAAATATACGAAAATATAATTTGTAGGAAAAAAATAACGTAAAGGACAATAGCATACATTTGCGCAATATTAAATTCAGAGTCGTTTTTCTCTGGATGAATTTTTGCTGTTCCGAGAAAGATGATATGGATTTCGGGGGAGGGGGGTTTTCAAGGGGGAATTCCACTTTCCCGACGGGTATCCCCAATAGCATCCCCTGAATTTATCACTGAATTTTTATTTTCCCAATTTTAAAAATTTTCAACAAAAGAACAAAAAGTCACAATATTGCTTACAATTTACCTTTGAATGTTATTCAAGTACAGTTTTTGTAAATTAAGTGTATGCAGTATCTTTAGTTCCGAAATATTAATTTTTCTAACTTCCTTTTAAATTTTCGTAAGTACGTCTTACATATAATAATAAAAATAAGAGCAATAGAAACAGACAGATTAAGATTTATTAAAATAAATATCCAACTTACTATTCAAATCACAAGAGAAATCAAAATGTAGAAGAAAATTACTGTTAAAAATGCAATGCTACCGCACGTTGTAGGCTGTGCGAACGGAAGGTTCTAAGCGAGCCTTCCATTCGCCTGCCCTTCGTCTCTCCCGTTCCCGTACTCATAAGCTTATTTTGAAGAGCATTTCTCCGCTCGCACGTGCTATCAAGAAAAGACTGGGCGTGCACGGTGTTGAAAACTTTCGAATTTTCTTCAGTAAGGGTTTGTTATGGATGTATCTAAAGAAAGGGTGAATGAATGATACTCGTATTGGAGATTGACAAAAAATATATATTTTTTTATTATTATTTTATTTAATTTGTTAAATTATTTCTTCAATTTCCTTTGGTGGTTCACGTGTTCATGTGTTCTAATGGATGAGCTGCCACTGACATATACACACGAACAGGCAGACATTTTGTAAAAACGTGTTTTTTAGGATCTCATGCGTCTAAAACGTGTAAATCCATCGAAAACAATACTTCTATTAAAGATAGAAGAAAATAAAAAAAAAAAAGGTTTTCTTGTCTAGAAATTTGAATGTGCCGAAATATTTGGGCCCGGCACGACAACAACGAAAATTACCTCTGCCCGGTGTAAAAGCTAAATGTTTGATCTGGGGTCCGTCCTGGTTTGCTAACCTGGCCAAGCATATGAACAATCGTTACAACAATCAAAGAAGTTTTCAAGTAGTACGACAAGAAAAACACCCGTTTACGGAAAAATCCTGTTGTGTTGTTTCAAAATGTCACCAACTAAAATTTCAAACTACTACTTCTCAGCCATTTGATAAGATAGCGGTGAAAGAAAAAATGTCCCAGAATCCTTGTACCGGAGCCAAACTTTTAAAGAAAAAACATCTTTAAGGATTTCTAAGTTTTTCTTACATCTTTTTCAATTTGAAATATTTAAGTAGCCGCCATTTTGAAACAACATGGCGGATGAAGCTGTCCAAGGAACTCAATATAGACTTTAATAACTCCTATATATATGCTTAGTCGCATCCTAATCAGTGCAAGTGCTACCGAATGAAAAAAAAACAAGCAAACATATAGGAATATATACTATACAAAGACAGTTAGACAAAGATACGCCATTTCTTCCAATCTTTTTATTGCTGTTTTTGAAAATATTTTCAAGAAGCTAGATTGGGAAAAGAGGGGAATTAGAATAAAAGGGGAATACCTATATCATCTCTGGTTTGCTGACGATATTTTACTAATTTTCAACGACAGCCCTGAAAAATTAGAAGATAATATGTTAAATGACTTTTCAGAAGCTAGCATTAACATGAGATTAAAAATAAATTTGGAAACGACCAAGATGATGTTCCAAATCATTTGCTCGAGAAAAGCAGATTGTCTATAATAACATTGAGATTAAGGAAGTGCAGAGTTATGTGTGCAGGAAATAACGTCGGACAACAGTATCATGAAAGAAATCAACAGAAGAATAAGAAATGGATGAAGTGCTTTTGAGAAGACCAGTATTGTTCTGAATAGGAACATGCCTCTTTGCTTGAAAAGGAAAGTGTTTAATCAATCTGTTTTGCCTGCACTAACTTATGGACCAGAAACATGGATGCTAACAAAGCGGATGGTACAAAGATTGCAAACAATGCAGCGAAGTATGGAAAGGTGTATGATAGCCATAACTAGAGAAGATAAAAAAGGAATTAGCTGGATAAGAAATTAGACGAAAGTATATGACATCATGGAGAGAACTAAAGGATTAATATGGAAATTGGCAGGTCACATTACAAGAAGACAGAACAGATGATGGAGTAAAAACACCCTACAGTGGTATCCCAGAGATGTAAAAAAGATCTCAGTTAAGATGGAGCGACGAAATCGTAATAGTAGCTGCAGCTAATTGAATGACCAAGGCACTAAACAGGAAAATAAGAAAAATAAGTGGGAGCTTTACGTCCAACAGGGCATTAAAAACATTTCATGATAATGCTGATGGTATATATAGAGATTTCGGGTATTATAGAATGGTCGGACAATATGGAATATTTCAATATCTGGCACATACGGTATTGCAACCAAGTATAAAACTGCCAAACAACTTCCTAGTACTCCCACGAGGCATTGTGCTCAGTTCTGTTTGGATATCTGTTGTTGGAGCGATGTGGTGAAATAAAATATTATTCTCAATTTTCGCAGTTTTTTGCAAGTAAATTTTGTAAACTTCGTATTAATTATAAAATTTCATTGTCAGTGATGTTAACCAAGTTCAGTGTAATGTTGAACAGTTATATTTATTGCTGTTTTAGTCAGTTTTCTTCTGTGCTATCATGTTGATGAGTGAAGCGGTTATGTTTTCAAGATGGTGTGTCCGGTAATATGGAATATCAGCTAGACAACGGTTTCAAGACGAGTCTAGTGAAGACGAACAATCATTCCATTCCGTCGTATCATTTGAAATGGACTTTTAACCAGATTGTGAACCAGATGAGGAAAATGCAGTGTGTTTGTTTTGCAGTGTGAAATATTCAGAGGATGGAAGAGGGGGGGGATGTAATGCCTGATGTAGGCTCATGTGGACTGTGATGGCGCCGAAACAATAGACTACATTTGTGTTGTTTTTGTAAAAATTAAAACAATGTTTTAAAGAATCCGATGATTTATAGATGATGTATTAATATTTACTTATTAAATATTTTTGGCTATTCTTGTAAATAGAGGTTTTCCTTGCGATTTTAATATTCCTTATAAACCTATTTCATATTACCAGACTGGTAGCCATTTATCTGAAAAGTGTACCTTTTTTTTAAAAAAGCTAAATATTGATAAGTATTTTTTTTTCTTCCTTTTTAAACGTATTAAGAATGAGTCAAATGTTCTTTACTAACTTTTAATGTATCTCAAATTTTTTATGTTGACTTACAAATAAAAATGTAAATGGTATATCATGATACCCGAACTTCTTCTACATATATATACATATTTATATAGTATATATAAATCAAAATTTGGGCGGAGAGAGGTATTGGGGTCTGGGGGTCATAAACGATGAAAATATACCGAAATGTTTCGGTCTCCGATCGGCTGCAACAGATAGCTTCTTACTTTTTCTATTGGAAGCTACTTAAAATCAGTAAAGTATATGATTTATTACTACTGCTGTTTTTTATCTCTTTTGCATTCTGAATATTGAAAAAAGTAAGCATTGTTAAAGTTTGTAAAGCAAAAGTTTAGACAATGGTGATATTTAACCTTTAAATAAAAAATACGAACACTTGGGTTATACAATGGCTGTACTTATTATTAATAATATATTAAACATTTTAGGACAGAAATACTGGTTTTAATGTAGGATATTATTTAATTTAACAGAAAAAAGTGAAATTTGCATATTGCAAAAGTTTAGACACTTTTGTGATTTTTGGAAACTGTTCACGGAAAAAGCAAATTTCAAACTTATGACGCCGCATGCATGAAGTATTTAAGTGCACCTCGCGATAGTATCGGTTATTGAAGATGCCGCGAGCTAGAAATTTTCAGCCAGATGAAGTAATTTAAGAATGGAAGCTGTAATCGAAAGGGAAGACTGTTGCAGAAATTCAAGCTACTTTGAATCACCCAAAGAAGTCTGTCTATCAAGTACTGTCTAAGGGTGATTCTTTCGAAGCAAAACATAGATCTGGAAGGCCCCGTGTGGCCAGAAAACGAGATTAAAGAAGTATCGATAAACTGGCCTCTAGACAAATGATGATTGCTAATCGCATTAAAAGTGAGTCAGAGCTTTCTATGTCAACGGATACTTTCATACTTTCATAGACGAATCAAAGAAAGATGTAAATTAGTTTACATGAAAATGATAAAACAACCAGCCTTGAAATCTCAAAACAAAAAAAACCCCTTTCAATCGCGGAGTAATTCTGTTTATAAACTGATGAAATAATCGATTGACACCAGAATTTAAAAACAAATCTCTCTATTCTAAAAAAAAGTAACTACCGCTGTCACCGCCGCCGCCGCCGGTTTTGATTTTTTTGTGACCGGAGGCCTTTCTTCGTTAATATTAACAAAAATAATGCATACAAAAATATGAAAATCGGTGATTTTATACAGAAAGGTTTGATAAACACGCTGATGCAGACAGTTTTCAAATCGAAGAATTATTTTAAGAGTTATTTAATGCTAAAGATGGACAAAATCGTTCCACTAAAAAAGTTTTATAGCAGCAAAAACTATACATGGCAATGTAATCATTTTTAGATCATTTTATGCGTTAGAATTTGCCGGAGTGCGGATTGCATTAATTTTTTTATTTTGACTCATTTTTTCAGGTTTTATTTCTATTTTAAATTCAAATTTTCAGCATTTTGAGAGATACTTTTTACATAATTTACAATATGGTATTAATTTATACTGTTGCCAAATGTATAAACAGCGCAAACAATAATGTTTGCTTCAAATTAAAAATTTATTTACACGTGACTATTATAAACAGGAAAAAAACTTTCAAATTAGAATTAAATAATTACGTATAAAAAGCAGGAACTTATTAAAAATTACGTCATAAAAAGTATACACGTGAATTTTAAAAGAGAAAGGATATTGTAAAATAATAAATTCATTAACATGCGTTAGAAGTCTTAGGAGAAATTACGTCATATTTACGTCACATTATAGTTATTACATAAAATGAACACAAAATAATATTGCAAAAAAGTTTAAATTTAGAAATTGCGCTAGACATTTATTTGATATTTTGAGAATTAATTTAAAATGTCTCATTTAAAAGAACTTTCTTTTCGCTTTGTTAAAAAATACCAGGAGACAAAGACTCTCTTTACTTAAATCCTTTTATATTAGCTTATTTTGAAATGTTGTTACACGTGTATACGTCATCAAGTTATTTTTATTTCGACGTTTTATTTGTGTTTTTATTAATGTTGTACGAATTTATTTGTTCTTTCGTTATTTAAAATAAAAATTATATCAATTTGTATAATTTGGCGAGTAGTTTGGCGATTTATATAATTTGGCGAGTAGTTTGGCGATTTATATAATTTGGCGAAATGGGTCGACAGGATAATCAAGTAGTACCGCATTGGATTTGGCGTTAAAATTTCCCAATCAAAGAGAAATGAATAGAAATTAGTTTATAGGGAGATCGCCACTGTTTTTTAAATTATAATTCAATCTTTCGAAATCTTTTTAAAGCCGATCAAATTAGCGTGCATTTAGAGTCTGCGGTGTCTGGACGGGGGTTGGCGAGCGTAGCTCGTAGGGGGCCGAGCCCCCTAGTTTATTAGAAAATACGAAATTGCTTATTTTCACGTACATTATAAAAGGAAAATTTTAATGAAATATTCTTGGTGCCGTTTGTCACTTTTGGAATTAAAATTAGGTGTCCTTTGCCCTCAAAAGGGTTAATGATTTGGGCCTCACTTTGTTTTACTTCTCAAGTATCTCTGGAGTGTCTCAATGATCGCCAAGCAGCGTTAGACTACATATATACATTGGAAAACAATTTACAGCCATTTGGTTAACTTTTAGCTCTTCCAAAGTATGTATTTGAGCAAGATAATGCGTCTATTCATGTTGCATACAAATAAAAATATTGGTTTAACTCTCAAAATATTACTGTTCTCGACTGGCCCGCGTGTAGACCTGATCTGAACCTAATCGAAAACATTTGTGACATCATATCTCATACGGTTTATTCTTTTTTTTTTACATTACTCCTCTGTAAATGAACTTCGATCTGCTGTTGAACGTGTTTGGTACGAAATAGACCCCCAAGTGATGCGGGATTTGTTTTCTTCAATGGAAATTCACATTTTTGCATTAACAGCAGACGACGTAGGTGCAGTTCGATTTCAATCTATGGATATTTTTTTGTTAACAGACAGATTGTCTATACTTTTGCCATAATGTTAATTTTTTTTTCTCATTGTATATCATGTAAAGTGTATAAATTAAAATTTATTGTTTGTGTATGAAGTCCCCAGTAATATATGACAGTTGAATTACAACAATTCGTTACATACTTCTCAGTACAGAAGCATAATCAATCATTGTCTAAACTTTTGCTGCGCACTGTATGAAGAATTTCAGCAGTTGGATGTTAACATTGTTTTGGTTGCTTGTGCCCTTTATGGTCTCAAATTTTACACATCAGATCGTCTAAAAATTACTTTAAAATATACTAAAGAAAATAAACAGATCATTTTACTAGTAAAAGATTTAAAATCACTCCCAGGTATATTCTGGTAAACTGAATCACTTGGAAACATCGGAAGTCAGTAAATCATATAAAAATTGCAGCAAAGATTTTCAATTGATGAGTGCAGATTTTAAGCTATATGAAGACATGATTCGATGTCGGTTTAATCTTTCATAAGTCTGAATGAGTATTATTAACATATAATTACAAGTTATAATCAGAAGATTATATACACGCATATAGTAACAAATTTCTGGGTACCAATGGTATTTCATGAAAAAAAGTCCTAATATATCAGTAATATAACCACATTTTCTTTTAGTTACACAGCAGAAGTTCGTGAGGCAGCTTCAGATTTCTGCAAAATATTTTAGTATCAAAGATTCAATTATAAAAGAATTACCTTTTTAAAAAATTCTGCTTAATGGATTTTCATGAGACTTGCATTGTTAAATACTTTTTCAGAGATGGTTTTAGTATATTCCATGTCATTCTGTCTTTTTTACCAAATCCTACTATAAATGATCAACTAAAAGATTTGATCCTGCTTAACAGCCCAAATTTTGTCTGAGAGATTAGAAAATACACTGCTCAAAACAATTAAAGGATATTTGAAGTTTTATATAAAATAAAGATATAAACGAAATTTTTTTTGCCGAAAATAGAAGAAGAGAATCACAAATGCAAATTTTTCTGGTTTTCAAACTGTGGAGTGTGCAAATTTTGAGTTCGACGTCAAAAACGTCACTTCGGCGGTAGCGAATGAAATTTGACTTTCAACTGGATAAAAGACAATGAAGACAAGGATGATCGGCATTCAGTGATTGCTTTGTTTCGATGAGTACGATGTCTCAGCGAAGCCATTTGACAGATTCAGAAGCTTTGAGAATTGTTGGTAGGTTAGAAGGGGGCCAAACTCAAGCCGAAGTAGCGCAAGC
The DNA here is from genome assembly GCA_963932465.1 of Maratus speciosus. Taxonomy (NCBI): domain Eukaryota; kingdom Metazoa; phylum Arthropoda; class Arachnida; order Araneae; family Salticidae; genus Maratus; species Maratus speciosus. Next base: position 556,400,867 of record OZ010792.1, read on the forward strand.
CATTGGAGTGTCACAAAGTGTCATTTCCAGGATCTGGAACCGTTTTTTGGAGAGTGGATGTGCAGGCCGAAGACAAGGGCAAGGTCGTATATGGGCAACAACGCCTAATGAAGATCGGTATTTAGCGTTAACAGCTCGGAGACACCGAACCATGAACGCTACTCTTCTCCAACAACACCTTCGCTCGGCTACAGGCACCACGATTTCAACTCAGACTGTCCGAAACCGGCTCCATGCTGTAGGTCTGTATGCTCGCCGACCGATGGTATGTGTTAGATTAACATCAAGGCATCGTCGCGACCGCAGGGAGTGGGCAACCGAGCATGTCAACTGGAGGAGAAATGAATGGAGCAATATTCTGTTTTCTGACGAGTCCCGTTTTTCTGTGCATCCGGATAATAGGCGTATTTTCATCTGGAGGGACCGTGGCAGTAGGAATAATCCTGCGTTCGTGCACGAAAGTGTCAGATTTGGCGGTGGAGGAGTGTTGGTGTATGGTGGCATCTCCATTGACGGGCGCACTGACCTCTACATCATTCGAGATGGAGCTCTGACTGGTCGCCGATATAGGGATGAGATCCTCAGACCTATTGTAGTCCCTTACGCTGCAGCAATCGGAGATAACTTCATTTTAATGGACGATAACTGCAGGCCACATCGTGCAAACCTGGTGGAGGATTTCCTTTTCGAGGAAGGAATCGTTCGAATGGAATGGCCAGCGTGTTCTCCAGACATGAATCCAATCGAGCACGTTTGGGACGCTCTAGGAAGACGAGTTTCTGGCCGCCAACAACCCCCACAAACTCTCCAAGAACTGGAAAGAGCTCTTCTGGAAGAGTGGGGCAGAATACCCCAACTCGTCATTAATAGCCTCATTGAGTCCATGCCTCAAAGGTGTTCAACGTTGCTGTCCGCCCGTGGAAACCATACCCCCTACTGAAAATGATTTTCTTTGAAGAAAACACCTTTTCTTATTCTTTTTTTCTCATATGCACAAATTGTGTTTTTTTCCTTTAGTACACAAATGCGCAATAAAATACATTTTTTTCTGCCAAACATGTGTAATTTATTCTCATATAACCTACTATGTCTGTCGACCATGTATCAATCAGCTAAACAGTTTACAAGATACAAAATGCACCTAAAACTGCAATATCCTTTAATTGTTTTGAGCAGTGTATAATAGCGCAGTGGCATTCGTATCGTTTTCAGGAATGCGGAAGGATATTATAGGTAAAGGTCCATATTGATTTAAAACACAAGGTCAAATTCAAATTCACCTATATTCGATTCGAAATTCGTTTGGAGATACTGACCAGCGTAAGGGGCAAAGCATGCTGGTAGACCGGGAAGCGGCAGCACAGGCAATCACTCCATCGAGTTCACGGCTGACATTTCAGAATTACTTAAAACTTGATTCCCATATTGAAACGCAATCGGCCTACCAAATCATATCCTGGTGGAAAACACCTGCATGCCCCCCATTTTAGTGGTAAACCTACGAGTCAATCGCTAAAATCGGGTTTTCAGGCATTTCCCACCAAGATATGACTTGGCAGACCGATTGCGTTTTAATATGGGAACAGGCCCGTAGCTAGACAATGCCTCCAGGTCGGGCAAATGTTTTTCCAAGAGGGGCAAAATTACTTCGTCATTTTTTTTAGTCTTTTACGATCTTTTAAAAAAATATATTAATAAGTTTTAAAGCTCTTCCGAATGTAGTTGAAAAGTTATATTCTTTCATCTCGCCGTCTATCCACAAACTAATTTTTGTAAATATGGATTTCCCCAAAAATGTGAGATGTTGTTTTGAGGATTGCTACAAACAGCCCCACTAACGGTCCCCCCCCCCCCCCCACCACCACACACATCTCCGCAGAAAAATAGAGACTTGCATTTTTATGTTTTATTAATAATAAACTAATAATACAGCATTCCAAGAAATTCATTTACAGCAAAACCTTTAAAAATGGAATAGCAAGAGATAAAAAAAGTCCTTCCGGCCAGTACCGGGAGGAAGAGGTAACTTTCATATTCCTTATTTTAAAAAAGCCAACTTATATTATTCAAACACACGAAGCTCAATTAAGTGGAAACCGAATGTAGGAGATTCCATACTAATTTTTATCAATACTAAATCATTATGAATGAGAATTTCGCGAAATTAGTCAGCTTTATCCAAGCTGCTTTTATTTAAAGTAACTTATATTTGGCTGCCAAATTCGGCGATTTCTTAAAGTGCCTGCCATTTTAAGACAACATGGTGGATGAGGCTAACAAGTGAACTTGGTCGAGACCTTAGTAATTGCTGTGCACGTGCTCACTCACATCGGAATCGGTTAATATATACGAGTGATGTCGCAGGCAAAAAATCAGATTTTTCAAAATGTCACCCACGTTAGAAATTGAAACTGCTATATCTGAGCCATTTTTTAAGATAAAGACAAACAAAAAATGCTCCTGAATCCTTATATCAAGGTCAAATACTTAAGAAAAAAACCTTTTTCAATTTCTAATTTTTTTGCACCTCACTTTAAATATATATATTTTTTAATTTAATGGCCGCCATTTTGAAACAAGATGGATGATGAAGCTGGCCAGCGAACTTGGTCGAGATTTTGATGTATACTATCCACATGCCTTCTTCCATCGAAATAGGTGAATACGTGTGGTATCGCGAGACAAATACAAGATCGTTTCAAAGTGTTAGCCATGATAGAAATTCAAAGTGCTATAATTCAACCATTTTTTAAGATATAAACAAAAGAACAAATTTTCAGAAACAAAAACTGCTCTCTTTGTATCAAGGCCAAATACATAAAAAAAATCTTTTTCATTTTCCAATTTTTTAATACCTCATTTTAAATTTTAAATTACATTTTTTTTAAAAAATGGCAACCCTTTTGAAACAAGATGGCGAATGAAGCTGGCCAACGAACTCGGTCGAGACATTGGTATGTACTATGTACAGACCAAGTTACATTCAAATCGGTTCATAAATATGCCTGTTATCGCGTGACAAAAATCAGGTCGTTTTAAAATGTCAGCCAAATAGAAATTCAAAATGTTATAACTCAGCCATTTTTTTTAGATATAGACGAAACAAAACCTGTTCCGGAATCTTTGTATTAAGGTCAAACACATACGAAAAAACTCTTTTTCATTTTCTAATTTTTTGGTATCTCATTTTAAATTTAATTTTTTTTAAATTTTTTTATATGGCCGCCATTTTGAAACAAGATGGCGGATGAAGCTGGCCAACGAACTCGGTTGAGTTATTTGTATGTACTATGTATACACCATCATCCAAATCGGTTCATAAATACGTCTATTATCACGTGGCAAAAATCAGGGCGTTTCAAAATGTCAGCCACACTAGAAATTCAAAATGCTATAACTCAGCCATTTTTTAAGGTATAGACGAAACAAAAACTGCTCCCGAACCTTTTTATCGAGGTCAAACACATAAGAAAAAATATTTTTTCAATTTTAAATTATTTGGTACCACATTTCAAATTTAAATTTTTCTTAAAATTTTAAATGGCAACCCTTTTGAAACAAGATGGCGAATGAAGCTGGCCAACGAACTCGGTCGAGACATTGGTCTGTACTATGTATAAACGAAGTTACATCCAAATCGGTTCATAAATACGCCTTTTATCGCGTGACAAATTTCAGGACGTTTCAAAATGTCAGCTTCGCTAGAAATTCAAAATGCTATAACTCAGCCATTTTTTAAGATATAGACGAAACAAAAACTGCTACGGAGTCTTTGTATAAAGGTCAAATACATAAGAAAAAGATATTTTTCCATTTTCAATTTTTTGGTACCACATTTCAAATTTTAAATTTTTTTAAAATTTTTAAATGGCCGCCATTTTGAAACAAAATGGCGGATGAAGCTGGCCAACGAACTCGGTCGAGACATTGGTATGTACTATGTACACGCCGAATTACATCCAAATCGGTTCATAAATACGAGAGTTACAGTGTGACATAGGTCAGATATATATATATATATATATATATATATATATATATATATATATATTGATATATATATATATATATATATATATATATATATATATATATATATCAATTTTGAACGGAGGGTGGTTTCGGGGTCTGGGGGTCATGATCGATGAAAATATACCAAAATTTTTTGAAATCGCTTTCCTCCGAACGGCTGCAATAGGTAGCTTTTTTGTAAAGAAAGCTACCTAAAAAAACCCGACAAGTTTCCATCTTATAGCAAGCATAACTGCAGTGTTGTATTTAGGCACTTGTTTCCGGGAGGGTTTACTGATGCTCCCGATGTGGTATGACAGTGTGGAGCGGGTGAGAATTGCACTTCTACAACTTTAATAAGCACAAAATTACAAAGCTTCCGGGAGTGACATTTCGATGCTCAGAGAAGAACCCTCCTCCCGGATGCGAAATTCTAAAATGGAGGGCCAAAATCACAGTCAGGTGAAATACGGCCACCTCATTGGTTGTGTGGTCGCGTGATTTTAAAAGAGATACGGGTGAGGATCACCAACTTGTTTCTCCATTTGAATTTTGAAAGGAGTGAAGGGAAAAGTAATTTTGAAGCGATTGTTACCTTATTTACATTTATGCATTATTTACCTTATTATTTTGTTTGCTTTTATTTATAATAAACAATCGAAATTAACTCAATTAATATGTTTTGATAACATTTTATACAACGAGAGTGAATAATTTAGATTATAAGTTGCAACAATTTTTAAATGATATGACATGAGAAATATTCTTTAATAAAAATTTAGTTTTCAATGAAAAATACTTGTAATATCATTTAAAAATTGTCTGTAAATTCCGTATGGTAAAAATCTCAATAAATTTTCTCCTCTACCCCATCGCCCTACCACCACCATTTAAATCCATAAAATCACAAAAAAATAATATTATTCTAGAAAAAGTCAACAACTATAAAAAAAGTCCTTCCGGCCAGTGCCGGGAGGAAGAGGTAGCTTTCATAATCCTTATTTTTAAAAAGCCCACTTATATCATGCAAACACACGAAGCTCAATTTAGTGGAAACCGAATATAGGAGATTCAATACTAATTTTTATCAATATAATGAATGAGAATTTCGCGAAATTAGTCAGCTTTATCCAAGCTGCTTTTCTTTAAAGTAACTTATATTTGGCTGCCAAATTCGGCAATTTCTTAAAGTGCCTGTTATTTTAAGACAACATGGTGGATGAGGCTAAGCAGTGAACTTGGTCGAGACCTTAGTAATTGCTGTGCACATGCTCACTCACATCGGAATCGGTTAATATATAGGAGTGCTGTCGCATGCAAAAAATCAGATTTTTCAAAATGTCACCCACAATAGAAATTGAAACTGCTATATCTGAGCCATTTTTTAAGGTAAAGACAAACAAAAAATGCTCCTGAATCCTTATATCAAGATCAAATACTTAAGAAAGAAACCTTTTTCAATTTCTAATTTTTTTGCACCTCACTTTAAATATATATATATTTTTTAATTTAATGGCCGCCATTTTGAAACAAGATGGCTGATGAATCTGGCCAGCGAACTTGGTCGAGGTGTTGATGTATACTATCCACATGCCTTCTTACATCGAAATAGGCGAATACGTGTGTTATCGCGTGACAAATACAAGATCGTTTCAAAATGTGAGCCATGCTAGAAATTCAAAGTGCTATAAATCAACCATTTTTTAAGATATCAACAAAAGAACAAATTTCAGAAACAAAAACTGCTCCGGAATCTTTGTATCAAGGCCAAACACATAAAAAAAAATCTTTTTCATTTTCCAATTTTTTAATACCTCATTTTGAATTTTAAATTTAATTTTTTTAAATGGCAACCCTTTTGAAACAAGATGGCGAATGAAGCTGGCCAACGAACTCGGTCGAGACATTGGTATCTACTATGTACAGATCAAGTTACATCCAAATAGGTTCATAAATACTCCTGTTATCGCGTGACAAAAATCAGGTCGTTTTAAAATGTCAGCCAAAAGAGAAATTCAAAATGCTATTACTCAGCCATTTTTTTAGATATAGACGAAATAAAAACTGTTCCGGAATCTTTGTATTAAGGTCAAACACATACAAAAAAAATCTTTTTCATTTTCCAATTTTTTGGTATCTCATTTAAATTTTTTAATTTTTTAATTTTTTTAAATGGCCGCCATTTTGAAACAAGATGGCGGATGCAGCTGGCCAACGAACTCGGTCGAGATATTTGTATGTACTATGTACACGCCAAGGTACATCAAAGTTGGTTCATAAATACGCCTGTTATTACGTGAGAAAAATCAGGACGTTCCAAAATGTCAGCCACGCTAGAAATTCAAAATGCTATAACTCAGCCATTTCTTAAGATATAGACGAAACAAAAACTGCTCCCGAATCTTTTTATCAAGGTCAAACACATAAGAAGAAAATATTTTTTCAATTTTCAATTTTTGGTACCACATTTCAAATTTAAATTTTTCTTAAAATTTTAAATGGCAACCCTTTTGAAACAAGATGGCGAATGAAGCTGGCCAACGAACTCGGTCGAGACATTGGTCTGTACTATGTATAAACGAAGTTACATCCAAATCGGTTCATAAATACGCCTTTTATCGCGTGACAAATTTCAGGACGTTTCAAAATGTCAGCTTCGCTAGAAATTCAAAATGCTATAACTCAGCCATTTTTTAAGATATAGACGAAACAAAAACTGCTACGGAGTCTTTGTATAAAGGTCAAATACATAAGAAAAAGATATTTTTCCATTTTCAATTTTTTGGTACCACATTTCAAATTTTAAATTTTTTTAAAATTTTTAAATGGCCGCCATTTTGAAACAAAATGGCGGATGAAGCTGGCCAACGAACTCGGTCGAGACATTGGTATGTACTATGTACACGCCGAATTACATCCAAATCGGTTCATAAATACGAGAGTTACAGTGTGACATAGGTCAGATATATATATATATATATATATATATATATATATATATATATTGATATATATATATATATATATATATATATATATATATATATATATATATCAATTTTGAACGGAGGGTGGTTTCGGGGTCTGGGGGTCATGATCGATGAAAATATACCAAAATTTTTTGAAATCGCTTTCCTCCGAACGGCTGCAATAGGTAGCTTTTTTGTAAAGAAAGCTACCTAAAAAAACCCGACAAGTTTCCATCTTATAGCAAGCATAACTGCAGTGTTGTATTTAGGCACTTGTTTCCGGGAGGGTTTACTGATGCTCCCGATGTGGTATGACAGTGTGGAGCGGGTGAGAATTGCACTTCTACAACTTTAATAAGCACAAAATTACAAAGCTTCCGGGAGTGACATTTCGATGCTCAGAGAAGAACCCTCCTCCCGGATGCGAAATTCTAAAATGGAGGGCCAAAATCACAGTCAGGTGAAATACGGCCACCTCATTGGTTGTGTGGTCGCGTGATTTTAAAAGAGATACGGGTGAGGATCACCAACTTGTTTCTCCATTTGAATTTTGAAAGGAGTGAAGGGAAAAGTAATTTTGAAGCGATTGTTACCTTATTTACATTTATGCATTATTTACCTTATTATTTTGTTTGCTTTTATTTATAATAAACAATCGAAATTAACTCAATTAATATGTTTTGATAACATTTTATACAACGAGAGTGAATAATTTAGATTATAAGTTGCAACAATTTTTAAATGATATGACATGAGAAATATTCTTTAATAAAAATTTAGTTTTCAATGAAAAATACTTGTAATATCATTTAAAAATTGTCTGTAAATTCCGTATGGTAAAAATCTCAATAAATTTTCTCCTCTACCCCATCGCCCTACCACCACCATTTAAATCCATAAAATCACAAAAAAATAATATTATTCTAGAAAAAGTCAACAACTATAAAAAAAGTCCTTCCGGCCAGTGCCGGGAGGAAGAGGTAGCTTTCATAATCCTTATTTTAAAAAAGCCCACTTATATCATGCAAACACACGAAGCTCAATTTAGTGGAAACCGAATATAGGAGATTCAATACTAATTTTTATCAATATAATGAATGAGAATTTCGCGAAATTAGTCAGCTTTATCCAAGCTGCTTTTCTTTAAAGTAACTTATATTTGGCTGCCAAATTCGGCAATTTCTTAAAGTGCCTGTTATTTTAAGACAACATGGTGGATGAGGCTAAGCAGTGAACTTGGTCGAGACCTTAGTAATTGCTGTGCACATGCTCACTCACATCGGAATCGGTTAATATATAGGAGTGCTGTCGCATGCAAAAAATCAGATTTTTCAAAATGTCACCCACAATAGAAATTGAAACTGCTATATCTGAGCCATTTTTTAAGGTAAAGACAAACAAAAAATGCTCCTGAATCCTTATATCAAGATCAAATACTTAAGAAAGAAACCTTTTTCAATTTCTAATTTTTTTGCACCTCACTTTAAATATATATATATTTTTTAATTTAATGGCCGCCATTTTGAAACAAGATGGCTGATGAATCTGGCCAGCGAACTTGGTCGAGGTGTTGATGTATACTATCCACATGCCTTCTTACATCGAAATAGGCGAATACGTGTGTTATCGCGTGACAAATACAAGATCGTTTCAAAATGTGAGCCATGCTAGAAATTCAAAGTGCTATAAATCAACCATTTTTTAAGATATCAACAAAAGAACAAATTTCAGAAACAAAAACTGCTCCGGAATCTTTGTATCAAGGCCAAACACATAAAAAAAAATCTTTTTCATTTTCCAATTTTTTAATACCTCATTTTGAATTTTAAATTTAATTTTTTTAAATGGCAACCCTTTTGAAACAAGATGGCGAATGAAGCTGGCCAACGAACTCGGTCGAGACATTGGTATGTACTATGTACAGATCAAGTTACATCCAAATAGGTTCATAAATACTCCTGTTATCGCGTGACAAAAATCAGGTCGTTTTAAAATGTCAGCCAAAAGAGAAATTCAAAATGCTATTACTCAGCCATTTTTTTAGATATAGACGAAATAAAAACTGTTCCGGAATCTTTGTATTAAGGTCAAACACATACAAAAAAAATCTTTTTCATTTTCCAATTTTTTGGTATCTCATTTAAATTTTTTAATTTTTTAATTTTTTTAAATGGCCGCCATTTTGAAACAAGATGGCGGATGCAGCTGGCCAACGAACTCGGTCGAGATATTTGTATGTACTATGTACACGCCAAGGTACATCAAAGTTGGTTCATAAATACGCCTGTTATTACGTGAGAAAAATCAGGACGTTCCAAAATGTCAGCCACGCTAGAAATTCAAAATGCTATAACTCAGCCATTTCTTAAGATATAGACGAAACAAAAACTGCTCCCGAATCTTTTTATCAAGGTCAAACACATAAGAAGAAAATATTTTTTCAATTTTCAATTTTTGGTACCACATTTCAAATTTAAATTTTTCTTAAAAATTTAAATGGCCGCCATTTTTAAACAAGATTTCGGGTGAAGCTGGCTAACGAACCCGGTCGAGACATTGGTATGTACTATGTATAAACGAAGTTACATCCAAATCGGTTCATAAATACGCCTTTTATCGCGTGACAAAATTCAGGAGTTTCGAAATGTCAGCCACGCTAGAAATTCAAAATGCTATAACTCAGCCATTTTTTAAGATATAGACGAAACAAAAACTGCTCCGAAATCTTTGTATAAAGGTCAAATACATAAGAAAAAAATATTTTTTCATTTTTAATTTTTTGGTACCACATTTCAAATTTTAAATTTTTAAAAAAATTTTAAATGGCCGCCATTTTGAAACAAAATGGCGGATGAAGCTGGCCAACGAACTCGGTCGAGAGATTGGTATGTACTATGTACACACCGAATTACATCCAAATCGGTTCATAAATACGCCTTTTATCGCGTGACGAAATTCAGGACGTTTCAAAATGTCAGCCACGCTAGAAATTCAAAATGCTATAACTCAGCCATTTTTTAAGATATAGACGAAACAAAAACTGCTCCGGAATCTTTGTATAAAGGTCAAATACATAAGACAAAAATATTTTTCCTTTTTTAATTTTTTGGTACCACATTTCAAGTTTTAATTTTTTTAAAAATTTTTAAATGGCCGCCATTTTGAAACAAAACGGCGGATGAAGCTGGCCAACGAACTCGGTCGAGACATTGGTATGTACTATGTACACACCGAATTACATCGAAATCGGTTCATAATTACGGGAGTTACAGTGTGACATAGGTCAGATATATATATATATATATATCAATTTTGAACGGAGGGTGGTTTCGGGGTCTGGGGGTCATGATCGATGAAAATATACCAAAATTTTTTGAAATCGCTTTCCTCCGAACGGCTGCAATAGGTAGCTTTTTTGTAAAGAAAGCTACCTAAAACAAGTTGGAAATTTCAATCCAAACGTGGCAAATGAGCTGCGTTCGTACCATAACTAGTTTTGTAAATATTTTTTGCACCGCATATTGTACTGAATGTATAATTTAGTGTATTTCATAAGTGCCTATCAATTTCGTTCTGTTCAAAAGGCTGTAACGTCATTCAAATGCACTTGAAATAATTTTTTTCCATTGGCCGTAATGTAACGGTAAACTTTTGACTGTCCCTGTAATTAAGCTATACATCCGATTTTTATAAAATCTGAAATGACTCGACAAAATATTACAACAATTATATATTTAAAATTTCAGACCATTCAGTTGGTTAGTTTTTGCTCTGTTATATGCAAACGGACAGACAGACGGACTGAACTACGACTACAGGTGCTACGTATTTATATAATTACGAACGCACCTAAAAAGACCTTTTTCTAGACTTTAAATCGGAAACTTTAAGTTAACAAAATTATATATAAAAAAATTCTACAAATAATTTAAAAAATACAGAATTTAATGTTTTGACATTAAATGAGTAAAAAAAAAAAACCTTAAAAATAAATCCAAAAACTTTTTTCTAAGTCGCTCCAGGTTCTCTGCCCATAAAATAAATATGAAAGTAAAAAAGTTTTTCTGTTTTTAACCCTTCATGTCTGACTGTACATTAAAGTGCAATTAAAATAACTTGTTATAAAACTAATTTAATACATCGATTAGTAGTTATACTGTTTAGAATGAATCATAGATATTTTACTTTATCTTGTTCCAAAAAAACATTATTGGTTGCTCAAAAGAAAAAAAAAACAATTTCTTTTGCCTTTGCATCTTTTTCAGCTTTCTTGACGTTGACAGATTGGGAGGGGGCGGGGTACGAGAAAGTTTCGTTCGGAAATATTTCTTTTGTAAAAAATTATATTTTTTGTATATTTTGTAATTTTACAAAATACTAAAATAAATAAATAAATAAAAGATTTGAGGGGAGTTACAAATATTGCACAAAATCCCAATAAATCCAATTTAATTAATTAATTTGAGCAAAATGTTTCTAAAATTTATTAAATGATTGTGTAAATTTTCTAATGTAGTTTCAAAAATTCACAAAATATGCTTTAGAAGATGAAATTTTCATAAATTCATAATTTGGGACATAAAAGGTAAACATTCTTTTATAGGCATTCAATGTTTATCTTAAAAATCAAGCCTAGTTTCGTGACTGCTATTCAAGTCCACTACAATGTGTTAATTTGGCGTGGACCCCGATTATGAAAATTTCCTTCGTTTAATTTACGATTAGAAAAGCATGAACTTGTGTATTTATTTTAAAAATCACAATTTTCTCTCTGTTTTTTTTTTTAACATATACAAAAGGAAAAAAAGCATAGTTTAAACAACCTTTCAAGATTTCTAAATTGTTTTTTGAAACATAAAAGCATAAATTAATTAATGATAAAAGTGCATTTAAAAATATATATTACATTCTTTATATTTTATTTATACCTTATTTTTTACATTTTAATATTTAAAATATTTCATTGTTGCAGTTTCACAGCTAATTGGCATATTTTATCGTGCATGTTTTGGCACATAATTAATTCCATTCTTCTTGTAATTCTTATACAATTATAACCATAAACAATATTTAGCAATTTATCACCTGGATCCTCCTTAGGGAAACATATTATTAATTTATAATTAAATTCTCAAAATATTAAAATGTTATATTGTCATCGAAAACACACCTGCGACCTGCTTTCATAATTTTTATAACCTTAGCTTACCAGGAAGTGATTTAAAAATTCCAGATTTAAATACATGAACCAGGAAACAAAATAACTTATTACTATTTTTTGTTCTGTTTATTCTTAATGATTAAAATCGGTTTAAAAACTTACATTATTTTTTTTAATTATTTTCCATTAGGCAAAAATTTTTGAAAATTTTTAGTATCCTAAGTTAGTTATTAAATTTTTCTATAGAAAAGTGCGAATATTTGTTTTATTTTGGATTTTAAAAGTAACATAAGGGAAAAAAATGCAAGTTTCATTTTTAATTGTGATTAACTAAAAAAGTACTTGCCATATTATTTAAAATCGAAATCTTTCATTCACATTTTATAAAAAGTTATCAAAATATTTTGAATTAATTTTGATGGCTTATTTTAAATAAAACAGAAAAAATTCGCTTAAATACATGATTTTTTCTCGGAAAAGGGAGTATTCGACGTTTTCCCTGGTGCTAGAGATTGCTCTGCGACTCAATGACCAATGACGTGCTTGGATTTCACCTGACTGTGATTTTGGACCTCCATTTTAGAATTTCGCCCCCCGGATTACCCCCTAAATTCATCAATTATTGTATGATATTCCTTTCAGCGGAACCATGAAATGCTCTCATGTAAGACAGGATTTTGTTATGGACAGGTTCCATTTACGCAGGTTTTACAGAATTTATGGAATTTTAGATGATTTAAAATTTAATATAAAGAAGGCCCTGGTAATTACGCTAATAATGTTATTTATTTACGAATCAGGTAACTCTCTCACAACTAAATATCAATATATTTTCACGAATTTCTTACGCATGCTTCAAAACCATAATATGTGTTTATAACTAATAACAATTTCAAACAGTTTGGACAAAAAAAAAAAAAAAAGTTTTCTTACCAGCGTCTTACTAGTAAATATCAATAGTTTTCCACGAATCTTGTGTACAGGCTTTGAAATCATTATATTTATGACTCATAAAAATTTTAAAGAGTTTTGACAGTAAGAACTATTTTTTTTTTTTTTAATGTTAAATGTCTGTTGAGTTAAAGAAAAAATCCGCGCCCTTTAAAATTCTAAATCCGCTATTTTTTGTTGAAATACGGAAAAATATGCAACATCCTTTAACGAGCGCACATTTTAATTTTACTTTAAAATATCCTATTCGGTATAAATATTGCGGGGCCTCCCATTCGAGGTTCGTTTGGAAATATTTTTGTTTAAAAGTATAATTTCTTTAAAAATCGGATTAAAGATATAAACTAAAACAAATTTAAGGTTAATATAATCAGATCACGGGCGACGCCGGGCTGGTAAGCAAGTATCACACAAATAAAAACCATCATGAAAATATATGTGAACATAATTCACTATTATAGCCTCCATTCGAACTCTCTATTCTCTAACACAATCACAAAGTCATTTTTATGCTTAAATGCCATAAAGTTGCAATTATTTTTATTCTGACCCCACGATAGCAAGTAGTGTTTTTTGTTTTCTATAAAGACAAAGGATATTTCAGTGCAAAATATGTGTTAAAAGTCAATATTTGAGGCTAGGAAAGATCATCTGAGATAGAGGTCTGCACGGGACCGGGCTTTACCCCGGGGCCCGTACCCCGCCCAGCAAAATGAAGGTGAAATTTCAAAAAGGCCGGGCCGGCAGAATCATGATAATTTTTTCAACGGGCCGGGCCAATAAAAAAAATTAAGCGGGCCTACCGGCTCAATATAAAAATTTAGACGAAGCCTATAAAGTATGAACCATTTTCAATGAATATGACTTTCCCGAGAATAAGTATAAATGTGCGTCACGAGTCGATGCTAGTTTTGCAACATCAATACAGAAATGTAACATGTCCAGCATAGATATCAGCAGTGGATAGTTCCATTGTGTCTGAACCCGGGCTTACTTTTTCAGAAGACTCGTGCCGGGCCGAGAACAGGCTTGCATTTTTCTTTTCTCTACATAGTCGAGCCGGGCCGGAACTGCACTTAATTGTTCTCAGGATGTGTAGAGCAGGCAATATGTTTTGTAAAAATATTAATAGCGATAATGAACTTCTGTAACGGAATCTTTGGAAATATACCTTAAGGTCGTTCTCAAATTCTCTACTCAACAATGCGAAAGTTTCTGACACATTTTCAAACTAATTTTTAACTGCAAAGGCATAAAATTGACAGGCCTGCTTATTGAAGGGATTTGGAATCGAATAGCGTTTTTCATTTTTGATAAAGAAATTACTTATCGAGATACAAGATATTCTTGTCACGTGATTGCAGGTTTTTCTCCTTTCCCGAGCTTTCGCTTCCGGAAATTCGATCCAAAACGCTAACTTTAACAATATTTTCTCACTTGACATATTGCCTTTATCAAAAAATATATAACGTCATTCAATTACATAGTTTCTGGGTAAGAACATCTGCTAGTCTTATGCGTTTCCGAATAGAAATGAACTCAGAAATGTGTCAGATGCTAGCTCCTTTGGATTTGAGATAGGCCTTAATAAAGGACAGAGAAATATTTTCACAAATCTACTTTTCATTATACAGCTTCAAAAGTTATCAGGATTTTAACCATCCTTTTTTCTTTTATTCTAAACTACATTAATTTTTTAATGCATCCTTATTTGAATGTTGAAACGTCTAAGACTCCGAGTAATCGTTAATGTTGCTATTGTGTATTTTCTGCCTTGCGAACACATCGTAATTTAAAAATGCTCTTGCAGTATTCTTTAAAAGAATCCCAATTGTATGTTAGGAAAAAACTGATTTTTTTGTAGAAGTTGAGTCAGGCCGGATTGGGAATGATTTAATTGATATTTCTACGGGCCGGGCCTGGAAATTGCACCCCGTGCAGACTTATAATCTGAGACACAATCGTTTAAAGCTCAAGATTCCAAACATTTGTCAAAAAATGAGAAATGCTATTTGATTCTAAATTACTTCAATAATTTTGCCTGCGAATGTCATGCTTTTACATTTAAAAATAAGTCCGCGAACACATTATAAAGTTTCGCATAGCCGAGCAAACAAAAATATTTTCTACAAAAAGCCTTTAAATAAAAATGAGCATTTCATAGTTTAAAAATATTAATGTTCGTTTAGTATTTTAGTTAATTTTTCAATTTATATTTCCGTTTCACAATCCTACATTTATTTCCCCTTTTCCATACAGAAACTATGTGACTGATTTAGATATTTATAGGAAGAAAGGCATAAAACAACTAAAAAGTAGTATAAATAACATAGGGGCGGGAAAGCACCAGAAGAAACAAACATTTTTTGTACTTATAAAAAGGATAAAATTAATTTCTGTAATATTCTCGTTTCTAAATTACATTTATATCATTTAATTAACATAAAATATTAAATGCAAACAGTCATAGATGCCATTTATAATGTAATTATAAAACCCCTTTGCTCTGAAAAACACATTCTAGATATTGCGATTCTGTGTGACACTGTGACACTGATTTTACAAACTTTTATAATTTACAACAGTGTTAAGAAAGCTCTCAAAAAACAATTTCCACTTTTGTTGAAAAGCCCAAAAGCAACATAGTGAAGTTAACAATCACAAAATCACATGATTGTAACACATGATAGTCGCATATTTTGTGTAACCTGTCCTGTCAAACCATAAATAGGTAGCCAACTGCAACCTGAAATCCATGCCTTTGGTTTCCCGTACCCGATTAGAATAAATTTCATGTACGACAGTTGTACAAAGAAAACGATTTTCGCGGACATCAGTTAATCAGTTTGAGGAAAGAACAAGGAGTTAAGAGGATAATCTCTAAACCCTATTATTCTCTAAAGACTGCAGTTTGACACATTGGGGAGGCAGTAAGTTAAATTTCTACAACGCAACAAAGAGAAAAATGTCCTTCAGCTCTTGGAATGAAAGAAAAAGAAAACTCTTCACAAATGATTTTTTTGTTAAAATTGTTTTGTTTGAATTGAGAAGTTTTAGGAATGGGTGTCTGTTAGTTAAGTTACGGTCTATTCTAAAAAAAAAAAAAAAAAAAAAAAAAAAATTAATGAGGGAGAGAAATTTAATGTGTCGATCAGGTTGTTTAGTCAATTCTGCTAGGACGGGCAAATATTTTTCCAGGTCGGGCACTGCCCGACCTGGCCCCCTCCTAGCTACGGCCCTGTATGGGAATCGAGTTTTAACTAATTCTGGAATTTCAGCCGTGAACTCGATGAGGTGATTGTCTGTGCAGCTGCTTCCCGGTCTATAGTATTTTAATACAATGAACTTTACCCATGTGACCTCAGCCGCGGGTAAACAGAAGAAAAACGTCAATAGGCGTGAAGAAAATCTTAACAGTGCCTCCCTTTCGTCCAATAAATGGTCTTTTTTGGAGGGTGTTTCCCCGCAGAGGTGGAGCTGTTGCCATTCGTGGATCCATTACGGAAAAGTAGCCTGCAATTATATCTCTAACATTAATTTCATTTTTATGTATAGATATGAACAAATATATATATAAGGTAATTCGAGGGAAGAAGCAAGTGTGTTCCTAGTACTTTTATGTGTCAACAGATGCAAATAATGACCGGTTTGTGTGACGAGTCTTGTCCCAGTGTGCACGTGGTTTGTGAATTTACCTTAATTCGTCGCCTTTAATTGCCGTTATATTTGGATCGTGGGAACATTTAACCGGGTGAGTAAAGCCCTTATAATATTCTTACTCATATTTAAAGTTTATGAAAGGATGTTTTATTTTAAATGAGATATTAGTGAATAGATAGAAGTGAATTCCACATTCTGTTACACACACAAGACAAGCAGAAGCGGTCGTAACATTGCAGCAATACGGAAATAAGTGTGTTGGGGGAAGACGCAACATGGTTCAGAAATAAGCTAAAATGAAGACAAAAATTAATTAATTCTTTTCCGTCTTACAAATCACATTTCCCAGTACTTAAAGACACTTGATCACTCATTTTTCAAACCAATAAAAACATATTGTCTACAAGCCCTGAACGTCCGGATCCACTGCAAGCGGCATTGTAAGCTCTCAAGACTTCAATTCTGATCTCTTCTGATCTCTTCTCTGCCTTGGAGCAAGGCAGCCACAAAAGGAAATGGCGCTTCTGGGTTTTCAGTTACTGGGATTTATCCCTATAGCCCACAAGCAATCCCAGAACATGCGTTTGATATCTCTGAGGGTTCCATTAACAATAGAGCTGTTGCTTCCGCAAGTGGCGCATGTGATAATAGGCCTACACCAGCAGTTGACTCCACCAACAGATCATGTGGATCTATACCAGCAGTTGCTTCCAACAGCAGATCTAGTGGCAGTGGATTGTCACCAGCAGTTGCCTCCACACTGTTAAAACACTATTCTTAAAAATAAGTAAATTGTACTAATTATTGAGCACTTCCCGATCTTAAAATAGCTCCGAGTACTTAACTCTTAAATTTGAAAAACGCATGTACTCATTTTTTTGAGTACATACAGGGACTGGAAAATAAGTATGTATAGAAACACGCATACACTATAAGGGGGGGGGGGAAGTGAAATTACAGAGAACCGACAAATCACCATTTTTAATTGCGAAGAACTACAATTTTTGGAGTAAAGAACAACGATTTTACTATTTTAATTCTTGTGTAGGAGTCGCCCCATGATATCAACCCGAGTCCTCTAGGTGGGAGATCAGTATTCTACTGACTGTGCTTTAAGAGCAATTACCAGCTGCTTCCAAATGACACCTTTTATGAATCAGCGACGGAAGATCGCTAACAGCAGAGATGAATTTTCCCTTTCTTAAATATTCTAAATTCTAATAAAACAATTTTAAACTAAATTTTCTCCTTTAACATTTCTAATGAAATTGTAAATAAATTTGAAAAGTGTGTATTATAAATTAAAAATTATAACAAAGGTAGACATATCTTTAAGTAAAAGCTTGGAAATTCCTACTGTCAGTTCGGTATAAGAAAAGGGTTTATCAGAAAACTCATATTTTTGAGCACATAGGATTTAAACATGAATATTAAGACTTTAAAATACAAAATATATGTATTCATTTCTGCATACATTTATAAATCAAGTATAAGTATACACAACTTCAAAATATCATGTACTCGTTTCTGAATTAATTGTACTTAAAAAAAATCGAGTACAAAGAAATGTTCATTTTTAAGTAGATTAATGCTCCTTTTTGAAGCAATTGTACTTAAAAAATATGAGTACAGTGGAACCCCGCTAATTCGGACCCCGTTAATTCGGATCTCCGGATAATCCGGATCGGTCTGGTCGATTTTTTTTTTCAAATTTGAGACGAGATAGGCAAATTTCCATAACATTCATTTATTTCATCCACGTATTCTGAATAAAAAAGTCTTTTCGGAAATCTTTAGAAGAACACCTTAAGCATTCTTATTTAAACTCTTTGATGTTATCTTTCAAAGAAACAACAATGTATCATTTTAAGTTTGGCAATTTTATGATTCCGGGTGTTACAAAATATTTAAAATCGTGCAACTTACCCATCAAAGCTGTCCTCCTAATTGATAATGCACTGACACACCCCGAAGATAGTCATCTGACTAAAGGAAACATAACGGTAAAGTTTTTACCCCCTAATGTGAAAGCGCTGGTACAGCCAATGGATCAAGGGGTTCTTCAGAACATTCAGAAAGTTTATAAACGACAAATGCTGAATGAACTTTTAGAAGATGATGGAGATCATGGAGTGGTAGAGATTCTCAAACCAATCAGTATCAAGAAAGTAACCTATATGATTGCTGAATCTTGGAATCAGGGTGCTGAGAGTACTCTCCGAAAGTCGTGGAAGAATTTATGGCCTGCAAATTGTGATTTCTCGAATAATAAGCTTGAAACAGAAGGAGGGATAAGCGAGAATGAACGAGAAATTACACCTGAAGATTTTGTGAGCATGTTAAAAAGAATTATGGTTGCTCCGATGTTGATATCAGCGACATTAGCAATTGGTTAGAAGCAGAAAATAATGAAGGTTACGCCTCACTTATAGATCACGAAATAATCGCTTTGTGCACAACTGAAGAAAGCGAAAATGAAGATGATACAGACGAAAACACCATTATCAATGATGATCAACCAAAAGTTATTAGCCATAATGAAGCAACGTCTCATTTAGAACAATTAATGCTTTATTTTGAACATCACGTCGAGACTACACCCAACGAACTATTTATGCTCAAGCGGATGCGTGACCGTGCAGCCCGCAAAAGGTATACAAAACTGGCACAGCAGAAGATTACAAACTTTATAATTACAAAGTAAACATTTTTACTGTCTGTAAATATTCTATATGTTTAATATAAAGGTGATTTCATGGAAGTATGTTTTATTTTATTTAATTTTTTCTCATTCTCCGAATAATCCGGATTTTCGATAATTCGGATTGGGTCTGGTCCCAATTAATCCGAATTATCGGAGTTTTACTGTACATAGAAATGCTCATTTTTAAGTTGATTATTTTTAACAATGTACTTCTTTTTGAAACAATTGTACTTAAAAAAATACGAGTACATGGAAGTTCTCATTTTTAAGTAAATTATTTTTGAGAGTGCACCAGCACAGAAAAAAGGGGATTTCTTGTCTAGAAGCAATCAGTCCTATTCCTCATGTCGGAAAACCTAAACCATCTGGGCGTAAAAAACAAGCAGTAGAGGTCTTAACTGCACCAAAGAGAAGAAAAAATATGCGGGAAAAAAATAAAATAAAAGGTAGAGAAAAGGAAAAATAAATAAAAAGAAACCTCCGAAAAAACAGAAGTAAAAGAGACGTGTAAGCGCTAGAGATGGGCAACATCGTTCCTTTTAAGGAATCGTTCCAGCCGGAATCGTTCCGAAAAAAAGGAACGAATCCGAGAAAAAGGAACGATTCCGAGAAAAAAGGAACGATTCCGAGAAAAAAGGAACGATTCCGAAAAAAAATGAACGATTCCGAAAAAAATGAACGATTTTGAAAAATAAAGGATTCCAAGGGGAAAAAAACACTTCCAAAGGGGAAAAACACTTCCAAAGGGGAAAAACACTTCCGAGATAAAGAGAACTACATGCAATCCATAATATTTTTTACTAATTTATTTTCTTATGTACCCATCCTTTTTCTTACGCATCCAGTCGGCTTAATTTTGTAATGTTTTGGACAGATGATTTTGTTTTTAAGAGTTCATTTCATTGATCGGGGTGTGCAATTAATTTGCAGTTATTTCTAACTTTATGATTTATGGTATAAAGCATAAATCCTCTTGGAAATTTAAGGGCGGTGCAAGGTCTATTCAATTTTCAGTGTAATCATTGGTTTCTCTAGAAAATATTTCGTCAAATGACCGTCCATTTATATTATTATTTTATACAGTGTGTCTTTACTCTCAACGATGTTCAATGGCTAATTCCTAAACCGTTAGTCATAGACCTATAATTCCAATTACAAAAATGTTTTAAATAAGGTAAAAAATTATTCTGAAAGTCATTTAGATCAATAAAAATATTTCTAAAAAAGTTACGAAATTTAATTTTTTATACGGTCCCCCGGCCCTATAAGTGATATTTAGTAAAAATTTCCTGTTCTCTTAAAAGAAAGACAAAAAAAGTCCCATTCATCTAACACTAAAATTTATGAAGTTATACGAAACTTTGAACTGCAAGACTTATGCCACTTTTCTGCATCCGAATACACATGAGTTTAGCCATGCTTCTAGGGGTCGTAAACAAAGTGCTTAAAGTATTTGAAGGATTTATTTCATGTGTAGTTGCGATTTGAAAGAAATCGTATTACGACAGATTTTTGTAAGTATTTGAAGCTGTTTCTTTTCATGATTTTTTTAACAAAAATTATGCTATTTTTATAAGCTTTTATTTAACCTATTAACCGCCAAAACTATAAAGTAGGAATTTTAAAATTTCTTGTTGAAAGTCGCTTGTCACCACAAATTCAGAAAGGTAATTTTCGCTTTATTAAAATATCAAAATTTCTGCCAATAAATAAGGCAATTTTTTTTATTCTAAAATAGTGGTAACAAAGTAATTAATTTAAGCATGCGCAATTGTTTTGACCGTTGCGTGAACGCAACATCAGCGGGTAATGGGTTAACTTGAAACGATCGTATATATGTCTTTCCAGTTCAAAATTTGTACTCGAAATTCAACTTACTTTAAAATATGCGATCGAGGTTAAATTTTACATATTGACGTAAATCAGATGACAATGTAATATTATTATGATTTTCAGTGCTTACCATTATGTACTTATTTTACAGGGTAACACAAAAAATTTCGGATAGATTACTGCCAACAAGTTTACTAAAAAGTTTTAAATTAGATAACACAAGACTGCGATGGTTGTGTTTTTTTATTTTTTAAATTATGTATTTTTAAAATTATGATTTTTGTGTATTTTTTAGCGCTGAATCCGAAAATTATCTTCATTTTTAACCATCATGTCAGGATTTTTTGCAAATAGTAAATTTCAAAATTGAAAAAATAGCTAATACTGTAAAAAAGAGTCGATGGTTGCATTTTTTAACTTTTACGATTGATTTGTATGTGCTTTTTAACCCTGAATGTAAAAAATACCTTCATATTTAACCATCATGTTAGACTTTTTTGCAAATGGTAAATTTCAAAGTTAAAAAATAGCGAAAATCTGATACTATAAAATGGATGTAAAACTTCTTTTATTCAATTTAATTTTATTTAATTCAAGAATTTATTCAATTTTTGGCTTATACTGGGATTCTTACAGCTAAACAGCTCGGGGATCCAATGATGTGGGAAGGGAAGAGGTTCAATTAAAACTTTGAACTTTTAAACTTTGAAATTTACAATTTGCGAAAAATCCTGACGTGATGGTTAAAAATGAAGGTCATTTTCGGATTCAATAGTAAAAAATAGATAAAAATCAATTATCAAAAGTTAAAGAAATAACAATCAGGTCTATTTTATACTCTCAGATTTCCGTAAATTTTTCACTTTTTAGATTTCAAATTTACGATTTGCAAAAAATCTGTACTTTGTGATAAAAAATGAAGGCCATTTTTGGATTCAGTGCTACAAAATACGTAAGAACTAATTATCAAAAGCTAAAACACATGACACAACACAAATTTGCATCCTAGTGTAATCTAATAACATTTCAAAATATGTGTCATTTTGCAAAGAATCGAGGCTGTTGCTTTTCAACATTTTATTTAACGAAAATTCTATTATTTTTTTCCTGTTATATGTTTAGTACAAGCTGTATATTTTGCATTAATATTTCAGAATGATTATAGATTTCAAATTTATAATGCAATGTTAATTTTACTATCAACTATTTTTTTTTATATACATGAAGATTATTTATATTTCTAGTAAATTTGTAAATGACCCCTATTTTGCAGCAAACTTCGGTCAGTTTTAATCTTAGAATAATAGGACTTTTATTTGTCTTACTTGTAAGTGTAATAGGAAAGTTTTACTAACTATAACTTGAAGGACCGGGGGACCGTATAAAAAAATTAAATTTCGTAATTTTTCAAGAAATGATTCTATTGACCCAAATCACTTTTCAAATACTTCTTTGTCCCCATTTAAAACATTTTTTTAATTGGAACTATATGGCTATGACTAAAGGTTTAGGAATTAGTCATTGGACATCGTTGAGAGTGGACATCCTGTATAGGAAATTTTATTATTGCTCTGATATTTGTAACCGGGGTCTAGGAATTTTTAGTCTCATAGATTCCTCTTCAAAATCTACCTCTAGGTAATCCTAATTTCATTTTTCATTCTGAATCTCATTTTTCATTTGGATGACCCTACTGGTTTGGATATGTAACTAGTTAAAGTAGATTACATTTTTGTTCCAGTGTCCGTACTTTCAATAACTTTATCCCATTTATCGTCTTTCTCCTCAGTTCCCTAACTTTACGCACACAGGATATTTGCATAATTCATCAACATTATTATCATTGCCTTCAGGATCTGGTTCAGAAGTGGAACATCCTATTCTATAGCAATCATCTTGTAGTACAATTCAGTGATATATATCAATTTTAGTGCATTTGAAATAGCTTAATGTCATTAAAATGCACTGCAAACGACTTTTTCCCGTTGACCATAATGTAACGAAATACTTTTGAGTGCCCCTGTAAATGAACTATTAAAGTTACACTCTTCATATTGAATACCAAACATCCCATGGTAAACATCATTAACATATATCAATTGCATGGGAATCCGAGTATATTTAAGGGAGTTAGGTATATCACACACTGAGACGACAGAACGACATAAAGCGCAACATGAAGTGCAAAAACCGGTCGCAACAAAGAACGAAGTTGTTACAAACTTGTTCTAAACCAATTTTTCTAGCGAATTCAAGCGACATGTATTATGTGTCGCCTTAGTGTGTGACTTGCCTTAGAGCGTGAACAGACGGTCTGACGGACAGACAAACCGCATTCATAAACACTAACTTTATTGGACAGGGTTAAAAAGTAAAGCACGTTTTTGCACACTGTCTTTCCTGAGTGACTGATGTATGTCTTGTCTTATACCATAACATCGGTATTTGTAAACTGCTGTTAACTACGTAGAATTTCAATAAACTTACAACTCTTTTTGAATCTCCAATTTCACGAGAACCTACAGAAATTTCTCTAATTTCACACCCTCATCCGCCGTCACCCTCTCTCCACTTATACTGAACCCTAGTTCGATGTGAGTGAATTGCGATGCTAATATGTTTGTTTGGATTGGGATCTTTGGAGCTTCATAACTCATGAAGTCATGGAACACTTGTGTTACACGAAAGGGTAAAAGTTCCTTCAGATGATTTGTAAACAGATTCATTAGCAGCATGGCTATGGCTAGTGATATTTATAAAATAATATTATATATATTAAAATTATAATATGCATATATATAGTAATATATATGATTTTATACATATATAGTACATATTATCTCCGCCAAAAGATATAGTGATTCACTAAACTTCAAAGTTCTATTTCTTTAAATTTTAAATTTGCTAACATTTTAACTGAAAAACGGTTTATTGGTTTAATTAAATTAAACAAATTAAAAGTATGTCCATTATTATTACAGAGTGTAGTACTATATAAAGAACTATCCTTTTGACGATGTTTCGGCCGTTGAATAAAAGACATATGTTTTAAACGTGTTAGATAATACCAACCTTAATTTTTTGAGAATTTGACTATTTTTTATTCGGAGTTAAACTTTTTACTGTCAAAACTATTTAAAATAGATAAAACATTTTCTTAAATTCTAACTTTTCAGAAAACTTTATGTAATTTAAAAAAAATGAAAATAAATAAATAAATCTTCTAAGTGAAAAGAATAACAATAAGAAAGGAAAATACATAAAATTTAGTATCGCATTTGCAGTAAGTTTTACCTCAATAAAAACGAAAGTTTGGTATTAGGCTTGAAACATTAAATTTAGTTTGGCTTGAAGGGAGCCTTGCTTTGATCGAAATTAAACTCAGATATGTATTATCCATCACCACAGTAACAGGCATTAATCGTGGCATTGATTTCGGGATTTGCGAGTATCAATAACGATCAAGAAATCTGAATTATTATAAGAAATTATAACGATAAACGATTTTTTTTTTGCTTTTATTTTACGTTGAATTAAAACAAAGTCACAGTTATTTAAATTCTAATTATTTAGCAAGAAATAGAAATAAAATAACAAATAAAAAAACTGTACAAAAGCACAACGTGCATTCTTCGGAAACCAATAATTAAATTCGTATATTGTAAAACTTTTTAAATGCAATATTAACCCATTAAAGACTGACGTTGCGTTTTCGCAACATTATATTTGTGAATTTTTAAATTTTTTTGATACCAGCAAAAGAGAAAAGTAAAATGTGCCTTATTTAATTAACACATTTCAGTGATTCATAAAGTAAAAGTAAGGGTTTAACAAAAGATGGCGCGAACTGAATAAAATTACTGTAAAACATGCTGGTCTTTAATGGGTTAACCTTCCGCATACCAGACCGGTGCAACAGACCTGATAGGTACATTCAAATTGATTTTTCACATTTAAAAAAATGAAAATTTTGTAAATATGTGACTTTTTCTGGAATGTTCTACTCAAAAGAATAGAACATCCCAGAAAAAAACCCCATATTTACAGAAATTTCAGTTTTTAAAATAAATTAGAAATGTCATTATAAATGTACCTGCCGGGGCCATTGAACCCCTCTGGTAGGCGGATGG
This sequence comes from Maratus speciosus, assembly GCA_963932465.1. NCBI lineage: Eukaryota > Metazoa > Arthropoda > Arachnida > Araneae > Salticidae > Maratus > Maratus speciosus. Next base: position 556,426,286 of record OZ010792.1, read on the forward strand.
TTAACATAAATCTATTAAACCGAAATAAGCATAAAATATGCAGCTTTACATATATGTCGCAGTGTTGGAGAAAATCCGATAATCTATATGTAGCACGTGATTTTTCTTTCCCGTTTTTATACTCAAAACGGCCATTAAGAGAGCGAACCGCGGTTAAATTATTTCAATCCCACCCACCACTGTTACTGTTATCTTATTATTATTATTAGACATTATGCTTTTTGAAATATTCATTATCTTAAGAAAGAAAGAAACGTTTTACAAAAATTCCTTGTTCTAACAGATCTATGTAATAAACCTCAATGTAAGTTGATTAAAACAACAATCTTCGAGAGTTTTGAGATTTTTTTAATAATCTTCTTCAGGAGAGAAAAACAAGACGCCAAACTGTGGAAATAAAGTGGTACTCGAGCGCTCGTAGCTGGTCATACATTTCTTTTGACAAAGAGGATTCTCAAATTGAAATTATGTTTGAGGAAAAAACATGAAATAGTGAAATATGCATGAAAGTGCGTAACTCTACAATTATTAAAATAATTGAAAATCAGTTATTATTATCCCATTAAAATGCACTTTTTATGACCTAGTGATATATTTCTTATATTATTCAAAACAGTTTCTAATCAGATTTAGAAAAATATTTTTCACTATTAATTAAACAAGCTTTTTCTTTGTTTTTCTTAAGGCTGTTCTTAAGTGATCTGCTCAACAAGCATAAAACGTTTTAACACATTTACAAATTCATTTTTTAACGGAAAGATATAAAATTGGAAAGTTTGACCATGGAAGCGATTCGGAATTGAACTGTGTTTTCCATCTTTTGATCAGTAAATTACCTATTGAGTTATAATCGATTTTGATCACGTGACAAACATGTTTTTCGTCCATTTTTGAGCGATTATGCCCCTTTCGCGCTGAAATTCGGTTCAAAACGTCCACTTTGACACTATTTTCTGAAAGATCTATTGCGTTAGCAAAAAAACGGAAAAAACAGCTCGATTACATAGTTTCTGAACAACAACATCTGCTCGTTTCATGCATTTCCGAATAATAATAAATTAAAACTTTTGGATTTGAGAACGGCCTTAAGAATCCATTTAGAAAAAATTCATTTTTTATGATACATTTACCAATTAGAAAAAGTATTAGTGTATTAAAGTACACATGGTGTTCCATTACCTTCGGGGTCCAGGTACTCAATCGGTAAAGCACGTAAAGTTTCTGGGTTAGAATCCCATCACGGACACTTTTTCACTCAGGTGGAAAAAATCCAATTCGTATAAAATATTTTTTAATTATTTCTTTCAGATTAATTTAGCACAAGAAGATCAAATAGTAATGTTTATTAAACGCCCTACTCCGCCCCGCACTTCAATTTCTTTTTTCTTTCTTTCTTTTCTTTTTTTTTGAGGAGGGTGTGGGGGGGGGGGGGGGGCACACACATTAGAAGGATATTTTGGCAATAAAGTCAGCTTTAATAGAATCAAAATCTGTTATTTTGAAATAAAATAGCGTATTTTAATTTATTAAAACTGACCAGTCTACAAGAAAAGAACCGATTCCGACGGAATCGTTCCTTTTCGGAGTCGGTACATTTCGGACCGACTCCGAGGATTCGGTCCTTTTCGGAACGACTCCGAGGATTCGGTCCTTTTCGGAGTCGCTACATTTCGGAACGACTCCGAGGAATCGGTCCTTGTCGGAGTCGGTACATTTTGGACCGATTCCGAGGAACCGTTCCGAAAAGGACCGAATCCGAGGAACCGCTCCAAAAGGACCGAATCCGAGGAATCGTTCCAAAAAGGACCGAATCCGAGGAACCGTTCCAAAAAGGACCGAATCCGAGGAACCGTTCCAAAAAGGACCGAATCCGAGGAACCGTTCCGAAAAGGACCGAATCCGAGGAACCGTTCCGAAAAGGACCGATTCCGAGGAGTCGTTCCTTTTCGGAATCGTTCCGAAAAGGACCGATTCCTTTTTACAGAATGGATTCGTTCCTTCAGTTTTACTGCCGGAATCGTTCCTTTGGATTCGTTCCTCAACAAATGACACATCTCTAGTAAGCGCGTCTTCCTCAAGTGAAGAAATTCCTCTGGATACCAATGGTGATAGTTTTGATGAGGATAATGATGATGATTTTTGTGCTGTATGCAAAGGATACTTTTACGCAAAATAAAGGTCTCAAGTATGGTTGGATTCAGTGCATCAAATACAAGAAATGGTTTAACGAAGATTGCAATGGCGATCATTTGCACTAAATGAAATGTTGTGCAGGCTTGTACCATTATTAGTTTTGGCAAACTAAATTTGAAAAAAAAAAAAAAAAAAGATTTCAGTTTATTCCCCCATAACAGGTGGCATCTTCCCCGTATATATGGGGGAACATGCCACAATTACACGCGTTTATTTAGCATTAAATTTCTCAATCATTTAAACACTGAGAAAGGAATTAATGAGTGTATATAACCAATTAACTATCAAAGAGCATCGCGATATATTTTTTATTTATCTTATCATTTGAATTTTGGCTATACTAAGCAAAACATCCTTATATGTGGCGTCTTCCCCCGAACTACCTTATATACTCATTGATGTTCATGTATATAGTTTTTTTATCTGAAAATGTTTAGAATTTGAAAAATTGGGTCAACACGAACCTGACTTAATGCATTGAAAACCCAACCCGAGATCGAAACAAGTAAACCTTGATTACAGGACAGGATTGGCGACTACTTTTATATTCAATCGTACCACAATTTCAAAAAAAAAAAATCTTTGAGGTAGATTTCTCTTGAAAATATCTTAATACAAGTGTATGGCAGAGATTAGTTTTCAAAAAGTGGTAGAATAAAAAATAGCCCGCAGGATTTATATGTCCCGAACGTAATGAAATGGTCAAAGTCAAATTGATCCCAAACGAAAACTAGTATGTTGTGGCCATCACAAAACTTTCTTCTATATAAATCACGTCAATTAAATCATTTAAATAGTACAAGAAATAACGATTTAGCACCAATTCATATCAAAGTATATCTGAATTTGAAGTTGGATGAAAATTCGCGCATTAGTTCTTGAGATAGAGCTAAAGCGGAAATTCTGAAAAAATGTAGCATAGCAGTGCCACCTGTTGAGCGATTTACACCAAAAGTAAACAGCACTAAACGATATCAAGGTATACCTGAATCTGAAGTTTGTTGAAAATCCAAGCATTAGTTCTTGAGATAAAGCTATTGTGGAAATCGCAAAAAATACAGCATAGCAGCGCCACCTGTTGAGCGATTTACACCAAAAATTAAACAGCACTAATTAATACATCAATTCATGTCAAGGACTAACTAAATCTGAAGTTTGATGAAAATCCGTGCAATAGTTCTTGAGATACAGCTCTTGGGGAAATCGTGAAAAAAGCAGCACAGAAGCGCCACCTGTTGAGCGATTTACACTAAAAATTAAACAGCACTAATTTATACATCAATTCATGTCAAGGACTAACTAAATCTGAAGTTTGATGAAAATCCGTGCAATAGTTCTTGAGATACACCTCTTGTGGAAATCGTGAAAAATGCAGCACAGCAGCGCCACCTGTTGGGCGATTTGCACCAAAAATTAAGCAGCACTAATTTATATCAGGGACTAACTGAATCTGAAGTTTGATGAAAATCCGTGCATTTTTTCTTGAGTTAGAGCTATTGCGATAATCATGAACAATGCAGCATACCAGCGCCACCTGTTGGGCGATTTTCACAAAAAAGTAATCAGCACCAAACTATATCTTGGACTAACTGAATCTGAAGTTTTATGAAAATCTGTGCAGTAGTTCTTGAGATACAGCTATTTTAGAAATCGTTAAAAATGCCGCATAGCAGCGCCACCTGTTGGGCGATTTGCACCAAAAACTAATCAGTTCCAGTTTATATCAAGGTATAACTAAATATGAAGTTTTGTGAAATTTCGTCCATTAGTTCTTGAGATAGAGCGCCCACAAAATTCGTGTCACATACAGACAGACAGACGGACGGACAGACAGACAGACAGACGGACAGACAGACAGACAGACAGACTCACAGACAGACATTTTGTAAAAACATGTTTTTTGGAATCTCTGACTCATAAAACGTGTAAATCCGTCGAAAACTGGAATTCGAAAATTTTCATGAAACCAATACTTTCTTCTTGTAAAGATAGAAGAAAGTAAAAAGGAACGTTAACCCGCCTCGATATGACGATATGTGCCCTGGATCGGGTTGAGTCGGTTGTGGGAAAAATCGAGTTGTCCGACCCAATGAAGATTTTACCTGAGACCGGTTTTGCAGATTTCTGAATTGTGTGGAATTTAGATCATAGTCGGAAGAAGAAAGCCAAAAACGATTAAAGGAATTTTTTACTGTCAGAAAATCATTGGCGAAAATTTCTTATTCAGATGGATCACAAAATTTGCAAATTTTGTAGCATGTTGGTCATGCTGATTATCTCGTATCTGACTGAATTTCACGATTTTTTTCCGTGGCTTTTGACGAAATTCGTGATTTTTTCCGCGATCGCTTCACAGAATCCACATTTTTTTCCCGTGACAATTTGTCAAAATTTAGAATTTTTTTTGCGCTCTACTGACAAAATTCGCAATTTTTTTCTTCGATCATTTGTTGAAATTCGTTTAGTTTTCCCCTGTAGCCGACTGACAAAATTTGCGAGTGAATTGCGCGATCAATGCGACGAAATTCTCGAATTTTTTGCGCGATTCTATGTCTAAATTCGGGATTTTTTTCCGAAACCTTTTGACGAAATTCTCGTTTTTTCCCCTCGATAGCTATTCGAAATTCGCGATTTTTTTTTTCGCCTGATGGACAAACTTGATTTTTTTTTTCTGCGATCGAATGTTGAAAACTACTATCTTTTTCCTGCAACCGATTGAAAATAATCGCTGTTTGTTTCTACGATATTTGCAATATTTTCCCACGGTCCTTTTTGGAAATTGTATTTTTTCCACGACTAATTTGCCAAATTAACTATTTCTTCAAGTCCAATTGGCAAAATTCCCAATTTTTTTTCTGCGATCGATTGGCGAATTCGCTTTGCGCAGCTCCGCAAAAAAAGAAAAAACTAGAAAACAGGAATTCTGCTTTTTCAGTATTTAGTGTCGCCCCCGATGAAAAGAAATATATATATATATATATATATATATAGATAGATAGATAGATCGTAGAAAGCATAATTCAGTTTGAAGACATAAAGCACACGTTTTTATTTTATATAAAATGACGTCATTCGAATCCGCTGAAGAATTCCATATTTACGATCCAGTCTTAAACAACACCTACAGAAAAGTATGCATACGACGTTACTATCACAGAATAATACACAAATCCGGCAAAAAAGCGATGTCGTCATTCAAGAAACTCGACAAAAAAAGAGGATCTAATGATTCATATGTTTGCAACATTAATATGGATACATAAAATTAAATATAGTTTATAATAGTTGCATGTTTTATCAGACATCATAAATTTATATTTTTTCAACATAACACGCATTTTAATTACAACTTTTTTCAGTTGTTATGGGAAAATGGCAATTAAAAGATATCTACTATTTTTCTTTTACTTTTTACAGAAATGGAATACTGCAGTTGCCAAAATTTTAAAAGTGGCATTAAAAACTACAAAAAAAATCTCAAAAATAAATTGAGATGCAATTTCCGAACAAATTGCAGTTAAAAGTACTTTTTCTCCTTATACGTATACTCCTTATATGTATAAAAATTTGCAACGTGTGATGTTTAGAAGTTAAAAAATTTTTCAATAGAGATTATTAGTATTTAACAGTACTTTTATTATTATTATTAGTAGTATTAGTATTTAACCGACTGGCTTCTGTAACAGAACGTTACTTTTTAGGGACGACATTTCAACTGCTGGTCGAAAGAAATAGCATATCTTGGGCTAATACCGTGCTTTTCCACGAAAATTAAAAAAATATTCCTGGAAGAAACACATGCTTGTGAAAGAAGTTAAGAGAGAAAAATCTCGCACGCTATTTCAAACACTTCCCCTCAAATAAAACATTGGCCCTTACCCCGCCTCCCCCCCCCCCTCTAAGAACCTTTTGGAATAACTTCCTGCCCCTGCAGTAAAACCTGCAAAGAAGTCGAAAGGTCAGGAAAAAAGCTCCCTTTTAGACAGGTCTCCGTCTTAGCAAGTATAATTATATGGTGTTTGTTTTTTCACGGAAATTTGTTTTTTTTTTTTCGTTTGCGAAATAATTCTTTTTTCGACAGGTTTTGTTTTTACATATTTTGAAGTAAATGTAATATACCTATGCTCTTCAGAGGTGTACTATTGAAATGATGTTTTAACAACCTTAGAGGATACTTGTAAAATTAGAAACTGTCCATAACGGAATACTGTCTTAAACGGAAAACTTTCTTAATCAGTAACTTGAAATTATACCTCCAAAGATGAAAACCTGCTTAAAACGGAGTTTTTTTTATGGTTTCTCGTTTGGAGGGAAGAGGGTACAGCGCCCCTCCCCCTCGAATCTCACCCTTGGCTATGCTACTGCACTCAAAGGAAACTTTACCACCCCTCCCCAAGAAAGTTCTGAAATGGCGCCCCTGCACAATGCTAAGAAATATGTCACCAGGATACTCTGGAAAAGCTAGTAAAACATCACGATATCATTTTTTTTAAGTTGAAATAAAATTATTATATATATATATATATATATATATATATATATATATATATATATATATATATATATATATATATATATTTTTTTTTTTTTTTTTTTTTTTTTTTTTTACAGACATATTGCCAGATTTCTGAATCTGTAAAGACCCAAGGTAAAACTGTAATTTCATTCATCATGTCACCATAAATGTATATAGCCTGATAATTCAAAACATAGGAATGGACATAGATATCTTTTTAAGTAATTAGGCCCAGGGCCATCGCGAAGACTCTTTATTGGTGGGGGGAGAGGACCTTAAATTGCCAAGTCAAATTTCAGTATTTGCCAACTAGTTTTATAACTTTGCCAAGTTACCACAATTAGAAAATGTAATATAGTTCTTATTCGTAAAAAGTTTAATAATATTCCCAATTATATTTGTAATTTTTGCAAAGTCTGTCAGGAATAGAAAATGTATTATAGTTTTTATTGAAGTTTTACACAAATTCACCAACTAAGTTTGTAAATTTTCCAAGTGTAACAACACTCACGAACGTTTGGGAGGTGGGAGGATCCCTCCTTAGCGATGCCCCTGATTAGACCACCGACCGACAAAACCATATCATGATCAATCAAAATTTGAAAGGGAGTTTTGCAGGATGATGAATCTCGGATAATAGGTATCGTATACGAGGAAATAGGAAATAGGTACAGAAATTAAAGTTTTTCCTCAATAACTTTTTAAAAAATTTTCAATTTTGCAAAATTGAGATTTAATTAAGCATATAATGGGCGCTAATCGCAGCTGTCGGTAAAGGAAAAGTGTCCCTTTAACTAATGCTAAGTGTCATTGAATGAATTATTATATTATATTTATATTACAAGTAATATATACATATAAAAAAATAAAATCAATTCCTACTTAGGTCATCAAAGAAAAATTTAATATAATCCCTTAAGCTAATATTAGTTTTTGTTGCATTAAAATAACTCAATTTGTTGATTTTCTATAAGCAAGTAAACCCTATTGATTTACAATGGAAGTCTATGGGAATTTGGTGAAATATTAGAGATATCGCCAAGTTGGCGTCACTTTTGGCGACTCATTTTGGTCGCCAAATTTGGTGATAAACTTGGCGGTATTTGGCGACAGAACAGGGTCCCCTATGGTAACCCCTTATAGGTATGGAGATACATTAAATGCTGTTCAATAACCAATGGCCGCCATTTTTTCTCCCATATAAAACTAAAATTAATTAATTAAATTTAATTAATGAATTAATATTTGAAAACACTGTATTAACATCAAGTGTCATCCACTACAAGTTTAAAAAAAAAGCATTTGAATTTGAGTGTATGAATAATAAGTATTTTATTAACGACTGAAAATTTGAACAAGATATGTATAGGGAGAGTGTGAACTAATAGTAGGAATTGAATTATAAAAAATGCATTTGAACGTTTTAGATATTCAAATTCGGATAATTTTTACTTTCTCATATAACACAGAACTCATAGGCGTAACTAGGGGGGGTGCCCTGGGTGCCCGGGCACCCCCCCACACCCACCCCCACCCCCCACCCCCGCTTCCGCAGACTCAAGCACAGTTATTTTAAAAAATCGAAATCTACAGAAGAAAAAAGAAGAAGTGAAAGCAGAGTTCAATTAGTTTAGCAAATTAGTTTAGTTCAAAAAACTAACACCCTAAGTTTTGAAATGTGATAAAAAATGAAACTCTCGTTCTTTTTTTCTTTCTTTCTTTCTTTTTTCTTTTTTTTTTTTTTTTTTAAGAAAATTATGTTGTTTATCTTTTTAAAAACTAGAACATTTACAAGAATCTGTATTAGTCTAGTAAGTCAAAAAGGTGGCTTTATAATTCCACTTTGACGTCTTTTGTTTCTTGGAAATTTTTTTTAAAGCCGTTCCTTCTATTGCAAGATAAATTAACGCAAGTTCTTAACGAACTAGAAACTATTTGTCTCTTTGCTTTCGTAGTTTAAAGTCTAGAGAGAAGCAAACAAATTTGAAAGGGAATGCAGATGTGAAACAATAATTCTAAAATGCGATTAGCCGGGGAAAGGGGATGGGGGGGGGGGGTACACTGAACCTGCCTCCTTTGAAAATGAAAAATAATAGCACAGAAAATTCAAATTAATCTCGAGGTTGGTTGATTGGTTGAATTTCGTGTTTCGCGGCCAATTTTTGACATTCGTAAAAAGAATATGGTTGCTGTCTTTCAAGTCAATATAGTATTTTTTTCCTCTGAAAATTTTTATACGATTTTAGAGTCCCTTCTCGTTTAGCAGCGTTCTTTTGAAAGTAGGAAAAGGAACCCGGTTTCAATCTTTTAGCCCAGTGCAGTAAATTTTGACCGAATTCGCCATTTTATTCTGCGATCATTTCATGATAGTTACGATTTTTTCCCAAAATCGTTTGATGAAATTCACGTCTTTCTACGCGATTTTTTGTCGAAATCTGCACTTTTCACCGCTAACCTTTGACAAAATTCGTGTTTTTTACCACAATCCTTTGACGAAATTCGCATTTTTTACCGCGATATGTTGACGAAATTGGCATTTTTTAGCACGATCCTTCGATGAAATTCGCTTTTTCTTTCCGAAATCTTTTGACAAAATTCGCGCTTTCTTTCTACAATCCTTTGACAAAATTCTCGTTTTTACCGCGATCCTTTGACGAATTTATTTTCTGTTGCGACTGATTGACGAAAGTGATTCTTTTACAGGGAGATCATTTGTCGAAATTTGCGATAGTATTGCTCGACCGATCGGGAAAATTCTCGATATTTTTCTGTATCAATTAACAAAATTATCTACTCTTTTCCGTGACATTTTGACGAAATTTGCAAATTTTTTCATCAATCGTTTATCGAAATTCATAATTTTTTTGCGCAATCTTTTGACGAAACTGGCGATTACTTTTTGCACTCTTTTATCGAAATTCCCGATATTTTTCCACGATCGTTTGAAGAAATTCTCAAAATTTTCCTGGACCGATTTACGAATTGATTTTAAGAAATGGCATAAAAGAAATAAAAATCACGGACTTCACTTTTTTTTAAATACTCACTGAAGAATCACAGGTCTGTGAAGAATTTGGAGGGGGGAAATACTGCACAGGATTTTTGAATTATGCGGGACTTTCCTTTTCTGTGCACAAATCGCGCGATCCCGCATGTTATTTCAAAGCCTGTACCTCAAAGAAAACTTCATTACTAGAGGAAATTCGTTGGTTGTTTTTTTAAACCAACATAGAATTAAACAAATCTAAGATTGGGGGGGGGGGGGAGGGCTGCCTTCAGAAACGTACCCCCGAGCAAGCTACGACCTCTCTGTCTCGAAACAAGCAAATCTTGAATTATTGCGCTTTTTATTTCGAGCAAAATTAAATTTTCAGCTTTCTTATAAGAACTGATTTGACATTATTCCAATTCGAATTCAATCACGGCAATAGCAAAAATTACCAGAGAATTTTTTCTGTTTCAATAAAAGTCAAAAAATCGCCTCAAAGCACGAAAACACCCGCTAAAAATCGCATAAAAAATTCGGAAAAGATTTAAAAAAACCACAGGGAACGAAAATAACTATTTGGGTAAAAGATTTAAACCGGATTCCTTTTAGGAATGTCGAAAAAAAAAATCATCGCGAAATGCGAAAAAAACCCTCTAAAAATAACATTAAAAAATTGTTAAAAATGGAAAAATCACTGTAAGAATCTCGAAAACACTTTATTGAAAAGAAGACAAAGTTTACTGGATAAAATATTGAAATAGAATTCTTTTTTACTAATTTGAAAAAAATTGCCGCAAAATGCGAAAAAAATCGCATAAAAAATTAATTGAAAAATTCCAGAAATTATCTTCGATATGCATGAGTTCAGGCATACAGATCCTGTCAAATCTCACGGCTGTGCGGGCTGCATTGCTCTTTTAGAGTTCAGCGCGCGCGCGCGTACACACAGAGAGAGAGACAGACAAGTACCTATCTTTATTATTATAGTCGCATCATGATAGTATAATTTGTATCATCTTGATAAAATTTAGTGTATATTATCATGACCTATTTTACCAAAAATATTCGAAGTAAAAATATGAATTATCGTAATTTCCGGCCTGTAATCAGCGGATCAAACAATTATGTTCGGACCCAGAAATCTTGTTTCATAAAATGCAACTTGTTAAATCGCGATAAATATTTAACTTCAATAATGAAATAAAATTTCTTGTTTGATCCGCGGATTATAGGCAGGAAATTACGGTATTAATGAATATTATAATTATTTATAATATTATAATAATTATTTACAGTCGGACCTCGATATCTTCAACCTCCTTATCTCGAAACGCTTGATATCTCGAAAAAATACATTTCTCCTGCATTTCCATCAAAATTCGTATGTATTTTCCATAGTTATCTCGAAATATATTTTCCAAAACCCTTCATATGTCGAAATGTTTTCCACAGAAATTAGTTTGTCTTTTTACTTTTGTCAGTTGTAGAACCAGTTTAATCTGGATGCGGGATTCATATTATTTTATCCCATTGTTGATACAAAGATCTTAAAGGGTAGGAATAGAAGGCTTTTGAAACCGAAAAAAGGGACAACATCGTTTTTTTCAGACTTTGCGGGAAAGTGCATCGGGTGATGCAGCTACCTGTGAAGAGTAGCTTTCAGAGCATCCTTCTTTTTTAAAGGACTATAAAGCAGATGATATGTTTAACGCAAATGAAACTGGATTATTCTGCCAGTGTTTTCCCAACAAAACGGCTGCATTTAAAGAAATACGACGTGACAAAGAGAATAAACTTCGTGTAACTGTGCTTTTGGCAGCAAATCAAAGTGATAAAAAAAGCTTACTCATGAAAGAACGATAAAAAAATCCGAAGTGCTTTGTTATAAAATTAAGTCATTTCTAATGATGTACATATCAAATATAAAAGCTTGGATGGCAAACGTAAATTTTGCTAATTGGCTGATAGGAATCGGTAAAACGATGACTAAAAGTAAAATACGCATTCTCCTCTTCATAGACAATTGTAAAACCTACTCTAATCTTCCAACGTTAAAAAGTATTACTGTTAAATTTTTGTTGTCGAACACGACTTCGAAGTTTCGACCAGTGCAACCATCGACAACCATTCGACCAGGAGATAATCCGTAGCTTCAAAGTTCGTTATCCGAATCCACATTGTGAGAAACTTCTGAATAATATCAGCGAAGGCAAATCTTCTAGCACACCTATCAACATCTTACAGTCAATGCGAATGGCTAACTATGCAAGGGAAAATGTTACAGAAACAATAAGAAATTGTTTCATAAAAGCAGGCTTTTTAGAATATGTAACTTCCAGTGAAACAGAGGAAGTTGATTCCATTAAGCAAGCAACTGAAGAAGGAGAACTGATTCCAGAACAGTGGGAATCGATGCAAAAGGATTAGAGATTTCATTCGACACTGAGATTTCATTCGAAGAATTATTGAATGTAGACAATGAGCTTGAAACGTGTGGCACTATGACAGATGAAGAGATTGTTTCGAGCATTAATGCAGAAATTTCTGATGAAGAAATTAAAGACCTACAAGATGAACGAGCATGCAAAAATTATAGTGAAAGAAACCGAGAAGACAGTTGACCTGCTGCGGAGTTTTCTTGAATCAAATGAAAATATTAGAACTGAAGCATTTGGTACCATTGCTATGTTAGAGAAAACCGTTCAATTGCAAAAAGTTTCTGAGAGATGGCAGACTCCAGTTAAGAACTTTTTCTTCCAAAACAACTGAATGCTTTTCTTAATGACGAATTGGATATTGTTTAATCAAAACAAGTATGTGTGTAACACAATTTTGAAATTATTAAAACTTTGAGAAGTGTAATTTGTTAATTATGTGTATATTATGTGTAGCTTTTGAGGAATCTTATTTTTTACAGCAAAAAGCAGTTTGTGAGATTAGATTTTTTAATTTTGTCGAAACCTTGTTAACTCGAAACCTCTATATCTCGAAATTTTCTCTCTTCCCCACAGATTCGAGATATCGAGATTGTACTATATAGGCTTTCCTCCAAAATTCCTTGGGTCCCTCCGGTGATCCCTAAGAAGTGATGGAGTCACATTCTGAAAAATCTACACATTCGTGCGTATGTACTGGTGTACCGCATGTATTATCTGAGATTTGTCATCCGGCAAAATTTCATGCAGCGTTCCCTGTGCCTATAGAAGTTTCCAGAATGGTTAAAGGCCTTTTTTAATGTTTGTAAGAAGTTAGGGTGCAAAAAGGTTTTACACTTGTGACTACACTTAGTCACTGTCTTATCTCACTGCTGCAAGAACGTTTACATATCTGTTTTTTACCATTAGATCTAGTTTTAATGTTTTGAACTCCTTCTCATCCCTCCTCACGCAAACAAAAATCGCGTTTGAGCCCTTTTGAAAAGAAATACCACACAATTATACCTTCTAAGATGAAAATCTGTCTAAAACGGAAATTCGACCCATTTCCTGGATTTCCGTTTTAGAAGGTTTTACTATATAAGATATCGTTTGCATCCAACATGTTCAGGTTAAAAAGTCTGGGCACCCCCCCGTTCAAAAGGCTGGTTACGCCTATGGAACTCTAATGTCACAAGAAATCCGAAATTGTGCAAAAAAAATAATGATTATGAACAAATTAAAAACGCATGTTTAATGCAATATGCACGGGATTTTCCTGAAACGAGAATTTATAGCTTTCTTCCACCAGGTAGCGTATTCGAGCGCAGAGGCTTTCGATTGGTGGAAGATTTCATCGGATTTCATCACAAACACCGTAACTTTTGTTCCAGGAGAATAGCCAGAATTTTTATGTCAGAATAAATACTTCTACTTCTACTTGATGGATTTGTTTTGACTCGTTTTGACTGCTGTTGACGATTTATACAGGTGGCAAGTTTCGGAATTTCGGGTATTCTTTTTGCATTATCTAGAATTTAAAAGTATGATTAGATTTCTTTAGCTAAGTACTAATATTAGATGGTTTAACTTTATCGTAAAGATTTCGCTATAATATTTATCTATATTAAGAAAAATATATAAAACTTATTGCCAGTCCCTTTAAATTTTGTGGTTGTTAATTCTGTTACCGGTGTAATTAGCGACCTGTCAATATATTGATTTTATTTATTGATTGGAGATATTAATCGCTTGTAACTATTTAACGTGTTATTTAATTTTCAATTCATTTTTATATTTATTTTGCCCAATTTAAGTGTTTATTAATTATTTTTAAAAATTTTAATAGTTTTGTAGGGTAGATGCTCCAGTTGTGGCCACTGTACCAGTTGTGGCCACATTGGATCAGTTTGTCCAATATTTAAGCTGTGAATTGATGCAGACAAATAATATTCATTCTCACACCTTAAGCAAACACCCTTTTATCATTTACAATCTCATTTGTTTATTTTTTGATAAAATGTGACTTACAAAAAAAAATAAATTTGTGAATCTGTAGTGTGTGCTCACATGTATTAAGATTTTTGCTTAGCTGACAAGTTTTCCAAATCTTTCAATATTAGGCACTTATTGGGTTCTGTTTGTCCTGAAACAAATTGCTATTAGGTTTTATGAGGTAAGCTTCCTCTCTATTGCAATTTCACATTTAAATTAATTATTTTAACAGTTTAATGGGGGGTGGCCACAACTGGTGCTTTAAATTTGCTATATGTACCAGTTATGGCCATGGAAGTTGGAAGTGGCAAAAAGGGCACAGCATATGTTCCACTTTTTGCCACATGATTCATTATAGTGAGAATTTTAGCCATTAAATAATTTTAAGAACATCTGGATAAAAAAAAAATCTATTTAGTTTTGTTTTATATAGTAATGGCTTCAATAATAATAATAATAAGCAAGGCTAATAGCAGTTCTATCAAAGAGATTTTGTTTTCTCTGTCCAATAGATAATTCACTTTAGAAAGGACACTATGCTAGTAACTAAAGAATGATATTTCTAAAGAAAATATAGTATATTGTGTTTAGTATTGATAAAACCAAAGGGGAGGGGCGATATGTCCTACACGATAAATAAATTAAAACATAAATTTTAAAAGATTTTACAAATTATAAATTAAAAAGTTGAATAAAATTACAGCATGGTTTCTTGTATTTTTCCTAAAGAAGTGAAGAAGTTCCATAATTTTTGCCAGATTTTGGGCAAACTGATTTAGAAATACTAAATATTGTGAAAATCTTAACTAGAGATATCTAAATACAAGCAAGAATGTATTTCCCATTATTTAAAAAGAACAGCATTCATTTTACTAAGTTTAAAAAACACAGAATTCTGTGCTCTTAAAAAATGGACTAGAGGGAACACTGTTCTAGGATAAGAAGTAAAATTAAGGCCATTTAAAATGTATAATGCCAGCACTACAAGCTAGCAAAGTTTTGGAGCACCAGAAATAAAACTCTTTGGTGACGGTTCAAGTGTTTTAATCAATCCACAATCCATTGGATAATTATAAAACTGATTTAAATAGTTAATCTTGATGTCCTACAGGCACTGTTGTCCCTTTTATGAATCAAATTAAATATATTTTTTGTTTTTTTAATTGAAATTTTCAGTTAAAATCAACATAAGTATATTTTACTTGATGTTTTTATCAATTCGTAAAAAAAACTTGCAAAATTCTTTTAATACAGCAAGAAATATATGTGTGGTAAGATAGATGTTGCATAAAAATGCTTTATTTTTACTTATTATCAATTAAAATGTTTGTTAAACTACATGATATTGGAGTGGCCACAACTGGTGCATAGAGGTGGCCAAAACTGGTGTAGAGGTGGCCACAACTGGTACAAATTGAAATAAATTATTTAATGAGTTATTACTCACAATCTAAAATATTTTGTTGAAAGTTATTATAATTCACAGAAAGACAATTAAATTTGCTAAATAATGATGTTATTATGATTTAATATGCTTCAATCAGTCAATAACTGTAAAATTTCAATTTCAAATTTTCTCTAAAGGTGGCCACAACTGGAGCATCTACCCTACTTTAATTTTATTGATTTCTTATGCAGATGTAGCAATAGATGGCATTTTATATTTTATTGCTCAATATTGATGTATTTACTTGGTGGCAACACATAGGGGAGAGTGGGGAAGAATGGGACACTTTTTACAAAAAAAAGATCAACTTTGTTTGGCATAAAAACAAAAATTTCACTTTATAGAATACAAAATTAAACACTTTCTAATGTCCTTTAACAGTATAGAAACATAATACGCAGAAAAAAAAATATAATTAAAGAAATTGTAAGTTTCAAAATGTGTCCTATACCTCCACACTGAGAGGGAGGTATGGGACAGCTATAAAACAAAGTATGATACGGCAAAAATAGTATAGTGTTGGCCATATATGCAGTCTAACAAAGATTGCAGATTGATAATGCCTGTGCCATGATATCAAATTCCAGTATCTTCATCACTGGAAGGAAAATTCAGATATTTTTTCTACATTTCAGTGAATTTTAATGAAAGTGTTTTTTCACATTTATATTACTAATTTTTTAGAATGTACCGGATGTCCCAAAAATGACTGATGGATTTTAAAATTCAATAATTTCCAAGTGGTGACAGATATTAAAAAAAATTCTTGTAGGAGGGTTATGTAGGATGTCAGGAGTTTTTGTACTGTGATTCTTGATTTTAGTTCGAATTTCAAACAATAGATGGTGCTGAGAGCAATAGGCGTTCAGTCCAGACCCGACTTTTGGTACTTCGGGATCCATTTGATACATTTTGATCTCCTTTTTTCGCATGGAAGAAGAGAGAGGCTGAAAAATCAAGCCTGGATTTAGCGGTTATTCCTTGCAGCGCCATCTACTGGTGTTATTTGTAACTAAAACCGAGAATCTCAGCATAAAAGCTCCTGGCATCTTACATAACACTCCTGCAAGAATTTTTTAAATATCTATCACCGTTTGCAAGTTATGGAATTTTAAAATCCCTCAATCATTTTTGGGACACCCGGTATATTAAAATGAATATTTGTGTAATCTAGCTAAGACTTCTTAACTTTTCTGTCCTCAGTGTCCAATAAATTGGTGCATGAGACATATAGCCATAGCTAATTGGTTTAAAAATCAATATAAAACTTTAAACTGTTTTTTTGCTTATAACTAGACTCATCAGTTGAAAATGAACTCAATTTTAAGAATGAAAAAAATGTAAAATTTAATATTTTAATGTAGAATGTAATATTTTTAATGTAAATTATCCTTACAGGTTTTCAATTCCTTTGTTCTGAATAAGCTGTGGATTGTTAGTTTTTCAAATGAATACAGACAATGATCTTAAGAAGAACCATGATGTAAAATATGCAAAATTAACAGAATGTGATTTAGATGATGGAGATTTGAAAAAATGGGCCAAGGGCCATGGAATCTCATATTCTTGTGGATCAGATAAGAAGAAATCTAGTCAAAATTTCAATCTTATGTCATCAGGAGCAGTGACATGTGTCGTACTGTGGTATTTTTTTAGTTTTACTACATTATTTTTGAACAAGTTTATTTTATCTTATGAAAATGGAGATCCTACATTACTTGGTAATTTCTGTTCTTTTAAATTATTGGTATTTTTGATATAATTTGTAAAATATATTTATTTTTTAAACATAAAATGAGCCGTTGATTTTGAAAGTGGTGTAAGTTCATTATTTTTATTGCTAGATATTGAATGGGTTTAAAAATTTTCATAAAAGTATTTTACTGCTAAATGCTGATTGTGCTTGTTAATATTGTGTAACATAATGATTAATTCTATTCAAAGTAGACTTAACTCGCCTTCAAAATCAACACATTTTGAAATATCATTGACCAAATAAATTACGGTACTTTTCTGTTAGCCGGGCACCACTGATCGCCAAAATCTCTTCAACAAATTTTTCTCCGAAATGCTTGTGTAGCAGTCTCTAAAATGTATGAAGTTTGTTAAAACTCCAATAACTAACCAATGTATGAGTGCTATGCACCCATTAAACTGAAGAAATGAAAACATCACTGGCTGCATGAAATTCGTTGTGCATCAGTCTGTAAAATTTATGAAATTTGTTAAAAACCCAAACACAAACCGATGTATGTAAATGTATTTCTGAAGATATTTATTATCCTTTTAAAGATATTGATTTAAAAAAAAAATGTTGGTTTAAATTATGTTTTAGTTGCATCAATTCAGCTAGATCAATGTTGTGATAATTGTTAATAGTAACTCAGGTCATATAAGATATACAATGAAAAGTCCAAAGTAGGGATTGACCGAAGCAGCAATTTTGCCGAATACCGAAGCTTCGGTCGAAGTGTACGCCGAATATTCAGTATTCGGCGACCGAATACTTGAAAATTTTTAATATGCATTTTTGCATATACTAGCTTTTTTAATAAACTTTAATTGAAATGAAATTCTCAATAATTTAATTCAGTTACATTTTTATTCTTAAATCTAATTAACAAAAAATTTAATGACTTCTTTCCACTCACAAATTTATTAACCCATAACTTTTTATTATTTTATCACTAGTCAATACCCAAAAATAACCTATGAAAGTATTAAACTATGCAGGCTATTATTAAGGATAAGGACTACCAGAAAAACAAAAGTTCATTCAAATAAAAAGAAACAATGTTGTTATTAAGCTGATTTACTGATTGTCTAATTATAAACATATTGAATAGGAATTTTCTCAAAATACAAAAAGTAATGTATCAATTTGTACATTTAACTATTTTCTATCAAATTATTGATAGATATTTATATTTTGATTAATATTTTAACACTGTGGTGATGAAGATTACAAATTTGAACGTTTTTGATATAACGGTTATAAAAGCTGTAGGATAAGCATTGGAGTATACTTATTGGATGTGTGTATTTTCTTTAATAACCTTAGATATACAGATAGGAACTCTGATATACTTATTTGATGTGTATATTAAAGAAAATACATATTAAATAAATTTAAATTAAAAAAAAACTAATGTAGAAGTAATTAAAATTAAATGATAAGGGATGCATCTTCCTTACTTTTTTCTTCTTCTCTAGTTGGCAGTTGTTTTGATTTCCCCCCTATGTAGACTATTTTAGGAAGGAAAAAGTTTTTTTTAAATAAAAAATGGCCTTTGACTTGTTTTTTGTAGTGCAAGCTGAATTCTGAACTCATGCATATAATATTAAACCTCATTGTTTAGCCTATTCTACTGCTAAGTAAAAGAGAATTCTTCTAATTCTAAAAAAATACTTATCTGCAATTATTCGGCCGAATACTTAAAAGTATTCGGCCGGAGCCGAATAATTGCAGATAAGTATTTTCTTAGAAATAGAAGAATTGTCTTTTACTTAGCAGAAGAATAGGTTAAAAAATGAGTTTCAATATTATGTGCATGAGTTCAGAGTTCAGCTGCACTACAAAAAACAAGTCAAAGGCCATTTTTAATTTAAAAAAAAAACTTTTTCCTTCCTAAAATAGTCTACATAGGTATGGAATCAAAACTACTGTCTACAACAGAGAAAAAAAAAGTAAGGAAGATGCACATCTTTCCCTTATCATTTAATGTTATTTACTTCTACATTAGTTTATTTTTTTTATTTAAATTTATTTAATGTGTATTTTCTTTAATATACAGATCAAATAAGTATATCAGAGTTCATCTCTGTATAACTAAGGTGCATATTAAAGAAAATACACACATCAAATAAGTATTTCCCCTATGCCTATCTTATAGCTTTTATAACCATTATATCAAAATCGCTCAAATTTCTTTTCTTCATCAACACAATGCTAAAATGTTAATATAAATATTCTATGAATAATTTGACAGAAAATAGTTAAATGTACAAATTGATATGATACCTTTTGTATTTTGAGAACATTCCTATTCAATATGTTTATAATTAGACTTAGACAATCAGTAAATCAGCTTAATGACAACATTGTTTCTTTCTATTTGAATGAACTTTTGTTTTTCTGTTAATCCTTATCCTTAATAATACCCTGTATAGTTTAATACTTTCATAGGTTATTTTTGGGTATTGAAATAGTGATAAAATAATAAAAAATAAGCTCTAGGTTAATGAATTTGTGAGTGGAAAGAAGTCATTAAATTTTTTTGGTGTAGTTAGATTTAAGAATAAGAATATAACTGAATTAAATTATTAAGAGTTTAATTTCAATTAAAGCTTATTAAAAAAGCTAATATATGCAAAAATTCGTATTAAAAAGTTTCAAGAATTTGGTTGCCGAATACCGAAGCTTCGATGTTCAGTATTCGGCACAATTGCTGCTTCGGTCAATCCCTAGTCCAAAGTATGCATATGGCATTTATTAAAGACAAGCAAGTAGTG
The DNA here is from genome assembly GCA_963932465.1 of Maratus speciosus. NCBI lineage: Eukaryota > Metazoa > Arthropoda > Arachnida > Araneae > Salticidae > Maratus > Maratus speciosus. The sequence goes on from OZ010792.1 coordinate 556,446,352, forward strand.
AAATATTGCTGCGGGATGACCCCAGTACAAGAGATGAAATCTGCTCTACATGTTTTTAGCAGCACACTTAGAGCAAGAATGATGAGTAGCTTTCAGCTTTGATTGCAAGTGTATTGAACCAACCAAAAATTGCAACTCTGGACAATTATAACACGAAAGAATACATCACTTCAATGAAATGTTGAATTCTAAACCAACCAAGTCATTTATTAGCTGGTGTAACAGTAATTTTAACATTCTTATTCAATGCCAAGGTTAAGCGCTAGGAAATTTATAATTTAATTTGGAGAATATTAATGATATGTGATGATTAGATAATAACCTCATCACAAGCATGAAACATTTCTTTCAAAATTAGAATTATTTAAAGAAAAACTATTGTAATTAAATTTCACTTCACCCAGTTTTATAATATTAAAATTAAATTATTACTTGAATTAGAAATTGTGTTAATTAAAATTATGAGTTAAATCATGTTACAAATTAGCAATAATATATTTCCAATTAACTTTGTTATAGTTCACATCAGTATTGATTGCATATTGAAAATTTGTTTAAGATTATTAATGAAGTAAAAAGAAATTATATTATGAATTAAAACAATCATTTAAAATAAATATCCTCAAGTAAAAAAAAAATCTTCATTATGTTGTGTTCAAAGTAAAAGCATTAACTCTTATGCTGTTTTAAAGTTAAAAATAATTATCAGAAATCTTCCTTCCATAATTTCCTCAGCTTATTTCCTTTTAATTAAACCGAGACAGTTAAGATTTCTAGGAATATCAAACATTATCCAACAAGTTAATTTTTAACTGAAGTAACTTAGCTTAAGGAATTATAAATCAACACAATTTCACTAAAAATTAAAAATTTCAATTAATTTAATAACCAAATGCTTCCAACTGTTTTTGTCTAATTAACTAAGTTTTCATCCATTTATCTTATTCAACATAATGTAAAGGATGGTTACATTCTTGTCAGCTCAGTGGTTGTAAAACTAAAATAACTGTTCTTTTTAAGTCTTAAAAATTTAAATTCATTAATTTGAAATTTGTTAAAGTGAATATTTTTAGTATGAAAAGAGTAGGATTTTCTTCAACAACCTGAATAATAATCATTAAACTGAAAATTTCTTTAAAGTGACATCCATTGTAATGTGATTCTACTGTATTGAACATTGACAGAGTGCACACAATGCAGTGAATAATAGAAATAATGCATTATTTTATTCATTTTTGCATAGTATATACCAGCCATACTCAACCTTTTTTTCTTGCGGGCCACAAACATGTGTTTACGACATTAGGCAGACCACAACACACTTAAATAAGTTGGAAATTGTAAGTCAAACGTGGCAAATGAGGTGCGTTCGTACTATAACTAGCTTTATAAATCTTTTTTACACCCCATATTGCACTGAATGTATATTTTAGTGCACTTCATAAGTACATATCAATTTCATTCTGTTCGAAAGGATTGAACATCATTAAAATGCACTTGAAATAATTTTTTTGCATTGGCCGTAATGTAACGAAAACTTTGGACTGTCCCTGTCATTAAACTATACATCCAATTTTCATAAAATTTAAAATGACTTGGCAAAATTTTGCAATAATTATATATATTTAAAATTGTAGACCATTCGGTTGGGTAGTTTTTGCTCTGTTATATACAGACAGACGGACCGAACAACGACTATAGGTGCTACATATTTATGTAATTACGAACACACCTAAAAAGGGGGTAATTTAAATAGTAATGTAACAAAGCAATATACAAAGTTAATATTATCAGTATATTTGAATGGAAGAAATACTACCAAAAACTTTTAACATTATGATTACCAAACAATAAACTTCCTGGTTAGATTTCTATTGAAAATGTTGCAGAAATGAAAAAATACATGCTGAAGTTTGTTGGTTGGAAATGTTTGTTTAAAAATTTTTTGGTGCCATTTTTTTCTGCATAAAATGTAATATTGTAATATCTAATGTTGTTTAGCATAAAATGTAATAATAAAAAAATGCAGAATTTCCAAGTTCTAAAGAAAAAAAAAATCCAGATATTTTCTCTAATAAATCAGTTTTTTGCTCATTGCAAAACCTTTTATTTACTTTTTAATTATAGAGATATATAGCACAAATTTAATTAATTTGGAATAATGTTTGATTAGTGTTGAATATCAAATGTATACAGCACTGTACGTCCCACGAAAATATATAAAACAACAGTGAAGATCTTAAATAGTTTTATGCACATCTCAATTAATTTTATGAATATGGATTAATGATTATGTATCTCGGGCCACACATAGAAGGCCACATGCGGCCCGCGGGCCTTCTCAGGTTACAGAATATTGGTGAAAATGATTTTATATTGGAAATTCGAGTAGATTTGTTACATTTAATCTATTTTTTAAAATTGCCTGCTAAATACATCAAAAAAACATTTTATAGGAAAAATATCAGTTATTCATTCAACTAAAGTTTTGAAACTTATTAAAAGAGATACTTTTATATTAGTTGCACATCAGGAGTTAATAACCGAAGAAATCACCAGAGATTTCGCTACTTACAGCAGTCTTTTTGATTCCGATCATTTCAGTGGTTTAAGTGCACAGTTTGACCACATGTCTGTTAAATTTTTTTTATTTATATTATTTTATTATTTATTTATTGTTGACATTTTTATTTCATTATGGAATATTAGCTGGAAACAAATGCCGGACTACTTATATTGTTTTAAGTGCAAGCACATTAATCTTCTGTAGTAAGGCTGCACACGATAGAGACAGATTTAAAAAAAAAAAAAAATCATGCTTGAAAATTATTTTACAGCCAATAAAATATCAGTCAATTGTGATACAGTCAAACTTTCCTCCCTATTTAATGGTGTAAAAATTAAAATTGTGTGATGCTTAAAAGTAACAAAAAAAAAAAAAATTGTAATAAATGCAAAATTTATTTGTCAGGTGTTGCTACCATGAATATGACAGCATTATTCGTGGACAGGTTTTTGCAATAATATAGATTATTATAATGCTTATACTGTTAAACCACTATGTTAGTATCATTTTTGTTTGATGCCAACGATACTTGTGGATCCAGTTATGGAGTATTAGCTATTTTTTCCGAGCATGTATAACATAATAAATTATTTCATAATTTATTATTTCATAATTTATTATTTCATTAATTTTTTATTTAATTTTCCCATAACACATACTATTTTCAATATTTTTTGTATTTCGTTTCAATTTTTTGCAGTTCTTGTACACTTTTTATGCTTCCTGAAATTTCTTTTTTTTCTTTTCTAGGATCTATTCAATTACTTATGTGTTGTGTCTGTGGCTATTTTCAACTTAAATTCCCATGTAATATGTATAAAAGTGTAAAATGGGAAAGAACCCCACCTCGTTTTTTTCGTAATATGCTATTAGTGGGAAGTCTTAGGTAAGTATTTTCCATTATTTCCTCATGTGAAATGAATTTACATTAAAATTTTCTTCTATTTTATGCTCTCATTCTTATAATGTTTGACAGATTATTCAAAGAATAGAAACTAATGGGATATTTGGAAATTTAAATTTAATTCTTATATTAAGGTGTGTATAAAAAAGTTATTAAATTTATACCATTTAAGATTTAATAATATTATAACATTTTAAAATAGTCCTCTGAAAACAGTTTATTGTATATTGGGCCAAGGAAAAAGTTTGTGGCATTTTTTGACCAAAATTCAAACACATTTTTCTCATATATTAAATGAACTTTATTAAACCAAATATGCGCCATTTTGATCAATAACCTTTTGTCATTTTTCTGGTAAAACCATTGCGCCATGACTGTAGAATTTTTGTGGTTTCTTGGGGAAAAACTGTACCAAGTGTTTTTCACACGCCTCTTTTGAATCCAGCTTTAAACTAATAAGAGAATTATGCAGAGCATGAAATAAATAGTAGTCGGACAGGCAAAGTCTGGTCTATACAGTGGATGCCACAAAACTTCTCAGGCGAGCTCTCTCAATTTTTGCTGAGTCATTAAGGATGTGTGTGGTCTGGCACATATATTCATGTCATGATGGAAGACAACACCTTTCCTATTAGACCGGGAGGCAGCAGTATTGACAATCACCTCATCAAGTTCATGGCTGAAATTCCAGAATTAATTAAAACTCGATTCGCTTATTAAAACACAATTGGCCTGCCAAGTCATATCTTGGTGGAAAACATCTGAAAACCTGATTTTAGTGGTTGACTCGTAGGTTTACCACTGTGTTTTCCTGCTTGCAGTTTTCCATGCTTTCATATCTTTGGGTGCAGGAAACACAATGGTGAAACACAATGGTGAAACACAATGAGCCAACCGCTAAAATCAGGTTTTCAGGTGTTTTCCACCAAGATATGATTTGGCAGACTGATTGCGTTTTAATATGCAAATAGAGTTTTAACTAATCTGGAATTTCAGCCGTGAACTCGATGAGGTGATTGTCTGTGTTGCCGTCTCCTGGTCTATACTGATAAATTCTGCCCGCTTTACCTCAATTGCGTGCTTTAATCACATTAGTTGATAACAATAGGGATTGGAAGGAATCGTCTGTCTAGGTTGGAGCAACTCATGATACACGATTCTTTTCTAATCCCACCAAATGCAAAGCATTACCTTAAGTGGTGTCAATCCAGCTTTGTAGCTTCATCCTTCATGGACCACGATCTTTTTCACAAATTATTGTCAAATGTGATCCACTTTTCATCACCCGTTATCAATCTCTTCAAAAATGGCTCAATTTCGTTTCATTTCAGCAGTGATTCGCAGATGGAAATTCGATCCATTAAATTTTTCACTTTTAATTCATGTGGTACCCAAATATCGAGCTTCTTTTTGTATCCAGTCTAACGCAAATAGTTCAAAACTGTTTTTTGGTTGATGTTTAGTTTCGCAGCGATGCCATAAGATGAAATGTGCTGGTCATCCTGTTTTTTTGTGAAATTTATAGACTTTTTCAACGATTGGTTGACCGGAGCGCGGAGCGTCTTTAGCATTGAAATTTACTGGATGGAAACGAGCAAACCGTTTTGTGCTGCTGATTTTGATAAAGCACCTTCACTATAAACACCACAAATCTTTTCACAAGCTTATGAAGTGTTATTGCCTCGGTCAAAGTATTATTGTAAAATATAGCAAATTTTTTCAGCACCTTGGCTCATTTTTAAAACACAATAACTTTCAACTAAATAAACAAATGTCACAATGTTTTTTTAAAATGATCTATGGACTGTCTGTCACCTTTCAAATGCACTATAGTATGGCTTGATTGGATTAATGTTATTATGCCACTCTAACGTCACTGTAATGCCGGCGCCGCTCCTCTGACCATCCCACGTGGTGTATAACTTGTTAAAAATAGCACTCCTTTTTTAAATCAAAGATTATTGAGTTTATTTAAAACGAACATGAAGACACTACAAGACGACACAATGATGATGGCTTTTTACAATGAATGAATGGTTTCACAAGATGCACAACACTTTTAGGTTTCACTTCACGAACTACACTTCACAATATTATTAACTTGTATTACAAACTACTCAAATTATAATCCTTTGGTGCTCCTAGCACCCGATATGCTTCCGTTTTCACAAATCCAAAAAACACGCCGGCCAACATGCACGGCTCGGCTACCCTTCTCAAAAATCACTTTTACTCTGAAAAAAAAAAATATCCACCCTTCTCTCCGCGCGTGCCCGCATACCACGTGATGTATGGCGTTGGCGCCAAAAGAATCGAAAGAGAAATTAATCTAAACGTTTCCAGACATCACACCCCCCACCCAAGATTGAAAATGGGGGAGGGGGTCCCTCAATTTTATATCTGAAATTTAGTCTGGAGACGTCCTTATACTCCATTTTTTTTAAAAAACAAATTACCCAAATAAAAATAAAAGTTAACAAATACATATAAAAAAAAATATATATACAAACTACATGTCTGAAGAATCTGGGCACTCTGCCTAAAACTCGTCCTACCTACTAATACAAAACAGAATTAATACTTAATAATAACAATAATAAATGCAATAACAAATAAAACATATAAAAGGAAACAAAAGTTGTAGTAACACACTAAATAAATTTTGAATCAAAACTTTAAAGTAACCAGTCACTTATCAAATAGTTCATGAAAGTTTTTCACAGTTTGTTTTCTTATTCAACAGTTTCAAGTCTAGATAGTGCGTCTGCATTTAGCAACTTGGCACCTGGTCAATGCGAAATCACAATGTCATACTTTTGCAGTGCTAGTGCCCATCGTTGCAGTTTGGAAGATTGGGGTGCATTTTTGGTGATGAAAGTTAGTGGGTTGTGATCGGTGATAAGTTCCACAGGTGAACCAAAAATCCACGTTTCGAACTTCTTGAGACTCCAGATGACCGCATAGGCCTCCCTTTCGATCGTCGGCCAAGCCTGTTGAGTTTTGGTGAGCTTTTGACTGGCATAGCTCACTGGGTACAGTACTCCGTCTTTTCGTTGCGATAAACATGTGCCGATGCCGATTGCAGATGCGTCGTACTCGATGACAAATGGTACTCCTATAACGGGAGTATGTAGATTAGGTGCTTTGATAAGACCTCTTTTCAACTCATTAAATGCCCGATCATGGTCTTCTGACCAACACAGCTGTTCTGGACTCTTCTTCTTCGTCAGTTCGGTTAGAGGATATGCTACTTCAGCATATTTAGGAATGTAATCTCTGTAATAATTACATAGACCAAGGACACTTTTCAACTGTTTCTTCGTTTGAGGCACTGCTAACCTTCGAATAGCCTCCACTTTTCCGGGGTCGGTCCGATGGCTGCCGGACCCGATGATATGTCCTAAGTACTTAATCTGCGGTTTTGCGAATTCACATTTCTTCAAGTTGACTGAAAATCTTAAGTCTGATAATTTAGAAAATATCTTTCCTAAATGCACCAGATGTTCAGCAAATGTTTCAGAAAAGACGGCTATGTCATCTATATATGCTCTGGCGAACTCCTTGTATTCGGACAGTGCTCTGTTCATTTCTCATTGAAAAGTCGCAGCTGCGTTTTTGAGCCCGAAGGCCATTACTTTAAAGCGATACGGAGCCCTGTGAGTTTTGAAACACGCCAGATTCTGGCTCTCTTCTTCTAGTGGTATGGCCCAATACCCTTTCAATAAGTCTATTGTAGTTATGACATTGGCCCTGCCAATACTGAACAATAGATCGGTGGCATTTTCCATTGGGAAATCATCAGTCACTGTAACTGCATTAAGCACTCGAAAATCTACGCATAGGCGCAAGGCCCCATCCTTCTTCATTACGCACACTACTGGGTGTGGCGCCTCTGCCTCACTTTCTTCAATCAGACCTAGTTCCAATAACTCCTCAATTTGTTTATCTACTTGAGGTTTCAAGGCCTCTGGGATTCTGTAAACATACGGCTTTTTCTTTTCTACGTCACTTATTCTTATTTTATGCTCTCCTACCTTAGCTATTTGCACTTTTCTAGAAAATAGTCCTTTATATTTATACAATAAATCTAACATTTTTTTCTTTCTCCACCTTTCCTAAATGACTTAAATCAACTTCTTCTATATTGAATAGGTCGGAGTTATCTTTCGTACTGGGGGTGGGATGGACCTCCCCTAATTCTTCCTCATTTTCGAAGATCACACCCACCGCCTGTACCCTAAGAGTAAATTTTCTTATCTTATGTACGTGGACATTCCTAACATTACTGTTTATTAATTTCACTTTGTAAGAATCAGGGTTACAACGCGCCACTATTTCGGCTGGCCCAGTCCATCTCGCGTAAAGTTTGTTCGTGGAGTCCGGAATTAATAAATATACCTGGTCCCCCGGTCTAAATTCCTTGTAAATCGCTCTTCGATTAGCGTACTTCGCATACAAACTTTGCTTAACCTCCGACACTATTGCCGCTTGTTCTGCCGCCCTTTCTAAATTAATTTTTAACTCCTGGAGGTATTCGGTCGCGCTCTTTCCTAGATTTATAGGTAGTGGGATTTCGCTTGCCCATGTAGATTTTAATACCGCCAGTGGCCCTCTGGCCTCTCTTCCGTACATTAATTTGAATGGCGATACGCCCGTAGTGCTATTCGGAATTTCTCTGTACGCAAATAATAGATAGGGGATGTGTTTATCCCAATTTTTAGGGTCACTACGAATTATATGGTGTAACATACGTTTCAATACCTGATTATACCTTTCAACTAATCCCGAGCTCTGTGGGTGCCCCGGCGTAGCAAATCTAGGAGTCGCCCCCAGCCTAGCATGAAACTCCTGTATTAACCCTGATATAAAATTTCTACCCTGGTCACTCGCTATTACGCGGGGTATTCCTGTCCACATAAATATCTCTAACAATGCATCGCACGTAGCTTTAGCCGTAATTGTCCGTAACGGAACTGCCTCTGGCCATCTCGAATGTTGATCTACCAAAGTAAGTACGTATTGATGCCTACGCGCTGACGGAGGTTCAATTTTTCCAATTATGTCAATATTTACAACGTCGAACGGAAGTTCCGGCCTCTCAATAGGGACGATGGGTATCTGATCGCTGACCCTCTCCCTGCTCCGTAGTTGGCAATCCTTGCATGACGCACAATATTCTTCCACATCCCGCAACATACCTGACCAAAAAAATGAATAACGAATTCTCTCTTTTGTTTTTTTCATGCCAAGATGATTAGCGAAAATTGATTCATGCACAATTTTTAAAATTTCCCCCCTCCTCACCTTTGGTACCACTAATTGCATAACTTGATTTCCCGAAACTCTTTCCCTATGATAAAGCAAATTATCTACTATAACAAACCCATTTTTCTCTTTTTCTGCATCTTTGAAAGCTCCCTGTAACGATTCGCAACTTTTCTGTTGCACCCTGTAAATACTCGCATCTGATTGACGACCCACATTTAAATCTTCACTATTATTTTTCTTTTCAATACAGCTAATCATTAACTCTTTTTCTGTAGTTTCATTTTGACTTAATAAACATAAATTCTCATCATTCATACTTTGTTGCTCCCTTTCACTACCCCCTGCTTTTTGATATTTAATTTCTTCCCCCCTTTCTAACTGCATCTCCTCCGTAGACACATCACCTAATCTATTTTCTTCCCCTCCACTCTGAACTGATCGTAATAACTCATAAATCGTTGGCGTGATAATACATGACCCATATAATTTATCTGTTGCTGCGAACAAAACATCTACGCTGTTAACTACACTATTCGACTCTCCGGAATCTAAAGCTATAGGTAAAGTTATAAGGTCAGCGGTTATTTTTTCTCCAAAGGCAGATATCAACTGAATTTTTGAATTTTCATTATTTCTAAATGAATCCGGTATTTGATTTGAATTAACGACTGGAATTTCGGCCGCGTTATCGATCAATGTATTCACTTTCCGCCTGCCTAACAACACATCCTGATACTGCAAAGCTTGTGTATTTATTGCCTCATTCCCAGAACCTAATGCTGTCACTTTAACAACTAACTTTTCATCATGTTTATTTTTCTCAATACCCGATTCCTTTTTCATTTGATTTAAAAAATTCTCCATTTTATTCTTATCTTTATTATTAGGACAGAAACGTAAATGAATTGCTTGTTTACATAGCCTACAAATGTCATTAGTTTTCCTATCGCGAGAAAGAACATTATTTCTGATATGAGGTGGGAGATATTTCCCATGATTCACACTTCCGTGTTCATCATAGTTACGAAAGGATTTTATAGGTCTATCATATAATTCCGAAAAAGTTCTACCTTTTGAAGTAAACCAATTATCGCATAATTCTGCGATTTGGCGTGGTTTTAACCAGTCATCCATTTGCTTTAATTTAACATAACTCCGCGTTTCTGAATCTAATGAACTCATTAATCTATCGGTAACAATTAATTCATTAAGCGTATCGAAATCATTTACTTTCCTAAGCTGACAATAAAATTCCCAATTAGCTCAGATTCTGCTTGCAAATTGTAAATGGTTTTCATTTTTCATTCTTTTTGCCGTAAGGAAATTTTCTAGACAAGCTTCCGGGGTAGGTTGAAATTCTTTTAAAATTAAAGCCTTAACTTTTGGATAATTCTTCATTTCATTTGTATTGACATAAACTAATAAATGTGCGGCACGTTCACCCACTAAATTTAGTAAAATTTCAACTTTTAACTCCTCCGAAACATTTTTCATTTCAAATGCCTTTTCGAGCGAACTAAAAAATAAATTCCACGCTTCCGGTTTAGTCAGGGTTCTAACACTTTTAATTAAAGATTCTAAAGAATTAGTATGGGATTTTTGTCCATCCCCCCCCCCCCGAATCCAAATTCTTATCATTTGTTATCTTCGCCATTTCTAATTCGGCTTTAATGACTTCTAATTTTGTTCGTTCTAATTCTAGTGCAGTGTCCTGTTCCGATTTGACATTTTCTTTTTCGATTTTGAGCAACTCGGCTTCACGTTTTTCTTTTTCTATCCTATCTGATACAGTAGTAATTAAAAATTCCTTTACAAATTCAGCATCCTTAGCAAATTGGTCGCTTCCCTCAATGAGTGTTTTCAAATCTACAATTCTATGCTCTAATTCTACCTTTAATCCTAATTCAGTCGCGACGACAACTAAATCTTCTTTTTTTCAGCCCTTTAATGCTAAACATTTTTCTTTTTCAATTTCAAACACTTTTATAATAAACTCTACTTATAACCGATACTATCATCTTAAATAAATAAATCAAGCAATAAATGTCATACTATAAATAGCAACTTTCTTCTGACATGCTTAAATCAACCATAATAAATAATATACTTTTCTTTCGTCTATTTAAATCTTCTAAATAAATACACAAATTCATAACAACAAATTGCATTCTATTTATCTACTCAAAATATCTTCAAACACTATCTTCAATTAAAAATAAATAAACATGCAGCTTACTTTTAATAGGAGCTCTGGTGCTTCGGAAATGAGAGTGTATAATGCCGGCGCCGCTCCTCTGACCATCCCACGTGGTGTATAACTTGTTAAAAATAGCACTCCTTTTTTAAATCAAAGATTATTGAGTTTATTTAAAATGAACATGAAGACACTACAAGACGACGCAATGATGATGGCTTTTTACAATGAATGAATGGTTTCACAAGATGCACGACACTTTTAGGTTTCACTTCACGAACTACACTTCACAATATTATTAACTTGTATTACAAACTACTCAAATTATAATCCTTTGGTGCTCCTAGCACCCGATATGCTTCCGTTTTCACAAATCCAAAAAACATGCCGGCCAACATGCACGGCTCGGCTACCCTTCTCAAAAATCACTTTTACTCTGAAAAAAAAAAATATCCACCCTTCTCTCCGTGCGCGCCCGCATACCACGTGACGTATGGCGTTGGCGCCAAAAGAATCGAAAGAGAAATTAATCTAAACGTTTCCAGACATCACAGTCACTTATTGGGAAAAACGCCACAAACTTTTTCCTTGACCCATATATGGCTGGGTTCGATCCCAATCGTGCCCGTCGGCCTAATTGTTCGGAGTTTTCGTGGTTTTCTTCGAACCTTGGTTCTCCAAGCGTTAATACGGGTTAGGTTCCCTTACAAAGACCTCCACGGAAGGCACCCCACCCCCCACCCTTAGGGCCTATATCCCACGTGCTGATAATTGGCCGACATAAATACAACCAACCAACCAACCAACCAACCTTGACCCATATAAAGCAAATTACTAAATGGTTAAATTTTATAGTTCACCTTTGCAAATTTTTCTTTTATATATGTTTAAAACCACTAAAGATATTGTTTCTTCATATTTAATAGTTAGTTTAGAGATATTTCTTAAAAATAGTTATGTATGAACACAGTAAACCAAATAAATGAACTAAAATATCATTAAATATGTTTTATTAGATACAATATTATATACAATTAAATTTTCATACACATATGCAAAAAAAGTATTTTTAAATTTTAACTTGTAAAAATATGTGTTTGTGAATGTGGATTATAAAGATATTTCTGAAACAATGATCTTTTAAGCACAATTCTTTATAATTGTTGCTGTCTAGTTTAACATGGAATGAAATAAAGTAAACATGTGTTAAACGTCATTTTATTCATATGGCCTTTTCACTGGAAAAACTCATACTTCATTATACAATACCCACAAAAAATTATTTTCACTATTAGCAGTGTTTTTCATGATTGATATATGAAACCTCTTTAAAATTTCAATGCTCTGCCATCTAAATTATAAAAAATGAAACTTTTCTAGAATGTTGACCTTTTTTTATACTTATATTTGTTTCTCAAATGTTTATATATATGAACACTTTCCAATGTAATTAAAAAGTGTTTATAACTTCAATTTGACTGTTGACTGCCTATCCGTCCTCAAACTATTGTAAAAATATTTGGATTACCATGTAATTGATAAATGTTATTAAGACTTACTATATAGCGTTATTGCTGTTGATAAAGAAGTGCATAGCATTTATAGTTCATTTACAGGGACAGCCAAAAGTATTCCATTCCATTACTGTCAATAAGGAAAATCGTTTGCATTGCATTTACTTCGCAGTAAGAGGCATTTTAAGCTCTTAAGAGAAGCTCTTATGGCATGTAAAATTCTCTGAATTTCTTACACAAGCTAATCTACTGTGCTTCAGTTGTGAATTCTTGATTCAGCTCATTAATCATGTTGATTTAAAATGATATGAGTTGTTTTTCCTCCTCAAAAAATATGTTTCAAACATTCATGAAAAGTTTCATAGCATTTCATTTACCGGGGTCCTAAAAAGGACTGACTGATTTAAAAATTAAATAACTTGCAAACGGTGACAGATATTTAAAAAATTCTTGCAGGGGCGTTATGTATGATGTCAGAAGTTTTTTTACTGGGATTATCAAATTTAGTTTGAATGACAAAAAATAGATGGCACTGCGAGCAATATGCGCTAAATCCAGGCCCGATTTTTGGTACTTCGGGGACCCACTCAATACATTTTAATGTCCTTTTTTTGGAATGGGGTAAGAGAAAGGCAAAAAAATCCAGCTTGAATTTAGCGCCTATTGCTTGCAGCGCTATCTATTGTTTGTAATTCGAACTAAATTCGAGAATCACGATGAAAAAACTTGACATCATACATAACCCTCCTGCAAGATTTTTTTAAATATTTGTCACTGTTTGCGAGTTATTGAATTTTTAAATCAGTCAGTCCTTTTTAGGACACACGGTATGTAATTTCACTTGTAACTCTCTGCCAAATATTTTTTGGGAAGTAGTGTTCACTCACCCCATGACACATTTTTTACTGTTCTTTTGATATCTTTTATAGAAATGTTTTTTTCTTCATTTTAGTTATTTTTAAGCTTGCTTATTTTTTATCTTTCTCAGGTTTTCCACTCTTATCCTAGGTTTAGTAGCATTGTGGTATGTTCCTGTGTCATTTGCAGAGACTGTCAAGAGTTCTGCACCTGTTTTTACTGTATTTTTAGCTTATTTATTAATGGGTGAGAAGACAAGCTGGCTTGTCTGTTTATCCTTAATACCCGTTATGGGTGGTTTAGCATTATGCAGTGCTAATGAACTTAGTTTCAATGCAGCTGGATTTGCTGCTGCAATGGCTACTAATTTATCTGAATGGTATGTTAAAATAAAATTTGATTATTTTTCAGTTAATAATTCATTTATTTTTCTGGTATTTCCTTTTTATAGCAGCCTTGGCGAGGTGGACTGAAATGTTTAACAAGAGAAAAAAAAAAATTACAAGTACTTTCTGGCTTCCTTTTAAATGCTTCATATACACAATTAATTTGTACAATATTTGCATTATGTGATATGTACATAGAAAAACAGTTTACTTAATATTGCACAGAGAAGCTAATTACTTAATATGCATACATGGCCAAGGAATGATAATGAGATAAAGAAAGTGAACATGGCAAAAAAACAAAACACAAGCGTTTTCTGGTATTTATCAAGATCAAGCACTTTCTTCAATATTTATGCAATTTAATTTGTACAAACAAAAGCAATATACCTTATGTAAACATGCAATATTAATTTTTCTTTTTTTTTTTTTTTTTGCTTCTAAAATGTGACAATAGTCCAACTTTTTCAATACAGAATTGCACCAAGGTTCTCATTGGTAATCAGGGTTCTCACTGCTGCTCGCCATTGCGCTAAATAGCGACAAAATTCTTCATTTGGTGAATAAAACAACAGTCAAATTCGCCAAATTGCGAGTGCTCAGTTTGTGGGTTTGTGTTTGTGATGTACCAATACAGTTGAGATTCTTAGGCGCGTTACTGAACAATTGATGTTGCTTTACATGTTCAATCGCACTGTGCCATTTACATTCCTCTATTTATAGAGGTACTGACTCAACACTAATTTAGTTTAACAACAGGCAAAGACGCAGAAAGAATTATATGATAGGTATTTCTCTATTGTCAGTTAATCACTATCTGTGCTTCAGCGTCGAGTCAGTAAAAATGCAAACAAAATTACTCGCACTAAGTGCCAAATAGAGAATTTTTGCTGGAATGTGGTGTTGAAATTAGCCATTTATCATACTATTTACTAAATGTATGCAAAGTATCATTGACCGGTCAAATTTTTTCCATCGGTTAAGAGCTGAAATCTCATAGACATTTTTAGTGGATATTTTCACAACGGTAAATCAAAGATTGCTGTATTTAATTTTTATTTAGACAGCTAAAAGAATGTCTAAAACATTTACACATTTAGGAGACATTTAGAATGTACTTATTTTTAATAGTTTCTGTAGTAGATACTTGAATTTCTATTGTATAAGCAATTATAAAAACTTAGGTTATTTTAGAACATATTGGAAAAAACTGACACAATAAAGAGTTAAATTAGATTTTTCAGTGTTTCAAGCCAAATCTATTTTGCTAACATTTCTGTTCATTTGGCTACTGTTTTTTATTTCTTATTCACCAAATCGCTAATGTTGGTCAAAAGACAGCGAGAACACTGCCTATAATAAAGAAGTGGCAGTTTTCTTTAGTTTAATATTTAGAATCAAACTTACCATGAGTGATCAAATGATGGCTTTTCAAATTTATATGACAAGTATTGCAAAAATTGCTTCATTTGGAATTTAATTTAGTACTATACTATTTTTGCAGTTAGTCATAACAGCAATACTGTTTTTAGACTATTATTAATGCAGTGCTAATGGCAGAAATAGGTTATAAAAGCTGTAATAGATTTTGTGTTAAATATTAGCTTTTTATATATTGAAATATTATATTATTTTATCAATTAATATTATTTTCAAAGTGTCCTTTTAAATATTTTACATTGATTTTAAAATCTAAAGGAATGGCATTATTTTTAATATCCATAAATTATTTTTTTTTTGTATATACTTCACATTTGTTATGATGTTTGACTGTTATGATGTTTGAAATTATCCTAAATAATATAAAATATGCATGTGCTACTGCATTTGACAGTGCTGATAAATGTAGAATTTTTTAAATCCCATGTTTCTAAGGTTCAGAGTCAGATAATATAGATGAACACGCGAATGCCGTTCGCAGAAAATTTTCAAAGTTTGCAGACAGTTCTGATGGGGTTTTTTTTACAAATTTTTCATAAAAAAATTATTAAGACCCCAGGCAGAGAATCTGTGCGAGGCTTGTCGCAACAGGCCCTTGTTATCACATGGGCAAATCGCGACTTTGCCCAGGGGCCCTGGACCTCAAAGGGCCCCCAAATCCATATATTAATTTATAAAATATTTACTTTTTTCCCCAATTCCAACTCTGAAAAATTTCAAATACAAATTTCATCTTTAAAAGATTCTACTAAACTTTCTGAAAAGCAAATTTCATTTTGAACTCACAGAACTCAATGCTTTCGCAAAGCTAATATCAACTTCTATTAAATAAGAAATAATATTTTGAGTTTAATAGATTGTATTAGCAATGAACTTCAATCATATCTAAACTTTAGTGGTTGAAAATTATCAGTTCTAAATGTAATGAGATGAATTTTCTTCCGTATTCAAAGTTTCTTCTTTTAACTTACAGTTAAATATGAAAAGCCAACCCAAAATTGCTATCTTTTTAGACTTATTAAAAAAAAAAAAAAAAAAAAAAAACACTTTCTACTTGTGAAATAGAATGTATTTCATTTAATATTATGTTGTGTGTAGTACAACTTAAAAAGATATAAAAGAAAGTAACTTGATTAACACGTATTTAATTTACATGTTAGAGTATTTGACACTCTTCCATAAGGTATCAAATTCCTCTTAAAGTATTATAGAAAGTTGCTGAAGTTATATAAAAGAGTTTTGTTCTGTACTAAGAAAAAAAGAGTATTTTTATAAATTAAGGTACTTAATTTAGAATTCACGCAGCTAAGAATTTTCTTCTATTTAAAATCAAAAGGTGCAAAAATATTGTTTATGCATTACATATATGACTGATTATCAGTTCTATTTCAATAATGTTGCAACGAATCAAATGGGACCTCTTAATTCATCTTTGCCCAGGGCCCCAATTTGTCATGATCGGGGCCTGCGTCGCAGACTTGTGAGAAGGTCTGCAGATAAAAAAAGCTATCTAGAAATTATTTGCCATGTACCATGGAAGAAGCGCCGTGGCATATATATTTTTAAAACTTAAAAATATTGGAAGTGCGGGGCTTATGCCGGAACGGCAGGTACAATGCTTTTTTTTTTTTTTTTGCCAGGGCTGGTAGCAGAAACAGTGCAGCACCGAAGCAGGTGCTGCAGATTATTTTAGGCTTTGCAGATTAATTTAACAGATTAAAAATAAATTTTGTGTTGAAAAGTAAATGTTAAACTCTTAAATAAAGTTTATTTGGTTGGAAATTTTAGCAAATGTTTATGCGCTTATTTAGCATTTCTCTGCGATTTGCAGTGACTTTTTTACGTTCGAAAGGGGAATTCGGTTTTAATATCTTAGTAAACATTATCCTCTTTTCAATAAAGTCTAATTCAGAAAACTGGAGGGGGGTGGGGGGTGGGGGGGGGGGGTTGAGAGCATGTAACGTAATGTGAAGGATTGGAAAGAGGACTTTTTCACTTTTGCTGTTAGCGGCGATATAGGACTTAGGAGGGGCGTGGTGTTTTTCTGCAGAAAATTTAAGAAATTATTTGAGTTTGCAGACAGTTTTACATTTTATCTAAGTCTTCTAAGGTTGATATAAAAATAACACGAGCCAAATCTCTTTTTTTTTTTTTCATTGTTATATTGTAAATATGAGACCTTAAAATATTTTTTTTTTCTGAATTGTAGTTTTGTGTGCATCTGCTGAAAAATATTGCATGAGAAAGGGGAAAACAAACATAGTTCTTGTTAACTGGCTCCATTACAAAACTAAAATAGACTGAAATTTACTCATAATATTTTAGAATGCAAGAAACCTGCACATAATCTGAAAAATTATTATGTTGTAAAATTATAATTTTTTATTTTTAGATAAAGCGCCTTAAATTTCTTTTCCTTTGAGGAGGGGGGTGGGGGGAGGAGATTATAAAAATTCGTACTTTAACTACTTAAAAAAAAATCTATAATTATAAATCAATATTAATTTTATTGTCACATGTTATACATTTTTGTATATATTACAACTATTATTGTGACATGTTATACATTTTAGTATATATTACAAATATTAAGAAGTAAGTGATATTATTGTACAATTCTTCTTGGCTAGTGGCAGCTCATGACTGATTTGTGGGATGCTACATGTTATTTTCCAAAGATTTTTACTTCTGTAAGCGCTGTATTACCATTAACTCCTAATACTAATCTTTAGTGTATTTATGCATATTTTATGATTAAATGAGCTGAAGAATGAATGCAGAACATTGCATTAAAAGTGGATATACTAAATAAATAACGATTTCTTATGGTTTCAGCCTTTCGAAAATTTGTATAAAATTAAAAGTTTTTACATTTTTTTAAATTCTTTAGTGAAAACCTACATACTCAAATACTATCAAACTCACATGATTTTGCAATCTCCTGTTTATTAGTATCTCACTGATGAATACTTAAATTTTAGTCACTATGTTGTGAGAAGTATTATGATAATCCATAACTAGTATGTGATTTGAAAACATAATTATTAATGTAAAAGTTTAAGAAACCACTCATCTAACAGAAATCTTTACCACGTTAATGAGCAATCTCAAATTTGTTTAAAGGGTTCATATTTTTCTAAGCGTAATTCATGAAATAAAATATTATAATCAAACATCAGTTCTCAAAATGTATTATTTTTTTGTTTACTTTGAGTGTGTTTTTCTCATAATTTAAAGCATCCAGGAACATCTAGATTCTATGAATGAAAATCTCCCTTATAAATTATAAATGTTTTAAAACTATTTTGATTTGATTAAATGTAATACTTTTTTTATTGTTACAGCTTACAAAATGTGTACTCAAAGAAACTTATTAGTGGTGACAAGTACTGCTACAGGTAAAATTACCTTATATTCTATGAGTTAAGTTACAGATTTTAAATGTAACAGCATATGTTTAAAATTAAGAAACAGAAAATTATTCCATGTTTGTTGATAAGTTGTACAATGCATATTCTTAATTTGTTAATTTGGATTAAATAATCTTTGTTGTTTGAAAGTATAACTATATACAGTATTGAACCATTTATCCGGAGACCGGTTATCCAGAATGGTATTTCCAGTTGACTTATTTCAGAAAAATGTGCCATACAGTGCGAGTTTGACTTGTGTCTTGCTTTAATCATTACAACATGCATGGTATAACTTCATGCCAACAACTAAGATTTGAAATGGAAGCATATTTAGTTATATATTGGACATTTTGATTTTTATGCAGAGGAAACACAGGAATTTT
Source organism: Maratus speciosus (assembly GCA_963932465.1). NCBI lineage: Eukaryota > Metazoa > Arthropoda > Arachnida > Araneae > Salticidae > Maratus > Maratus speciosus. The sequence continues at coordinate 556,465,278 of OZ010792.1, forward strand.
CGTTTGCAAGGTATTCCCATAAATTGTCTTCTTTCAAACTCCTATTAATTTTTTAATTTGTTTGGATCAGATTTTTAATCTGTGTAATCTAATAATTTATGTGAAATCAGAAACAATTTCACAACCACGTGTATTCTACAAATCTGATCAAATGGATGTTGCTTTAATGCACAACCAGTTATCCAGAATGCATCTAACCATTCTGGATAAATGGTTCTGTACTGTATATAACATACATTTTTTTCAATGTGTATTTATTTATCTGTTGTTTTTATTAGTAAGTTAAAGCTGTTTATGTACAGTATACTTTTTTTAAGAAGTTAAATTGACTGTAAAATAATAAAACTATTTTTCTAAATCAAGAAAATAGCATTGTTTCTCTTAATGACAATTTAAATAAATAATCAGACAATTTATGATAAAATTTGAAGTATCAAAAAGAACTTGATGAATACTTTAATAGGAATCTTTCTACACAAGAATATAAAAGAATGTATTAGGCTTGCAAAGCCTGCTTTATAAAAATATCAAGCTTATATAATAAGCAATATGAAACATGAATTATTTTTAAATCTCTCTCATTTCTTTTTATTGTGTTGTGCAAGGTCTGTTATTAATTGATCATTTCATCTGTGATAATTAATAGCTTAACTATTTTATTGTAATGATTGTACTGTTGTTTGCCTATAACAGGCTCGGCGAACCTTTTCACGTGCACATGCCAAAAATTCACGAAAATATCTATCAACAATGTAACATGCCAAACATATACAAAAATAATTTTGAAGAGTACGATGTTTATACGAAACTCTGGTTATAAAATCAGTTGCTGTCATGCCTTGATAATAAAAAAATATTAAAAATCAGAATGCGATTTTTCTGTATATTGGAATCAGCCATTAAATAAATGAATATTTAATTAGTAAACCAGCCACCCTTGGCAACCAGTTTGGTCTCCCTTAAATCCATGCTAAGCATTGTATCATGTTACTTTTATCCAAAATTTATTTTACTTGTTCAATCCTCCACCAAATTTGTAGTTTCTAGTACAGAAATCATTAACTCTGTATTTTTATGTTAGGCGGGTGCAGGTGATAAATAGCCAAACATTGTTCTTGTCGTATTTTTTTGTATTTCATTAATTTCATTTAAAATATAATACTTTCACTCATTTTATTTAACATATATAACTTTAATTTAAAAACTGAAATATTTAAAATTTAAGACTCTGAATTAGTTTTTTAAAACAAAGAAAAGAAATGTAATAAATAATACCATAAACCATAACATTTAATTTAAACATCAAAGCTTTGTTTTAGCTTACCACACGAAAAATTGTTTATGGCAGTCGCATGAAATGGACTATTATAATACTGATGACATGATGGCGATGAAACAATATTTGGCTATTTATCACCTGTGCCCGGCTAACGATAAAGTACCAAATTGGCCGCCTAGCATGTAAAAAGCGAAGCGGTCAACCCGGAACTGTTGATGACGGTCACATGATTTAGGCTTTTATTATAGAGATTAGTATATTGGAATCAGCCATTAAATAAATGAATATTTAATGATTAATGAGTAAATAGGATTCATTTATGCAGTAGGTACTGTAATAAGGGGGAGGGGGGAATAAGAGTTTTTGTTTTATTAATTTTTAACTTATTATCAATGCACCATCTTGGTTATAATTTTCTAAGTTGCATTAAACAATGTACTACAGCTCATATTCAAAATATTAGAATAATTGAGAAAAAGTAATAAGAAAAAAATATTTTTCATTTATTTATTTTTGATACTAAGTAAATGCAATTAAATTTCTTATAAATTAAATCTGGAATGTTTAGATAAGATTTTAACATTTACAAAATATAAAATACAGTATAATAAATTAGGTATACAGCTTTCTGAGATACATCAAATTATTAGAATAAAATTTAGATTTGTTCAAAATATTAGAATATTTTATTTTATGCAACAATAATACCTTATGAATATGAAGTAAATGGTAGTTAATATTTTGTAGCATCCCCTTTAGCTTTCATAACAGCATACAATCAATCTTGCATACTATATACAAGGTGTTTACAAACATTTCTATCAATATTAGCCCAAATAAACTTTATACAGGCCACTAATTCAGTTTTACTTGAAGGAGGACTTTCTTGGAGTTTTTTCTTCATTATATACCTTAAGTTTTCGATGGGATTAAGGTCTGGTGAGTTTGGTGGCCAAGGAAGTATCTTAATATTGCGTTGGCGGAATCAATTCTTAGTTGACACCGAGTAATCTTGTTGAAAGATGAAATCATCTTCAAATAAAACTTCTGATGATGGAATCATGTAATATTCCAAAATTTCTTGATATATCTTAGAGTTAACCTTTTCGTAGACGATGCATAACTTTCCAGGTCTTTCTGCACTCATGCAATCCCAAACCATGACACTAACAGCAAATTTTATGGAACGTTTATGGCATTCTTTATCAAATGCTTCTTACTTTATTCTCCAAACTCGAATACCTTGATTACCATATGAAACACAAAACATACTTTCATCACTAAATAATACATTTTTCCAATCTTCTTCGCTCCTTAAACATCTTTATTTACACCAATTCAATCTTATACGCCTTTGTTTTGCAGTCTTGAGAGGTTTTGTTTTCAGTACACGAGATTCAAACTTAAATTTATGGTGATGTCTTAATGTTGTCGATGTAGAAACTTCAACTCCTTCTTTTTTCTATTTTTGGTGCAAGAATCGCACACTTTTAAAACGGTTTTTCTTAACTATATGCTTCAGTTTCCTGTCATCTCTAGCAGTGTTTTTGGTTTTCGGCCTCCGTTTCCACGATTATTTTGAAATTTTCAATTTTTTTAATATTGTGTTAGTATTTTCTAACTCTTGATTGCGAACAATGTAAATAATTTGCTATATAACATTGATTTTTACCGTGCTGATACAAATCAGCCATACGAAGTTTAAAGATTCAGGAATATCACTCACACGACCCATTTTAAGACGAAAAAGCAAACAAACTGCAAAAAGAATACTAATTTTAAATAAAATCGTCTGAATTTAATCAATGATGCCACCAGTTATGAATTGGTAATAATTAGAGGAGAATTAATGTGAAATATTCTAATATTTTGAACCACTTGAATAAATATTCTAATATTTTGACTTTTCAAAATAATTTTTTTTCAATTAATCTTTTCAAAAATTATATTAATTTTAAGATAATAAATAAGTTTTTTTACTGTGATTCTTGATTTTAGTTTGAATTTCAGACAATAGATGGCTCTGAGAGAAGTAGGTGCCAATTCCAGACCTGATTTTTGATATGTTAGGATCCATTCAAAACATTTTAATCTCCTTTTTTTGCATGGGAGAAGAGAGAAGTCGAAAAATCGAGTCTGGATTTAGTGTCTATTGCTTGCAGTGCCATCTATCGCTGTTATTTGTAACTAAAACTGGGAATCACAGCATAAAATCTCCTGACATCTTACATAACCCTCCTGCAAAAAAATTTTTAATATCTGTCACCGTTTGCAAGTTATTGAATTTTAAAATCCATCAGTCATTTTTGGGACACCCGGTATATGTGTTAAACAAAGAGGAAGAAAAAGGGAAGCAAGCTAAACATAAGATGTAACATACCCATGAAGTAGCAATTTGTGGCTACTTTTGTAACATTCTCTTGCCCTAAATCTTCACTGCTTCAGAGAATATCACAATATATTGTCTAATTAGTTGCCATGTCACAATTGAAGAGCTTAGTAGAAGATGATGTTACATCACATTTTGTTATATTGGTGATTGTATATGGTCTATCATATAATAAAGCTAGAATATTAGGAATTAATTTCGTCTGGAAGATAGGAGACATTATATTTAATAAGTTAATCAATATTAATGCTTTTTAATATTTAAAAATTAAATGTTAATATGTTTTTCCAAGAAATTTTAGCACCACCTGTTAGCATTTCAAGCATGTGCTACCAAAGAAAAAATATAACATTTATTTTACATTTCAATTTTTTTATTGCATAACATCATCTTCCACTAAGCTCTTCAAATTTTAAAAGAGGTTGTGGCAACAAAAACATCAAGTCTCAAAGGAATATTTTATATATATATATATAATTACAAATCATCATCGATTTCCAATTACTAAAATTAAATTAATAAATTAGCTACAATTCATAACACTGACATTATACAAAATAAAGATGGAACATGTAACTAGTAATACAGAATCATGCTAAATTCCACTAATTCACTAGCACATTGCGGGCGATAAATCCATGTAAAACATATGAAAAAACCTCCAAATGTTGATAAAATCCTAATAAAGACAAAAGATACAATATCCAGCTAAATAACGTTGAACCAGAAAAAGCCATATCATAAACATACCTTAGATCAAATGGATGAATGATGCCAGCAGCTTATAAAGTATTTCATTTTATATATATATATATAGAGAGAGAGTATATACACCTGTTTTAGATGTGAAATATCGTGGAAATCCAGAAATAAAGAAATTTAACTTTGATCTGACCTTTGAATGCTTGTAGAAATAGTTGCTTGTTTCATAAGTTAAGTATATTATATAAATATTTAATATGGAATTAATTACTTTAATATGAAATTGCAATTGTTGAATTTAAAAGGAATGGTCACATTAATTATTCTGAATGCATGTTTCATAAATTAAAAAAAATTAATATAGTAAAAAAAAAAGGTAAATGTAACTTTTTAGTATTACTTTTGAAAAATAACTATTGGTTTTCAAATTTAGCAAATTTATTAGCTAATCAATGACCTAAATTTCCTAATGTGGTGCCTGTAGATGTTATTAGATCTCTTTTTAGAAAACTAATCAATCTAAATTAGACTTGCACAAATAAATGTATGTCCTAAATAATCATATTAGTTTAAAATGCCTTTGGAAAATAGGTTTTACAGTAGATTTTAAAATTTAATTGAGTATTGCTTGGTAAAAAAACTAAAATATAATTAAAAATAGTTTAAATGAGAAGGATACTTACTTATAGTTAATATTTCAATAGAAATACTAAATCATTTTAGATTTCTTGTAGACACCTTTACTTAGTGTAGAAATGCCATCTTAAAATTAAAAGATTTTTTAGAAAACTTATGTATTTTTTCACACCTTTTTATCTCTGTACCCCCCCCCCCCCCCTCAAAAAAAAAAAAAAAAGACACCTGTATGTATGAAATTATCAAACTGATTTCAAAACAATTGATTTTCCTGTATACTTCTTGATTTAGATGATTTACAATTTTATTCTTACTATGAAATTTAGTAAAAAGTAAATAGCTTTTATGATTAAAATAAAAAAATCCTAATTATTCTGTTGTTATACAGTTAATTAAATGTACTGCTCTAAAATTCTGATGTGTTTGTATTTTGATTTTACAGCCCACCCGAATTGCAGTTTTATACAAGTACAGCATCTATATGCGCACAGATCCCTACTTTAATTTTAATGCTGGATGTTTCAGCATTGCACAATTCATTGACATCAAAACTGTTATTCTTGTTTATTATAAATGGTATATCTTTTCATTGCCAGAGTATTACTGAATATACATTGCTCAGCTACATCTCACCAGTTACGCACAGGTATTTTTTCACTTTTAATTTACAAATTTGTTAAATAAATATAATATAGTGCAGGGTTGGCGAACTTTTTTATAGCCGTGTGCCATTTTTCCCCCAAAAAATATTTTATATGACCTTGATGTGCCAACTAATGGAAAAGTTTAGTGGATTGAAAACTCATGAATAAAAGTTACACATTAAGATCTTTAAAACATTTGCAACATACATATATACCACAATAATCGCAAAACAATTAGATTTTAGAAATTATTAAAAAAAATTATGTGATTAATTTTATTACATCTTGGATGATTAATTTCTAAGTTGCTACAATTTTACCATTGGTATTTTTACTAATGTGGTAATTTACGGTATTTTAAAAAGCCGCAATTAAAATTCTTTAATTTCTAATTAATCGAATTTAGACGAGATTAGATCTTCTTTAGTAATCATATTTTCATCATAAGTTTGTCTTTTGTGCAATATGATTTAGAGCCACAAGCAACACCGTGCCAAAATTATTCTTTCATGTCCCTCTTTTGGCACGCATGCCATAGGTTTGCCATCCCTGATATAGTGTAACAGTAATAATAATAAATGTGCTAACAACCTGAATATTCTCCAAAATTGTCCCAAAAAGGTTCACGAATTGGGGGGAAAAAAAGTAGAATTTTCTTATACGAACCAAAAATGTAAGTGATATTTTGGAAAAATGGATTTATTTTAGTGGGATTTTTAAAAATATTGTATGAATCATACAATCCTGTACTCTATTGTGAATCCTGTATGAGTAACCTCAAAATATTTTCTAATGCTTGAAAAATTAAAGTTTTATCTATTAATAATTATTAAGGCCCTTTATGAAAGCTGTTTTAGAAGGTAGCACATCAAAAATATCAGCAACTATTTACAAATTTATAAATTAAATTTAATGCAATATAATATTAGTAATTATAACTTTATGTTGTTGACCTGAATATTCCTTCCAAAAATAATGCAAATTAAGTCAGGATACAAACAGTAAAACTCAAATTCTCAAAATTCCAGTTATCCTTTTTACTAAATATCCAGATCAATATCAGAAAAGAAATTACTTTTTCAAAAGAATTTTTTTTTTTTTTTTTTTTTTGCAATTTAAACTATGTGTATTCATTTGTAAAAATATAATTTGGTTGAAATTATCATTTAAGCCAATGTTAAAATTTATATTTAATTGGAATTTTTGAAATCTGTATTTGGATAATTGTAAGTCAGTGTTACACCAGTTTCAGAAATACTCTATTTCTTAATCCTTGTGCTCTAAAAAAATTTAAAGAATTTGCTTGTTTGGGTTTTTTTTTTTTTTTTTTTTTTTTTTTTTTTTTGAAATTGTAACTGGATATAAAGAGAAGTGTGATGATATTGTTAACAGATGTGGTAGGACAAAATAAGAAAAATTATCGGTTTTCTGTCTGTTTTTATGAAATGTGATTGTTCACCTTCTCTGAAACAAATAAACAACTTGAAAGTTGTACATTTAACCTTGTTCAATGTGATCAAGGAACATCTCTAAAAGTACTGTACAATAATCTTAAAAATTGTTTGTAAAATGTTATATGTACAACTTACAAAGCAATGTTAGATTTTTTTTTTTTTTTTCTACAACATAACCTTTTTTGATGATTTCTCCAATTATCTGGATTTCTGTGCATCTAAATTGTACCCAGAATACATTAATTTGGATAATTGAAATTTTGCTGTACTGAGGGGGAAAAAAGAATTTTTCATACTAATTTAAAATTTTAAGTGAGATTTTTGAAAAATTGATGTATTTTAAATGGGATTTTTAAAAATATTTTTCGAATTGTGTAGTCTCATGCTCTATTACAAAAATTTTCTGGGCCTGCAGATCCTTTTCGAAGTGGGCAGTTTGAAATACGATACCATAAAAATAATTTTCTCTTAATTATGCCATATTTTTTGTATGAGGTATTTTCCATCTTAGTATTATTCTTTAATCTTTTGCTCCCCAATAGGATTTTAAAGATCCATTAAAGAAACATTTTATGCAAAATTTATATTGTTCGTCTGCTAATAACTTTAAATTTTATATTTCCATGCTTAAAAATCACAGCCAATTTAATGAAGTAGAATATTTTTTTAAAAAGATATTTTCCTTCCATTTTTATATAGGTAGCTTGTATGCTGTTGAAAGATATGTATTAGAAAATTTTACACTCAAAAATGTTTTCCATTTATGTTTAAAATCATATTACACTTAATTTTATTATTTTACTTAATTGAGAATTTAAAAAACCCTTATTTGCAGGGCTGCAAAAAAGCCGGCCTTTTTTACAAAAGACCAGGCCGGTCAGCTTCTATTGGAAAAAACCGGTCTTTTTTGAAAAAAGCCGGCTTTTATTGGCTTTTTTCCCAGGGCATATCTTACTATTTATTTTAAGAAGTGTTAATATATGTTATCCTTAATTTACTTTACTAATAGCTATTTTCTATAAATAACAACTAAAAATGTTATGAAATTTATTTAAAATCTTGTTTCAGAGGTTCATTTTTATAGCCAATTAATAATTGATATACCCTAAAAGCCTCATAAGTAGCCAATATGATTTTTAAAAAACTATCTATAGGTCCAACGGCACTTTCTCTGCTTAGTAAAGATATTTTCATGCTGTTACGGGTAAGAATTATATTCAAATAAATAATATACAAAATGAAACTGTCTATAAAGTACTGCACTTGGAAAATGGCTCTCAGCATATATGAATGCATTAGTAATATGAATAAGGATAAGGTACTTGTTTATGTAAAAAGAATTTTTTCATGAGGCAGCATTCCACTTTCAAAATAAGAAAATATAAATTAATAATTAATTTGCATAACTTTTATATTAGTTTTATCTTTTTAAAAATGGTACATACTTTTTCCTTAATTTGTTTATTCTTATATACTGACTGAACATTTTGTTCTTGTTCCTCCATAAATCTACCCACATATTATTAAACTACACAGCTGTCCCCCAAGTTCTGCATCTATTGAGAGAATTTTTTCAACATATGGTTTTTTTCGAACAGGATCAGAAACAGCTTAGGTGCTGAAAAAGCAGAAAAATTGGTAAAAGTGTACCGTTATTTAAAAACGGAGCCAAATGATTAATAACTTATTTCATAAAGCGTAGTATTTCTTTTTGAATAAATATCTTATTTGGTAAAAATCATTTGAACTATTTAAAAAAGTTTTTATTGCACAAATTTCTAATAATCATTCCTACTATCTGTTGACCGCCACAACATTTCTACTATCAATTCACTTATATTTTAATTGTCAATTTATTTGACAGTTCAACTTTAAATTGATGTACATTTTCATGACAACAGTAATTAAAAGTTACTAATTAATAATACATTTTGTTTTAAGAACAGTTTTTATAAAAGAGAAAATTGTTTTAATAAAAGCCGGCCTTTTTAAAGTGGTTTAAACCAGAAAAAGCCAGCCGGTTTAAACCGGCCTGGCTAAAATCCGGCAGCCCTGCCAGGATTGCAAAAAACCTGGCTAAAATTTAAAAAAGCCAGGCCAGTGGCTTTTATTGGTTTTAACTGGCTTTTTTTGGCCAAAATTGGCCTTTTTTGGCCATAATTGGCTTGTATACAATGAAGCATTGTAATTATAAACTACACATTTTAAAGTGTTTTCAATTAGTTTTAAAGACATTTAATTGATTTAGAGTTTAATAAGTAACCCAATTTCTCCATAATGAGGACATTAATACTGGAATAAAACTTAGATAATTTTGTTATGGATTTGTAGTCAGAATTGCAAATGTATCAGCTAAATTTTAAAAAGGAAATACCAACTGCCAATTTTTTCATTTTTACTGCTTTATAAAATTAAAAGAGGACAATGGTTACTTAGTTACATGTTTTATTACTTAATTAATTTTAAGAGCAATTAATATACAAGTCTTATTTTATTTCTAGTAAACATTTAAAATTATATATAATCATATTAATAAAAACACCATTTCTCACTATTAAAAGCATTATAAATAGCATATGCATGAATATGCTTAGTAACAAACTTTTCAAAATTTTATTTAGAGATTTTTTTTTCCTTGTTTAAATGCTCTATTTTTTATACACTTATGTACCACTCTCCTCAAATATTACATCCTTTCTAATTTCTCCTTTAACAACTTTACCAGCGACAGGTATGGGGAAACAGTGCTTTTACCCCCTACTTAACTCGGAGTAAACGGTGAAGTGGTTTAACATATAATAACATAATCTCTCCATATGGACACATAAGAATATTTCCATTTTGATGTGCTACATTTTGTCATTAATTAAATATAATCTTTAAAATGTGTAGTATGTGGAGCTATGTAATATAGAATTTCAAAATACCAGTTTGGAGCCTAACTTATATTCTTTTCAATGTTTATATATATATGTATATATTATATATATTATATATATATACAGTAAACCCTCGATTTAACGGACTAATTGTGACTAAGATGTGTCCGTTAAATCGCAAAGTACTATTTATAATATTATTTTGTTATAATTATAGTACATATATATATTATTACGTACTTGTAATTACATATATTATTACAGTGCAAATTACATATATATAATATATATATACAATATATACAGTGTATATACATGTATTGTATATATACAATATATGTATATACATAAATATATATTGTTTAGTTGTTTCCCACTTGAATGTTGTTTTTTTATTATAAGAGCTCGAAATTCTCTAAAGTGTTCATAATACGCAAATACTTCGGGATCTGAAGATGCCCCTATGTAAGTAATGACGTCATCCATATGCTCTCGTACTGTAGATAATTTCGGTCGAAATTCGCTTAATTCTTCTTTCTTGTCGTCCTTGATCTTCATTATCATCATGCAGAATACTGTGATCTCCTCCTCATTTAGAATCTGGTAGCCTGGATCTGCTTCGTCATTCTCGAGCCACTGTTCTATATCTTTCTCAGGGATATCATTACCAGCCTCCATTATTGTACTCCTAAAATCCAAAATCTCAAACCCTGTAAAATTGTATTCAGGATCTGCGTCGTTGAGTAGTTTTGACCAGCCGTTAGCCAGTGTGGATACCTTCATCTCCCTCCACGTAGCAGCAAAGTTAAAGATAGCTGATTTTAAATTGTAGGTGCGCAAATTTTGCAGGGTTCTGGCTCCTCTCAAATCTTCTACTGCATCATTTTCATTTTCCAACACTACCATTACTTCTTATAAATCCTCTTGCAGGCAACAATGACTCCTTGGTCCATTGGTTAAATTAATGAAGTTGTGTTTGGAGGAAGGAAATCGCATTTTATTCGTTCATCCCTACTAACTTTTCCGCGTTAGGGTGGCAGGGAGCATTATCAAGGAGTAATAGAGCTTTTACTTCGTGGAAAAGTATTTTCATAACTTCTTCTTGATAGTGACGCACGGCAAAAACAAACTGGTTAAAAAACCAATCAGAAAAAATATCGCCTGTGAACCAAGCATTCTTTGAACTAGAATAGATGACTGGCAGTTGTTGCATACTAATATTTTTTAGAGCACGTGGTTTCCTGGCCTTTCCAACTACCACTGGTTTAAGACGATGACTACCATCAGCATTAGCACAAAGGAGTGCTGAAATACGCTCCTTGTTTAGCTTGCAGCCAGGCGTCTGGGCATCATGTTTGTACGCTAAGGTATTTTCCGGGACAGAACGAAAATAGAGGCCTGTCTCGTCAGCATTGTATAACTGACACAAAAGTAGGCCCTCGGATTCTATCAGTTTCTTTATCTTTTTTCGAAAAGGTTCCACCTGTTCGATGTTGGCGCTTAAAGATTCACCGCATGTTTTCCTGTTAGTGAAACCATGGCGTTTACGAAAGCACCAAAGCCAACCATCACTTGCACGAAATGTCACTAAGCCCATATGTTTCGCCAGTTTTTCTGCGGCTACCTGCAACTCAACACTACGGACGCCGCTGCCACTTGACCGCTGTTGTACAAACCATTTGTATACTGCCTCCTCCAGGTTTTTATTTTGAGCCACTTTTACATGTTTCCTGTCCGCCACTGAGAAACCGCTTTTTGAATCACCCACGCTGTATTTAAGGGAAAAATGGACTAGTTTTTCCTTATTCTTGCGAATGTCTGAAAGGGTTTGTTTTTTAACTCCATATAGTTCGCAAACACATGCGACCGACACACCACTCTCCAACTTCTCTATCAACTCAAGTTTCTGTTTTATAGATAAATTAATGCGTTTCCGTTTAATATTACAAGCCATTTCAAAAAAGCACTAGTAACAAAATACACTATGATCATGGGTATGCTAGCACATGCATAGAATGAAAAGCATATCACATGGCCGCATAGGTCGCCAGCATCATTGCGCATGCTTAGAACGAAAACCACGCTGCAGTGAGAATCAAAGCGCGTGCTTTCGGCATTTCGTGTTCTTTCCTTTTTTTTAAGGTTTCGTTCATTTGATCACGAGACATTGTGTCGCCACAGATATAATAAATATTTTTTTATTTTACCAAGAAATTGCTTTTTAAAAATAGTAAAAAGAAATGCTTTGTCGTTGTTCATTGCTTGATTTTTTACATATAAAAGCTTAAAAGAGGGTTGTGTGTTGATTCTCAAGTAGGGGAGGGGGACAGTAATACTTTTTTTTTTTCGAAGCGTGTTTCATCGTTTTAGAAGCTGTTTTATCATGGAGGCTTCCAGTAAATAATAGTGATAAATAAATATTTGACATTTGTCAAATATAAAAATTTGAAATACGGGCATTGAATTTCAGGTTAGGGAGAGGGGAATAATTTTAAATTAACGATTTTGATTTGTTAATTTAAGGATAAAGTGTTTTAGAAGGGATATTAAACGAAACCCTCTGTGCGATCTGCGATCACACTTACCCACTTGTTTTACTTTAATTTTTGTTTAATTTTTAATTTTTTTTAAATTAGTCCGTTGAATCCGAAGTCCGTTGAACCGAGCTCCGTTAAATCGACGGTTTACTGTATATATATATATATATTTTAGACATAATGCCTTTACAGTTGCCTTCTAGAAGTTATTTATTTGACAAAATTTGACTTATTTATTTGACAAAATTTAATAGAAATCCATGACTTCTTTTAGTAGAAAATATTTATAAGCGTATTAAAAAATAATTGATCCAAATTTAAAACAAATTAACTGTAAACCAACTTCAAAAACTAAAAACCAGCTTTTTCCAATAAAAGCCGGCTTTTTTTAAGTGGTTAAAACCAAAAAAAGCCGGACGGCTTTTTTTGGCCTGTCTAAAAGCCGGCAACCCTGCTTAATACAGATACTTTTAAATCTACAGTTTTAAGACATGTGGTTAGGCTTAAAACAACTAAAGCAAGCATTTTTCTTTAATAAAAGCTTTTTCTTATTTTCTAAATTAATATTTTTAGCTGCAAAACAATCTCACAACGAATGCCTTTTTTCACAAAATATATAAGTAAATTCTCTCTTACCTGGATTTCCAAAAGTAGCGCTTAATAACAATGAAACTGTTGCAGGAGGGGAACTTTTATTATCCCTGCCATACCTTTTATTAATTGAATTAGCACCAAAACCACTGCGCGCTAAGGCAACCATTTCTTCACTTTGAACTTTGTGCTTAAGAAAACACATTAAAATTTTCAGTGAACGCTCTTCATGCATTACATCTTCAGAGTTTCGTTTTCTTTCCCATGACCTCAGGACTTACTTCTTCAGGGAGAATAGATTCTACTAACAGGATCAGGAATCCCCGTATTTTTCCTGAGTGCATCCTAGATTTTTGAAATATCTCTACTTTCCCTCTAATTTGTCATACAATTTAGGCAAATCTGTTTTCACTCGGCCAGCGATGGCATTTTACATCACCATTGTTAGTAAATCCTGTATGTAGACTTGTACAAGCATATCTTCCCTACCCAACCATTCTGTAATTTGATGTATTGTTTGCTGGTAATTAGCAGCTGTAGCTGGAAAGCTCTCCACCACTCTGGCTGCTTTTGAATTCGAAACTATAGCTTGAATTAAATATTGAAATTTGTCAGAATCCGAAGTACTTTTATCTTCATGTTATCTTCTGAAATTGAGACCAGAATGACAAATAGTCCTTAACATCACCGTTAAATTTCTTCAATTGAATCTTCGGCAGCTTAAAACTTTTCTTCTCAAAAGATTCTTTTTCAAAAGCTGGTGACTGCAAAAAAATAAATTTTTCTTCCACTCAGTCTTCAACTCAAGGTACCTATCCCAATACTCTTCGGCTGCTTGAAAATCATCTTCACGCTCCTTCTCAGAGCCTTCCGTTTTCAGATTGATTTTACTGATATTTTTCTGACATTCATCTAATCTTTCAAATTTATCTTCTAACCGCTTCTGTAAAACAGAAAGACTTTTTAGATCAATTTCATATTTGAATAATTCTTCTGTAACTTTATTTGTGCTCGAGGTGAAAGTTATTCAAAGATTTTATCTTTAGAGTTTCTAACTTATTAAATCCATAGTAATTGCTATGTCAGTCCCACATTTAAGCATCAAATGTTATATCTATTAACTTAATTTAAAATTCAATGTCAATATCTAACAGACTCATCAAATAAAAACTACAACTGTAGTATCATAGCAATAAATACGCTTTTAAGCCATACATAAATCTGAGTCAACGATGATGAAAGACAAGTTACACATCCAAAACTTTAATATAAACTGAACATTATCACTGGATTACATTCTGGTGTGCCTATGGGCATTATAGAATAAATATATAAAGGCAATAAATTACACTTGATGCTTTAGGAAATTATTACAACATCAATAAATATTACTTAATGATTTACAAAATGATTATAATAACAGTAAATCTCACTTATTGAATTGAGAAATTATTTTACTTCATTTCTGACTAATTTATTATCTTTGAATGATTATTTGTAGATAACACCATTGTTGTTTAAACAAAATGGTATTTCATATACACCTGCATGATATGCAAAGGTATGGGTGTACTTTTTTTGCTGATCAATTCGACAGGATTAAGTGGGGTAGATGCTATAAGTTGGATATTGTACTTTTTGAAGGATTGTTTTAGACTTTCCAAAATAATTGGAATGTGTGTAATCTTTCTATAGGTTGGTTTGTGGTTGTGTCTAGTTCCAAATTAAGTTTATTAAGTCTTTCAATAATTTCACATACTCTTGGCTGGAATCCATGACTTCTTGCAACCTCAATTATAATTAAATTGGTCAGAGCATATTTTAAATGCCCAGTAGAAATAGGATTTTAAGGCACTGAGTTTATAAGCCCACAGGTTTATAATGAGCCTCCAAATGCTACTCCCTGAAAATGGGCCAGTTTTATTGACCTGAAACTGTCGGATACATTTGTTATATAGTAAATAGCATATATTATATAGTAAAATATTGTAATTAATTTATGTAATTTTGTTTATGAATTTTGATATATCTACTTATATACTTCATGATGAGTTATTTTCATCCTTTTCTCATATAAAATACAGTCCTTTTTAAGGAAGTGTTATTTATATTATGTGCTAACATCGGTGTTGGAATAGAGGAATTAAAAGAATTTTGGAATATAGAATTTAGAATATATATGATGTCAAAAGTATATTGTTCTTTAAAGGTTTGGTTTCTAATTTCACTGCTGAAATGTTACTTTGACAAAAAAAAAAAACTATTTTAGCTTTGTGAATAAAAAGTAATGCTTTACATGGCAAAAAGTATGCAATTTTTACCTATAAACCTCTTTAGTTCTTTTAGTGTCTTTGTGAAACATTTTAACTGCCACCTTTCAAAAGTAATTAATTAAAAAAAAAACTATCTGCTTTTTCTTTAAATTCAATTCTTGTGAATTAGGGTCAATAATTGCCCAACTAAATGCAAGATGTTTAAATCTTCTGCCTTGGTTGAAAGTAAAGTTGGGGGGACGACGACCCTACTGCATAATAAGTTATTTTTTTTGCTTGACGATGAAGACTGAGGCTTTCTCTCTCTTCTATCATGCTTTACTTTTCTGTTTGTTCTGTCCTGTTTGTAGAAAAAAAAATGCTTTTCTGCTATATAAATAGCATTCTTACGAGCTTAATTTAATGTATGGTCTCTGAAAAGAGTCTTTTTTTATGATGGGATATACCCGGTATTTTTTTCGCCTGTTCATTTTTTTTTTTGGAACTAATGGAATTTCTTTTTTCTAAATTTTTCTATTTTTTCTTTCTCTTTTTCTCTCTTAAAATGTTAAACTTTGAGTACTTTATGTGCTTTTTGTTATGTTATTCTTTTCTTAACTTTTTGTAATTATATTCTTTTTGTGGCTACCAGCCATGTCTAAACATAAATTTTTTAAGGCTCCCTAATGCCCTTGCAACACAATCACCTCTTTACTGGATGTAAAGAAGTTACTACGCAACTAGGCAGTCCAAAAACCTGATTACATTGTTCCATTGTTGTTCCATACTGATTTCTAAATGTCAATATATTGAGAAATGATTTTTGTTTCTGTAGAATAAATTGTTGCTATGTGAAAATATGTTTCTATTTCTTCAAATTTTCTTGGAAAATTTGATTTAATAAAAAAATTTTTTTTTTTCTTTTTCATTATCTATTTAAGTGGAAAATAATTTCTCTCTTACATTTTAATAAGAAAATAATGTGAAAAAAAAAATCATAATTCCTATCATTTTCCCTTTTCTCTTTTCACAAAAATTGAGTAATTTAGATGTCATCATTACAGAAAAGTCTTTAAAAAATACAAAAAAAGGTAATATCTCAGAAACTAATTCAAATTTTAAAATTCTATGACCTTATATGACATCTTTGTATCCATGCAGATAACTGATGTTAATTTCATTGCCCAACATTCAGTATTCTAGAAGGAGGAGTGGAGCAATACAGTCAGATACAATGAACTTTAATATAATAGATACTGGTAAAAGTTTGTGCCTGTGATAATCTCTCTCTCCATATTAACGAAAGATTGGATATGAATTAATAAATGTCTATTGCACGATACATGGGTACAATTTTTAAAATTTTGATTTGTATATAGTTATTCTAAACTGTTACAAACTGCACTTTTAATTGATATAGGAATGACTGTTTTATGCTAATATGTATTTTATTGTGGTCATTGCATCAAAATAATTTTTAAGTTAATGACCCATTAAAGCTTTTTTATGTAATAGATAGTGTTTCAAAAATTTGGAAAGTGATTTTTAAAAATTGTATAATAACCGTAAAAGTAATTTTATCCTATTTCTTCTATTTTGTTTATTCTCTTTCAAATATTTTTTTTTTTTTTGCACCCTTCTTTTTTTAAAACTGCTTTATGTTACAGATTTACATAAATGAGACTTTTTTTTTTTTTTTTTTTTTTTTTTTAATGAATGATTTCTTACCAGACCCTGACTTGGAAAACAAGAGTGTATCACCATGTTGCAAATCTGCAACATACCCAAAAGTCAATGTTACGTACACAGTAAGATTTAAAACACGATTTATTTATTACTCCTATTTCCCAACAAATTAGTTAATGTAAATACATTATAGAATTAGACCAGAAGGCAGCAGCACAGACAATGACCTCATCGAGTTCCCGGCTGAAATTCCAGAATTAGTTAAAACTCAATACGCATATTAACCCCTTTACTGCCCCGGACGTATATACAGTATAACTTCAAAAATCCGGCATCATCGGGACTGAGACTATGCCAGATTTTTGAAGGAATCTCAAAAGAAGTAACTATGAATATCAAAAGTAGTACTATATTCTTAATGGCGCCCTTAGTCATAATTTAATTCATTATTAAGTGATAATTATGTAAGAAAAAGAGAAAATTAAATTTAAAAAAAAATTACTTTATATGATATTTTCTATGTTACAGAAGAAAAAAAATCTAATAAAGAGTGAAATTGTTTCTTCTCTTGTAATTTCGGAAACATCAATGTCAACTAACTTTGTTTGCTTTAATTTTTTTGGCCGTTCCTAAGCAATTTTTTTTTTTTTTTTTTTGTATTTTATACAAATGAAGAATGTCTATTTCGGAAATACAGTTTTGTTTCTATAAAGTATATATTAATACTCCAGTCAAACTTATGCATTTTTCTAGTGACACCTTTTTTTCTGATGGTTGTTCATCCTCGTCTTCTGAGCTGCTACTAGAATTATTGGTGGTTCTATTTGGCACAGCATCAGCGATCTCGCTCTCAGTTAAATTGTTTCTTGTTGATGCATTTTCATCAGTGCTTAGCCAATCTTCTGTATCCCTTTTTTTGACACTTAATGCATTTTAAAATTTTACATGTTCAATCAGCTCATAAATTGCAGCCTTTTCACAGCAAATTTGAAAGCCTGAAAATTCTTCCTTTATCATTGATGTCGCCGTTGCCAAAAATTCGCTCCAGTCATATATTGTACCATGCATTCGCCAAATTTCCCATTGTTAAGCAACAGTACAGCTCCCAGAAAATTCATTCAGAAAATAATTGCCTCTGACAAATGTAAAAAAAAAAGTCAAATATTCTCTTTTTGCATTTTTACTTTCAATCTTGAAGTTTTTAATTCATAAAGAATTGCTATTTTTTTATTCTCCCATAACTTGAAAGTGTAAAAGAAAAAGGGATGAGAAAAGATGGTTTTGATGCAAGATTTTTGAAGTCGCACTGTATACATCTTTAGAAAATGCATGCATCTATTAAAGGGACGGTGAATTCCAGTTATAGCGAGGCAATTTTCACCACTTGAGCCGTTATATATAACAGTATAACGTGCCTTTTCTAACTGTTATTTCAGAAAACTAATATACACCTTCTATAATTTCAGAAATATGCGATTGAAGTAAGGCTTTAGAGATTGCACAAGATTTCGTCGGCAGTTAAGGGGTTAAAACACAGTCTTGCACAGCAGAAAAACATCTGAAAACCCGATTTTAACAATTGACTTGTAGGTTTACCATTGTGTTTTCCTGCACCCAAATGTATGAAAACATGGAGGACTGGAAGCAGGAAAACACAATGGTAATCCTACAAGTCAACCGCTAAAATTGGCTTTTCAGGTGTTTTCCACCAAAACATGACTTGGCAGGCTGATTGCGCTTTAATATGCGAATCGAGTTTAAACTAATTCTGGAATTTTGTGAACTTGATGAGGTGATTGTCTGTGGTGCCGCCTCCCGGTCTAAATTCTCAACAGGTTTTACTGAGTTAATTTTTCATGCCAAAGTTTTTTTTTTATCATTTGAGTAGTTTCACATAGATATTGCTAAAATTACCTTTGTAAATTTTGTGAAATTAAAAAAGTTGGAGACATCCAAAAATAATTTTTTTTTTTTTGAAAGGTAATTTTGTATACTTTACATTTTTGTATTATAAAATTGACACTATTTATGAGAAGTATGTAAATTTATGTTTATTGTAGGAGTGAAAAAAGTACCTTTTAGTCAATAACTTTTTCAGTTTTATGTTCTAAATTTTTTTAATTGTTTTTTACATGCTTAAAATGATGTATTCTAACATCCGAGTCAATATTTTTGAAATCGGAGTTGTTGAATCACAAAGGGTTAATATGATAAAGTTAACATAAAATATTCAGTCCTACCTTTGTGAGTGTCATTTTCTTTAGATGGGCCGTTTCTTTAGACAAAATCCCAGTCAGGGCTTAATTTCTAAGAAAACTAGTCGGATGTACCAATCCCAAAACTTTCTTCTATCTCATACATGTTAATACTTCAAAATTCGCTATCACACTGCCAAAATTAAATGGCAATCTATGCATCTCATGAGGATTCTAAAGATATGAAATTCCGTGCATTAGTTCTTGAGATATGACTATCGCTGAAATCGTCTAAATACAGCAAAATGCTGCCTAGCAGCGCCACCTATTGGGTGATTTATACCAAATCCTAATCAGCAACAATTTATGTCAACGTCTGATTGAATCTGAAGTTTGGAGAAAATCCATGCATTAGTTTTCGAGATAGGGCTATTGCGAAAATCGTAAAAATTCCTGCATAGCAGCGCCACCTATTGGGTGATTAACACCAAAACCTAATTAACAACAGTTTATGTCAACATATAACTAAATCTGAAGTTAGATGAAAATTCGCCCATTAGATCTATAGATAGAGCTATTGAGGCAATCGTGAAAAAGGCAGCACAGAAGCGCCACTTGTTGGGCGATTTACACCAACACATAATCAGTAGCAAGTCATATCAAGGACTAACTGAATCTGAAGTTTGATGAAAATCCGTGCTTTAGTTCTTGAGATAGAGGTATTGCGAAAATTGTGAAAAATGCAGCATAGCAGTGCTACCTGTGGAGCGATTTACACCGAAAACTAATCAGCATCAATTTGTATTAGGGACTAACTGAATATAAATTTTTATTAAATTCCGTGCATTAGTTCTTGAGATAGAGCGCCCACAAAATTTGTGTCACATACACACAGACAGACAGACTCACAGACAGACATTTTGTAAAAACGTTTTTTGGAATCTCTGACCCTAAAACGTGTAAATCCGTCGAAAATCGGAATTCGAAAATTTTCATGAATCCAATATTTTCTTCTTGTAAAGATAGAAGAAAGTAAAAAGTACCGGAGCCCTAATATTCTGTAGTACCAGTACTAACGACTGTACCATTCCCCCCTCCCCCCTGTCACTCCAATCTATGGAGATTATTTGCAAAATTTAAAGCATTTTTTTTTTTTCTTTAGCGAAATAAAAATTTAAAATGTGTCTATCAGCATATACTTTGCTGTCAACTATTCCACTTTTTACTTATCACTCCTTCTGAAAGTAATCTTTGCCTAATTTTAATGTTAATTAATTGTAGAATTTTGCAATTAAATATGGTAAGGATTATGATTCAGAAATAGTGTTAACACAAAAAAAGGATAGTTCGCAGCAATGCATTTAAAAAAAAAAATGAATGAAATTTACAGAAATTAATATTTATATACTGAAGAATAGAACAATGCTTTTTAATTTCCTATAAAAGGTGCATAGCTTAAACTATAATCGACTCCTTCCCCATAACAATCTTTTGTGGTGAGTCCCTGAAAATCAGATTAAATAAAAAATTTGACACCGTTATCGGAAAGATTCAATGCTTTTATAGGAAAAGGGGAAACGCTGCTTGATCCCTTTCTATCAGAATAAAAATACATGGCAATTATATCTTACAAATGAAAGTGACTTCATAAATTTGCAAAACAGAGCCTTAGAATGGGCAGTGTTCATGATACAAAATAAACAAAAAAATCACTTATGTGATTTTTATACTTGTTTGCAATAGAAGACAATAAACCTCAAGCTGATGCTCATTGGGTAAAAACAGAAAATGTTCTTTCCAGGTTAGATATCTTTAAAAAAAATCAGCCAATTAAAAATTATCCTGTTGTCAAAAAAGAAAATCCAACTAAAAGCAAATTCATTGATCAGTCTCTTGAGTGGCGCTGTATCAACACGTCGACAACATAAATTTGACTATAATAAATTTGAAATAGAAAAATGCGATTTCTGTTTTCCCTTCATTCTGATCAAAATAGTATTAAAATGATTTGAAATAGAATATAATACGTAATTTTGAATGATCAAAAGTTTTTTTTCTATACATGAATAAATAAAATTTTGAATGTAAGACAGATTGAGCTCAAGTCAGTCCAAGCCCAAAAACTGGTATAAAAATTGAGTCCGTTTTATCTCTATCTCCTACATGTACGACACATTATGTCACATATAAGTGTTTTGATTTAAAAAAAAAATGCAAAAGCTTGGAGATGGGAAGGAAAAGAAAGTGTAATTTAGGCTTCAGTTTTTTGGAAGTGCTATTGCACTGGTCTCCAGAGCCCTGTATTTATGAGCTCCAGTGAATTCCGACCAATATTTAAATATTTACTAAAAACAGAGAAGTGCCAGAGCTAGGCTCCAGTGGGCTCCGGTGCAAATTAAGCTCTTATCCCAGTACTTAAGTCAAGGCCTCCAAAGAACTAGTAATTTCAAAGGACATGAAACACATGCAGTAATTAAACTGACCACTTCCCTTTTTTCCAGAAAAATGGGGCTAACATTGCAATTTTCAAGCTATTGATATACATAGCCTTTTCATTTGGACAGTGCAATAAGACACATGAAAAGCCTGCTTATATGGCCCAGAGTCTGGATTTAAAGAAAGAAGCAAGCAAAGGTTGTTGCCTATTCTCCTTCCTTTCTGTGACTTAGTTGTAAATCTTTAAAAAAAAAGGGGGTGATTTCTGAAACATCCTTATCTCTTCCTTCTTTCTTTGAAAACTTCAAAATATTCCTTTGCATTTTTTTTTGGGGGGGGGGGGGGGTGTGGAGGGGTTGTCTTTTTGAAGATTGAAATTCTGTCTGTTAAAATTCATAAATTACTTACATTTTGACAGATAGTTGTAATGTAAAAATATTATTGTTGAACGAGAATAGCATTCAATAAAAAAGGGATTTCTTTCCTAATTTTGTCCTACTTTTTTTTGCTGAAAGTCACACTGAAATGAGCAGATATGTTTGCTTATATTAGCCGTGATACTGCTTTTGCATTTTGTAGAAAAGTGTGAAAATCTTAATATAGTTCAAGTGATGAAGCCTTCTTAGTATGCGAATAGTTCGTTTTAAACATGTCCTTGTTTTAGGTGTGAGCTTACAGTGGCACCAACTTATATGGGCTTGTGGTGCTTGAGCCCACCCAATTTCAACTGATTTAATTCATTATTCATTTATTTAATCACCAAAATGAAATTTTGTTTTATTGATGTTCTCAAAATAATTATATTTGAAAAATAGTATGGACATCCATTAGACTTACAGGAGCACTGAAAATTCTTTCAGTGGATGTATAATTAAATTTCTCTGAAAAACAAATTTCCTGCATATTTTTCCATCTGTTTTTAACGTCTTGAATTGATAAAGCAATTACGTGACTAAACTGTATGTTTTACTTGACATTTAGTTTTTTGCACTTTTAATAGTTAGCAATTTTTATGTTATTTATAATAAATATTAACACATTTGTAAGAAAGAACTCATGAAAATATAATTTAATTAAATTATTTATTAAATTATAATATTATATTTTGTTTAGAAAAAATATAATTTAACTTCGAATTAACATCTTTAGTCATTTTGCCCTCCCCCGCCTCTGTTTTCACATACACGCACACATGCACAAAGGGGGGAATTTGTATGTGTTATTTTATTCACAAATTTTTGAGCCCACTCAATATTTTTCAAAAGTGTGTGCTTATATTTAATGAATTTGATTGTAACATGTAATATATCCCCAAAATTATTATTTTGAGCCTCTGAAATTCTGGGACCTGGGTGAAAATCAGGCACTGCATTGCATTTTACAGTGTAATATATTGCTTGAATTTCTATGAATATTTTTCTATATTTATTGCTGTAATATAATTTATTTTTCTTTTCAGCGTTGCAAATACTGTGAAGAGAGCATTGTTAATTTGGCTTTCTGTGATTACATTTGGTAATAAAATTACATTCCTTGGTGGTTTGGGAACAACAATTGTAATACTTGGGGTTTTAGGTTATAACAAAGCTAAAGAAATTGCACCTACAACTCACACAGATTCCAAAACACCAAAAGATGTATATTTAATTTAAAGAATACATTGTGATTGGATTTTATTCAAGACTTTCATTGTAAAAATGTTATTTAAAGATTGTTGTTGGGACCAAGATGGAAATTAACACTAAGAGATTTGTATATACAAGATCAAGCCAGAAACATTAACATAATTTCTGAATTGTTTTTATCCATGCAAAATTCAAGATCAACAAAGACAAATGTTATAAGCATGTTTTTATTACAATCGAAGTTTCTTACTACTGTAAATTATCTGTATAAAATATATTTCTTATGACTGTGATTTAAATTATTAGCAAAATGTTTTGTATATTTTCAGTACTTTCCATTTTTAATTGATGAAATTGCCGAATAAGTTTTAATCATTAATTAAGACATATCTCTATTTTCTAATCATATTTAAATGTTATTTAACTATCCATGGAAGAGCCAAGTAAAACCTTATATGTAGAGGAAGGGGGGAAGAGTTAACTGTGAATTTTATCTTTTTATTTTAAGAAAGCATTCTATTTTGACTGAAATGACAAGGGAAAGAAAAAAAAACAGTAATTATGAAGCAGTTTTTCTATTTTCCCGAAAGTTCTAATTAGGTGGACATATACGATTTTATATTTTATTTCTTTAGATAAAAGTGATCAAGATAACTTATTATTATTTTAGAAGAAAAGAGAAATACAGTACACTCCCTCTAATTCGCACAGATCAGGACCAACAGTTTTGTGGATTATAGAATTTTGCAGATTATAGGTAATTTCTTTGTTTACATTTTAATATTTGGAATTTATCAACAAATGTTGTAATAATCATACTGTAAATAAATAATACAGAAAGGAAAAAAAGTGCTTTTTTTATAAATAAAAAGCTATATTCAATATTAGGAATATATTTAAATGATATAATAATACAAAATTGCTGGAAAACATTTCTATTTATTTTTAAATCTACCAAACATTGCAGTGATAGTGGTTTGCTTTATAGTTTTTAATTTACGCTATGCATTTTAATCTTGAAGCGTTTTAAGAGTCTGGATTTCTTGATCAGTAACAGAAGTTTGTTTTTTCTAAAAAACTAAGATCCTCAAGAGCTAACCCCTCTTTGACAGAAATTTCATCTTTTTAGAGAGCCAGAAAATTTGTTCAGAATATAGCAGTTTAATAGTTATTTATAAGATACATAAAATATTTCCTTCTAATGAATGCAGGAACTGCCATGATGAATGCATTAAAAATCCTTAATAAATTCATCATGGCAGTCAACTTTTATTGGAGTCAAAGTGCACATTATCTTGCTTTAAAAAAAGGAAATTTTAACTGTTTGTTTACATCTGAAATATAGTGTGGATTATAGGCGTTTGCAGATTATACAGTTGCAGATTAGAGGGAGTGGACTGTATTAAGAAATAAATATTTAATAAAAATGAAAAGACTAAAAACAGTCAAATGTTGTTGTTGGAAAACTGTGATGAATCCTATATAAAACAAATGTGTGGAACTTTAAATCTTATTTATGTATCAGTACAGGCATCCCCCGGCTTACGTAAGTAATGCGTTCTGTAAACTTTTGCATAAGTCGAATTTTACGTAAGTCAAATTTGTAAATTCCTTAGATAAATTTCATCAGAAACTGTAATATTTATTATATATATATAATATATACATTATTTACACAGTATTATTTTATAAATAAAGTAGCATGCAGCAATATTTACTTGGATATAAACTATAAAAGTATGAAAAATTATAAAAACAAACTGAAAGAACACTTTTCAGATGTATCTTGTGGAATATGGGATTTCTAAATTTAACATTGACGAATTAATTTATATCAGTTTTGAATCTACATCAAACGAACAGCTCTGAAGCTGGAAGAAAAAATACACTCGTTCCTCTTCACCGAAACTTTAAAATTAGATTTCGTTATGCTTTGAATTCAGCTAACAAAATTGTAATGGTTAAACAGAGTTTTTTTTTGGCTCATTTTAATCAGATTTGTGTTTGTTTTATTAAAGATTTGATTGTATGTCCCAATAAAAATATAACTATACCTAATATATAAAACTATATTATTGTTGTGATTTTTATCTGCATATTTTATTTATAAAACAATTATCAAAAGTATCAAAATGCATATCAAACACGCTAGTATGTTCATAAATGTCATTTTTGAAATTTCTTACGTAAGTGCGAATTTACATAAGTCAAGGGATGTCTGTATATCTCAAATTTTGTAGGTATGCAGCAAAATGTTATTATTATACATTTTATTAAATTACTCGATTGTGAATATAGATTTCCATAATTCTGTTATTGAAAGGAAAAAATAAATATATAATTAAAAAGTTCTTAAACATTCTAAAAATAAGTGAATGACTGTGAAATAAGTGTTTTTAGAAAGAATGATGTTATTCATTATAAGATGCAAAGAAGACATGCTACCACCTCTTGGTCCTACTTTTAAAGTAGTAGCATGTCTTTTTTGCATCCAATGATGAAAGACATTGTTCTTTTGAAACTAATACAGTAGACTCCCTCAAATCCGCATAGCTTGGGGCCAGAAGTTGTTTAGATTTTAGAATCTTGCAGATTTCTGATCACTGCTTTGTTTACATTTTTTTACCAGACTGAAAAGAAGGGTTATATGTTTCACGCGTATCTGTGTATGTGGATTTCTTTATACCCTCGGAACATCCTAACGGCTGCATGGATTTTAATGAATGAGGTCTCTATCAATTCGTCTTAACGGCTGGATGGTTTTAGTCTAGGTTTTGTTTTTATAAATTCAAAATGGCGGCTGTATAATACAAAATGGCGGTAGAGATGGAAAAAAAAATTTACACACCCTATTGAGTGGCATATCATTGGATAGGTCTTTCAAAATGAAGATGATGTTTCATTCACTATTTTGCAGTCAGAAGCTCCGTTAAAATATTATACAACCTGCAAGTTGTGTAGGTAGGATCTCTAGCTTTACTGCAACTCTAACCATCATAGACATCTATAGACCTCATCAAAACAGTGTTTATAGATAGGAACTAACAATTAAACACAACTTAAAAGTCATCAATACAAGTAAATAAAAAAAATAGGTAAGTAATATAAACAAGTAATATAAAAAAAATATTTTAAGTCAATTCCTACTTAGGTCGATAAGAGAAATTTTTTTTCTCCCATGTTTCTTTCCTGTTGAGTGGCACTTAAAATGCCTTGATCAAGAAGAGGGCTCTCTCGATTATTGAAAATTAATTAATTTAATTTTATTAATAATTTAATATTTGGAAAAAAAACTGGATTAACATCAAGTGTCATCCACTACAAGTTAAAAAAATTTATTTGAGCTTGATTCGATGAATAATAAGTGTTTTATTAACGACTGAAAATTTGAACAAGATATATATAGCAAGAGTGTGAGCTAATAGTGGGAATTGAAAAAAAAAAAATAGTTTCACATTGATGAGAAATAATTAATTAGTTTGCTTTTTATGCAGTTGGGTTTTTTGATTTTTTTAAATTTAATTGTTTATTAAACAGTTTGAATGTAATAATGCAGTCGAAATTATAATGAATGCTTACAATATAGTAAAATATTAAAATAATTAAGTAGAAAAATAATATAATAAAGCAAAATAATAAAAATTAAGATAATTATAAAAATTATTAAAAGCAAAGATCAGGTAAATAAAGCCTAACTAAATATGCATGATAATTTTTTCTTGCTTTATTATTTGAAGCTTGTCTCATAATAGTACACTAATGATTTGCATTAAAAATGTAAAATAATGAAATTTAATTTTATGTTTAGCCAGACTTAACAGCCAAAAAAAGCTTCATTAATACATAAATGTATTTGGTAAAAAGATCATGATTGCCACTGATAGCTATTTTGAATTTTTTTCTGGAAATAAATTTACTCTTCTTTCATGAAAGATCATGAATTCAGTTATATTAACCAGAATTACATTACAAAATATGTATGGAATGATGTATAAAAAAAAAAAAAAAAACCTTGAATTTCCCCCCTACATTTTAACTGAAGGTTTCACACATCTGCAATGATGTCTGGATTTTAGGGTGGCAGATTTGAGGGAGTCTACTGCAATACTTTGCCTATTTTTATGGTGTTTAAGTAGTTTTTAAATTGTATTGTACATTATACACCAGTTTTTATAATATCTTATTATAACTTATATTGTCATTCATCTTAATCTTAATGAACTACTCTAAAGAAATTTGTTTCCTATGACGTGAAGAATTAAAAAATCATTTAAATTTGGCACTATTTTTTAATGCATTACACATAAAGTGTAGACTTTTAATAAAATGATTTGAAAAAAAAATAACAGCTATATTTTAGGGAAGAGGAGATTTTTAATTTTGTTATGCTGTAGCAAAATATTTTATGCATATTAAACTCATACAGTAAAAATCTATGAAAAACAGAATCTGTCTATAACAGAATCTTGTCTTAAATTGAAAAATTCATGATCCTTTTGAAAATACACCATTACAAGGAATGGTGTACCTGCTAAGACAAATACCTGCTTAAATTGGAAATTCTTTCCAGTTCCTTACAATTCTGTCTTGTTAGGTTTTACTGTATCTGTAAAGGATATATATATGGTAGTTAGTAAGTTATTTAAATAAAGATGACTTAAGAGTCCTTTATGTTCAGATGAGAGAAACAAATAATGTACTTATTATTATTTTGTATGCATTTGCATACTTTTAAAATTTTCTTATGTATAATATTTTAATTTTACTAATAATTATTGTGCTGTTGAAAAAATTTGAATGTGCCATATTTAATATTCAGCTTAAGTCAAGGAATCTTATCTTGTTGCACTAATAAACACTCTTCATAATATTTTAGTAATTTTTTACAACTCATTGATATAATATTCACCAACCACATTTCATCTGTTATTCATATCTTTACTGAGGCTTTCACCTTTAAGTTAGCAAAAAGTGTTGCTTCTATAAGTTATAATTTTTAGTAAACAACATTTATTTCCGATGTTTATTTGAGATTTAGATAATATAAATTTTACTGCCTTTCACATTTAATCTATTATTAAAGTAACAGCAACAATCTAGTGCTACGTTGCTGAATGCTCAATTAAAAATACTGTTTCTACAAGCTTTTATTTGCTGCTTTCGGCAAAGTGCCAATGCGTTTTCAAAACTTTTAAGTGTCCAGCTCAAAATAATGTTTTTTGAACTGGTGGGCATTGTGAGAAATTTAATTAAGCTTCAAAACTGAGTGAAGCTACATGAGACATGAACTTATCTGATGCTACAATGAAATTGTCTTTATAATTCCAAGTTTTTTAACAAATGTGCTTCTAAGAAACTCTTTTGCTCTTTTTTATTCTCCAAAAAAATTATCTTAAAATAAAAGTAAAAATGTAATTTTTTTGTGAAAATCAATGGTTCGTCAGATTTTTATTCCATTAAATATTTTAAAATCCTTGTTTGTTTGTTTTAGAACCACCATTACCAAGCCACTGTGTTTTATCTAATCTAATAGTGATTTCCATTTGAAAATAAGTCACCATTTTTTCCTTCCCGGAACCTACAAAAATATTTTTATTCAATGGATGTTACATCGATTTCTCCCCACCCTTTAAATTAGATTATCATAATTATTTTTGTTGTTTGCAACCTCTTGGCTTATACCAAATAGCTTCACTTACTCTTCCACTTATATTGCAATCAAAAGGTGATATTGTAATAATAATTCTATATTTTGTTAAAAATTATTTACTATTAAAATTATGAATTTAGTTTTTCATGTAATTGTTTGAAATTTCGTGTTAAATGTTTCTTTTTTATTTAGACTTGCCAACTGTTGTTAAAAACATTTTTATTTATTTTGATTTAAAGTATCTTGCTCTGGAAGCTGACACATATGGTTAGCATTTTGAGTTCCTAACTAGAAGGCTATGGTCTCAAGATTCGTTTTTCCTGTTTTTTAATTTCAATGTGCAAGTAATAGGCAGATCTATTGAATCAATTTTTTTTCTAGTGAGTTGATAAATAGTGAGAAGGAAATTAACTTATTTTTTTCTCTTCTTCCAGTTATGTTATTGTTTCATTTGTTAATGTTTGTTTTGTTATGTTATATGTAAAAAAATGTTGTTCACCTTCATAAAAGCTAGTATTGATTACAGGCACAATCAGTGTTGTAGCCGTAAAAAAAAATCAGAGGGTATATACTAAAGTCATGGATGCCCATGGATAGAGTGTAAGCTATAATTTTGTTTGTGAAACAGAAGGTATACAGAGCTTCTTAAAAAAAATTCAGAAGGTATATGGCATATACGTCCGTATACCCTCCACTACGTCCCTTGGCACAATGCCTGCATAATAAAATTACTCCAGCTACTACACTGAAGCGAAAATAGACAGTGTTATTGTTGCACCATTCTTAAGCTGCCATATAATATAAAAAGCTAGATTTTTATATCTATCTATAAATATCTATTAAAAGTTGCATGATGGATATAAGTTGTGAATTATCATAATCTCTGGCATATGAGCCATGGCTCAGGTAACTCTGTTTCCTACCAGAATCTTTTAAAAATAAAATGTGACTTACTTCTGCTTAGCATTTATTTGACACGGCTGTGTGTCTTATATGCCAGAAATTACGGTAATTTCTTTCAATCAAAAGCACATAATAGATTTTTGCTTCACAGACCATTCAATTTCAGAAAGAGCTCGAGGATTGCAATATAAAGTTTCCCCAAAATCAGTTTTAATTAGTGGTCATAACTGATAACTCAATTTTCACTAAAAAGATTTTTTTTATTATTGAGCCTTTGTAAAATTATAAAAATTTTGCTCCTATGAATATATAAATTTAAAATATTTCAAAACCTTTAGCACTTTATCATATTTTAGTTTACCATTTAGAATTTAGTGGAATATCATGTAATGGTTTGGTGATTTGGTACAAAATCAATATTTCTTAAATGATAGAAAACATAAATTTAAATTACACAAGAAAAATTTAAGGTATGTTCCAAGGAATTATTTTAAACTTTCCCAATGCATAATCATAAACCAAAATTCCCTACATTTTATTAAAGGGGGCGGGGGACTTCATTTATTTCATCTGTAATTTTTGGGTATTATGAGCTTTCATAATCAGAAGTTGGCAAGTTTATATATATATACTGTAAATATTTTAACTTGTTTCTATTTAAATACTATTATGAATATTGTAAGTATATGTTGTAGATTTGTCTAGTATGTATATATTTTTTCATTTTTTTTTTCCAGAAATTGTTCAAATATTTCAAAGTTACATAAAAAAGCAATTATTTATTGTTAATTTCTTTGTAAATAATTTCTTTATGAATAATCTAAACTTATTAAATTATATATGTGATATATATCTATTATAAACTTGCATATTACTATAAAAGCCTAAAGATAAGTAAATCCTAGCATTTACCATAGTAAGGTGGTAAACCCTTCAAAAATACTTCTAAATGCTTTCATTTCTGGTTTTTGCTAAATAATTTTGCTAAATGTTGGTATTTATCAACACCTATTAATAAAAGTCAAAGAAGAGTGATGAACTTGCCATAGAGTGTGAATTCAGAATATGCATTGCTGCTAGAGATAGACGAGGTTAGCCCAACCTCGGGCTCAGTTTTTATTTCATTCTTGGGGCAGGAGCAAGCTTGGGCTCAAAGGAAAAATTTTATGTATTCACAAATTGAAACTTGTCATTGATGACCGCCGTAATACTTACCCATCTTGGATATGCATAGTATAAAAAAGGAAAATAAAATTGCATAAATTATTTTCAGAATGCATTGCAATTCCAAATTAAAATTTAAACGTATATTTAAATATTTTAAATACATAATAATGCTCTATTACCGACTTGCAGGTACTACTTGATTATCCCGTCAACCAATTTCGACAAATTATATAAATCGCCAAACTACTCGCAAAATTATACTAATTGGCATAATTTTTATTTTAAATAACGAAAGAACAAATAAATCAATAAAAGATTAATAAAAATACTAATAAAACGTCGAATTAAAAATCACTGGATGACACAACAAAAACATGTAATGTGTTTAATGTCAAGTGAATGCGACATTTACAATAAACATTATTGGCATTTAATCTTATAGTTTGGTGATAGTTTTTGGGTCAATGAGATAATCAAGTAGTACCGAATTGCGTAAAAGAAACATCCTTATAGCTCCATAAATGATAATCATATAAAACTAACAGTTTATTGCGTCGGATTAAGCATCTTATTTCCAATTTGAATTGAAATTTGAATGAAATACTGGGTCATGAAAAATCGAAGAGTATAAAAAGTATGATTACAAATATCTCGGCAACTAATGATCCAATCGACTTCATTCTTTATGCAAAATTTATGCTTTTATATTGTCTTTTATGTCCACTCTTTAAAATAAACAATTTCGAAAATTTATATACCTTTTATCAGAATGAAAATTTCGAGAGTCTGAAAAAAATAATTCCAGATAATCGAGGTTACTGATATTCAGTAGACTTCTTCCCATTATGACATACTAAGTACACATGGAATTTCAAGCCTCTATCTCAATTTGTTCGGGAGATAGAGCATTTACAGACACACACACAGACAGACGGATGACAAATTTTTCTTCTTCTAAAAATATGCTTTTCGGAATCCCTGGTGTCTGAAACGTGTAAATCCGTCAAAATTTTTTTTGATTTTTAAAACGATTACAAGACTTACCCTATACTACGTGTGATGGGTAAGTAAAAAGGAAAAAACAAAAATTTGCTATTTGAGAAATAAAAGTATAGTCTGTTTCTAATAATCCTTTAAAAATCAGTTATTGAGGGAATTTATGGAGAAATATTTTATCTAATTCTGAAGGCTTTACACAGTCAGTGTTTACTAACATAAAAGAAGCTGGGGGATATATGAGCGGTTCACAATCATAGTAGTCCATTAAAAAAAAAACGAGATCGTCCATTTAGAAGGTACATAAAATCTCTTATAACCACTCCCACAGTGTACCAAGTCTGTTTTCACATACTTTTTCACATATATCTTCTGTTTACAGACTTGGTTTATAGTGAGAGCAGATAAAACAGATTTTATGTACCTTCTAAATGGACTATCTCATTTATTTATTTATTTTTTTTTTTTCAAAATGGGTTTGGTCTTCTATGGCTGTGAACCTCTCATATATCCCTTGCCCATCTTCACTTTTTGTTTGAAGTTCTTTTCGCGAATTAATGGAAAAGAGAACTCATTTCTTTCTGCCATTTCTTTTGTTGTACAATGATATTTTAAAAGAATAAGAATTGTGAATTTTGCAGATTTCTGCCCATGGTTGGGTATAAGTAATAAATTTGCTATTTTAAAGAGATATTAAGTGACATGAAAGTCACAAAATGTTGTCATGAGGAAATATTTAGGATTAGTACTTCTTTCTATATAAGAAGAGGTTTTTAAATAAGAAAATTAGCCTTGAAACAATTAGAAATGTCAATAAATTTCTGCTATATACTTTCATTATTGGTCTTGGGCTCAAATTACAAATCATTGGGTTCAGGCTCTGAAGAAACAGCTGAGCCTGAACTAATCTCTAATTGCTACATCTTACGCAGATATCTGACATACTCAAACAAATATTTAATTATTTTTATTTATTTAAAAACTATGGTTTTAAATACCTGTAAAACCTAGGATTTACAGATCTTCGGCTTTTACAGTAATACTTACAGTAACAATTTATGCAGTAATTTACAGTAATAATTTATACATAAACACATTAACTGATATTTCTTTAATTTCCATGTTTCATTAAGAAATAGGCCTAATTATTTTGATCAAATTTATCTTTACATTTTTTTTTTTTTTTTTTTTTTTTTTTTTTTTTTTAAGTTTTGATACATTATTCACAAAGTTTTCTTTTCATGTTTTACAGTTTGAGAAACGGTAAAAAATAATTTGGGCTACTTAAAAATCATTTTCCTTATTATTTTTTATATTTCGTGTAAATTAATATTATTAAACTAGCCGCCCTTGGCAACCAGTTTGGTCGCATTTTTCTCTAAGCCAGGCGCAGGTGATAAATCGCCAAACATTGTTCCCATCGTATTTTTTTGTATTTCATTTAAAATATAATGCTTTCACTCATTTTATTTAAAATACATAACTTTAATTTAAAACTGAAATATTTAAATTTTATGACTCTCAATTGTTTCTTTAAAAAGAAAAGAAACGAAAAGTAATAAATAATACCATTAACCATGACATTTAATTTCAACGTAAAATCTTTGTTTTAATTTACCACACGAAAGTTTATTTATGACAATCGCATGAAATGGACTATCGTAATACTGATGACATGATGGCGATGGAACAATATTTGGCGATTTATCACCTGCGCCCGGCTAATATTAAATTACCAAATTGGCCTCCTGGCATAAAAAAAGTGAAGCGGTCACCCCAGAACTGTCGATGACAGTCACATGACTCAAGCTATTATTATGGAGATAATTATTAAAAATCTCCCTTTTTCAAAAAACTATAAAGACTCAGGTGTGTAGAGAAATTTTAATATCAAATATACATAATATCTGTAATAATAATAATAATAATAAAGAAATAGTTGGATAGATCAAGGTCATCAAAAGTCAAATTTAGTTTTTTTTGTATATGAAGTAGAGTGTTACGTAGATTGGGTTATACCATATCCAAAAATTCTGTTTCCAGTCAACCTGTAATCCGACCCAAACCCGGCAAAATAATTTTTGTCAACCCACAACCCAACCTGAACCTTCAACCCAAACCCAAAATGAAAGAAAATTAATCCATATTTTAATGCAATTATGAAAAAGTCTACAATTATATCTCTAATATAAAGTTTATCTTTTAAGTAAAAAAAATTAACATATATATACATATTTGTATTTGAATATATGGTTTTTCATCTGAAAAAATATTCTGTACTTTCTTTTGAGAAATTTGTATCAACCCCAAACCTCAGCAGCATGTGTCAAAACCCAACCCGAAAAAGTCAAAGTCAACCTGATTTGTAACAAAAAATATTGTTGCCAACTCGACCCGATGAACAACTCTAATATGAAGAATGTGGGTTATAATTTGTGCAGACTATAGATTTCACAACCCTTTAATTTCTCTGTATTAATCTTTTTTTTTCGTGGTTGTAGATTTGTCCAACTGCGTGAACAAACCCCTCATAAGATCTTTATGAATTTCATTCATAGACTGCTAGATTCACTGTTACAATAAAAAACCGTCCATACTTCTTTTCATTTATTTGTTAAAAGCTTCTTATACAGTAAGTGTATGGCACAGAGTAGATTGGGTAGATGCTTTTGTAGTACAATTTGCTTCTAATGCAATTCCACCTGCTAAATGG
The DNA here is from genome assembly GCA_963932465.1 of Maratus speciosus. Lineage (NCBI taxonomy): Eukaryota > Metazoa > Arthropoda > Arachnida > Araneae > Salticidae > Maratus > Maratus speciosus. Next base: position 556,500,012 of record OZ010792.1, read on the forward strand.
GTCCACAAAGTTGATTGACTGTTTCTAGACATTCCTAAATTTTGAAGATTAATGAGTTTTTGAGATTTTTTTCCGGAGACTTCAAGCCATAAATTTTGCAATAAAATTCTTAAATGATCTCTAAAATATAATGGAATTGAGTCATTTGAATATTTAAAATAAATGTCATGAATATACTGTTAAGTTTTTCTTTGCAACAATTATTATAGTAGAATTTTATTTTGTTATTAATTTCTAAAATTTTAATGTATTTTTTATTCAGCAATATGCATTTAAATATTTGTATCAAATTATTTTCTTATTTCATGATAAAATGGGCATTTTAAATCAAATTGCATGCATGTATCTGTATTGTTTGCGAAATAAATATTACTTTTCATTCCTGAGTATTAAAAACAATTCTTGTATGTCCACAACACAGATTAAAAAAAAAACCTCAAGTTTCTTTTCACAATAATAATAATTGATTTGTTATCTGATTTTTTTAAAATTCTTAACGATGATTATGTTAAACAGAAAAGCTTATTTATTATTTGTTTACATTTTCATTAAATATGTCATTTTATACCAAAGCTTTCAGTTGTCTCATTTAAAAAATTTGATTCATTTTATTAGGCTCAGCTATGCCACTAAGATTATTTTTGTCAGTTTTATTTTAATTAATTTCTAAAACTTATTGTGACTATCAAATGCAACAGGAGTCGCAACATGCAAATCAGATCAAAATCCTCCACTAATTCAGTTGATAACATAACAATATCAAAAAACACAAGAAATGAGAGCATTTTTTTTCAATTCCTACTATTAGTTCACACTCTCCCTATATTTATTTATTTATATATCTTGTTCAAATTTTCAATCGTTAATAAAATACTTATTATTCGTCCTATCAAGTTCAAATATTTTTTTTAAAACTTGTACTGGATGACACTTGATGTTAATACAGTTTTTTCAAATATTAATTCATTCATTAAATTTTAATTAATTAATTTTAGGTTTATATGGGAGACAAAATAGCGGCCATTGGTTATGGAACAGCATTTAATGTATCTTCATATCGATAAGGAGGGTTACCATAGGGGAAACCCTGTTCTGTCGCCAAATACCGCCAAGTTCGTCGCCAACTTGGCGATATATCGTCAAATTCCGCGACCAAAATGAGTCGCCAAAAGTGACGCCAACTTGGCGATATCTCTAATATTTCGCCAAATTCCCATAGACTTCTATTGTAAACCTACTTGCTTATAGAAAATCAACAAAATGAGATATTTTAATGCAACAAAAACTAATATTAGCTTAAGGGATTATATTAAATGTTTCTTTGATGATCTAAGTAGGAATTGACTTTAAAAACAAAATTTTTATATTACTGGTTTTTGTGCAGAAAGAGAGCAAGATGGACGATAATTTATATGGTAATAGATAATGTATAGGAAGAAATAAAAGTAAAAATATACAGTAAAATTCTGATTATCCGTCACTAACAGGACTGATGGTGTGGCGGATAATCGAAAGACAGTACTAGATCGTTACTGAAATGACATTTCTGTATGTCAATTTCTAAATAAGAATAATTAAAAGATTATTTTATTTGTTCTTTACTTTCGTTTATAAAAAGCATAACTTGCAATAAAGAATTATTTATCAGACAAATTTAGAATTTTACTGAAAAAATATGTAGTAACTGTTTTCATACAAAGTGATCCTTTATAATACTTTTTTGTTTGCGTATCGCTTGTGCTTTTACTACTGCAAGACAAATTCTACGTTATAAAAGTACAGTCGTGGAAAAAAAAGAAAAGTAAATAACCTCTACTAACTCCTCAACAAATTACCGTAGAAGAAAGTTACTGCTACCGAACGATTGGAAATAAAGTCTGCTTTTAAATGATGTATATAAAATTTACTTAGGGGCCATCTACATATTAAAACGAACCATGACTTTTTTCAATAGCAGTGCACAATTCTGACAGCATAAATGAATTCTACACCTTTTAATTAGCCTAAAAACAACTTCCTATGCAATTCGTACCATAAGTTTCCGAGAAATTAATTATTTTAAAATGAGCGTATTTTAATGGCTGTATCCAAATTAAAGTTCGGTACTCAATTGTTAACCGGGAGAGCCCCCTTCTTGATCAAGGCACCTTGAGCGTTACTCAAGCGTCAATGAAGTCTGCTAGATTACAGGACAGCATAAGAAATTTCAAAATATCTGGTCACTTCTATCATAGACGGCCTTAAACCATCATTTTGCCATTTTTTAAGCATAATTTGAAAACTACTTGGAAGAAAAATGTGAAATTTTGGATTCCCATAAATCAGGACTTGATAAAATCTAAATCCATCCAAAAAATTGTAGGTTGCAATTCATAATTTTTTCGAATATTAATTTCATAATTCATATCATAAAATTATAAAAATTGCAAATTCAACGTATTTATGTTTGGGTATATTAGTATTATTGCTACACAAAAAATTAGCACATTAGGAGCATAATTTCAGGAGATATAAATAAAAATAGGAAAATGTAATTTAACATAAGAAGCACTAAATTTTGAATGTTTATAATTCAAAAACTTATCATTCAAATGACTTGAAATTTGGTGTCTAGGCATAGTTTGAACCGAAGATTTTAAATATCTCGTTAAAATTGGGTATTGCCATTGAAAAAAAAAATGAAGTTTGGATTCGTTTTAATATGTAGATGGCCCCCCTAAGCAAATTTTATATACGTCATTTAAAAGTAGACTTTATTTCCAATCGTTCGGTGCCAGTAACTTTCGTCTACGATAATTTGTTAAGGAGCTAGTAGGGGGTGTTTACTTTTTTCCCACGACTGTACTTTGATTGCATCTGCTTCCTTTTGCATCTCTAAAATGCATTTAGACAGCATGACTACTCCTGGATGATCATTCCCCGATTCACCGTATTCATCCGCTCCAAGTTTCTCTGGATTCTAAACATTTTGAATAATTTATTTATCCGTTAAGTCTTCATAACCAATATCATTCCTGTCACAATTAAGCCAGTCTGTGATTACATCCGCAGAAATATTTTCTAGCTGCTGTTACTGATGTCAGACAAGCTTTTAACTCAAAATAACTTACTCATTTTACTCAAACCTATGAAAAAAAAAAAGTGAGGAAAGGGAGTGGCGGATAATCGGAAGTTTACTGTATACCAAAAAGAAAAGAAAAAATGTGCTCTTTTATTAGTGTATTTAAAAGTAGAAAACAATTGTTTTAATAAAAAATGGAGGTTAAAACAAATATTATAAAAGCATGAGGCGCTAACAGAAATACTGTAGGAAAATTGGAATTTTAATCACATTCGTAATACAGTAGAACCTCTTTTAACCGAAGTCTAATTTTAAAACTTTTTTTTTTTTTTACTATCACATTGCTTGTGTGCAACCGGTCCTTTCCGAACCACGAGTACAGATAAATCTTTCGGATCCCGTTCCTTAGAATTCCTTTGAATTTAACTTTAGCTCCCGTAAACTGCGGAGTGAATTAGAACACAGTAAGAGGAGGGACAACCGGAATATGTGAATGTGGTCTAGCAGGAGAAGAAAACGAACAAATTAGCGATTCTGAAGCTTTTGAATGTTTTGCAAAAGGTTTGGCATGGCTGGAGCAGCAGAATGACTGCGATACTGGTAAACTAATAGTATATATATATATAAAACTTCGTGATAGAGCTGAAAAGCAAAACGACAAACAAAGCTTTGTTTCAAACGTTTGTGAAATATGTAAAAGGTGCTTAATTTCAAAATTAAAATTCAGGTAATTTGTTCGTGTTTCTATTTTGCTATTGCTTTATTTTTATTAAGCACCTGTTATCATAATAAGAAAAACCTCATATGTTTGTCCTTAATTTTAAAATTGAAGCATTCTCGATTATCCGAAAATTTCGATTTTCCGAAAGATCGCCGGTCTCAATTATTTCGGATAATCGAGGTTCTACTGTATGTTTGAAATTTTGTTTATGCTGCCGAAAAGCAACACCAGGCATTTAAGGGTTAAAACACACTCCAGCAATTATTACTCAAAGACGGTTACTGTACTGTAACCGATTTCTTTTGTGTCCCTGTAAATGAACGACACATGCTATGAATGCCTTGGTCTATCGTCATCATCTTGTACCAAAATTCAGTGATTTATATCAGCCTCAATACATTTGAAATAGCGTCATGTCATTAAAATACACTGCAAAAGATTTTTCTCCGTATACCATAATGTGATGGAATTCTTTTGAGTGCTCCTGTAAGTCGAGTATTAATCAATCCCACACACTTCCTATACAATACCAAACATGCCTGGGTATCCCTAAATAGAGTTATCAATTACATGAAAATCCGTTTGTAATTGACGGGAGTTAGAGCGTGGACAGACGGACAGACAAACCGAATGCATAAACACTAACTTTGTTGGAAAGTGTTAAAAAGGAAACAGAGAAAGAAAATGAAAGGAAAACACAATGGTTTTACTTTCACAGGCAAGGTTTGTTTAGGGTAAAGTTTGGCCCTTTTTATATTGAGATTTTAATGAGTTTTGAAAAGATAGAAAAAACTAATTTTAACATTCAATATTTTATATTTAAGTAATATTAAAAAGTTTTAATATTTAGAAATAAAATGTTAATGTTTTCCTGAGAGAGTTTAGCATCGCCTCTTAACATTTTAAACACATGCAACGGAGAAGAAAATAAATGAAAAATGGTGCTTTAATCATATTTTGAGACATGAAAAATATTCTGCTTCTCTCTATATTTAAGTATCGCGCAGCAGCGCAATACTTATTTATTTCCAGTATCACTTCTCAACGTTAATTGCTATGGACCTCATTTATTTATTTATTGAACAACAAACATATGACCTGTGTGCTTGACACGAGAGCCCGCTTATAAGTCATAGACAAAATAGCACAAGGAAAATATTACAACACTAGAAAACAGGAATTCTGCTTTTTCAGAATTTAGTGTCGCCCCCGCTGAAAAAAAATATATGTATGTATAAATAGTACAAAACATATTTCAATTTTAAAACTTAAAGCACACACTTTTTTTTTTATGTAAAATGACGTCATTCGCATCCGCTTAAGAATTCCACATTTACGATCCTCTTAAACATCTACAGTAAAGCATGCCTAGGATGTCATTATCTCAAAATAATGCACAAATGCAGCAAAAAGATGCCGTCATTCAAGAAACTGGACAAAAAAAAAAAAAAAAAAGGCTATATAATGATTCATAGGCATTCATTTGTTTGTAACATTAATATAGACGATTTCAATCGTGACGTCAGTCATGACGTTTTCGTTGGAAACTAACTCCAAAGAAACGGTTGCTATGTTGTATTTTCTATTTTGTTTGTGTGTTGCAGCTATATCTTATATCTATATCTCACATCTAAGTGTTTTAATACTTGATATGTACTGCTAACATTTTCCACGATTTATATTTAAAAAGAAATGACGCATAGCAACCGTTTGTTTGGAGTCAGTTTCCAACCAAAACGTCATGACTGACGTCACACTGAAAGGGTCTACAGATGCTTAAAATTAAATATAGTTTATAATAGCTCCATGTTTTATTATTCGTAGAAATAATTCGTTTTAATTTTTTTCAAAATAGCACGTATTTTAATTACATTTTCTTTCGGTTGTTATGAGAGAATGGCAACAAAAAGATATAATTGCTATTTTTCAACTATTTTCCCTTTACTTTCTATATAAATGGAGTACTTGAGTTGCCAAAATGAAACAAATGGTGCTAAAAACTACAAAAAAATTAATATTTCAAAAATAAATGGAGATACAGTTTTCAAACAAATTGCATTTAAAAGTACTTTTTTTCCCCCAATACGACGGTATAAACATTGAAAATGTGCGATACTTAGAAATAAAAAAAATTTCTATAGAGCATTTAATTATACAATGATACATTTGCTTTTTTTATTGCTAGTTTCTGTAAGGTAACGTTATTTTTTCGAGACAAAATAAGCTGGGAGAAAGAAATAGCATACCGTTACGGGGGCTAATAAATTTTATAACAAAAACTTTCAATTTAATTTTCTCGAAATTTTATATACATATAATTGCAGACGGGAATTTCGTTCCGGCTGCTTATAACTCGAGTTCTGCTGAATGGATCTTGATGGGACTCTTGGATAATATTTCAGAGAAAGCTTTCGTGTATTGTTCTACCTTGCTTAGTTATAGAATTATGAGGAAAGTTCTATAATCAGGTGAATCCGATTATGAAAGATTAGCCCTATCAAAAAGTTCTGCTGAATGAATTTCGATGGAACTTCATTGTTACTTACATAATATTTCAAGGGTGGTTTAAGAATAAGGAAAGGGCAGCTGACGTCACTGTTGGTCGAATTACTGTTGGTCAGCAAGAAAAACCTGTTCATTCATTATTACTCCTACTATACACATGAATTCCGAGAATTTGATTGGTCTTTAACAGATTGATTTATCAGATCTATGATATGATTGGCCTACGTCGCCAAGTGTGATTCCTGCAATGATCGCTAAGATAAAAATGTAGTAGTAGATTGGTTGACGGAAGTGTTTATTTGTAAACATGTCCTTTCCTTATATAGACACTTTCAGTCGTTACGTCAGTCATGATGTTTTGCTTGGAAACTGACTCCAAACAAACGGTTGCTATGCTGTATTTTCTACTTTGTTTATATTTTATAGCTATATTTCACAGATAAGCCTTTTTATACTGTATATGCAGTGATAACATTTTCTACGATTTATATTTAATAAGAAATGAAGCATAGCAACCGTTTGTTTGGAGTCAGTTTCCAAGGAAAACGTCATGAATGACGTCACACTGAAAGCGTCTATTGCATATCTTTCTACATGTTGCTTAGTTAAAACGCTTTAAGCGTCCTGTAGAATTTTTCATGTATGTTTAATGATTCACAAAATAATACCTATGAAAAGTATTTGTATGAGAGTTTTTTATGATTGCCTTACATATTTATTTATTTATGCAAAGCAAAAAAATAACATTAATATGAATTTTGTGTTAAACCAGCCCTTGAATTCAAAGATTACGTGGCGGAAAAACACGGTTAGGACGCATAAGGGGTCTCAGGACTCTTAAAGCTTCCAAATTTTCGAAATTTAATTTTTTTAGTTGTTAAAATACTATTTTTTCTGAACATTTTAATGTAATTTTTTGCTTGAAATTCTCATTAGAACAAAAGTTAAGCAAAAGTTAGAATTATACCCACACAATAATTGAAACGACGTTTTCTAAACTTTGAAGTCATTTTCCCCCCAAATGACGTTTTTGGGCATAACGCGCACGCTATCTCAAAAACTCCTAAATATTTTTTCATAAAATTTTCAAAACATTCGTTTCATGTTAATCTGTATAAACTGAACCTAAAATTTCCTTTTTATTGTTAAAAAAAAAAAAAAAATATTTTGTAGGTGATTATATTGTGCAAATTTTCAAAATTTTGTATTAGTTAAATACAACTTTGTACTAAAAATAGAAAAATGCTTTAAATACAAATTTATTTAGGTTAAGGGTAATTACTACAATCTGATGTATAATTAGGCACCAAACTTTTTATTTTAGTTGCAATATTTATTTTGTAATCGTGAAGTAAACTATTATAACAATATTTTGCTCGTCAAATAGCTGACAGTTTGGAGCCCCCTGTAAATGCTAATTTTGCACCTTGCAATTTCTTAAAGACATAAAATGAAAGAACATAGGGGCTGTGCATATATAACGTTATCACTTTAGGGGGGTGGGGGTGACTGGCACTTGATATCGTAAGATATCGCTGGGGGGTGGGGCGTTTGCTTTTTGATATCGATATCATTTTCGATCCAACCAAACTTTTCTTTTTGCAGTAACTTTTTTTTTTATATTCAAATAGTTTGTTACCTTTTTTATTATTACTATTTTTATATGTTTTTATGAAAATACAAAGCTGTTCTTAAAGCCGTTACATTTTTATAAAATCATTTCATTCCAAAATTTGGAATACTTCAACGTTTGCATTGCTTTTCTTCTGCTTTATGCGCATAAAATTCGCTGTTAGTTCAGGAGCATAATTATGTAGGAAGTGATACTTGCGTTTAGCAGTAAAGAAAGACAAAGAATGTTGTCCACTGTTTTGTTGATAAGTTCTGCTTTTAACTTACCCGGGCAGGGGGCAAGTGCTAGAAGACAACATTACTTTTGAATGCATTATGTAACAATAAGCTGTTATTAAGTACCTTTAAATAGTAACTAACTCTTTTAGATATTATTTGATATAAATTTATATCATGTATTGATATTTTATTGCCTTCTTGAATCCGTAAAGTATGAGACTAATAAATGTTGTACAATCATATGCGTGTATCATGTGTCACATCATATAAAAAGAAAGGAAAAAAAATGTTACACACTGATAACGATAACATCGTGGAGGGGGTGGGGCGGTGTTGGACGAATGATAACGTATGATATCGTAAGGGGGGGGGGAGGGGGTCCAAAATTAGCAAAATGTTGATAACGTTATATATGCATAGCCCCATACTTATATATTTCATCTCAATGAAAACTGTGTTTTATAACCATATACATTTTAAAATATTAAAAGTTGATAATGGTCTCTTTGTTTCATTTTTTTTCCCATTTTAAGAGTCCTGAGACACTTTAAAGGGTTAAAGAATTATAGGGGAAAATGCTATAATCAGGTGAAATAGGTTATGAAAGATTAGCCTTTTGAAAAAGTTCTGCTGAATGGATTTTGCTGCGACTTGCAATGTTAGGTAAATAATTTTTCATGGATGGTTTTAGAATATTGCATATCGTTCTACGATGCTTAGTTGTAGAATTACGTGGGAAAGTTCTATAATCAGGTAAACCCCTTTTTAAAAGATTAGTCTTTTCAAAAAATTCTGCTGGACGAATCTTGACGAGGCTTGTAATCTCAGTTAGATATCTTTTAGAGAAGGTTTTTGTGTATAATAGCGTTCTATGTTGCTTAGTTATAAAATTAGGGTGATAAGCTCGATAATCAGTTGAACCTGATTATGTAAAATTAGCCTTTTTAAAAGGTTCTGCTGGATGAATTTTGATGGGACTTGCTCTGTTAGTTAGATGATTTTACAGGGATGGTTTTAGTACATTGCATGTAGTTGCACACTTCTTAGTTATAGAATTATGGGGAAAGTTCTATAATCAAGTGAACCCTATTATGAAAGTTTAGCCTTTTTAAAAAGTTCTATATTGGACTGATTTTGATAAGATTAGCATTGTTAGATAATTTTTCAGAGATTGTTTTAATGTGTTGTGCATCGTTCTATTGTTCTTTACCAAATCTTACGATAAATGATCAACTGAAAGAGTTGATCCTTAACAGTCCAAATTTTGTCTGACACATTAGAAAATATAATAGTGCAATGGCGTTTGTATCGCTTTTAGCAATGCGGAAGGACATTCCAGGCAAAGGTTTATATTGCTTTAAACACAAGGTTAAATTTCATACATATTTTCATTTGAATAGAGGCTCCTTTGCAGAAACCGACTAGCGTAGCGGGCAAAGCCTTCTAGTTTTTTTTTTTTTTTTTTTTTTTCATATCATCTTCTTCCACTCAGATCTTGAATTACTGTCTTGAAAATTTGCTGATTGCGCCCTTTTTTTTTTTGGAAAGGTGTGTGCGTGGGGGGGGGGGGGGGGGAAGAGAATTATAATATAACCCAGAACAGGAATGAGATATTTAAAAAATATATTACCAATGTCGTATGACTTGTTACCTGAGTAAAATCTATTCATTATGTCTACCTAACATACATTTTCCTAAAAAACATAGAATTTCATTCAAAAATTAAACCTACATGGGTTAATGGCACAAATAGTTTTTAACAATTACCCTACAAATTATCAATTACAAGAAATACATTATTTATCAATCAATGTTTTTTGAAGTAAATGAAAGTTTTTAATCCTCTATCCATTTTTTCTGATGACTCTAGTCATATGGGTAGCATATCAAAGCACTCATCCACTGTTCAAAACAGTTTTAAAGAGCAAAATATACATAAATTACAAAATGCATACATATAATCAGGGGAAGTTTTCCGTGTTGCATCCTAACTTTATTTCAGTCAATCTAACCAGCCGACATTAATAATAAGGTATACACAATTTTTATAATATGAAGGATTCAATGCACCGTCAAGTGCCCAAAATAACTCTTGGGAAAACAGCTGATTTTTTCTCGAGAATTAGAAAGACGATTTCAATATACTTTCAGTTCTTTTTCTGTATTATAATAATTAGCTAAATTTTGATCGTTTTCTTTTTCTGTATCACTAATTCTTTTTTAGTAGCATTAAGGCTGTTCTCAAATTCAAATGGGATACTTTCTGACACATTTCTGAATTCATTTTTGTTCAGAAACGCATGAAATTGGCAGGAGTTCTTATTCAGAAACTATGTAATCGAAGGACGTTTTCCATTTTTTGGTAAAGAAAGCAGATCTTTCAGAAAATACTGTCGAAGTGGGCGTATTGAACCGAATTCCTGACGCGACAGCATGATAAAAGCGGAAAACTTGTCGAGCGGAAAACTTGTCAAGAATAGCTTATATCTCGGCAAGTGATTTATTTATCAAAAAATAGAAAACGCTATTTAGTTCCAAATCGCTTCAATAGTCAGGTTTGTCATTTTTATGCCTATACTTTTAAAAATAAGTCAGAAAATGTGTCAAAAAGTTTCGCGTTGTTGAGCAGGGTTCTTGAAAACCACTTTAATTTCATAAAAAAAAGACAGATGCAAATTCAAATTTCTTTTCAAATGCCTTTAATATTATAAAAATATTAATCCATGCATCATTTCGGTAGAATAATACTGGCTATACACAAATAAAGTCTCTACATTTCGACAAAATTATAGAATTCCTCCGCAATTATCCAAACAAAAGCAAATTAATAAAAATAACGCCGTCGACGTTGTTCCAAACTGCGTTTTTAAACGAGACAATGTATAGGTAGTATAATGAGTAAGTTGACACTCTCTTAAAATGGTTTTTTGTCCGGCAGAAAATGTATTATTTAAGCCATTTCGTATGCTTAAAACCTCAAAGCTTCAAATTACACACCATTTGCTTATTTTTGAAGCGGGTGTCAATTTTTTAGCCCGAAAGATCAAGCAAATATGAACTTTGTGAAGTTCCATACATCGAATCGAAGCACTAATTTACACAAAATAATTCAATGCTGTTGAAATATTAATTTGGCACTTTTTCGTCAACCGGGTGCCAGTGTTGTATATACATATATATTATACACACATATATGTAGATATACATATACTATATATATTTAAATATATATATATATATATATTATGTACATACATATATATATGTATGTATGTATACATATATATGTATGTATATATAACACTGGCGCCCTGCTAACAGAAAAGTGCCATTAATTTTAATTTCATCATAATTAGACTAGTAAATTATCAAAAATAAGCATCTCTTTTAGTTAATTGTTTAAAGGGAAATTATCTCCAATTGCGGATACACATATATGAACGTTTTGCTTATTTTCTGTAAAATCTTGAGGAACTTTAAGATTTTTTTTGCACTCTAAAGGGTTAAGTATTCTAATTTTCACTTTTAAAGCACTATTATAACTTAAAATTTTTGAAATAATTGCTAACTGTTCATTCATAACTAATTGACCGTTACATAGAATGCGAGCAAAATTCAAATGTGGAATGCTTTAAAATTAATAAAATATTAATAAATTACAGTTTAAAATGCAAAAACTAATAATATATACCTGATTTTATGATATATCATATTAGATATTAGTAAATAAACATTAAAACATTGCCAAATTTAAAATGATTTTTATTTTTCTCGAGCGCTATATTTGAATTCTATTAAAACGTGAAATCGCAAAAGAAAAAAATTAAGTTTTTTTTTTTTTATCACGCAATATGTTATAATAGATTTAAAACTCAGTTTACGTAAAGGATTATGGCATTAATAAATGATATTAAAAGTAAATAAACTCTTTTCATTCTGTTTTTCATGTTAAATTTCGCTATGTATTTCATTTATTATTCAACTTTTTATTCGTATTTCAACTTCTTACTTATTAATCTAATTTCGTACTATGTAAAATAAACACGGTAAAACGATGCTCTGACAACTGGAAAAAGTTTTGAGAAACTAAAAATTATACGCTCATTTGAAAAAAGTCAGTTTAATAAACTGATCAACACATTAAGAAGTATTTCGAAATGTATACGAAATTGGAATTTGCTGTGGCCGCCATCTTGAATTATCACGATGCATTTATCTGAAACTTACTTATTAATGTAATTTTGTACTAGTATTTCTGTAAAAGAAATATGGTAAAACGATGTTCGACAACTGGAAAAAGTTTTGAGAAACTAAAAATTATACGCTCATTTGAAAAAGTCAGTTTAATAAACTGATCAACACATTAAGAAGTATTTCGAAATGTATACGAAATTCGAATTTGCTGTGGCCGCCATCTTGAATTATCACGAAGCATTTATCTCTCTTACTTATAAATCTCATTTCGTGCTAGTATTTCTGTAAAAGAAATATGGTAAAACGATGCTCTGACAACTGGAAAAAGTTTTGAGAAACTAAAAATTATACGCTCATTTGAAAAAGTTAGTTTAATAAACTGATCAACACATTAAGAAGTATTTTGAAATGTATGCGAAATTCAAATTTGCTGTGGCCGCCATCTTGAATTATCACGATGCATTTATCTCAAACTTATTTATTAATGTAATTTCGTACTAGTATTTCTGTAAAATAAACACGGTAAAACGATGTTCTGACAACTGTAAAAAGTTTTGAGCAACTAAAAATCATACGCTCATTTGTAATTGATCAACATGTTAAGAGCTATTTCGAAATGAGTATGAAATTCGAATTTGCCATGGCCGCCATCTTGAAATTTTTGACTAAATCAAACGATATTTCATTGACGAAAATATGTTAGATAGTTGGAAAACTAGCATGAAAGAAATTCAATTTCCTCATCCCGTGGACTACTATTTGCTACACTATTGACCCACTATTTGCTATTTTCGGAAATTTACTACCTATGTTACATTAACATAACATCGTGAAATTCACAGATCTTGGTAATAAAATCTAGTGAGTATCACTATTAGAAAAAGTCAAACGATACTGATAGGTGACAGTAAGTTAATTAGTTCAAAGATGGAAATAATTTAATTTCAGTATCTCACAGTCATATATTTTCCAATATTTCGAATACCAACGGTTATATTAACAGAACATACGTAACACCCAACTGTGGATCTTATCGGTAAGGAAATCTGTCTAATAATATGATAACATTTAATGAAAGTCTATTTCGTTTTCCTTGTTCAAAAAATGGAACATGCATGCCCGGAATATTTTTATAGCCAATATTATATTGAAATAACATCAGCAAATGGCGTGCTACCACTCATAAGAGAAAAAAAAATCTCCTTGGGGTAAATCAATCCGGTAGTTCACAATGCGATATGTACAGTGATTAAATTTCAGTGTTGATTTGGATATAATCAGTTTTAAAGAAAATTCAAATGATACCTAGTTGTTAAAAAACAAAATATTACAACCTGTGTTATTCGTATGAAAATGTGTTAGTCAGTTAAAAAACTGATATAGGTTTGAGAATACCATGCCCACTCTGTGAGAATTTTCGAAAAATTGTCTAATTTATGTTATATGAACGAACATGTCATCATCGTTTTCATCAGCTTTTCATTCGTTTTCATCATATAAATGCCTAAAACCCCATAACATTGCTTTTAAATGCATAGTTTTAACTTTTTATCTCTAATATGTTCCATCTTTTATCAATTCCTTAATTCTCGTTCAGTGTTCTGAAGCATTCTGTGAAATTTTGTGGAATTCTGTCTAAAAGTCAATAACACATAAAAATTACAGGGAAATCCAACTATATTTAAGTGAGTTAAAGCACGGACAGGTGGAAAAACGAAAAGACAAATAGACAGACCCGAGTCAAAAACTTTTCAAATATGTTTGAAAGTGTTAAAAGGCTTAAATTGTTTAATGTTTTATCCTTATTATTATTCAAACAGAGGTGTAAATTTTGCCTTGGCATCCTTCAGTCACCCAAAATTTTTGACATAAATTTCTAATCTGTTTAATTATTTTATTTTTCCATTTGGTGATGTTTTTGTCAAGGCTATGTTTTATTGGCTTTGTTTTGACGTATATGTAATGTATATATGATGCAATTAATTCAGTTTTTTATTGCTTTACCTGTAAAACTAATTTTGCAGCTTGGGTAGTACGGAAGTGGTAAAGCAAATAATCACTTGGGATTTTAGAATTTTGTTGGTTACTTTACCTGTAAAAGTGGTTTTGTTGCAAGTGTAATATAAAAGTGGGAAAGCTGAACAGTTACTTCTGCATGTTACATGTAAACTTAGAAATAAAATTTTGATTAGTAGATAAACCAGCTTTAGTGTTTTAGGAACAAACTACTAATTGGCAATACATTCTTGCAAAATAAAAAATTCCCCTAAGGCAATGGAAAATCAAATCCCCTCAAATCCAATGGAGCTACTTTCCGACACATTTTTAAACGCATTTTTGTTCGGAAACGCATGGTATGGTCAGGTGTTTTGTTATTCAGAAACTATGTAATTGAAAGGCGTTTCCATTTTTTGGTAAAGGCAGAAGATCTTTCAGAAAATACTATCAAAATGGGCGTTTTGAACCGAATTTCCAGACACTGCTAGAAAGGATAAAAACCGGTCGTCCCGTGACCGCAATCCCTTATAACTCGATAAGTAATTTATCGATCAAAAAAAGGGAAAATTCTATCCCAAATCGTTTCAATAGTCAGGCCTGTCAATTTCATGTATTTACCTTTAAAAATGAATCAGAAAATGTGTCCGAAAGTTTCGCGTTTGATCTTTCATGTAATTACTCTCTTTTTTTAGACTCTTTTATTTTTTAACTTAACTTAATTTTTGTATATAAAGTGGAATTTGTAATCGATTTTTCACTCAATTTATGATAGGCTAGAATAATAGAAATTATGTTCACAGGTGTGTTTCCGACGACAATACAACATTTTAATAGGTTTAGAACAAGTTTAGTTTTTTTTTTTTTTTTTTTTTTTTTTTTTAATAGGTTATGAATAAATAAATCGATTTTAAGGCATTTTTCTGTTAGCTGACCACATGCTATCAATCCCCCAATGTTTTTTATAATTGCAAATGTATGCGAGTTACAACAACCATGGATTTAATAAGACGCCAAACCATGCTTGCCATCATAGGACAACTGGCTGTGAAACTGCAACAACGAAATATTTTAAACACTGAAAAGTAGAAAATATAAATAAAAATAAAGAGTGTAACATATATATTATAAAATATATATATTTTAACCAGTTAATAATTTCATACTAATTAAATTATGATGAGACGTTGAGAAATCAATTTAGAAATCTTAAAATTATGGAGTGTGTAAGGAGGCCTTGGTTTAAATAATGCTTTTTTTTTCTTTCCTGTTGCCATATCTTAAAAAGAAATGGAACAAAAATGATAATTTTTTAAAAATAAATTCACTACCTCACGCTTTCTACAAAGCGTAAAAAAAAAGCGTTGTATTTTCTATAATCGAGTTCGGTGCCTACGCCAAATTATCGTTTTCTGAAGCAAATTTTTGAGAAAAAACCTGAAATGAGCCATACTAGTTTTCAAGATAAACACTGAATACACAGAACAGAGTGTTTTCTTGTTACCGGGTTTCGCAAAAATGACTGGTGGATTTTAAAATTCAATAACTTGCAAACGGTGACAGATATTAAAAAAATTCTTGCAGGAGCGTTATGCAAGATGTCAGGAGTTTTTATGCTGTGATTCTCAGCTTTAGTTACAAATACCATCGATAGATGGCGCTGCAAGCTATAACCGCCCAATCCAGGCTCGATTTTTCGGCCTCTCTCTTCTTCCATGTGAAAAAAGGAGGTTAAAATGCATTGAATGGATCCCGAAGTACCAAAAATCGGGTCTGGACTGAGCACCTATTGCTCTCAGCGCCATCTATTGTTTGAAATTCGAACTAAAATCAAGAATCACTGTAAAAAAACTCATAGAGTAGTAAAAACTAACATAGAGTGTTATGTTACTTGCAGGAGTAACATAACACACCTGCAAGAATTTTTTAAATATCTGTCACCGTTTGCAAGTTATTGAATTTTAAAATCTATCAGTCATTTTCGAGACACCCGGTATCTCCACTGCAAGTAAAAACATAGAGCGAGATCATGCCCTCACCTATAAATGAACTTTTCTATATTTGGACAATTATATGTACGAGCATAAATCGTACAATCAGCATTTTTAAATTTCCACACTGTGAAAATTTGCATGAACGTTTCGTGATATAAAAAAACGGTAATTTACGTGGAACGTTGCCGTATTGATATAATGTCGTGGATTGAGCGCATTGTATTTTAAACTGTATACGTCTGAAAATATACTGAATCTGAGTCTTTATTTTTAACTCAGTCATACTCATTGCTGAAGATATCATATGAATGGAATTTTTCAAACCAAGTGATAAAATACTCAGGTCGAGAGTCGAACCCGAGACTTTTGACTTAAATTGCCAACGCTCTACCTATTGAGGTACCTTGTTGAGCTGTCTACTTGACAGTATTGCCGATAAGGTTATCTGAGTGAAGTGTGTCCGATGGTTGTCGGTTCAGGTAACTCAATAAGTAGAGCATCGGTAATTTAAGTCAATAGTCTTGGGTTCGACTCCCGACCTGGATATTTTATCACTCGGTTTGAAATGTTCAGTTCGTATGAATTTGAGTCGTTCAGTTCAACAACTTTGGATAAAAGTTTGAGTGTGACTATAGTATTGAAGTGAAAACTAACGTGATTAATGTGTACTATATAACTATAGCTTTAATGTATTTATAGGAACACGAAAAACGCTATTTGATCCCGAAGTTGCCCCAATATTGAATCATTTTCACCTGCATGCCACAATAACAGTTTCAGATAAATTAATTCAAATTTGAAAAAAAAAATAACCTTTTTTTTCTTCTATAAAAGAAAATTATAGTTTTTAAGGAATGATCATTGTAAATTCCTTGAAATAAATTAAAAATCAATTATAATTAAAAAAAAAAGTGCTACATTTATAATTTTAAAACGGCCTTAAAAGAGGAATTAGCACTGAAATGCAGATTCTCCATTCAAAAGTTGTGCACGAAGCCTTTTTTGACTTTAGAGATGCATTTACCTGTTTTATACTATTGTAACGAAATAGTTCAACGAGCAAAATCTAAATTTATAACAGATATTAAAATTACTTGTGCTCTGATTCTTCGATTGGGTAATAGAGGGTGATTATAATTACAGTTCAACTTTCAAAAAGCTGTAAAAAAAATGAATCACCGGTAAGAAATACCTCAAATTTGACCTGAATATACGTAAAGAAAGGGGAAATGGTATGGCATAAGAATAAAAATAGTTCGAAATTTTAGCAATAGATAGTGCTTCGCTTTACTCGTCATAACGTAAATGGGTTATTCTGTCAGTGACATTGAAATCTTAATTTGACAGCTATTGCGTGAGGTACAGCTTAAACTGACTGTACTGTTCAGTGTGCATCACTGTACTGTATTGGGTTTTTACTAAAAAAAAAAAAAAATGATTTATAGGTCATTCAGCAGTTGTGGCAATCTTAGTTGAAAGCCCATCCACCGCGACAAGGTGTTGCCACATCGGATGGGGTCGGTTTTTAATTGTCCTGCGGCCAAAAACCGTAGAAAAAGCAGCACATAAATCGGTTTTTAATTGTCCTGCTAAAAACCGTAGAAAAAGCAGCAATGAAACCGGTTTTTAATTGTCTTGCGGCCAAAAACCGTAGAAAAAGCAGCAATGAAATCGGTTTTTAATTGTCCTGCAGCCAAAAACC
This sequence comes from Maratus speciosus, assembly GCA_963932465.1. Lineage (NCBI taxonomy): Eukaryota > Metazoa > Arthropoda > Arachnida > Araneae > Salticidae > Maratus > Maratus speciosus. Next base: position 556,518,035 of record OZ010792.1, read on the forward strand.
GTAGAAAAAGCACCAATGAAATCGGTTTTTAATTGTCCTGCAGCCAAAAACCGTATAAAAAGCACCAATAAAATCGGTTTTTAATTGTCCCGCAGCCAAAAACCGTATAAAAAGCACCAATAAAATCGGTTTTTAATTGTCCTGCAGCCAAAAACCGTATAAAAAGCACCAATAAAATCGGTTTTTAATTGTCCTGCAGCCAAAAACCGTATAAAAAGCACCAATAAATTCGGTTTTTAATTATCCTGAAGCCAAAAACCGTAGAAAAAGCAGATGAAATCGGTTTTGACTAAAAGCTGAACTTACATGGTCTTTAGTCCTCCTTACCACGGCAGCAGCAACAACAGAAAATGTTCTTCAAACGCTTCTTCAAACTCTTCTTCTTTGGTGCTTGTTCTTCATCTGTAACAGGCTGTACAGCATCGTAGAAATCTTCAATAAAACTTGCTTCAGAAAGCGTATCGTAGAAATCTTCAACAAAACTTGCTTCAGAAAACGTATCGTAGAAATCTTCAACAAAACTTGCTTCAGAAAACGTATCGTAGAAAATTTCTTCTTCTTCTTCTTCTTTGTTCAGCCTCATCAAGTCCTGGATGATGAAGTACAGCACACCCAGGCTAATGCCAAACATAACGAAGAACCATGCAAAAAAAGTCAACAGAAAGGACAAAAACATCCTTTCGTAGGCAAATACTCTATCACTCAAAAACCTGTAACTGTTTTTTTCTCTGAAAACGTAGTTTGAGATCAGTTCCAACCTACACTGTCAAAATTTTTTATAAGAATGAAAAATTTGCTGATTTTTTACCATCTATTGTTTCAACAATAGGTAAAATCTAATTTTTTTCAACAATGAAGCACGTGCAAACAATTTGATAAACTTCGTTTGCAACAATAAAACTACTCTGTTGTATTATGAAAGCAACAAGAAATTTTTCTTCAACAATGAAAATTCGTGCAAGCGATTTGAGAAGCATTGTTTTGAAGATTTTTTTATTGAGTGACGTAACGAATGTATTGTTGATAAAACTAGCCAATCAGCAAATTGCGAGTGTAATAAGGCAGGGAAAAAAAAAGCAAAGATTTAACACAGTTTTCTTTCATTATGTTAAGGGAAAACAACAGCTGCGAAATCTTAGAAAACAGCTTATAAAGAGGAAATCACTCAGGACCTAGTGAAGCGATTTCCATATTTTTTAATATTATTTTTATTTTTTATATTATAATTAACTATATTTCGATCTTTTTATTTCCTGAAGAATTATTATTATTATTTTTTTTTTTAGTAACGTTAGTTTAAAAATAATAAAATAGAAAAATTAGGAATATAGATACCTAACTGTTGCATATTTTATTTTTATTTCTTCTTGGACTATTCATTTATAGTGTAGCTACTGCTAAAACTAAACCAATATGGAAATCGCTTCAGTTGTTTGGGGAAAAGTACTTATATCGGCTTTTTTTCATAGGATTTTTCACGCGTGCCCTCTTTTAAAGACATGCAGCGGCTAATACTTCGTAATCGGGTTTTCAGCCAAAGGTGTGCAAACAAATTATAAAAGACTGGTTTTTACAACATTTATAATCTTGCACCATACTACGGCTCACTAAAATATCACAAATGCATTTGTGAGAACCATGGTTGTCGATCCGTTTAAGGAACTTTCTCCATTTGCTGTGTTTAAGATCCTAATTGCACGGTGAATTGAATATATTTCTTTCTTTTCACATTATCGAATATTGAAGTGATTTGGAGTCAGAATAACTTTTTTCGGTACTTTTCGGTTAGCCGGCGCCAGTGTTATACATACGTATTTATGTACATACACATAAGGAAAGGGCAGCTGACGCACTGTTGGTCGAATTACTGTGGATCAGCAAGAAAAACCTGTCTGTTCTTTATGACTCCTACCAGTACATATGAGTTAGGGAAATTTGATTGGTCTACGTTTAACAGGTCTCTGATATGATTGGCCTACGTCGCCAAGACTATTCCTGCAATGATCGTTATGACAAAAATGTAATTGGTAGATTGGTTGGCGGAAGTGTTTGCTTGTAAATATGCCCTTTCCTTATATCTAAATATGCATATGTATACATATACATATATTGTATATATACACATATATATACATATATATATATATGTATATATAACACTGGCCCCGGCTAACCGAAAAGTACTCTTTTTCATGATTATTTTACTCGGGCAGCCAAGTCCAAAAATCCGGTTCCAAATTTGACAGCAATTTCTGAAAAATAGCTTGTCTATGTCTTTATTTGGAAAAAGATGCGGAACAGATGCTGTACATTCCCTCGGCCGCCATCTTGGACTTTTTCGTGGCGTAAAAACCCCTTTCCGCTAAGTAGTAAATGTTGCCAAACAGCGATTTATGCGCATGTTAGGCTTAACGGGGTTGCCAGAATCGGGGCTCCCTTATCGATAAACAACGCGAACAAAAAATCGCCAAGAAATCTAAGATGGCGGCCGAGGGAATATACAGCATCTTAGCGAAAGATGCTGTTGGATTTTTCGTACATCAAAGTTTAAAAATGACTGTGTGAATGTATTCGAAAATTGCCGCACTGGGTTTGAGTACAGTTTTTGTTCAGTGATACTCATCGATCGTGGGGAAGTCGAGTCAGAAACATGATAACTATCGTAACCTTTCATACACTTTCTGAAATTTCAGATTCACCGTTAGAATGTTGGCAAAACAGAAGGAAGAACATTAAAAGGAACATTAAAAAAAAAACAGAAAAAAGAAGCTCGTGAAGCTAAAAAGGGAGTAAAAAAACTCAAACAAAGTTCCTGTAGACCTGTCTATTAAATCCAGGCCAAACAGTCCAGTTGCATCAACTTCAAAGGATGGTGTTTTCAGGTGTCCTGTTTGTGACGAGGAATATTGTGAGACCCACCAACAGAAGAATGGATTGCTGTAAATGCCAAGAGTGATGTTTCAATTATGAAAAATGGCAATTTTATTTGTGACTATTGTAGCTGCATAACTAAACACTTCAACATTACGTTACAATGCATTATGCTTAGTTTGATACTTCGTAAGATGTAAAAACACAGTTATCATTTGTTAAACCATGTAACATATTCAAAAGATAAAATATGTTCGACCTTTTTTAGTGTTGTCATCTTGCCTCAAGGCCATGGGGCAAGATGACAATTTGTTAATGTTATGAAAAAATAAAATTATCCTTTATTTTTTTTTTATTTGAAAAATTAAAGGGTAATATATTTAATACTACAAAGGAATACTCTAACAGTTCATGTAAAACTAATTTTACTAAAAAATAAATTAATAAACAACAAAAAATGTTAACATAGTCATCTTGCCCCGGCCTCCCGTATATTAGGTATCGCGAAAATCATGGAAAATACAGCCTAACAGGCATGACACATATTGTATAATTTACACGAAAATCTAATCAGCAATAATTTACTTCAAGGTCTAACAGAATATGAAGTTTAGCGAAATCCCGTTCATGAGGTCTTGAGATATAATAGTCGCTAAAATCGTGTAAATCCTGAAAAATATATCATAGCAGCGCCACCTGTTGAATTATTTACACCAAAACCTAATCAGCAACAACTTATGTTAAAGCTGTTCTCAACTGCTCTGCTCAACAAGCGCAAAACGTTTTGACGCATTTACAAATTCATTTTTTTAACGGAAAGATATAAAACTGGAAGGCCTGACTATGAAAGCGATTAGGAATCGAACTGTGTTTTCCATTTTTTGACCAATAAATTACCTATTGAGTTATAAGTGATTTTGATCGCGTGATAAACACGTTTTTCACCCTCTATTGAGTGGTTATTCTTTTTTTCGCTCGGAAATTTGGTTCAAAACGCCCACTTTGACACTATTTTCTGAAAGATCTATTGCGTTTGCAAAAAACAGTTATATTACATAGTTTCTGAACAGCGACACCTGTTAATTTCATGCATTTCCGAACAAAAATACAGTAAACTCTGTCTAAGGCGGAGTCAATCGGGACCGAGGAAATTTTCCGTAGTAGACAATATTCCGCCTTAGACAAATTTTACTCTATGTCTATGGATTCGTAGGGACTTGAAAATCTTTCCGAGTTAGACAGATTTCCGTCTTACACAGAGTCCGCCTTACAGAGAGTTTACTGTAAATTAAAACTTATGTCATAATGTTGCCCTTTTGGATTTGAGAACAGCCTTAACGTCTAGCTGAATCTAAAGTTTGATTAAAATTCGTGCATTAGTTCTTGAGATAGAATAGAGCTATTGAGAAAATCGTTAGAAATGAAGCATAGCAGCGCCACCTGTTGGGTGATTTACACCAAAACCTATTCAGTACCAATTCATATCAAGGTATAACTGAATCTGAATTTTGATAAAAATTTGTGCATTAGTTCTTGAGATAGAGCTATTGCGGGAATTTTGAAAAATGCAGCATGACAGCGCCATCTGTTGGGCGATTTTCATCAAAAACTAATCAGCATCAATTTATATCAAGATATAACTAAATCTAATTTTTTTTTTTTTTTTTTTTTTTTTTTTTTTTTTTTTTTAAATTTCATGCATTAGTTCTTGAGGTAGAGCGCCCACAAACTTTGGTGTCACATACAAACAGGCAGACATTTTCTAAAAACAGTCAGACCGTGTTCAGGACCATCTAAAACGTATAAATCCGTCGAAAACCAAGAAAATGGAACTTTTTCACGAATCCAACACCTTCTTCTTATACAGATAGAAGAAAGTAACAAGTTGGATATTGCTCTTCAAACGTGGCAAATGAGGTGCGTCCGTACTATAACTAGTTTTATAAATATTTTTTGCACCGCATGCGCATGGTGTACTGAATGCATATTTTAGTGTTCTTCATAAGTGCCTATCAATTTTATTCTGTTCGAAAGGCTGTAACATCATTAAAATGCACTTACAATAATTTTTCCCATTGGCCTTAATGTAACGGAAAACTTTTGACTGTCCCTGTAATTAAACTATACATCCAATTTTCATAAAATTTGAAATGACTCAACAAAATTTTGCAACAATTATATATTTAAAATTTCAGACCATTCGGAAGGCTGTGAGTGACATCATTAAAATGCACTTGCAATAATCTTTTCCCATTGGCTGTAATGTAACGGAAAACTTTTGACTGTCCCTGTCATTAAACTATACACCCGATTTTCATAAAATTTGAAATGACTCGGCAAAATTTTGCAATAATTATATATTTAAAATTTCAGACCATTCGGTTGGGTACTTTTTGCTCTGTTATATGCGGACGGACAGACAGACGGACGGACTGAACGACGACTATAGGTGCTACGTATTTATATAATTACGAACGCACCTAAAAATCAATATATGCTCATTAATATATAGTTTTCTGTATCACCAATTCCTTTTTAACAGCATTAACTAAAGAAAAACTTAGCATTACATACGTAAATTCAGATTACTTTAATATTAAAAAAATATTGGTGCGAACGCAGTTTAATTTCCTTCTTGGCGCGATTTTCAAAACTCGCCAAAAACGGTTTACAGTGCAAGGATTTTAAAACGGAGCTCTCATCTTGGGGTTGCCATATTGGGAGAAGTCCGATGAGCAGTCCGAAGTCCGAAATACCGGGGTTGCCACATTGAGGCAGTTATCGTGCCAAAAACAAATCGCCTTGGCGAAGGAGAGTAAACTGCGATTTACCAAAAATATTAATATATGCATCATTTTGGTATAATAATACCGGCTATACACAAATAAAGTCGGTATATGACATCTGTGCTAATTTTTTAGTTCGAAAAATAAACCTATTATGAATTTTACAACGTGTTCCTAAGTTGAATTCTTCGAATCGAAACATTAATTTTTACAAAATAATCCAATACTGTTGTCTTATGCAGTTTCATTTCATTGTAAGTAGACTAGTACAATATCAAAAATTAAAATAGCTTTCACTTAATTATATAATATAACGGTCGTTTATCTCCCATTGTGAATACACATATAGGAATGTTTTGCTTATTCCCTTTAAAACCTTGAGGTACTTGAAGATTTTTAAAGGGATTTTTAAATTTTCGGTACTTTTCGGTTAGACGAGCGCCAGTGTTATGTATACATGTATATGTCTATTTACATGTATATATACATATGTATACATATACATAAATGTGGATATACACGTATTTATGTGTATATGTATAATATATGCATACATATATGTATATAAACATATATATGTATGCATACATAACACTGGCGCCCGGCTAACCGAAAAGTACCTAATTTTCTAATTTTCACTTTTAAAACTCTATTATAATAAAAATTTCGAAATAATTGGTAAATGTGCATTCATAACTAATTATTGACCGTTATACAGAATGGAAGCAACATTCAAATTTGAAATGCTTTAAGATTCAGAAAATATTAAAAAACTACAGCTTAATATGTTACATGTTTTCATGAAATTTATTTATTGAATAACAAACATACGACTCGTGTGCTTGACAAGAGAGCCCGCGGCACAGATGTCATATTCGCCCCATATTGGCGCGATTTTTTTCTGACGCCAATGCCATATACGCAACGGGTACTTAACTGACGCCAAAGTGTCGTTATTTTGCTTGATGTGGTAACCCGGATTATATTGTTTATGCTGTTGATGTTTTCGCCAGATCGGCAACCGAAAACAAATCGCGCCAATATGACATCTGTGCCTAGCCCGCTTATAAGTCGGAGACAAGATAGCACAAGGAAATATTATAACACAAGAGAAATACACCCTGGCAGTTCCACACAAGGTGTGTGTGCAATGGAACCAGCGGGGATCGAACCCACAAACTCTTACGCTCGCAAGCGATTAGCAGACTGGTGCTTTGACCATTCAGCCACAGAGTCCCCTTTTCATGAAATATCATGTTAGATATTTGTAAATAAACATCAAAACATTGCCAAATTCAAAATCATTTTAATTTTTCTCGAATGCCATATTTGAATTCTATTAAAATGTGAAATCGAAAGAGAAAAATTAAAAGTTTTTTTTATCACGTGATATTTTCTAATACATAGCTTAATTTTCTAATATAAGCAAACTACTTTTCAGGGTATTTCCTGAATCACTGCAAGTTGCCTTTAAAACGGGTTATCGTACAACAAAACAAACTCAAAGGAGAAAACAACTTCTCACGATATAAAACTAAAAAAAAAATTAGTGTAGACAGCTTTTAGCCCCCAGTATGCTAATTCTTTCTCCCAGCTTATTTTGTGTCGTCTCCAAAAAATAACGCTACCTTACAGAATCCAGCCATAAAAAAGAAAGGCAGCACGATTAAATACTGAATAGTAATTTTTTTAATTTCTAAGCACCGCACATTTTCAATTTTTATACCGTCGTATTGGGAAAAAAAGTACTTTTTAATGCAATTTGTTTGAAAATTGCATCTCCATGTATTTTTGAAATATTAATTTTTTTGTAGTTTTTAGAGCCATTTGTTTAATTTTGACAACTCAAGTACTCCATTTCTGTAGAAAGTAAAGAAAAAATAGTTGGAAAATAGTAATTATATCTTTTTGTTGCCATTTCCCCGTAACTACTGAAAAAAAACCGTAATTAAAATACGTGCTATTTTTAAAAAATATAAATGAACGATTTCTGATAAAACATGGAGCTATTATAAACTGTATTTAATTATCTATATTACAAACAAATGAAGATACATGAATATTTAGATAGCCGATTTTTTTTTTTTTTTTTTTTTTTTTTTTTTTGTCGAGTTTCTTGAGTAACATCTGTTTTTTTTTTTTTTTTTTTTTTTTGATTTGTGTATTATTCAACGATAGTGACGTCCTATGCGTATTTTACTGTAAATGTTGTTTAATACTGGATCGCAAATGAGGAATACTTCAGAGGAAGCGAATGATATTTTATATATGTCATTTTATATAAAATAAAAGCTTGTGTTTTAAGTCTTAATACTGAAATATTATTTGTATTATCTATATTTATATACATATATATATATTTTTTCATCGGGGGTGAGACTAAATTCTGAAAAAGCAGAATTCCTGTTTTCTAGTATTAACCCATTTGTTCTTAGAATTATTTTTTGACATTTTTTTAATTTTAAACATACAACTTTGACAATACAAACGTAAAACAATCAAGAAGTCTCTAATGATCTTTTTTTAAGTAGTAATTTTATAAGTAATCACGTCAATTTGGAAGGAAGCGTCTGCTTCCTTGCGCTACTCAAGCTTCTCACTTACTAACAATTTACTGCTAATACGAATTCAATAAATTAAAAAAGAACAAAATATATATTTAAAAACAAAAACTAGGTGAAGATTCACTTCACTTGACTAATTTCGTCATATCCGCGCATCATAGTGGTTCCCTTTTTATTAAGGCCCCACCAGTGGCCGAGAGGTTCGGCTCTCGAAGCTGGTAGACGGGAGGTGCTGGGTTCGATCCCAATCGCGCTGTCGGCCTAATCGTACGGAGTTTTCGTGGTTTTCTTCGAACCTTGGATTTCCAAGCGTAAATACGGGTTAGGTTCCCTTAGAAAGACCCCCAGGGAGGGCACTCCCACCCCCCTTAGGGCCTATATCCCTCGTGCTGATAATTGGCCGTCATAAACACAACCAACCCTTTTTATTAAAAATTTTCACTAGTTTCTAAAACACGAGAAAGATAACAGATGGAAGCACTATTCGTGTTATTTCGACATTCTTGCACTAGATGGCAGCACTACAACGGCATTTTGTGGAATGTTTACGACAGTTCAGATATTAATTTCGCATTTATTATAAAAATAAAAAATCTACTCCAGTTTTCAACAAACAGGACCTGGGGCGAACTTATGGTCCCCTATTTATTTTCTTGGATTTTAGAAGCGTTTGTTAATTAAAATGTGTACGTACACATTTTGAACAGAACTCATGGGTAGACTATAAAAAAAAAGGGGGGGGGGTCTGTTGAATACTTTAATGAATTTGAAGTGTCTAACATTTCAACCAGTATATCATAAACCTTTTCAAATTTCTGATTCTGAAGTTTCGCAAAAAACATGTTTTTTATGCGCCATTTTTACAAACTGAACTCGAATATGTCGCTATTTTCTGATACATTCACAATGTCTTTTTTGTAAATCCATGTTTCTTATTCAGCTACTAACAAATTCGTCAATTTTATTCATCTTCTAACAAATATACGATATTTAAGTAAATATTTATAGGATATTTAAGTAAAAGGCGTTCAATTTAGTGTTTTAATATAATGTTCAACACATGGCAAAATGAAAAACATTGTTCCGTGCATTGGTCCTTACATATGGATGTCTGCAAATGTCATGCGTTTACGGATACAAAGGACTATGTATGTTGTAGGATGAGTCAAAAAGATTCGTACTGTTGAGCATCGATTAAAAAATAAAAATATATTTAAAACAAATCCCCGCTTTTTCATGGAATCGTTGAGAGATTTCGGTTAAGTACCCAAATGCAATATCGTCCATAATAAGGACTATAGCCAAACGGCGTATTTGAGCAAATATGATTTCGAACAAGTGTTTTTTAAAACGTATAATGGTATTTACATTCCTTTTGAAGGCATTGTAGCCATGATGGCAAAAATGGAATTGGACCCAATAACTAAAGTTAATCGAATGTAAAATCAATACTAATACTATAAAGATGTAATCTTAGTTTATTTTTTGTAGGAGATAATCTCTAGAGCTACCCAAACTATTTCAAAAGAAATGGTTGCAAGTATATGGTGGCAGTAGTCCCTGTTCCAACATAGGTTATATTTTATGTCGGTGTCGCTTCCCCCCTGGGGGTTGCAGGAGCGGAAAACATCCTAAAAATGCAATTTTTGTGATACTGCACTGCTTAAAATTTAAAATTGTAGTTACTTATAAGGTCCAAATGCTCTCTAAGGACAGTATAAAAAATTCTAAATTAAAAAGGGTAAAATGAGCGAAAAGAGTTCTATAAATGTTCTAAATTATGATTTCCATGGAATCTCAGGAAATACTAATCTGATTTCAAAAGTAATGGTTGTAAATTGGTGGTGGCAGCGCCTGCTCCAACATAGGCAATTTTTTTTTTTTTTTTATCTCTATGCTACTCCCCCCAAGGGGGTGCAGCAGTGGAAAGCGTTCTAAAATTGCGATTTCTCGGTACTGAAGGAGTTTAGAAATTTGAAATTTGGCGCGGTATTGACTTATAAGATGTAAATGCTCTCTAAGAACACTTTCTAAAAAATTCCAAATCTAAAAGGGTTAAATGGGCGAAAGGAGTTCTATAAATGTTCTAAATTACGATTTCTATGAAATTTCATTAAATACTAAACTGATTTCAAAAGTAATGGTTGCAAATTGATGGTGACAGTCCCTGCTCCAACTTAAGGTATATTATATGTGTGTGCCACTACCACCAGGGTGTTACAGGAGCAAAAAAGTTCTAAAATTGCGATTTATGTGATACTGAGGGGGCTAGAAACTAGAAATTTGGCATGGTAGTTATAAGATGTAAATGCTCTCTAAGAACAGTTGAAAAAATGGAAATTTAAAAGGTTGAAATGAGAGAAAAGCGCTCTAAAAATGTTGTAAATTACGATTTCTATGGAACTGTTAAAGATATAAACTTGAAATTTGGCATGATACATACTTATAAGGTGTAAATGATCTCTAGGAACAGCTACTAAAAGTTTCGAAATTTAAAAGAGTGAAATGAGGGAAAAGCGTTCTAAAAACTTTCTAAATTACGACTGCTACGGAATCGCAGGAAATACACCAAATCGATTTCAAAAGTAATAGTGGTAAATTGATGGGGATAGTCCCTGCTCTAACATAGGCAATATTTTATGTCGGTGCCACTATCGAAGGAGAGAGGGGGGGATGCAGGAGCAAAAAACTTTTTAAAATTGCGATTTGTGTGATATTAAAGCGGCTAGAAACTTGAAATATGGCATGGTAGTTACTTACAAGATGTAAATGCTCTCTAGAACAGTTTCAAAAAGAGAAAGATTGAAATTGAAAAGAGCGAAAAGCATTCTAAAAATTTACTGAATTTTGATTTCTATGGAATTGTTAAAGATAGAAACAGAAAGTTGGCTTAGTAGGTACTTACAAGATGTAAATACACTCTAAGAGCAGTTTCTAAAATATTCGAAATTGAAAAGATAAAATGAGCCAACAGCATTCTAAAGACTTTCTAAATTACAATTTCTATGGAATCTCAGGAAATACCAAATGGGTTTAAAAGAAAACGCTGGCAAATTGATGGTGACAGCAGCTGCTCGTACCTAGGCTATATTTTATGTTGGTGCCACTATCAGTAGGTGGGTGATTAGACCGTTAGACTAAAAGCTTGGAATACGGCATGATGTAAATATTACACTTTTAAGATTTAAATGCTTACTAAGAGCGGTTTCTAAAAAATTCAAAACATCAAATTAAAACATAAATGAGAGCAAAAGCTTTAAAATACATTCTAAATTATCTTTTATTTAGAATTAGTTTTAGTTTCTCTCATTAATTTAAGTCTAATTTTCACCTAATGCAGTGCAATAATGAAGTTTAGTCTAACTGTGGCTTAATTAGTAATTTTTGAATTGTCCGTAGCACTGTAATTTCTTCTAATAAAAATAGGCACACAAAAACCACAAGGTTTTGCTAGAGTAATAAATAAATAACATTATTATTAAAGGCAACGAAGCATCTCATTGTCATCATATTCATCTACAGTTATTTTACCAACCGTCCTGTACGAAGAACGGGTACATAACATAATTAATGAGCAAAGTGGAGCTTCTCATTTTCATCCAACTGCAATAGTTTAACAACCCAGTTAGATGAGAGGACACATAACATAATTATCGGATCTACTGGTTTCAATTAAAAAAGAATTAATAGTATGGCAACCGCTTTTCTTTTTAAGCCGTTTAAAAGTTGCCTATACATGTTTGACGACGTAAAAAAGTTTGTTGTAAAAAAAAAAAAAAGACTTTGTCTCTAAAAGTAAATAAAACAAGTTAGAAATTGCATGGCAAACGTGGCAAATGAGGTGCGTTCGTACTATAACTAGTTTTATAAACATTTTTGCACCGTATGTTGTACTGAATTGAATGTATATTTTAGTACACTTCATAAGTGCATATCCATTTCATTCTGATCGAAAGGCTGTCACATCATTAAAATGCACTTAAAAGATTTTTTTCCCTATTGGCCGTCATATAACGTAAACTTTTGACTGTCCCTGTCATTAAACTATACATCCGATTTTCATAAAATTTGAAATGACTCGACAAAATTTTGCAACAATTATACATTTAAAATGTCGGACCATTCGGTTGGATAGTTTTTGCTCTGTTATATGCGGACCGAACGGCGACTATAGGTGCTACGTATTTATATAATTACGAACGCGCTTAAAAATAAGTTCTAGTGCTGCCATCTAGTGTTGAATGTTGTCCTTATGCGAAATAGTGGGAAAAATTGTGCACAAGAATAAAAGACGATCTATTCATAAACAGCCACATACAAAACACTTAAACAGCATTTATTTTAACATGCACATTTAGATCTAGGAATGATATTTTTGTTAGGATATAAAATACTAATCATATAATTTGCAAGTCCATGAGTGAAAAAACTCTGGCAGTATACAGTTATTTTGAGGAATTAAAAATAATCTGTCACAGAATTTTTGTACGTATCGAAAAAGAACAAAATAAAATTCATCATTTTGTAATATAAACGATTGAATGAATTGACAAATAGTATCCTAAAAATATTAATACGTTCCGAAAATTTTTTAGAAGTTTATACGAATATTATATTTTTATTTGAAACAGCCATAAAATCGACTCAAAGTATATCCTGTAATGATGTTTGTTAATGCTTGTGTTTTTGCAAGGAGATTCTGCCCCCTGTTTGCCAACCCACGGAAATATCCTTTAATAGTCCGAGAAGCAGCGTGACATTTTCTCAACCAAATTTAGCATCGATAGGATATAGATAAGATGTTACAAGTTAACAGAAATGCCAGTCAACTGGTGGGTCAGTGGAGGGGGTGGGTTGCCATAGTAAAATCGTACAACCCGCTGTAGTGTGGAATGAATAGCAATCCGATTACTCATGACTGTGTTTGAGACGGAGTAACATAGGTAATCGGGTTGCCATTCATCTCCCATTTCTATGGGCTGTACCATGAGACTATGACATCCCCTTCACCGCTAATGCGTCAACTGACTAGCAGTTTCTTTATCTGTACCATCTAATCTCTATCGTATCGCATAATCATCGACGCTGAAATGACGTGCATAAATGTGGCGTTGCCTCCCGTACTATAAGCACCACTGTAAAATCTAAATGGTATACAAAATGGTGAAATTAAAATGACACATACACAATGGCATTTCTACTAACCAAAGAATTTTTGTGTACACCTCATTCTTAATTTCTACTTTTTCTCACTTACTAAGTTTGCATACCATTCAATAATACAGAGGGTTCAGCCTCCTTAGAGAAAGAAGTACGAGTCCAATGACTATGACGACCTCTTAACACAATAATGGTAAAGTACACTGGTGTACAAAATTAAAAGAATTTTCAGATTCGGTCAATTATCTCCAGAACTACAGGACAGATTTGAATGAAATGTGGTATGAACATAATGCAAATAAAATATCCATTCAATAGTTGTAATCTGCACGCATGATCGTGCGTAAGACTCATCAGCGTCAGAAGGTATAAAACAGAGTTTACTATATGGAACCAAAAAATGGTTTAACAGGCGATACTCAGATAGCATTTTTAATTTTCAGAAAATTTGCAGCAGTCTTGCTTTGAAAACCTTCAAAATTGCAGCAAGCTCAACATCACAAGACTGTAAGTTCATAACAAGACTGCAGCAAGATAACGCAAACGCCAAAGTCACCATACTTTGAACTTGCAGCTAACTTGTTGTGCGAGTTAAATTCATGCTGTATCAAATTTATTGCAAATTAACGGCAAACAAGTAATCAAAAATACTACAAAGTAGTACGCCCACGTAGTAGTTCCACGTCCCACTATCTGTTTACAGCTCTATAAGTTTAACCCATTGGAGGGGTACATAGACCTGATCAGGTCTATTGATGCGAACAGACCGTCAGAAAGTGCATACATCGTTTTCATCACCATAACCAAGTTAAGGTAATATTTGTACTTTTCAATACGAGCCTTTTTTGGTGTTTGATAATTATAGCGTTTAGAAAAAGCAGTGCCAACCGAGTAAAATTTCTGAAATTTCTGCATATGTGCTGATTGTCTATTCTCTCAACAGAAGGATTTTTTGCTTTTGTCACTTTCGTGAATTAAAGACAGTCTTGCCATCAGTTTCACAACAAACTACTCATGCAACTGGGGGATGGTATAACTTGCGGAAAATTTGCTGCGAATTTCTTAATTCAAATTTGTCACGGCAAGATAAATTTGCTGCGAATTTCTTAATTCAAATTTGTCACGGCCTGATAATGTCAGAAAAAATCAAACTTACTGCTAATGTTCATGCTATCTGGGTATGGTCCGCTCTTACAGTTATACAGCTCGCACAACGTGAATTCAGACTGGAAATCAGGCAGTTTCTGAGTCCTTGTGGAAGTTAGTCTCACTCGTCCAGCAACGCTGTTTTAAGATCCTGGGTGGTTATGGGAGGTGGGAAGCGAGTTCCAGTTGTCCTCTCCAGAACATCCCAGTTCTATAGGGTTTAGGTCTGGAGATCTGGCTGTCCATCAAGAGAACAGTCTCACTTTCGAGAAATTCATTGACCCGATGAGCTCTTTCTGGGCGCGTTTTGTATCCCATGAAAATGAAATCAAGGCAAACTGCATCCATGAAAAGGTGAACATAGGGTAGCAAGTAGTGATGGGCGATAACGAGATGTTTTTCTCGATTTTCGCGATTGTATGGGCATCTCGATATTTTTCGATTGTGTAAATTTTTTCTCGATGACTACAGTTTGCAAATTTCTTTTATAAATCATATATTATGTATTATATACGTCATATATTTATCAAGAATCGTCTGCGGGTGAACTGGAATGAGTCGATGTTAATAGAGACTAGGTGACTTCGACCGCTAGCGGGTCCCTCCTTTAATCGGGGCCCCTAATTTATACGTAATCTTGTAATATGAAATCACGAACAGGTTACCCGCTATATACGGCACTGATATATGATAGCAGGCGGGTGTGGTGTGCACGCACTACAAAATCTTGTAAAAAATATAATATCGAAACGAATGAACCTCGGACCAGATCTCTTGGGGGAGCGGTCAAAGCAAGCGGAAGAGCACAGCAGCTGCATAATATGATTAAGTCGTCACAGGTCTTTAGGCCTTTCCAACCGTATGTCACATGAGAAGTCTGGATCTGAATTTATAAAAATGCCCTCCCCGTGGGGGCAAAGGGGGGGAGGGGTGCAGGAGGTGGATAACATGAGTAAGTGGTCATAAGCCTTTCCAACAATATGTCACATGAGGGGTCTCGGCTAAATTTAGAAAAACACCCCCGTGGGGGAAAAGTGGGGGAGGGGTGGTCACCGGAGGTGCATTACATCAATAAGTAGTCACAGACCTTCCCAACGATATCTCACATGTGGGGTCTTGGCTAAATTTGGAAAAGTGTCCCCCGGGGGGGCAAAATGGGGGATGGACACTGGAGAAGCATAACATCAATAAGTAGTCACAGACCTTTCCAACGATATCTCACATGAGGGGTCTTGACTAAATTTGGAAAAGTGCCCCCAGGGGGGCAAAGTGGTGGTGGGGACACCGTAGGTACATAACATCAATAAGTAGTCACAGACCTTTCCAACGATATCTCACATGAGGGGTCTTGACTAAATTTGAAAAAGTGTCCTGAAATTTCATATATTATAAATAATATTTAGCGGAGGGTCCATAAAAAAATCCGATCTAAAATGATAAAAACGGAAAAAACTACTCTCGCAGTGAGGGCCAAATTGGGGAGGGGAGGAAGAAAGTCTCATAATATGAAAGAGTCATCCGAGAGCTTACCGATGACGTATCACATGACTGGTCCAAAAAAAGTTTGAAAATTGCTCCCCCTCCCTCCCCCCGTGAGCCCACTCTTTCGCCCCGGGATTCACACAGCCGCCACTTTAAAACTTTTATGTTCAATAAATAATATTTACCGGAAGACTGCATAAAAAACCCACTTCTAAAGTGATATTTAAATTTATTATAGAAATCGGCTACGGTTTTAAAAATTTGTTCGCCCCTTCCCCATCCCCCTTTGGGGGAAGAAAGGTTCATAGTATGAAAGAGTGGTCAAAGGGCTTTTCGATTATATGCCACAGGAAGGGTTCGGTAAAATTTTTAAAATTGCACCCCGCATGAGTCCACTCTCACGTCCTCCTCCCTCGAAATCACTCGACCCACCTTCCTCTTTGAAATTTTTATATTTAATAAATAATTTTTATCGGAGGGCTCCAGGTATGTGACATCTTGGTAGGGCTAAAATAAGAGAAACTTTGAAAATTAGGGCTTCATTTCACAGCTCATTGTCATGCCTCTTTCTCTATCTCGTCCCTTGGTACCCTCGATAAATTTTCTTACTTTTCTTCTCTGCCGAGGACGAGAGAACTCCTCGAAAAGCTTCTCATAGCGAAATGTTGAAAAGCGCCAGAGAAATCCTCGAAAGGCTTTTCATTGGGAGATTTCGAAAAGGACGAGAGAAACCAGCGAGAGGCTTCTTATCGGGAAAGGTTGAAAACGGCGAGAGAAACTCTCGAAAGACTTCCCATCCCGAAAGGTTTAAAACCGGGAGAGAACCAACCATCGAGCAGCTTCCCATCTGGAAGCGTCGAAATGCTGGAAAAATCATCGAGATAAGATTTGCTGAAATGCCAGATGGAAATGAAGCTTTCAGAGTCGAACTTACCGCATTTCTGGTTTAAGTCATAATTTCTCAAAGGAGTCCATCTGCTTATCCAATCTCTTTTTAGCTCACAGGCTATCTAAGCCTGAGAGCTAATGTACCCGTCGGTTCTGTGTGTATGCACGTACGTACGTACGTATGTATGTACGTAACGCGATAACTCTTGATTAAAATGTACGATTTGCTTCAATTTTTTTTATGTTCATTCTGATAAAGGCGTTCCGCTGATTAGTTTTGACGGTTCATTGGTTAAGGATAAAGGGAGAGAAGGGGGCTGCCCCCCCCCTCCTTAATTTAGATAAATAGGTTTTTCATGCAGAATTATCCGATTTGCTCCAAATTTCGTATACCGGTTTATTATGTTAAGGAGCTTCCCTGATTAAACTTGGAGGTTCATTAGTTAAGTATGAAGGGCGGAAAGGGAGGTAGACCCCCTCCTTAATTTAGATAAATGGGTTTTTCATGCAGAATTATTCGATTTGCTCCAAATTTGGTATACCGGTTCATTATGTTAAGAAGTTGCCTTCATTAGATTTGGAGGTTTACGGGTTAAGTATTTAAGTATAAAGGGGGAGAAGGGGGCTGGACCCCCCCCCCCCCCCCTTAATTTAGATAAATGGGCTTTTCATGCAGAATTATTCGATTTGCTCCAAATTTGGTATACCGGTTTATTATGTTAAGGACCTTCCCTGATTAAAATTGGAAGTTCATTGGTTAAGGATAAAGGGGGAGAAGGGGGGCTGGTCCGCCCCCCTTAATTTAGATAAATGGGTTTTTCATGCAGAATTATTCGATTTGTTCCAAATTTGGTATACCGGTTTATTATGTTAAGGAGCTGCCTTGATTAGATTTGGAGGTTTATGGGTTAAGTATAAAGGGGAGGGGCTAGTCTCCCCCTTAATTTAGATAAAATGGTTTTTCATGCAGAATTATTCGATTTGCTTCAAATTTAATATACCGATTTATTCCGATATGGCGCTTTCTTCATTAGATTTGGAGGTTCATTGGTTAAGTATACAAGGGCGAAAAGGGGGCAAGTCCCCTCCCCTTAATTTAGATAAATGGATTTTCATGGAGAATTATTCAATTTACTTTAATTTTTTTTTTTCTATGTTCGTTCTGATAAGGAGCTTTCCTGATTAGGTTTGGAGGTTCATTAGTTAAGTATAAAAGGGTTAAATTGGTTAGACCACCCTTAATTTAGCGATATGTTTCTTTTTTTCATGCAGGATTATCTGATTTGCTTCAAATTTGATATACTGATTTATTATAGTTAAGGAGTTTCCCTGATTAGATTTGGAGGTTCATTGGTTAAGTATAAAAGGGGCAAACGGGGGATATTTCCCTTCATTTATTTTTTGAGGGACATTATTCTTTGAAATAAGAGTATAATATGCAATTAGTGTGAATAACCTGTGAGCTCAATGCCATCAGTTTAACTGGCACTTATCTTTTTATTGCTATTAACCGATGTGGGTTATGAAGCATAGTGGTTTATGTATTCAGTTCTGTATAGTCCTAGTTTCAAACTTTACTGTTAAATTTAGTGTCATTTTGCCCCGAATTTTCAATGTTTCTCTTATTTTAGCTCTGCCAAGCTGCCCCATACCTGGAGACTCAGATAAATACTATTTATTAAATACAAAAAGGAAATTAAATTCAAAGAGGAAGGTGAGTGAATTCTGGGGGGCGCGAGAGTGGACAAAGGGGGGGGGGTAATTTTCAAACTTTTACCAAACCTCTCCTTGACATATCATCGGAAAGTCCTTTGACCATTCTTTTATATTATGAACCTTTCTCCTCCCAGAGTTGAATTCCGGAAGGGGGCGGGGGGGGGGAGCGGTGCGGGGGTGAATTTTTTTTTAATTGTGGAGATTTCTACAATAAATGTCATTAAATGAGGTTTTTTAATGGAGCTCTCCGATAAATATTATTTATTAAATATAAAATTTTAAAAGTGGGGTTGCGTGATTTCCGGGTATATTCTGGAGGGAACCCATGTGGGAGGGGTGGATTTCAAACTTTTTTTGGACCAGTCATTTGATATATCATTGGAAAGTTTTCGGTTATCATCGGAAAGTTACTCTTTCATATTATGAACGTTTCTTCTTCCCTCCTTAGTTTGGCGCCACGAGAGAGGCACTTTTCGAACTTTTTTGAAATCGTAGCGTTTTTAAACATTTTAGATCGGATTTTTTTACGGAGCCCTCCGATAAATAATTTTTAATATATGAAAATTTCAAAGAAAAGGATGGGCAGGGTATATTTCGGGGGGCACGATAATTGGAATCCTGGGAGTTGGGACTCATTTCTATCATTTGCTGACACCCCTCATGTGATATATCATTGGAAAGCTCTGTGACTACTATTTCATTTTATATATCGCCCGCGCCCCTCCCCTTACTTTGCCCCCGCGCGGGGGCACTTTTCTAAATTTAGCCGAAACTCCTCATGTGAATATCATTGGAAAGTCCTGTGACCACTTATTCACTTTTCTTGCCCCCCCCCCCCCTTTGCTCCCCGCGGGGGTTCGTTTAATGTATTCCAGTCGAAGACTTTCTAAAAATGGGGAAATTAAAGATCCAATCTCAAATGACGTAGAAAAATCAATAAAAAATTTTGATCCCTTTTATCATCCTTTAGTTCATGTTTTTGCCACTAGGGGGTGCTTTTGATTCTTATTTTTTTGGCCATTTTGGTGCTAATTGCCGAAAAATTCTAATTTTTGATACTTAAACTCCCTTTACCGCTTCATAGCTACTCGCGTTTTTTCAGCTTTTTTCAACTAGGGGGCAACCTTACAAGAATTTTCCAGTCTTATGGCTCCTTTATAGCCTCCCTTTGGTTTGTTGTTTTTTTATTCCATCTGTTTTCAGTTACCCTATATTTAATAAAATCTGCCTTATATATATGTAAAAACAATGATTTCAATAATCGAGTCCAGAACATCTCCTTTGTAGATTCTCGAAAGTAATCGATGACTGTATCGATTGTGTATTTTACGATAACGATTTTTTTCGATTGGTAAATTTTCGAGAATCGCCCATCACTAAGCCCTATCACTACTATGAAATTGTCGGCCAGAATAATAGCTAAGTTTTCCAATAACTGTTATAAGAATAGCTTTTCTCGTTATAATCGATTCTAAAACATCTCGATTGTAGATTCTAGGAATTAATCGATGGCTGTATCGATTGTGATTTTTTACGATGACGATTTTTTCTCGATTGTCGAATTATCGAGAATCGCCCATCACTAGTAGCAAGACATCACCCTTACACCTCACACCAGTCATACAGCGTTTGCCAAACACAGGGAGGGTTGTGGGCCCATCCAACATGATGCCTGCGCTGACCATCAAACCTCCGCTGCCCTAGTGGTCTCTTTCTCAGTAGATAGTGTTAGATAAAAAAAAAATGAGACTTAACGTATTATAATAATAATCACATTAAATCATAAAATAAAGTTAAGGTAAATCTGCTTACCTTTTGGTTCATGATCGTCCACGATAAAAAGGTTCTGCCTTTTTTCCTCGTGGAGGAAGGTTGTTCCAAGGAAATAACGCCATTTTGAGATCATTTGAGGTCATGCCGGCAAAAGCCGTAGCGAATACCTCATAGCTTAACTAACCAATTAAATAACGATAAAAACGGAACTTTCTTCAACATATCCAATGAGGAAAAAGGTGGGTGCAATCCAAGATTAAAACTGAAATATTCAGCGATGTTTCACCTATAAGAACTTGTGAATTTATTTTATTAAAAAGATTGTGTATCCTTTTGCTATGTATATTTCAGGAACATTGTGTCAGTTCGGTATATAAACTATAATATTTATATTTCTTAAAATGCAAAACTGGAGCATACATCTTTGCTCCTTTCTGATTACATTTTTATATACACACTAAAAAAAGTGTAATATACAAAACATTATTGGTATTTGATTAAATAACATAAATAAAAAATTCTTGATTATATTTATCTATAAAACACTGAATATCATTTAGAGTCTTAAATTATTAATATAGTTCTTTCAGCTATCAAAATTGCAATTTTTTCATCTAAATATTTATCAGTTTTTGATTGACACATTAGATAAACAAGGAAGTCATTTTGTGAAAGAATAATCAAGTCTTATTTACGGCAGGCATTAAGAGTTTTTTGAAAAGCAGTTAACTTGATTTATAATGAGTTTATCTAATTCTGAAAGAGATTAGTATTTCCAACAGTTTGAAGGCAGGTAGTGGATCCCTGGTTTTCTTCCGATGACAGTTCGTCGAGAATTAGTGTTTAGGCTGAACCGAGACTCATCAGTGAATAGAATAGTCCCCCATTGATCCCTGGTTCAAAGTCTGTGATCTCTGCACCAAGTTAAACGGGTTTGCCTGTGTTCAGAAGTGAGCGGGACGCAAGCGGCAGATCCTATTTCAAAGAGATCTCTATCATGTAGCCTTCTGCAAACAGTAATCCTTGAAACTCGGCTTCCCGTGGTCGCATAAGGCGCGCCACACACCAGAGATACATGCGGCAGAAAAGCGTGAGGCATGCGACAGTTTTCCCCTGTTAAGGGTGTATTCGGAAAAATATTTTTCCATCCTCAACAGTTCGAAATTTTCTGAGACATTTTCAGACTCATTTTTAAAAGTAAAAACATGAAACTTGCTCGGGGTGATTTTTGAAGACATGTTTAACATGCAGTGTGATTTCATTTTCAGCTCAATTAATTAGAATTTGATTTTTAAACAATTATTTTCTAAGTATGACCATTTTTTTCATTCCCAGATTGCCCGATTCGGAAAATTCGGTTCAAAACGCCAACTTTGACAGCGTTTTTTACGGTATTTTCTGCATTTATCAAAAAATTGAGAAGCACGGCGCATTATGTAGTTTCTAAATAAGAGAATTTCCCAGTTTGGTGCGTTTGAGAGCAAAAGGGAATTTTAAAATGAATCAGAAAATAAGCAGTTTGGATCGGAATACACCCTTAACAAAGAAAAAACCGGTTTGAACAGCAGAATTTGCCTCATGTTTCACGATTATTGTCGCATGTCTCTCTGGTGTGTGGCGCGCCTAAAGCTCACGATAGAGCTGCGAAGCTGTTGCACTCCTGTTCCCCCTTCGCTGTAGTGGGCAAATAACGACTTTCGTTAGCCGTCGTGGTTCTTGGACAACCTTGCCTAGGCTTTCTCTCTATAGATCTCCAATGTCCTTAAACTGTTTCCAGAAGTTGGACACGACGCTTGGGCGCTAAATGGAAGTCTCCGGGAATCTGCACTTGGCACTGTCTGTTTCCAATCTCTTCGCTATTTGCCACCTCATTCCATCATCCAAACATTGGTGGTTACTCATTTTTACTGTTTTCTTTTAAATTTCATCGAATGTTTAAAAAAAAAAACTCCAAGATATTCGCTAAGTGTGAGAGCGAACAAAACACAAAAATTGCCACGCTCGCTTATAAAGCTTGTTCCTGTACCCACTCTGTCCATACACATGTATACGCTTACGTATACTTGTGTATACGTTACACCAAAGACTTGCATCTTTGTTTCGAAGCATTAGTTGTACATTTCGTTCAGTACTTTTCATGAAATTTGACAAAACATGCAAATTTTCTTTAATTTTGTTCATCAGCGTAGATGGTAATGGATGGAAATCCCTCTTTTGTTTTGAGAATGACTTCATTTTCATCACTGAAAGTATTCTGCGCTTTCGAAATGAGGGCATCATTTTAAAATACATAAGTTTTATTGAATACTTATTATAATTAGATGAGAATTTTCAGGGACATTACTTTACCGCGAATACCAACGATCTTTAACTCTTTATCTACTGATGGTATTTATAAGTACCATTAAAATAACTTGTTATAAAATTCATTTAATACATCAATTAGTTGTAATACAGTTTAGAATGAGTTATAGATACACTACTTTATCTTGTTCCAAAAACACTATGGGTTACACAAAACAAAAATATTTTTAAAACAATGATTTCTTTTACCTTTGAATCTTTTCAGCTTTTTTGGCATTGGGGGGAGGGGGTGGAGGATTTTTCAATTCGGAAATATTTCTATATTTCTATTGTAAGAACATTATATTTGTACATTTCCTAATTCTACAAAATACTGAGAAAAATATTTAAAATAAAAGATATGAGTGGGGCTATAAATATTGCACAAAATCCCTATAAATTCAAATTTAATTAAACCTTCTAAATCCTTCTAAAATTTGTTAACTGATTATGTAAATCTTCTAATGTAGTTTAAACAATTCACTAAAAATGCTTTAGAAGATAAAATTTTCCTGAATTCATAATTCAGTAGATAAAGGGTTAAATAAATAGTAAGGGCTTCGGCCTCTTTATGTGAGTAGGAAGTCCTATTGATACAATCATAGTAAATTATTTCATTTCTTGAGGATGACGTCATTTCCAAAACCGGACCATTCTGCCATTCTAAGATTTCTTTGTCGTTTAGCGCAGTCATTTTAAAATATTTGAGTTTTCTGAATGCCGATACATCATTTTTTTTTGTTTTTAAAGTAGGGCTACATTTACACATGCGGAACTATCTATATTATAAAGGACAAACATATCTGTGTTTAACGCATACGTCATTTTGCGAATGGCAACACTTTAAAACATGAATTAAAATTTTGGTTCTGCAATTTTCTCTACTGCAAATTTTTAAACTTCTAAACATCGCACATTTTAAATTTGTACACCTTCTTATAAGGAAAAATATGCTCTTTTAAATGCTATTTGTTTGAAAGCTGTATCTCAATTTATTTTTGAGATATTAATTTTTTTGTAGTTTTTAATAAAATTTTTCTTATCGTGGCAACAAAAGTACCACATTTCAATTGAAAGTCATTGAAAGTAAACGGAAAATAGTTGAAAATAGGCGATACTGTATCTTTTTGTTGCCATTTTCACATAAAACCTGAAAAAAAAGTTGAAATTAAAATATGGACTATGTCAAGAATATTGTCTGTTATTCATTGATAATGACGTCATATGCATACTTTTCTATAGACGAAATTTAAGACTGGGTTGTAAAAGTGGATTGCTTTAGCGGATGCAAATGACGTCATTTTATAAAAAAGCGTGTATTTTAATTCTTAAACCTGAATTAGGTTTTGTAGAAGTGCGTCATTTTCACAGCCCAGCTGCTTTGAAATTCTTCACAGGTGAAAAAGCTTCAATTTTGAAAATAATGTAATCGAAATCACACACTGATAAAACGCAATGTTTTACAAAAATTTAGAGTGTCTTTATAAAAGAGAGGTGACATGCAAATAAAAGCGATTTATATTACAGAAATTGATGATTCTTGCCTGGATGGATTTGCTTCGCCGAGTTAGACAAGCAAACAAATAATTCTTGGTTTAAAATAATATTATGTTCCTGAAATTTTTGTCCAAAATTCTCTCGAATAAAAAAATTTTAATGCTATACTTTAGGACATTCTACTATAATTTTATCAAATTAACATAATTTGCTTAATTAAATTTTTCCTAATTTTATATAATCTGTATATTTAAAACACAAGTGTGTTTTTTAGTCATCTGCCCTGATCTTTTCTGCTGAACCAATTTTACTAAGATTTATTTTAAACTGAAAGCTCTTCATTTGTAGATGTGATCGCACTATCTGATTTTTTTAAAAATATCCCCACTTTTATATTTTAATTTTAAAAGCATTTTATGAAATTTCTTCAAAATGGTGAAAATTAGATAGCTTTCAAGAGACAAGCAGACAAGAGATAAATAATGAGGTATTTTTATCTTTATTCATGCTATTTTCTGATAAAAATTCAAAATTGTTGATAAAAATTGTTATATAGGGTTTAGTGTCTCAAAATCCCATTAGGAGCAGAATATTATATTAGTGCATAATAACGGAAAACGACATACTGCTATGAAAACACGCATGTTTCCTCATAAATTCTCTATATTGTTTTTCATTCTGCATGTGTACTGATACTAGGATTCAGACGCTAGACGAAATGCTTATTTAAGTGAAAATGAAGTCATATTTAAAAGTAAACGATCATTTCCCTAGATATAACTAAACATTTTAAAACAAGTGCGTCTAAAAAACATAAATTATGACAATTTTTACTCTCCGGAATTGAGATTAGAATCTCAAGTAAAGAGTGCGTCTGTTCATATAAAAGATGTTGCTGACAATCGTGACTTCAAGTTTTGAGTTAAAATGATTTTTAAATGATCAAACAAAATACAAATTTTTTAAAAATGATGAATACGGATATGAGAAGTGCGTATGCAAATTTTGAGGAAGGTGAAAATTGCTGTTTTTCATTACGGAATACCAAGTATAAGAGCCTCAATTTATAACCACGTGTTAATAACCGATCTTTATTATATCTTACTGATTAAGTATCTATACTATAAAGAACAAACGTATCTGTGCGTACCGCTGATGTCATTTTGCGAATGGCAACACTTCACGATCAAATTTCGGTCTTGAAATTTTCGCTACTGCAATTTTTTAATTTTCTGAACATCGTACATTTTCAATTTTCGTCGCATAGGGAAAAAATTACTTTCAAATGCAATTTGTTTCAAAATTGTATCTTAATTGACTGATGTAGTTTACTTTCTAAAATAATTTTTAAGCATGATTTTATTTTAAGTTTATCTTATCATGTGCCGGTTTCAATACATAATAGTAATAAGCATTTTGCACATAAAGCAACAAACATTTTTCCGCATTTGTTTCTGACTACTTTTGCATAACGAAATAAAACTTTCTTTATAAACAAAAATAAAAGAATAATATTAAAAAAACCACCAATCTAACATATTTGTGAAAGACAAATTAACGAAATTAATACTTCTTTTATAAACAAATAAAAGAATATATTGAAAAAACACAAATCTAACATATTTGTAATCGTACAATTTAAATTTTTAGATCACCAAATAGGATTTTTTTTTCAAATGGAATTTGTTTGCAAAGTTCATCTCAGTTTACTGATTGTCTATGGTTTTAAAAACAATTTTAAAGCATGCAGTATTTTTTAATTTATCTATATCGCGCGGAGCTCGATTACGAAAGATTAATCCGTTTTCCCTTAAAACAAAATAAAGAGTTCATAATTTTCTTACGGCTAATATCCATTAAAAAAACTTCCATATTAATAAATAAATAAAATAATATAAGTAAAACACAAATTTAACAGACATGTATAAGCTCTGAAATTATCAGAATATAAAAGGATGCCATAAATAGCAAAATCTTGGTCAAATATAACTCTTAGCATGCGGCTAATAAGAAAATATAGCTTTTGATAAATTTCAAAAATTTATTTAATTGTATAATTCGTATTTTCGATATGGAAAATGCTTTTTAATGTAAGTGGGCAATATAAAAAAATTATTGCATATAAAAAAATATTAGTTTTCAATTTAAAAAAAAAATGTTTTCACCTATATACCTATATACCCGGGAAGCCCGGGTACGATCCCCTAGTACTTCTAAAGGGTGGATGGTAATCAGACAAATTAAACTTCATGTCATACACTGTTAAAAACAAATCCTAAAAAGCTTCCTGTACGAAAATAAGGAATTCTAATTTCTCTTAAGGCTGTTTTTAACTGCTCTGCTCAACAAGCGCAAAACGTTTTGACACATTTACAAATTCATTTTTTAACGGAAAGGTATAAAATTGGAAAGCCTGGCCATGGAAGCGATTTTGGAATGGAACTGTTTTTTCCATTTTTTGATCAATCAATTTCCTATTGAGTTAAAAGGAATTTCGATCACGTGACAAACACGTTTTTCGCCCGCTCTCGAGTCTCTTTCTTCCTTCGCGCGGGAATTCGGTTCAAAACGCCCACTTTGACACTGTTTTCTAAAAGATCTATTGCGTTTGCAAAAAAATGGAAAAAACAGCTCAATTACATAGTTTCTGAACAACAACACCAGCTAGTTTCATGCATTTTCGAACAAAAATAAATTAAAGCTTATATCAGAAAGTTGCCCTTTTGGATTTGAGAACAACACCCTAAGTAGACTTTTCCGAACAAACACGGAATAAAACCCGAAAAAAATAGAAAGGTTTTCCTTTCTCTTAGGAAATTGTTTCCTGTTCGATGAAACTAATCTTCATACACAGAATTAATTCCCGTAGATTACGGAAATTTTTCCTTATGTAAGAAGAAAAATTTTCGAAGAGATGGAAAGCTATCCCTTTTAAAAAGGAAAATTTTCCAAATCAATAAGTAAACTCATGTTTAATAAAAGAACATCTTCCTGTAAAATAAGCAAAACTGTCCATTCGCCCAAAGAAAAGTCTTTGTAGAATGGGAAGAATAGATAGAAAATATTCCTTATTAGAAAGGAAACTTTTTTAATGAGAAAAAAAATTCTGTATCTTAAAGAAACTTTTCTTATAAGGAGTAGGAACAATGACAGGTGAAAATAGTCGCCTTTAGACTCTGCTTTGAATTCCTTTTATCTCTCCTAAATATTTTTTGAATGTATTACACACATTCAGAATTACAGATAAATGGGAAGCAAGAGTTAATATACATTGGTACTTTTTGTATATAATTGTCCAATTTATTAACGTAATTTATTAATGCCTTGAAATTTTATTTATTTGTTGCAATTATACTTATAATAAGAAGAATCAGTTTAGTGTAAATGTATTTATATTTTTAGAAAATAAGGATTTTATGCATGAAATGTTAGTGTTTTTTTATATTCAAATTTGTTTTTCAAACAATATAATTACGTTAAAATGAATTTAAAATAATAAGTAACTTTATAAACAAAGAGCAACAATTTTAAGGTGATACATGAAAAATTTTTCTTAAAAAAGTGCACAAGTATATACTTATAATAAGATAAGATGTTTTATTATCTTAAAATATTAACTCTTGTTTCCCATTTATATGTAATTCTGAATGTGTGTATATGCATTCAAAAAAATATTTAATAATATTTAAGATAGATAAAAGGAAATAAAAACAGTGTCCAAGTATAAAGAAAAACACACCAATAAAATGGATTTTTTGTTCTTAAAATACATAATATACTTTTCTTTTATTTGTAATCCTGAATGTTTATATGTATCCTAAATATATGTATATATATATATATATATATATATATATATATATATATATATAAGCAGTATAAGATTATATTTAGCCTGAACCAGCGCACCCCCCCCCTCACAGAACAAGAAGAACAAGAAAAATATCTATGTAAGCATTAAAACTTTAACAAAAACTAGGAAAAAATAGGCTGCTTAAAAATAGCCTATTTTTTCCTAGTTTTTGTTAAAGTTTTAATGTTTACATAGATATTTTTCTTGTTCTTCTTGTTCTGTGAGGGGGGGGGGGGGTGCGCTGGTTCAGGCTAAATATAATCTTATACTGCTTTATATTTAATTCATGTGTTTTACTGCAGCTGTTTGGCGCATTTCACATGAATTTATCTTGTTTTTTGTTGGTGATTACTGTGCTTTACGTTTATATATATATTTAAGCGAGAAATCAAAATAGTATCCAAACAAACCTTTTCATTTGTTGATGTGTACCTTATCTCCTAAAAGCACAAGAAAAGTTTTGTGAGAAATGTAAATTGTCCTATAAATAAAAAACAAATCTGACTCAAACAAATTAGCTTCTCGTCTTGAAATAATAGCTCTCTTTATTATGCGAAAAAATATACTCTTTACGTACAGCAAAGAGAATTGTATAAAGATGAGATGCCAACTTATCAGGGTCCAACTGTACATAAGTGTAACCAATAGCAAAGTGTGTGGGGGACCTGATTGCCCCAAATACTAAGTATTTAAGTGATGCCAAAAAATGTTTGAATATGAAGTATTAAAAAGGGAACACAATATTTTCAATTTCCCTGGATAATTTAAAACCCATACTTATGCCACTGAATCTAGCATAAATATAAGGCTTGTTGCATGCATACTAAGTGCATGTAAGGACATTGAAATTTTATTGGCGCTGGAAAAAAATTCTATTGCTGTACAGATAAAAGAAAGGAAAATACCCCATACATTTTTCAATCACTATAAACCCCTCCCTTCCTCCCCCATGCCCCCTCCCCCCCAAGAAAAAAACAAACAGAAATAGCCATCTGACTGAAAATTGTCTTATTTTAATTCAAGGTAAAAAATAATGAGCTCATGCTTGCCAACCTCCGGCTTTTTTAAAATAAAAAACATACTTTGAACCAGTAAGTATGTTTGATTAAATGTATCTTAGATTAAATATGATAGTCATTTGAAATCTATTTAATTTCATTCGATATATAAATTACTGGTTCTAAGTATAGCTGCAGATTCACGGTCGCCAGTCGCCACGTGGCGACTAATTTTTTTTCTTTGGCGACTAACTTCCGGCGTCTAAGTCACCATGCTTCTTATAGGGAAGCCTGTTTTTAGCGAATGATTTTCGGATTATTTTTTTTCCATATCAATTTCGGGATTATGTGTCCTCCATAACCCCGCGATATTTACCGCTTTTCTTTTTTTTTTCTTATTGTCCATAATTAAAAAAAAATATGATTAACCATGGACGCCACATTTCCGCGGAATCGCAAATTTATTGTTTTCTTCTAAAAAACTGCGATATCCGCGGGATCGGGAAAAAAATAACGTTTGATGTGCGCCACGAATTAATTCATCAGCAGTGGTATACCACAGTTAGCTTGCGTCACAGAAAAATTCGAGCCGTTTGGGCTCCGCTTATTAAATTTGTAGCTCTGGGTTTATTCAGATATGTTCTTACAGTTGGACACTATATATTGACATGCGATTCTTCTACGAATTTGCAGAATTCGTCGAATTATTATATATTTATTTAGCAGATTTCCGCAAAATCAATCCGTTAATCGGTCATGAAAAGAAATCGGGAATTTCCTCGATCGGTCATGAACTTTGTACAAAACCGCCCTGGAAAAATCCGGCAAATTTTGTCGATCGCTAGCTGTGACGGCCATGATAAAACCATGAATTTCATCAATCGTTCACGAAATAAGACTCCAATATTCGTCAATCTGTCATGAAATAAACCGTGATTTTCGTCATTAGGTCGGTAAAAAAAACACGACTTTCGTGAATCGGGGAAAAATCTACAGAAAAAAAAAACGCGATTTTTGTTAATCGGTCGATAGAAAAAAACGCGAATTTTGTCAATCGGTCAAAGGAAGAAAAAAAAAAAAAGAAAAAAGAGACAAATTCTATCATTCCATCCCGAAAAACCCTGCAAATATCAACAATCGAAAGAATTGAATTTCGTCAACCGGTCGAGAAAAAACGGGAGTATTGCCCACTTTTTTCGCGATTATTTGACGAAATTTATGAAAATTTTTTACGATTGACAAAATTCACGTTTTCCTGCAATCTTTTGACGAAATTCGAGTTTTTTTGCGATCCTTTGACAAAATTAGCGTTTTTTTCCGCGGTCCATTGATGAAATCAGTGTTTTTTTTTTCGTGATCATGTGACGAAATTCGTGTTTTTTTTCTCGATTCTTTGCCGAAATTGGAAATTTTTTCTGCGAACGATTCACGAAAGTGGCTTTTTCGGCGCCCATTTGTCGAAATTCGCGATGTTTTTTTATGTCCGAATTTTCGGCACCGAATGCCTTAGATTTCCGAAAAATTCGGAACAGAATCCCCTCTAGTCCGTGATAACATTTTTAAAAAGATAATTTGTGTTATTCGTAAACAAGTGTTTGAATTGTATTTTGATTTTTATAGTGCAAGATAAGACTCACACATTCTCGATTTTTTTATATGTACTCTTGTAGGACACAATAAAAATAAGAAACATTGTTTTCTTAATATTCTCCACTACCGTGATTGCTTAGCTTATACATATATTTTTTTTTTACCTGTATCTTGCCCAACTTTATATTCTGAACTGTACGTAGTTCAAATTTTATATTGTACTTAATTTATATCCAAACTAAAAGAATTTTGTGATTAAATTAAATGTACACATTTGATATATTTACTCTATGTTTTGTTGTAGATGTGCATAGATTAAACAAATTATTTGTCACTTTGAATTCCCGATTCTTTTCCCATATAAAGTTTTATGCAATTTTTTCACAATGTGGCGAGTGGATTTTTTGGGTTTAAGAGCCACTGGCTCCTTAAAAATTTTGGGAATCTGCACCTATAGTTCTAAGTATGTTTCTCCAGTTATAAGCCGGAGGTTGTCATGTTTGTAAGCTTAGGGGGTGTCTTCATTCATAAATTGCAACAAACTCCAAACATTTCAATATCGCCTAATTTTGACATTATATTTGGCTTTTATGGTAACTTTTATTTTAGGATATAGGAAGTCACTTGGTCAAGTAAGTTTATTCCAGCGAGTACTTTATGAATTACGCTTAAAAAACTACGCGCATTGCAATCCGTTTCGCATAAATTACAGATTAATTTAACATTAGGAGTTTCAAACTTTAAATTTCATAATTCCTAAACTACTTGATCAAGTCACTTCCTATATTCTAAAATAAAAGTTACCATAAAAGCCAAATATAATGTCAAAATTAGGTGATATTGAAATGTTTGGAGTTTGTTGCAATTTATGAGTTATTTTCTGTTGTCCGTACGGACAGACAGACAAACCGAATTTATTTTGAACTATGCTGGAAAAGTTAAAAAAGTACGATTTGTACGACTCTCAACCCTTTATATCCTGGCGGTACTTTTAAGTACCACTAGCAAAAGGCATGCTTTGTTTGGATTCGCGAAGCATTATTTAATAAGATAAATATTTGAAAGTAACAATATTTTTTTTATATTATTTTTGCATCTTTATTAAGCAAAAACTTTATTTTATGTTTTGGCGCATTTTAATTTCAGAAATGCAAATTCAGCCGCGACTAAGAATTTCTTCGGAATTTTTTATTTATGATATAACAAATTTAACAATTAATTTTATTTGTTTACAATTCTTTTGTTGCCACTTTACAAAAAACCCTATAATATAATTCTTTTAAAATGCGTAAGTATTGTCTGCGTAAAGGATTTCACATAATAAGAATAAATTGTCTATTTGAATTCTTAACACTGAACAATACTTTTATAATTGAATGTAAATAATTGAATTTTCACAGATTTTAATTCATTAAAAATGTGCGATAATTTTTTTTAAAGGTATTTTAAAAATTTCATAAAAGAACTCGTGAAACTATTTGATTAATCATGATTCTATCTATAATTACTAACTCCATGATTTATTTTTTCTTCTGAAAATATACGTGTTTCAATTTTCATTTGCAAAGAGTGCAAAGAATTGCCGTAGTGGAAAATCTTGTAAAATAAATTAATTAAAATAATAAATTCTTTAGTGTTATTCTGTAAAGAAAATAATATTGTGCAAATCTACAGATCATAATTTATTTTTATGTTTAATTTCAAATCAAAATACTGAATTGTTTTTTTTTTTTTTTGTAAAGTGTACGACAAAATGTAATTTGTGTAGCCTAGTAGAAGATTAAAATTCAATGTAAAATTTAT
Organism: Maratus speciosus; assembly: GCA_963932465.1. Taxonomy (NCBI): domain Eukaryota; kingdom Metazoa; phylum Arthropoda; class Arachnida; order Araneae; family Salticidae; genus Maratus; species Maratus speciosus. Next base: position 556,550,505 of record OZ010792.1, read on the forward strand.
GTAATTCGCCTTTTAATAAAAGTAGATTGCATTTTTCATACAAAACAATTTGCTTAATCCTATTTAGAAAGCACAGTGAAACGGTCGAAGCTAAATATTTTTTTGAGGTTATTTTCTCAATCATTTACCTTGGCATAGCTTTTATTCTATTAAAAAATCTTGTACGAAAAATCTGCAACTACAAAACACTTCTGCGTTACAGATAGGATCACAATACATTTATTTATACTATTCTTATAAGAATTGTGAAATTTCCATAACAGTATCTTTTGTTAATTAATCTAATTATTCTTGGCAATATTTTGAAAAAAGTGCTTTAACTACCAATTAATCAAATCCGTTTTGATTAAAAAAATTATCTAAAAATCAAATTTTTACTATACAGTAGAAGCTCTTTTATCTGAAACCAGGGTTGGGGTTTTGGACGCCCAAAACTAGTTTTGGACAGGACATGTGGGTTTTACTATCCAAAACTGTACTAAAGTGTCCAAAACTGTACTAAAGCGTCCAAAACTGTACTAAAGTGTCCAAAACCTTTAAAAAAAGCAACATTCCACATGTAACCACTGCACACTTATTAAACATATGAATAAATATAAATATCTCACAATATATTTTACTAACAGTCCATTTAATTCTTTGGTAAATGAAAAAAAGTTCAAATTTTTCTAATATCTGTGTAACATAAAAAGTTCTGTTTCTGTTAAAACTGAGTTATAATAATAAGAAATTCTTTATATTACCACACATGCAGTATAGGGAGGGGAGATTTGCTTTTGTTTCAATTTTTGTGCAGGAAAATGTTACTAAGAAATTTCTATTAAATAATGTTTCATTGTAAATTATCTTTTCTAGATTATAGGATAATGAAAGAAAACACAAATATTTAATTTAAAATCTAGAAGTTATTTTTTAAAATATGTATTTTTATTATAAATTTAATCTAATTCTAGTGAACATTCTATTTCTTAAGAGTTAAATAGTGTTGTTATAATAATAGTCATATAATATAGTGTTATAATAATAGTCAAAATCTAAATATCTCATAATCAAACAAAATCAATTATTTTTATTTATACTATTTCTTAATATACACATATACATAGTTGCCAGCAGTAAGCTGGTTTAATCAGTATGCTGAACCTGAACTCCATTTATCAATTATTTCCAGTAACAATTCTCGGGACTTTCAGTAACAGAATCAGAATGTATTCTTCATAAAAATCGTTAGTACTTCTATTAACTACTATTATTTAAATGAATAACATTAAAATTATGATACATAATTAAATTTAATATCTTTTTAATGTAATTACTTTGTTACGTAGGGCAATTAGGTTGTTACTACTAAATTGTTAGGTAGTATAACGTAGGGTAATTAGGTTGTTAATACTAAATTGGTATTTTGGTATTGTAATCTTTTTGCCAATTTTTTAAACTTTTAGCACTGTTCTGATAAATACAATTTTACTACAAAATATAGTTTTGGACAGTTTAAGACAGTTTTAGACAGAAGGGTTTTGGACAGTACGGTTTAAACGATGGATTTTACCGTGGTTTTTACCATTGTGTCCAAAACCTTGCCAACTCTGTCTGAAACTCTTGGTTAACCGAAATCCGTTTTTAAAGTTTCTTTTTTTTTTACTATCACATTCCTTGTGTGAAAAATCCATTTTGAGAGCTTTTTTTTTTTTTTTTAATTATCATAATCCTTGTGTGCAAGCGGTCCTTTCCAAACTACGAGTATATATAAATATTTTCGATCCCCTTTCTTAGCATTTTTAGGTAGATTTCGTATGAAATACTACCTATTGGGATCGTTCCTATGTTGGAATTTCTGAAAAATTTTTGCAGATCTACACCGATCATGACCCCTAGAACCCAAAACCACCCTCAGTAAAAAACTTTATCTATCTATCTATCTATCTATCCATCTATCTACCTATCTGTCTATCTATACATATCACATTCTTCTGGACACGATAACTTTCGTAATTCTGCACCAATCTCTTCCAAACTGATACATAAAATAAATGGGCATAAAATCTCAGCCAAGTTCGTTAATGGGCAAAATCGGACCAAGGGGATGGAAATAGGGAGGGGTTTTGTGAAAACCGAAAACCCCCTATAACTTCTTACTTTTTGTACATATCAAATCAGTTTAAAGTTTTTATTACTTCTAAAAATAGGGCCAAAATTTTATGTATCACAGATTTTTGATAAAGTTAAAAATGGGCTCAAGAGGCGCAAAAAATAGGGTTTTTGGGAGAAAAAAATTCATAACTTCGTCAATTCTCAAGATATCAATTCCAATTAATTTTATTATAAATCCCCTTAATATTATCTACAACTTTTATATTCACAAGTTTTTGATAGGACTAATTCGTACCGCAAAAAGAATTAAAAACGAAAACAAAAAGGGGATTTGAAGAAGTAAAAAATCCATAACTCCGTCAATTCAAAAGATATAAAATCCCCATGAAATTATCATATATCTTCTTAATATTGTCTACAACATCTATATAGACAAGTTTTGGATATTACCAATTCTTACAGCAAAAACAAATTAAAAATACATAGCGGTTGAAGAAAAAAATCATCTAAGTAAGGGTGTATTCAAATCCAAACTGCTTATTTTCTGACTCATTTTACAATTCATTTTTGCTCTCAAAGGCTTCCAATTGGTACGTTTTCTTACCTAGAAACTATATAATGTACCGTAATGGTCAATTTCTTGATAGAGGCAGAATATATTTTTAAAAATGCTGTTAAAATGGGCATTTTGAACCGAATTTCCCGAAGCGGATTGTGTTGGAAAAATCATTGAATTAAGGATGCACTCAAATCCAAACTGCTTATTTTCTGACTCATTTTTAAATTCATTTTTGCTCTCAAACGCATTTAATTGGTAGTTTCGCTTATTCAGAAACTATATAATGTATCGCAATGATCGATTTTTTGATAGAGGCAGAATATATTTCAAAATATGATGTCAAAGTGGACATTTTGAACGGAATTTCCCGAAGCAATTGTGTTATCACTTTCTTCTGGACACGATAACTTCCACAATTCTGCACAAATCTCTTCCAAACTGATACATAAAATCAAGGGACATAAAATGTCGGTCAAGTTCGTTAATGGGCAAAAGCAGACAAAGGGAATGGAAATAGGGAGGGGTTTTGTGAAAACCGAAAAAAAACCCATAACTTCTTAATTTTTGTACATATCAAATCAGTTTAAAGTTTTTATTACTTCTAAAAATAGCGACAAAAATTCATGCATTACAGATTTTTGATAAAATTAAAAATAGGTTCAAAGGGCCCCAAAAATAGGGTTTTTGGGAGAAAAAAATTCCTTACTTCGTCAATTCTCAAGATATCAAATCCAATTAATTTTATTATACATCTCCTTAATATTATGTACAACTTTTATATTCACAAGTTTTTGATAGGACCAATTCGTACCGAAAAAAAATTAAAAACGAAAACAAAAAAGGAGAAAAATTTTCATAACTCCGTCAATTCACAAGATATAAAATCTCCATGAATTTATCATATATCTTCTTAATATTGTCTTCAACATTTATATAGACAAGTTTTTGATACGGAAAATTCTTACAGCAAAAACAAATTAAAAATACATAGTAGTTGAAGAAAAAAATAATCTTATTAAGGGTGCATTCAAATCCAAACTGTCTATTTTCTTACTCATTTTTAAATTTATTTTTGCTCTCAAACGCATCCAGTTGCTAGATTCTCTTATTCAGAAACTATATAATGTACAGTAATGATAGATTTTTTGATAGAGGCAGAATATATTTCAAATAATGATGTCAAAGTGGGCATTTTGAACAGAATTTCCCGAAGCGATTGTGTTAGAAACGAAAAATATTGCCCTACTGAGAAAATAATTGTTTATTAATCAAGTTTTAATTAATTGAAAGAAAAATAAACACACAGGTCACTTATAAATCTTTTCAAAAATCACGTCAGCATGTTTCATATTTTTTTTTTTTTTTTTATTAAAAATGAATCTGAAAATGTGCCAGAAAATTTCGAGTTGTTGAGCATGGAAAAATATTTTTTTTTAATATCGCCTTAACATGATTCTGATAAAACCAGCTATTTTATAAAAAGGAAATAAAAACTCGTCAAAAGAAGACAGATAAAACTGTTAAAGTGGATTTATATCTAATAATGATTTAGTTTTTGTTGGTGAAATTAGTATACTTAACTTCGAAATCTACCTCTGCCTGTAGGCCGGGCCGGCAGGGATTTTTATTTGAATTTAACTTGAGCTCCCGTAAGTTGCGAAGTGGAACGAAGAAACAAGAAAACGGATAAATTAGTAATTCTGAAGCTCTTAATTGCTTTGTAAAAGGTTTGGCATGGCTGGAGCAGCAGAAAGACTGTGATACTGGTGAAGTAACAATATTAAAAAGCTCAGTGATAGTGCTTCAAAGCAAAAGCAATCGAAACTGCGACAAACAAAACATTCTTTCAAACACTTGTGATATATGTAAAAAAGTACTTAAGTTCAAAATTAATATTCAGGTAATTTATTCTTGTTTCTATTTTGCTATTGCTTTTTTTTATTAAGCACTTGTTACTATAATAAGAAATATTGCATGTATATCTCCTTAATCTTAAAATTGAAGCATTCTCGATTATCCGAAAATTTCGATTTTCCGAAAGAGGGTCGGTCCCAATTATTTCGGATAATCGAGGTTCTACTGTATATGTTGTTCTGGATATCTTTGATATTAACGTAAATAATTATTCAGATGAAGCAATTTTTGTATTCAAAATTCAGGCTATAAAGGTTTAAGCTGAAATTTTTTAATTAGCTGGCATAAGAAATGTTAAAATAGAAGCTTTCCAAAATCTCACCTGTTTCTGTATCGAATGTAATGAATAATCTTAACATATCCGGCATTTATCATCTTAAACAAATTTTACGAAATGTACGATTACGTCTTAATCTCAAAGAAAACATTTGTATCACAAATTAGGACACAAATTTTCTTTATGATTATTGTCAAAGAAGATATTAAACAAAAAACTGCATGCCTCACTGATTTATTTAGCTTGCAGATGCTTTAATTCTCACAAACATCTCGTATTAATTAACTGATAAAAATTATCGAGGCTCTTCGGATTCCTTTAAATAGTCCTACACGGTCAAAATTACAGTCACATTTCCTTAGTGAATTAACTGTAGCTGTCCACGATGAAGTCTCTTTTAGCTACTGTTCTTCTTGCTACAGCAGTTTTGACATTCGCTGACTTTGGTAAGTTAAACTTTTGAAACGATAGAAATAAAAATCAAATTAGCTAATATAATTGTTACGAAAATTGTTTTGTGCTTAAATATTTTTCTGCAGCACTGAAACTTTAAGCTTTATAGCCATGCGCATGAAATCTAATTAAATTCTGTCCTGTTATACCTGAAATAACAAGTCAGAAATTGTACATCAAACGAGGCAAATCAGGTGCGTTCGTACTATAACTAGTTTTATAAATATTCAGATCTTAGTGCAATAGCTGTTGCACTCTTATACAAAAATGCTTGAATACAAAATTTTAATGCGATTCTATATATTAAGGGTGTATTTCAATCCAAACTGCTCATTTTCTGATTAATTTTTAAATTGATTTTTGCTCTCAAACGCACGAAACTGGGAAATTTTCTTATTTAGAAACTATATAATGTGCCGTGTTTCTCGATTTTTTGATAAAGGCAGAAGTTATAGTAAAAAATGCTGTCAAAGTGGGCGTTTTGAACTGAATTTTCCTAAGCGGGAGAGCTGGGAATGAAAAAAAATGTTCATACTGAGAAGATAATTGTTTAAAAATCAAACTCTAATTAATTGAGTGAAAATTAAATCACACGGCCTCTTATATATCTCTTCAAAAATCATCTCAGCAAGTTTCACGTTTTTACTTTTAAAAATGAGTCTGAAAATGTCTCAGAAATTTCGAGTTGTTGAGGGTGGAAAAATATTTTTTCGAATAGGGGAGACAGGGCCTAGTAGGCGCAGTTTTTAGTTATTAATTTTTATTAACTTTTTGTTTAAGTTTTTTAACAAACTAACTCCACTTTTAAAGAACAGGCATTTGGATATAAATTCTTGGGAGTTTTGAATTTGTAGCTTTTGTAGTTTATGTTTAGCGAAAGTCTAATGTAAAAGGAAAATTGAGCGCCAACCTACCCCGTCACGGGGCAAGTTGTCTATACCTAAGGGTAAGTTGGCACGCGCTTTATAAAAATTTAAATAAAACTCAAATAAGACACGCAGTTAAAAGAAATCAATTTCATTATTACCAGCAAGTTTAAACAAAGGCTTTATCGCCGTACAATGTAAATTCTAAATTATACAGACAGGAAAATAATGAATAAAACATTAACATTGTGTAACTTCCATCCTACTCGATATCAGCATCAGAGTTACAATTGCATAAATAAAAATTCGACTGTTTCCATTTGGGCAAGTCTCATAAGCCCAAAATCTTGCATTGCAACCACTTTTCTCGGTGCTTGCTGTCTTTCAAGCTACCAGCACACACCAGACACCGAGCCAACTTGCCCCGTGTTCAGTGCGCCTACTAGCCCCATAATAAATTTCTTCACAAAAGGGATACGTAACCTTCTAAACATAAATCATCCAAGTAAAGAACAAATGAGGTAGGTGCAGTTAATCATACACTAAGAAAAACTGCACAAGTTAAATCGCAATTATTAAGATAAGTATTAGAAATTAGAAAAAGAATGAAGCAACAAAAAACTACTTATCAGTACAAAAAACAGAAAAATCATAATAAATATCCACTGCACGTAGGTAACACTGCAAAACTACAATGAGGATTGTAAAAAGTAAGAAGAAAGGTACTCTGTGACTGGTTGCGCAAGTTATCCACAAACAGGCGATTTATGAGGATTGCGCCTTACTTACCCCCGTAGCCAACTAGACCCAGTCTCCCCTACAGCCTTAAATTCAGTTATACGGAAATGATAGGACTCCATCTTAAATAGGACGTTATAACTATGGCAACCTAGAATCATTACATATCATGGGATATAACTGAATTAATTATGTATGATTGGATATAATAGAATGAAGGAAACTTTTATTAATATCTTTTTAAGTTTTGATTCGATTTTCATAAAATTTGAAAGGACTCGACAAAATTATGCAACAATTCTATAAATTAAATTTCAAACAATTCGGTTGGGTTGTTTTTGCTCTGTTATATGCGGACTGACTGACAGACAAGCGGGCGGACCAGACTACAACTATAGGTGCTACGAATTTATATTATTGAATCGGTCATTCAAAATGTCCGATTCAATTACGAACGCACCTAAAAAGCTATTAATATGTTCAAAGTTGTATTTTTCACATAGATCAGGGTGTTCAATCTCTATATGACTGAAAGCCGTTTGTCACCACTTTTATCGAATAAAGTCTTAACGTTATTTAATAGCAAAATTTCTGACATTAAATGATTATAGTTTTCCCTGTTCTTTCCTTTTCCCACAAAAATGGAGTAATTTAGTTGCCATCATAACAAAAATTTCATTAAAAGTAGAAAAAAAAATTTAATATCTCGAAAACTAATTCAAATTTTAAAATTCTAATACCAGTTTTGACACCTGTGGATCAATACAGATAATTGTCGTTCATTTCACCGCCAAACCTTCCATATTTTACGAAAAATATAGCCGTGAAACCTAATCAGTCGTTTCATAAAATCGCTTTATAATTTCGTTTCATAAATTCGTTTCATTAGAATTTTATATAGGGTAGATTTCATACGGCCGGCGGATTTACCATTTTGCAACACCCAATTGTCAAATATTGCTTTCATTTTTGCAAATATGTTTTCTATAACTTTTTGTTCTTGATTTTCTTTTATAGGAATTTACAGTATATACAAAATATTACTTAATATTCTAATGTTATAACTGAATAGAAATGTGTTTTAACTCAGTAGAAATCTTAGAAGTTTTTCGTGGACCTATCATTTTTCAAGGCACTGTATGATGATAAATCATACTATAATATCGGAAATTGTTTTCTAAATCACTTAAAAATTGAGACTTTTAGAGATTAAATAAAATTTTCATTTTGAATTTCTTTAAAAATAAAAGACTTGTTTAGATTTAAATATCCAAAAATGTTAAAGTTAAGCCTTAAGGCTGTTGCCAAATCCAAAGGAGCTTCTTTTTGACACATTTCTAGATATAGTTTTGTTCGGAAATGTATGAAATTGGCAAGTGTTCTTATTCAGAAAATATGTAACCGAATGGTGTTTTCCATTTCTCGGTAAAGGCAGGCGGTCTTTCAGAAGACATTGTTAAAGTTGGCATTTTGACCCAAATTTCCTGACATGACAACGCGTGAAAGGAGAAAAACCTATCGTCATGCGACAACAATCGCTTATAAGTCGGTAATTAATTTATTTATCAAAAAATTAAAAATGTCAGTTAATTCCAAATAGATTCAACACTCAGGCCTGCAAGTGCCATGCTATTGTGTTTAAAAATCAGCCCATAAATGTGTTAGAAAGTTTCGCCTTATTGAGCGAGGTTTTTTTAAACACTTTTCAACAAAGTTGAAAAGTGTTTATGAATTGGGTTTGTCTGTCTGTGCTCTAACTCGCGTAAATATGGTGCAATTACTACGAAATATGTATTATTGGGGTTTACTATGGTATGTTCAGTATTGAAGCTGAAGTGTGTAGCAGTTCATTTACAGGGACACTCAAAAGAATTCCATTAGATTACGGCCTATCGGGAAAAATCGTTTGCGGTGTATTTTGAAGATATTACGCTATTTTAAACATATTGAAAATTATGTATATCACTGAGGTGTTGTACAACCGCTTACTGTTGAATCTGGTGTGCATATAACTTATCGTTCATTTACAGGGACACACAAAAGTATTTTCCTACAGTATTGCCTATGAAGAATTATTTGCTGGCAGTGCTTCTCAGTTGTGGTACTTGTTTTAAATATTGTTTGCGTAATTACTTGGTGTCTATAAATTTTATAGATCATATACAGGGGTAAGCAAAGGATATAGAGTACATTTCTGTGTTGACGGAAATCGTTGTATGGGAATTTTAAACTATGCTGTGCAAATTAGTGCCCATAATTGATCTAACTTTTAGTATACGATGTAGTATAAATACCAATCTACAGATCATATACAGGGATGAACAAAAAAATTCTGATGTTTTTCTAACGATTGATATACTGTATTCTGAATGTGCTGGAAAGTGTTTCATAATATATGCTAGGCGCATGATTTTTCGTTTCTTTTTTCTTTCTTTTTTTTTTTTTGAACCGCTTTTGTTTAGATGTGTATTCTGACAACAAAATTACTATTAATGTCAAGCACACAAAATGCAATTATATTTTATTTATTTATTTATTTTTACAGATGTGCGAAGAACAGCTCTAGAAAATCCAGATCTATATCAGGGAGATATCTTAGGTGTTGATCCAGAGGTAAGTAAACTTTCTGTTTTTATTCAAAACTAATATTTCTTCTTTAAAATATTTTGTTCACGATAATTTTCTAATAGTAGAAATATCAAATATAAAGTTCACTCGTTTTTACACTATTATTTTTTAGAAAGCATGGTCTATAGTAAATATCTTGATACAGTGGCAATTAAAAAACTAGTCGGATGTGCCAATCCTAAAACTTTCTTCTATCTCATACTTGTTAATAGTACTTCAAAATTCGCTATCACAGTGACAAAATTAAGGAGGTCCGGGACACATTTTAAGATAATTTTTATTTATTGAATTCAGTTTTTTTTGTGATGGTTAACCATATCACTTGTAAATAAAATCACATGATAAAACTTCTCATATTTAAAAAAAATTAATTTAAAATTTATTAAAAAAGTGGAGTAATTTAAAATCGTTGTAACTCGAAATAGTATTTGTAGGATTTCATTTTGTTCATTTAAATAAACATAAATATATAAGTTTTAATTTTGATTCATTATTTTTAAAAATATCAATTTAAATAAAAATTCAAAATATGTAAAGTAAAAATTTAAGAAAAATTATGTAACTTACAAAAAAGGATCATATTTTGAAAAGTAAATATATTTTTAAAATTTGCTGAATCAAAATTAAAGTAAAACAATTGAAAAAGACATGCTCCAAGTTTGAACCATTTATCTTTAACGGTTCTCGACTTGTACAATTTAAATACGAGAAATGGTGAAAAAACTCACCATGAAGAAAAACTCATTTTCACAAAAAGTCGTTTCGATGGCAACCAGTGCTTGAAAACTAGATTTTGATAACAAACCAAAACGAAAAAATTAATATTTCCTTTTCGGATTAAGATAGAAGCATGATTTAAACATCATTTTAAGCAGAAAAAAAGAGAAATGTTTAATGCAATAAATTTTTTTTGAGAAAATGTGAAGATTTTTGTGTTCCGGACTCCCTTAAATGACAATCTATGCCCAACACGAGGGTTCTAAAGATATAGGTTCACTAAATTGTGTGCTTAAACGCAGAGGAGAAGAGAACGCAAAATGAGGCATAAGCATAGCATTTTTCAAACAAATCATTTAACTTCGGCACCCACCTTCTTAGAAGTCCGCAACTAAAATTCCCAACCCAACGGGCATAAAAGCGACGCCTGTCGGGCCGTATACACCCAAGCCTAATAAGGATTTATTTATGTGAAAGAGCAACATAATATGAAGTTTGATTAAATTCCGTGCATTAGTTTTTGAAATATTACTATCGCGATAAATCGTAATAAAATACAGCATAGCAGCGCCACCTGTTATATGATTTATACGAAAACCTAATCAGCATTAACTTATGTCAAAGTCTAACAGATTATAAAGTTTAACGACATTCCGTGCATTAGTTCTTGAGATATGAAAATCGTTCAAATCGTGTAAACCCTGAAAATTGAAGCACAGCAGCGTCACCTGTTGCGCGATTTACACCAAAAACTAATCAGCACCAATTTGTATCAAGGCCAAACTGAATCTAATGTGTTATTAAATTCCGCGCATTTAAGCCCCATGAACACTTCCCTTTCCTAAGCCTCTGTCTTGATACTAGTGGTACAAACTCGACCGTATTGTATTGTTGCCGAGCTGTTGTGATCTGCTTTGAAATTCTTAAACGTACAGGTGTGACTAATAGAGTCGTGGGGGATCGTGAAGAGAACTCGCCTTACACATTTTTTAAAGTCTCGAAATCGATTTAGTCCAAGTAGGGAAACAATATTGGGCCAATGTTGTTTGCATTTGCTATATCTTCAACAATATTAGAAATATATTGAAGGACTATTACGCCTTGAGACTAAAATCACACAACCCTTATAATGAATATAACCCTGATGAAGATCACTGGGTGGTCGAAACTTGTTGATTTTTAAACTTTTAAAATTTTTATTTAATGTTTTAAAAGTGTTTTTATGTAGTATACGTCTTTAAGTAAAATTTTTTAATTTATTGTGTGGCTATTAGCATTATTAGAAATGCATAAAATGTTTCCTCACCATTGGGGATTACATTTTGCCAATATTGCATCAATATTAGCTAGAACTATTTCTCCATTGCCAATATTTCCAATGTAAAGCCAGTCATCATATACAGGGTGTTCATAAAAGGGTGTCCCAGTTTCAATAGTATAACAGTTTTATTTAGACTACTTACAACAAATCATACAGCAAATTGAAGGTAAACTAACCTAGTTTTCTTTACAGATATTCAGTATGTGCACCTTTAGTTGTACGGCATACATGCGACCTAAAGTCCATTTCTTCCCACACTACGGTTAGCAAGTCCGCAGTAATGGAAGCAATAACCTTTTCAATTCTGTGTCTAAACTCTGCAAATGATTAGATAGCGGCGGAACGTAGACACGATCTTCTATAAAGCGACAAAGAAAAAAATCGTATGGCTCTAACGGCTTTTAAATCTTCAGCTCAGCAATAACGAACTGCGAAACACTCTTGCAACACTAACTGAACATAATAATTAACATTTCTAACTAAAATCATTTTCGATTGTGTTGTGAATGCGTTGTGCCAAATAAAAAGTTTGTGCAATAAGTTTTGTTAAAAATTACCAGCGGAGAAAATGTGTTTTAAAAACATTTATAAACATTCATTTTTAAAATTGTGTAATTTTAAAGACACCATGTAGAAAGTGTTTTTAAAGTGTGTTACAGGTGTTGTTTTATAATGTTCTAAATTGTGTGGTGTTTACAATGTGTTGTTAATTTGGTGACAAAGTGCTGTGCAGCACAACACTATTGTAAGAAAATATTTTCATCAACACTATTTACAACACGATTTCAATACAATTAACAACACTGTTTTTAGAACACTTTTTTAGATAGCAACACTTTTGCAACATATTAAAAACACATTTCTGGATTGCAACATATCAAGAACACATTTCTAGATAACAACACATTTGCGACATTTTAAGAACACAATCACAACTCAAAAAATATTTTGAACATGAAGTTTTCTAATTCACAACACATTAATGTGTTGTTAATTTGGTGACAAAAAGTGTTGTAAAATGTGTTTATTTTCATTTTTGAGAATCTACAGTGCGCTTTTCGCTCAGGAGCGCCGTTTTGTGTATGTGCATTGCAAGCGAGTCAATAACAAAGCAATACTCGCGCATGCGCTTATCTAAAACTGTTTGAGTTACTCTTTATTTGTGACTGTGAACCAACACTCTAAAACGCTTACAGTTAACACTATTAAAATCTATAACTGGGACATTCTTTATGAACACTCTGTACATTATTTTTGATGTTTGCATCACTTTTTTATGCAATACAAAATGCAAAAAACGAAGGAGGTATCATAAAGAATTTTTTGAACAATCTTTTGACATAAGACGGGAGCCGGCAGCACAGACAATCACCTCATCGAGTTCACGGATGAAATTTTAAGATTACTTAAATTTTGATTCGCATATTAAAACGCATTCGGTCTGCCAAGTCCTATCTTGGTGGAAAACTCCTGAAAACCCGATTTTAGCGGCTGAATCGCAGGTTTACCATTGCGTTTTCCTGCTCCCAGTCCTCCATGATTTCATACCTTTGGGTGCAGGAAAACACAATGGTAAGCTTACGAGTCAACCGCTAAAATCGGATTTTCAGGTGTTTTCCACCAAGAGAGGACTTGGCAGACCGAATGTGTTTTAATATGCGAATCAAGATTTAACTAATCCTAGAATTTCATCCGTGAACTCGATGAGGTGATTATCTGTGCTTCCGTCTTCCGGTCTAACTCGTTAAAATATGTTGTTTGATTAAAATTCGCAGTTAATTAAAAATTAATGATAAAGCGTATCAGCAAATAATCTCAAAGATTGCAGTGTGAAAGCCTCGCACGTTATTTCTTTAATAGTGTCATTTAGTTCGAAATATTTCCATCGCAAACTCAATATTCCTTCAATACTGGCATTTAATTCCAAAAAATTCCTATGTAAAAATCAATATTGAATCAATAATGGTATTCAGTCGCCATTTCTGACGGTTTCAATCTTGGCGCCAATATAATCAACATAACGTACAGTCGTGAAAAAAAAAAAAAAGTAAACACCCCCTACTAACTCCTCAACAAATTATCCTAAACGAAAGTAACTGGTACCGAACGATTAGAATTAAAGTTTATTTTTAAATGATGTATATAAAATTTGCTTAGGGGACCAGTTACACATTAAAACGAATCCAAACTTCATTATTTTCAATGGCAATACCCAATTTTAACAAGATATTTCAAAACTTCGGTTCAAACTATGCCTCGACACCAAATTTCAAGTCATTTGAATGATAAGTTTTTAAATTATAAACATTCAAAATCGAGTGTTTCTAATGTTAAATTACATTTTCATATTTTTATTTATTTCTCCTGAAATTATGCTCCTATTGTGCTAATTTTTTGTGTAGCAATACTTCTAATATACCCAAACATAAATACTCTGAATTTACAATTTTTATAATTTTATGATATGAAGTATGAAATTAATATTCGAAAAAATTATGATTTGCAACCTACAATTTTTTTGATTGATTTAAATTTATTAAGTTCTGCTTTATGGAAACCCAAAATTTCACATTTTTCTTCCAAGTAGTTTTCAAATTATGCTTTAAAAACGGCAAAATGATGGTTTAAGGGGCCATCTATGATAGAAGTGAGTAGATATTTTGACATTTCTTCAGCTGTCCTGTAATCTAACCGGCTTCATTGACTGCTTCAGTGGTTACTTAATGTGCCTTAATCAAGAAGGGGGCTCTCTCGGTTAACAATCCAGTACCGAACTTCAATTTGGAAACAGCCCTTAAAAAATGCTCGTTTTAAAATACATAATTTCTCGGAAACTTATGGTACGAATTGCATAAAAATTTGTTTTTACGCTAATTGAAGTGTGTAGAATTCATTTATGATGTCAGAATTGTGTACTGCTATGAAAAAAAACAAAGTTATGGTTCGTTTTAATATGTAGAGGGCCCCCTAAGCAAATTTTATATACATCATTTAAAAGTAGACTTTATTACTAATCGTGTGGTAACAGTAACTTTCTTCTACGATAATTTGTTGAGGAGTTAGTAAGGGGTGTTTACTTTTTTTTCCACGGCTGTACACTAGCCGCCCTTGGAGACCAGTTTGGTCTCCCTTAAATGTATGCTAAACATTGTATCATGTTGCTTTTATTCATAATTTAATTTACTTGCTTAATTCCTCTCCAAATCGGAAGATTCTTATAGAGAAATTAAGATGACTGTAGTTCTGCGCAGGTTATAAATCGCCAAACATTGTTCCTGTTGTATTTTTTCGCATTTCATTAATTTCATTTAAAATATAATCCTTTCACTCATTTTATTTCAAATACATAACTTTAAAACTAAAACATTTAAAATTGAAGACTTTTACTTATTTCTTAAAAAAAAAAAAAAAAAAAAAAAGAAAAAGAAAAGAATGAAAAAAAAAAAAAATAATACATAAATCATGACATTTAATTTCAACAACAAAGTATTGTTTTAAGTTACCACGCGAAAAATAAAAAGATGCTAACTGGCAAGTTAAAAAATGCTGTTGGCGAGATTTGCGCCCGGCTATCACAAAAATGCCAAGAATTGTTTTCGATCATGGCAACTTTTATGTAGTTTTATTCTAAAAAGTAATTTTGATTAAAAATGGCCGCATTGCATATCAAAAGCGAAGGCGTAAACCCGTAACGTAGATATGGTGTAGCTATTTAAACGAATTTATTTGAAGGCATTTGTTGGTTAAGTTGAGTTAATCAAAGGCCGTTGATCTGTAATGAGTAGTTAGTACGTAAATTGCGCTTTATGCACAATACTTTGGTCCGGATTCCTGAAATAAGAAATTGAAGACACATAACAAAATCCACATAAGTTCTTTTATTTGAATTCAATAAGACGTGATGAGGTGATCCCCCTAACAGGAGCGGTTTTTTGCGACCTTAGTCTTCTAAGGCTGGTTGCAAAGTCGCCCGAGAAATATATCAGGTGTGCCAAGAAAAATGTTAAATAAAAAATATCCGTTAGCATGTTACATATAAAATTCAAAATCTAACGAATCACTCTGGCGATAAATAACGGATGAGAAAAAATGTTTATTTATAACGATTAAACAAATGAGCATTAACCTTTTACATTATATTTTATAAACCCTGCAAAAAATTATAATTTTTATCTGCAATCCGTCACATATAATTACTTATTTACTGACATATGTTAAATTTCTATTATAAACATTATGCGATTATTCGCGAAATGCAAGACACACTTAACTTAATAAAGAAAAGATAACAAAAAGATTTATTTTAGACAGGAAAATATTATTATGATTACCTCTGGATTATTAATGACCTGTGACAGTAGCAAGATTTATTTAAAAAGAGAGCTTTTTAAATGCGATAAGAAATCAAGTTATATTAAACAGTCAATGAATACTTTAAGATTTATGAGTGACAAATAAATTAACGGGATGTAATTTAGGAATAACTCAATATATGATTCTACATCATAGTAGAGTAGCCGTCCATAACGAAGGCGTAAGCCCGTTATGGCAGTTACATGATTTGCACTATTATAATATAGGTGAAATGAACGCGATAGATCACTATTTGGCGATTTATCACCTGCGCGTGGCTAACATTAAAGTACCAAAATGGCTACCTGGCATATAAAGAGTGAAACGGTCAGACCGGAATTGTTGATGACAGTCACATGACTATTATTATAGAGATTGGTTCTTAAAAAAGGAGATTTCATGAGAAGTGTTGAGCAGTAAAATGTGTGCGAAATTCACGATATTAAAAAAAATAGTATTTTTTTAAAGCGAATTTTATAGATATTAGATAAATTTTCCCTGTTTTTTTCTTCTGTTTCTTTTACAGGACCGAAATGTCATTCCATTCAGACAAATGAGGTGGCCAAATGCAGAGGTGTTTATCGAACTGCATCCCTCCATCTGTAAGTATTTTAACGTACAATTGGTCACTAATAATCTATATTTTTAAAAGACAAGTCTGTTTTTTTTTTTTTTTTGGTCATCTGCCCTGAGCTTTTTACGGAACCAATTATAATATATATATTTTTTTAAATGAAAGTTGTTCCTTTGTAGATGAGACCGCGGTCGTTATTTTTTTAAATATTCCTATTTTTGTATTTTAATTTTAATTTCAAAAGTTTACTATACAATTTCTTCAAAATGGTGGCAATCTGATTACTTCTATTGTTGCAAAGAAGAGAGAAACAAGAAGAAAGCAGGAATTCTGCTTTTCCAGAATTTAGTGTCGTTCAGAATTTATTTTAACATAAAGGTTATCACCCTTTAAATAAATCCAAAAAAAAACTTTTGCATCCGCTGAAGAATTCCACATTTACGATCCAGTCTTAAAGAACATCTATAGAAAAGTATGCACAGGATGTCACTATCGCGGAATAATAGACAAATCCACCAAAAAGCGATGTCGTCATTAAAATAACTCGACATAAAACTCGGATATTATAGACCTTCCTTTGTTTGTAACATTAATATATGAATATTTAAACTTATAGTTTATAATTAGCTCCATATTTTATCAAAAATCATTCATTTATATTTTTTCAAATTAGCACGTAATTTAATTAATTTTTTTTTCAGTTGTTATGAGTAAATTCCTACAACGAGATATAGTCATATACTATTTTCTAACTATTTTCCCTTTACGTTCTACAGAAATGGACTACTTCAGTTGCTACGATTATAGAAATGGCATTAAAAATTAATAGTCTCAATTGATAACTTCATCATAATTATATATTTTGATTATGTATAATAATACAGTCTAATTTTTCAATAATTTGAACAGTTGAAGTTTATGGAAATAGTATTAAGGTAACTTTAGGTTAAAAATATCATTTGCTGTAAGATGAATTTTTATTTGTAATTATTTTTGTAGGTTTATTATAAATTCAATGTAAAAGTTCCTTTTTAAACAATTTCTTTCGTTGAAATTCGACGGGTTCCACCTCATAATAATCTATATTATAAACAACAAACGTGTCAGTGCCGGTCAATGACATTATTTTGAGGTTGCCAACACCTGACCATAAATAAATTTCGGTTTTGTAATTATTTATCGCGCATTTTAAACTTTTATTTCCTCTTACAAGGAAAAAAAGCATTTTCAAATGCAATTTGTTTGAAAACTGAACTCAATTTACTCATTTATTGTGGTTTTTAAAATAATTTTCAAGCTTGAATTTCTTAACTCTATCTACATCGAACGCGGGCTCCGTGCTCCATTACGGGCAGAGCGATTATATTTAGAGCGTGCGAAGTAGGTTTTTAATTTATTGGAGCACTTTAGCGCTACTGTTCACTCCTGCGGCCAGTAGCAAAACATAATTGACCTACAACAGAACAACCTATAATTTTTTTTCAGGGCCACTCTCTTCTCCTGCAACGCATTTTCAAACTATAAGACGTCTAGGAAAAAGAATACCTACATGGCTACAAGTAATCCTTGGATTCCATGATTTATTTGACTGTCTTTAACGCAGAAAGAGTTTTCAATCTAGGATCTGCATTGATCTAGTTTTACTTTGCTAGTTGAATTAATGTTTCTCAATTTCTTTTTTTAATTATTTTAGTGTATTTTTTTCATTTTACAGCATGTGAAAAGAATTTCAATCGTAAGAGGGCGCTGTTTTCAACTTGGGAAATTTCTTCCTTTCATCTGCTCAGATGGTTATTATATAATGACTTTGATTACGGGAAGGGAATAATAACTTACTTTCGCTTAAAAATATATAAATTGTTCAGCATTTGTCTCTGGCTAATTTTTCAAAACCGAAATTTAATCATCAGGTGTTGCCAACTTCAAAATGACGTCAGCATTACGCACGGACAAGTTTATCCTTTATAATATAGACATAACTAAAAAAAGATCATTTGAGTATTAATTTAGTGATATCATAATGCCATTTGAAATTTTAACATCAAGGAGGAGGTATACGTTGGAATTATGAATTTCGATTTTGTAGTACACCAGTCTAAAAGTTTGGGAACCCTTGTTCTAATGAATATGAGTAATTTCAGTCTTAAATCCTACGGTTCCGGGAAGACAGAAGAAATAACAAGTTGGAAATTGCACGTGAAACGTGGCAAATGTGGTGCGTTTGTACTATAACTAGTTTTATAAATATTTTTTGCACCGTATATTGTACCGAACGTATATTCTCAAAACTTCATGCACTAGTGCACTTCATAAGTGAATGTCCATTTCATACTGATCGAAAGGCTGAAACATCATTAAAATGCACTTGAAATAATTTTTTCCCCATTGGCCGTCATGTAATGGAAAACTTTTGACTGTCCCTGTCATTAAATTATACATCCGATTTTCATAAAATTTGAAATGACTCGACAAAATTTTGCGACAATTATATATTTAAAATTTCAGATCATTCGGTTGGGTAGTTTTTAATCTGTTATATGCAGACGGAAGGGCAGACAGACAGACGGACACCCGAACGATGACCATAGGTGCTACGTATTTATACAATTGCTAACGCACCTAAATAATAGGGGTCTGTACACTGTAAAAAATTACAGGTGTTTCTTAATCTACAAAAATGTACTATAATCAGGAACGAAAATATACAATAACCTCTTCGGAATCACCGAAGATTTCAAAAAGCGTTCCTTTACCTTTAAAACCTCCAGAAAACTATTTATTTTCGAAATTCAAAAAAGAATTTATAAAAATAAATTTTTATTAGCTGCCCGACATTTTAGGAAACGTTTCTGAATAGCTTTTACAGTGCAATAATCAATTTTCTCAAATCGGAATATCACTTTGTCGGATGCAATCATTTTCAGGTAAATATTTTGATATTCAGAAAACATGTTTATCCCTTTATCTACTGAGGGTATTTATACGTACCATTAAAAAACTTGTTATAAAATTTATTTAATACATCGATTAATTTTAATACAGTTTAGAATGAGTTATAGATATTACTTTATCTTGTTTCAAAAGCATTATGGGTTACACAAAGCAGAAATATTTGTAAAAGGATGATTTCTTTTGCCTTTGGATCTTTTCAGCTTTCTTGGCGTTGGTTGGCGGGGGGGGGGGGGGGGGGGGGGATTTTTCAATTCGGAAATATTTCTATATTTCTACTGTAAAAACATTATATTTGAACATTTCCTAATTCTACAAAATACTAAGAAAAATATTTAAAATAAAAGATTTGAGTGGGGTTATAAATGTTGCACAAAATCCCTATTAGTTCAAATTTAATAAATCCTTCTAAGGCCTCCAATCCTTCTAAAATCCTTCTAAAATTTATTAAATGATTAAGAAAATAGTTTAAACAATTGAACAAAATAGTTCTAATGTAGTTTAAACAATTCACGAAAAATACTTTAGAAGATAAAATTTACATGAATTGATAATTCAGTACATAAAGGGTTAACAGACAAATACACAATATTAACAGCATTAACATTATTTTGTTACAATTGCATGCACAAATTCAGTTATGCAGTTGAAAACGTTTACTTGAGAATCGATAGAATCCGAAATACGGATTTTTCGGGTATA
Organism: Maratus speciosus; assembly: GCA_963932465.1. NCBI lineage: Eukaryota > Metazoa > Arthropoda > Arachnida > Araneae > Salticidae > Maratus > Maratus speciosus. Next base: position 556,570,650 of record OZ010792.1, read on the forward strand.
TAGAGCTGATGAATGCATTGCAAAAGCTACTAGGAAACGTTTCCGAAAATGACCGGCAGCTAATAAAAATTTATTTTTGTAAATTCTTCTTTAGATTTCTAAAATAAATTGTTTTCTGAGGTTTCTAAAGATAGAGGAAGACTTTTCGGACACTTGGGCGACTCGAAACAGGTTATTATATCGCGTGTCCCAAAATTGGCTGATGGATTTTAAAATTCCATAACTTGCAAACGGTGACAGATATTAAAGAAATTCTTGCAGGATTGTTATGTAAGATGGTAGGAGTTTTTATGCTGCGATTCTCAGTTTTAGTTACAAATAGCATCGATAGATGGCGTAGCAAGCAATAAGGGCTAAATCCAGGCTCGATTTTTCGGTCTATCTCTTCTTCCAGGCGAAAAAAGGAGATTAAAATTTATTGAATGGATCCCGAAGTACCAAAAATCGGTTCAGAAGTGAGGGCCTATTGCTCTCAGTGCCATCTATTGTTAGAAATTCGAACTAAAATCAAGAATCACAGTGCAAAAACTCCTGACATCATACTTAACACTCCTGCAAGAATTTTTTTAATATCTGTCACCGTTTGGAAGTTATTGAATTTCAAAATCCATTTTTGGGACTCCCGGTATATTTGCGTTCGTGATTATTGCACATTTTCGAATCTAGAAAATGTACAGAATCAATAACTAAGAGGTTAAGAATCGTCTATCAACGCCTGACGAACATCTGGAAATTACCAAGCTATACCGCTATTCTTTCATCTAAACTATCATTATGTAGTGAAGTACCCGATATAGCTAAAACATCTGAAAGACCAGGGCTTAATTTGCGCCGGAGCCCACCAGAGCCCGGCTCCGGTACTTCTCTGTTTTTAGTAAATATTTAAATATTGTTCGGAATTCACCGGAGCTCATAAATACAGGACTCCGGAGCCCAGTGCAATAGAGCTTCCGAAAAACCGAAGCTTAAATTACCCTTTCCTTTCCTTCCCATCTCCAAGCTTTTGCATTCTTTTTACCAAAACACTTATATGTGACGTAATGTGTCACACACGTAGGAGATGGAGATAAAACGGACTCAATTTTTATATCAGTTTTTAGGCTTAGACTAACTCGAGCTCAATCTGTATTGCATTTAAAATTTTATTTATTCATGTATTGAAAAAAAAATCCTCTTTTAAAATTACGTATTATATTCCACTTTAAATCATTTTAATGCTATTTTGATCAGAATGAAGGGGAAACAGAAATCGTGTTTTTCTATTTCAAATTTATATCAGCGGCGTGTTGATACGGCGCCACTCAAGAGAGTGAACAATAAGTTTGCTTTCAGTTCGATTTTCTTTTTTGACAGTAGGATAATTTTTTATTGGCTGGGTTTTCTTTTTATTATTTCGATATCTAACCTGAAAAGAATATTTTCTGTTTTATCCAACAAGCATCAACTTGACGTTTTGTTTGTTCCAGGTTTTTTGTCATCTATTGCGTACGAGTATAAAAATCACGTTAGTGATTTTTCTATTTATTTTGTATCATGAACGGTAACCATGCTAAGGCTCTCTGCACCTATACGAAGTCACTTTCCTTTGTAAGTAGATATAATTACCATGTATTGTTATTCTGATAGAAAGCAATCGAGCAGTGTTTCCCCTTTTTCTATAAAAGCATAGATTCTTTCCGATAACGTTGTCAAATTTTTAATTTTATCTGATTTTCAGGGACTCACCGCAAAAGATTGTTATGCGGAAGGAAATGATTATAGTTTAAGATATGCACCTTTTACAGGAAATTGTAAAACATTATTCCATTCTTCAGCATATAAATATTCATTTCTGTAAATTTCATTCATTTTTTTCTTAAAAATGCATAGCTGCGAACTATCCCTTTTTTTGTGTTAACACCATTTCCTAATCATAATCGTTACCCTATTTAATCGCAGAATTCTGCAATTAATTAACATAAAAAATAGGCACGGATTTTTACTATTCAGAAGAAGTGATAGCTAAAAAGTGGAATAGTTGACAGCTAAGTATATGCTGATAGATGTATTTAAAATTTTAATTTTGCTAAAGAAAAAAAATGCTTCAAATTTTGCAATTAATGTACGAAATATAAATATGCAGATTACAGGGGCAGGGGTGAGGGGTGGTGGAACGGTACAGTTGTTGTACCGGTAGCGCAGAATATTAGGCTCCGGAACTTTTTTTGTTAGAATTTAAGCCCTGTGAAAGACAACATAATCACACACCCGTTTATCAACCTTTCATTTCAGATCCAATAGCTCACTTGATCTTCTCTGCAGTGCGTGAATTCCAGAAACATACTTGTGTACGATTCAGTTTCTTGACTGGAGACGAGCCAGAGGAGACGAACTACATACGTATGTATAAAGGAAAAGGGTAAGTGGACACTAAATAACAGTAGGGTAGCCTGGTTTCAGACAAAAACAAATGTTTTGTAATTACTCAGGAATTTATATCTATTTTTTTTTAACTTTCTCTTGGTAAGATCATCACATGTCTGGTGATTATTCTGTAGCATTTTCAGATAATTAGCAATTACAATAACAACAACAACAACAAAATAATAAAATCCTGTCCAAAAATTACAACGTAATTTGGGGTAATTTCTAGACAGCTATTTGAAGGAATAATCAGGGGTCTGATTTAAACAGCAACTACGGAAATTAAGAGGCATCATTATAAAATGTTATGACAAAAACTGGGATATTTATTACACCATTCTGAGTACAGAAAAAAGACATGAAAATGAAAATGCAATTGTAACTGTACACCTGAAATCCATTTTTATTTGAGCGAATAAAAGTATGTTTATGGTACGTTTTCACGCAAATAATTTAGATACGGTAGCTACATCTGTTTTACATAAATTTAAATAAATCAGTAAAATATTTCAGACCATTTTAAAACGTCCTGAAAGAAAAGAAAATAATCATTAAATTAAAAAAATCAAAAACCCGACTGCGTAAAAAGCGAACTAATTAATTATTTCTCATCAATGTGGAACTGTTTTTTATATTACTTACCTATTTTTTTATTTACTTGTATAGATGACTTTTAAGTTGTGTTTAATTGTTAGTTCCTATCTATAAACACTGTTTTGATGAGGCCTATAGATGTCTATGAAGGTTAGAGTTACCGTAAAGCTAGATAGAGATCCTACCTACACTACTTACGGGTTGTGTAATATTTAAACGGAACTTCTGACTGTAAAATAGTCAATGAAACATCGTCTTCATTTTGAAAGATCTATCCAATGATATGACACTCAATAGGGTGAGTAAAAATTTTTTTCGTCTCTACCGCCATTTTGTATTTCACCGCCGCCATTTTGAATTTATAAAAACAAAACCCAGCCTATAACCATCGGAAGGTTAAGACGAATTGATAGAGACTTTATTCATTAAAATCCGTTCAGCTGTTGGGATGTTTCGAGGGTATAAATAAATCCATACACCCAGATACGCGTGAAACACAAAACCATTCTTGTCAGTCGGGAAAAAATAACCTTTTGAAAACAAACATCAATAACATTTTAGTCTAAACTTCACCCAGTATTTTCATTTTAACTTACAGATGGCCTTTGGAAATTATATTTTAACATGGAACTCTCCATAAGTGACTCATAAACAATTAATTTACCATGTAGGAGTGCTCAAAACACATTTTGTAGCACATATTAGCGACTGTAAATTAGCCCGAAGGCTGTCTGATAATTACATCGGTGTTTCTGAAAAGCTATACACTTTTTTTTAAATTCAATTTTCTCCCAGATGGGCATTTAAATAAGGTTACTTCTTTGTTTGCAGAAAAATAACATAACCTAGTATCCAAACACGAAGTAGCACTTGTGCTAGTGTTACTACACGGGAGAAATTTACATTTAAAATTAGCGAAAAAAAAAGTTAAAGAGTAATTCTTTATAGCGTTTAGAAAACCAATTTTATGCAAGACAGAGTAATCTGCTAGGTACTAAGAAAATACTAATTCAAATAGAAAAATAATTGTTTTTACCAAAAATAAAACTGTTTTGGCCAGATTCAGATTACTGTGCGAGTATTACTGCTGTCTGTTAAATACCTCTGATTCCCCCTGTCTGAAAATTACCCCAGGCTACCCTAATTGAAACCATGTTTTCCACTGTATATGTTTTTTTTTTAAATTATTATACCGGAACCCAAAATAAACTTATATCAAGCATACGTCTGCAACAACGTATGTGCTCGTATTCAAAAATGAAACATAGGGAACAGACTTGTATGATACACAAATAAAGGCAAAAAAAATAAATAAAATAAAACAAAAATAACACAATTAAACTAAGAGATACGGAAAGCCTTTCGAAAAAACTTTATATTTCTTCTTCAGGTGCAAAGAATATGTTCTACCACTTTACAACTTTGAGTCTTGCTCCTACTTTCTAAGTAGTAGCATGAATTGATTGCGCCTGACAAAGAAAGGCAAAGTTCTTTCAAAAGGCCTGCGCATCTCTTGATTTTCTGGCGTTGTTAAGAAAGTTTCTTTAAAAAAATCTTTATATGCTCGTACGCCTATACCGGGTGCCTTAAAATGGATTGATTGATTTTAAAATTCAACAACTTGCGAATGGCTACAGCTATTAAAAAAATTCTTATAAGAGGGTTATGAAAGATGGCAGGAGTTTTTTTTACTGCTATTCTCGATTTTAGTTTAAAATAGTAGCGATAGATGGCGCTGCAAGCAATTGGCGCTAAATCGGGACTCGATTTTTGGCCTCTCTCTTCTCTCAGTATTGATGAGAGAGCAGGGGGTTAAACCTTCGGCGACGAGCGTGACGCATACAGTGCTCAGTCGTTGATTATTCTCACGAAACGTATACTTCTGGCTATTTTCACAGTGCTTGATTTATATATTATGTGTTGAAACGTTAGTTTTTAGCGTACAACCTATAATGGTTTAATTGGATCCATTTAACCTTTCGAGGGCGGTATTCTTAAAAAAGTGACACCTAATTTTAATTTTAAAACTGACAAACGGTTGTAAGAATATTTAATTCAAATATCCCTTTTAAAATGTACGAGAAAATAAGCAAGTTCATATTTTCTAATAAATTCGTTTATAAATTCTGGTGTCAGTCCATAATTTCACCAGTTTTTAAAAACAATTACTCCGCGCCGGAAAGGGTTAATATGGTTTCACCACCTTATGGTGGAAGCTTTTTTGGCACCTTGCTTAGTTGAAATTCTAAACAAAATTTTAAACAATGTAGAGTTAGTTCTATTGATTACGTTAGGACATTGCAAGATCTCTAATATAACAAATAAACATTGTGATAAACTACATAATATGAACTTTAAAAAGTTCACCGTTTAGTCCCATTTCAAACAGAGTGACGTATTTGAGTGAATGGAACAGCAAAGGCAATTAATGAAAAAATTCTATTGCATTTTATTCCACTGCAATAGGTTCGTCTTGCTGAATTAAAAATTACATAGGTGTAGTGACACAGAAAATCGCTTTATTACGTTATATGTCCATTCCTGACCACAGAAGGGGTGTGAATTGCATGTGGAGGTACACTTACTCAACCCTCTAATTGTCATCTACGTCTTCAAGAGCTTTATGCTTTTACTAGCCGCCCTTTGTGACCAGTTTGGTCTCCTTTAAAATTTATGTTTGGAAAAGCATGCTAAGCATTGAATCATGTTACTTTTATTCATAATTTAATTTACTTGGACTCCCTTAAATATAATTAATATAATCCCTTAAGCTAATATTAGTTTCTGTTGCATTAAAATATCTCAATTTGTTGATTTTCTATAAGTAAGTATATCCTATTGGTTTACAATGGAGGTCTATGGGAATTTGGGGATATATTAGAGATATCGCCAAGCTGGCGTCACTCATTTTGGTCACCAAATTTGGCGATATATCGCCAAGTTGACGACAAATTTGACGGCATTTGGTGACAGAACAGGGTCCCCCCCCCCCCTATGGTAACCTCCCTTATAGGTATGAGATGCATTAAATGCTGTTCAATAACCAATGAGACGCGTTTCATTTGGACGTTGCCATTAAAAAATTAACAAATAATCGCGTTTTCTGTGCCACGTACGATAGCGTAATATATATAGAGATGCTGGTTTTTAGTGCTGCATGCAGAGCTAAGGGCTATAATTTAATGTTACAGTCAAAACATGCAAATCTTCTTTCGCCTTTCCTGTGAAATTTACCTTTGTCGAGATGTGTCCTTTTCTTGCGTGGGAACGATATTATGTAGTTTATGGCTGGATCAAGGTGGAATATTGCATTTTGTCTTATGATTTTATTTAAACATTGTGGTAGTCTTGTTCACGTTAAAACCCTGTTCGACCTGCCGTTATATAAGAGTTGTTTCTTTTGCAGATGTAACTCATTCATCGGCATGCAAGGTGGACAACAGTTACTCTCTCTGGGCGATGGCTGCGAATACAAGGGGACCATTCTCCACGAACTCGGACATGCGCTGGGTCTTTACCACGAACAAAATCGATCTGACCGTGACAAATACATCAAGATATTCTGGAAAAACATAGACAAAAGTAACGCTTGCATTAATTCTATTCTTTAAATCAAAACATAAACTAAATAGAAACAACAAAAATTCTAGGAAAATGTGCTTTATTTTGGTACGGAACATTTTAATTCGTCCACGTATCAAAAATATTTTTGGTACTTATCTATTACCCGGGCCAGAAAATAGATTGCCAATTGCCAATCTTGTTTACCGTTGCCAATCATAATCAAAACAGTAATTTAACATTATTTAATGCATAACATTGTTAAAAATGGTAAATAATATCAAATAAATTAATAAATAAAATATAATAAATGCACTGTAATAAATAAATAAATAAAACTATCAACAATAATAAAAAACAAACTATAAACTATAAGAAATAAATTAACTATATTACGTATTTATATTATAAACAAAAACGTAATTTGAATAACAAATTAAAGAAACAACATTTATTTTCTACATTGTTTAAGCCCGAGAAGGGACAGATATTAAGATATTTCATTCAATTAGTTCTATATTTAATGATAAATTTTTGTAACAAATACGTTAAGCCTATCGAAGATTAAAAAATAACAAGTTGGAAATTGCTCGTCAAACGTGGCAAATGAGCTGCGTTCGGACAATAACTAGTTTTATAATTATTTTTTGCACCCCATATTGTACTGCATGTATTTTTTTTTTCACTTCATAAGTGCATTGTCGGTAACATCATTAAAATGCAGTTGCAATAATTTTTTTCCCATTCCCGTAATGTAACGGAAAACTTTCGACTGTCTCTGTAATTAAACTATACATCCGATTTTCATAAAATTTGAAATGGCTCGACAAAATTTTACAAAAATTACATATTTAAAATTTCAGACCATTTGGAAGGCTGTAACATTATTAAAATGCACTTTCAATAATTTTTTCCATTGCCCGTAATGTAAAGAAAAACTTTTGACGGTCCCTGTCATTAAACTATACGTCCGATTTTCATAAAATTTGAAATGGCTCGACAAAATTTTGCAACAATCATATATTTAAAATTTCAGACCATTCGGTTGGGTAGTTTTTGTTCTGTTATATGCGGACGGACAGACGGACCGAACGACGACTATAGGTGCTACGTATTTATATAATTATGAATGCACCTAAAAATAAAATTCATACAATATGATACTTAAAACACCATAAAAACTTAGATTCTGTTCAAATGAAATCGAAATAACTCTTACACCTTTTCCATTTTTAATTGAAAATATTTGTATTGCAGATTTTGTATTATGTTTATGACGATTGTAAATAAAATGATAAGATGCATGCAAAATACAAAACTTTAAAAAAAAGTCTAAGATTTATTTCGATTTCATTTGAACGGAATCTAATTTTTTAGGATGTTTTAAGTGTCATATTGTATGAATTTTATTTTTATTTTTTAATATTAAATTGGCTTAACTTATTTGTTACAAAAATTTATCATTAAATGTAGAACGAATTAAATGAAATATCTTAATATCTGTCCCTTCTTGGGCTTAAACAATGTAGGAAATAAATGTTGTTTCTTTAATTTATTCGTCAAATTACGTTTTTGTTTAATATGTCAAAATTTTTAGGATGTTTTAAGTATCATATTGTATGAATTTTATTTTTATTTTTTAATCTTAAATTGGCTTAACTTATTTGTTACAAAAATTTATCATTAAATGTAGAACGAATTAAATGAAATATCTTAATATCTGTCCCGTCTTAGGCTTAAACAATGTAGGCAATAAATGTTGTTTCTATAATTTATTCTTCAAATTACGTTTTTGTTTAATGTATCAAATTTTATTTTATAACTACTGCATTCAGACGAATTCATTTGAAAATTAATGGAAAGAATGATCACCGGGCTTTGATGTATGCGGCATTGCATCACAATGTGTGATTTACCAATGTATAATTCAAAATATTTCACCACTGCACTGATGCCGGTTGCTGTAGTTTGGACAAAAACTTCCGATATGTACGTAAAAAATCTATAATCAAAACATAAAAAAATAATTCCACTTTAATTTAGATACCCTATTTCCCACTCAGGAACGCTTTGGATACAAAAATAAATTGTGTTGAATCTTTACTGCTAATATTTAACAATATTATAGCTGGGATATAGTAAAAAGTTAAAAAAAACAGTTTTATTTAAATTTTGTTACCGTATTCCCTCCCAAGGGATGATGTAAACACAAGAGAAAATTCTTACCTAAGTTTAACTTGGGATATAAATAGTTCCCATCTTGAAAAAAAAAATACATTTTAAAATTTAAGTTATGTAATTCCTCACTAAGTTCGCTACCTGCGTTATCCTTTTGAAACTTTTTACTGAAACATAAACTTGACCAGAGCAAAAACTTATTCTGAAAATGTCCTTTGTATTTCCACTATGGCGCCATATTCATCTTTTTAATTCAAAAAAAAAAAAAAAAAGCTATTTTAACGTGTAAATCTTTCAACTAAAAAGAGATAAATTATTATTTCGGCGTTTGAATTATTTGCAACAATGAAGAAAAAAACGTTAAATATTATAGGAAAAATGTCCGTTAATTCTCAATGAAGAAACAGAAATTTGGAATTATTAAGAAAAATATTTGAATAATGTAAATAAAAATTAGCCCATGTTACTCTCTTGGTTATAATTTACCTATATGGAAAGGCACTTTATCATCCGTTTTGACCCTGACGTCAAGCAAACATTTTTACACTTTAAATTTATAATATTATTAGAATTAGTAAAGAATAAAAAAATTGTGGCATCAGGGACAAAAAAGAGGAAGAAAAAAATGAAAAAATTATGAACTCCATAGGCTTTTCTATGTTAAATTAACATTGAGAAGTGACACTGCTGAAAATAAATAAGTATTGCACTGCCGCGCAATACTTAAATACTACACATCTTATTACGTAGGATACGCTATTAAGTTGTCAAAAAGTAATGGTTACTGTAATTAGTATAATTGGCGCCATTTTTAGAGCAATTGTATCTGATCTGGTCCGGATAATACGTAAATACCATATTTTTTATGACGTAACTATCAATAAACACCTGGCTCTGTAAAATAAGTATAAACCACTTAATTATACAAAAAACTTGGGTACTAAATAATTTACCAATAACAGTTATCTCACCTTCAAATTCTGAAAAGAGTTTGCTTATTATAGCAGAATTTTTATTTTGTCTATTATTAAATGTATTATAATTTATTCTGATTCATTGAATGAGGTTAAAAAATTGCTATTATTTACACATTACCTTTCTTTGTTAAAAATGAGTGAATATTATAAAGATTTGCAAAGTAATTTCATATTATCTATCTTAGAATATACTTGATATTTTGCAGTAGATATTGTTAATTTGAAATAATTATTTATAATTCATCTTAAAACTCTCCATAAAATGGAAAAAAATTTGGAAAAATATGATAACATATTTTATGCTCCTATGCACATATTTACATTATATATATATATATATATATATATATATTGGGCTGCGTAATAAAAGAGGAAACAGATTGATTGAGTTTGCAGAATGTGAACAGTTATATATCATGAATTCATTTTTCAAGAAAAAGCCACAAAGAAAAGGGACATGGCGTTGTGTGACTCAACAAGTGAAATCGACTACATCTTAACAAACAAAAAGCATCTTATTCAGCATTGCAGCGTTCTCAATAACTTCAATACAGGAAGCGATCACAGGTTGGTTAGATACAAACTGCTGTTAAATAATAAAGTGGAAAGAATGAAGCTTTTGCAACACTCAAAGAAATCAATCGATATAATAAATCTCCAGAAACATAAAGAAGAATTCCATTTGGAATTTAAAAATCGTTTCCAAGCACTTTAATCACCTTTAGAAGAAGAGCAAGATGTTACAGTAGTGAACAAGAAACCAACCAATACTCTACAGAATATTGCAAAGAAGATAGCCGGCGATGCACAAGTAAAGCATACAAAGAAAATAACAGAAGAAACAAGAAGATTGATGAAGAAACGCAGAGAATTTAAAATGAAGAAAAACGATCCTAAATCAAGAGTTGAATATGCTGAATTATGTAAAACGGTAAGAAAAGGTGTTACAGAAGATATCAGAAAATTTAACTGTGATCTTGTCAAGAAAGTTGTAGAAGATAATAAAAGTTTAAAATCAGCTAGGGGCAAACTATGTGTTGGAAGAAAAGGTATTTTTGCACTAAAGAGGGCAGATGGAGCAATCACCAACATCAATAAAGAAATAGTACACATTGTCGAAAAATTCTATAACGATCTATATAAATGTGAAGATCAAAGAGAAATCAACATACGTGATCCACGAGAAAACTTAAGAGAAACCGAAGCGATAATCCCAGTGATGTCAGACGAAGTTTTACAAGCCATTAGATTTATGAAAAAAGGTAAATGCCCTGGCGAAGATGGAATTACAATCGACCTTATCAAAGAAGCAGGAGTAGAATTTGCTAAAATGCTATCCTTATTATTTTCAAATGTCTCAAGAAGTCAGATGTACCAGAAGATTGGAATAATGCTGTGATGGTGCTACTTTACAAGAAAGGAGAGAAGGAAAACATTAAAAACTACCGCCCGATTAGCTTACTATCAGTGATTTATAAAATTTTCACCAAACTTTAACGACAAGACTTGAATCAGCTCTGGACTCAGCTCAACCTAGAGAACAAGCAGGATTCCGAAGTGGATTTAGCACGATGGATCATATCCAAAAGGTAAGGGAACTCATAGAAAAACATAAGGAATATAATTTACCTCTCTGCCTTGCCTTTATTGATTATGAAAAAGCATTTCATTCGGTCTACACATCAGCAGTAGTAGAATCTCTGGAGGACATTGGTATAGACAAACCTTACATCAATATCATAAAGAAAATTTACAAGAAAGAAACAGCAACGATCCGCTTGGACAAAGGAAAAGCAAAGATCAAGCTTGGAAGAGGGGTAAGACAAGGAGACACCCTTTCGCCTAAGCTTTTTACTGCTGTCTTAGAAAATATTTTCAAGAAGCTGGATTGGGAAAACAAAGGGATTAGAATAATTGGGGAATATTTAAGTCATCTCCGATTCGCTGACGACATTTTAATTTTCAGTAACAATCCTGAAGAATTGGAAAATATGCTAAAAGATTTGGCAGAAGCTAGCATTAATGTAGGATTAAAAATAAACTTGGAAAAGACTAAGGTGATGTTTAATTCACTTGCATAAAAAAAGAAAATCGTCTACAGCACTGAAATTAAAGAAGTGCAAAGTTATCTGTACCTTGGGCAGGAAATATCATCGGATAATAGTATCATGAATGAAATCAATAGAAGAATAAGAAATGGATGGAGTGCTTTTGGGAAGAACAATATTATTCTGAAGAGTAACATGCCTGTTTGTATGAACAGAAAAGGATTTAAGCAATATGTTTTGCCTGTGCTAACTTATGGAGCAGAAACGTGGACGCTAACGAAACGGATGGTACAAAGATTACAAACAACACAGAGAAGTAAGGAAAGATGTATACTAGGTATAACTAGAAGAGACAGAAAAAGAATAACCTGGATAAGAAGCCAGACGAAAGTTTTTGACATCATTGAAAGAATTAAACGGCTAAAATGGAAATGGGTTGGGCACATTGCAAGAAGACAAGACAATAGATGGAGCACAAACACCCTACAGTGGTATTCCAGAGATGTAAAACGGCCAAGAAGACGACCTCAGGTAAGATGGAGTGATGAAATCAGAAAAGTAGCCGGTGTAAATTGGATGACTAAAGCACTAGACAGGAAACATTGGAAAAATATGGGGGAGACTTACATCCAGCAGTGGTTTGAAAACGGTTGATGATGATGATGATGATGATGATGATGATATATATATTTTAAGAATCCTGTCGCAACTGATGTACCAAGTCATATCTTGGTGCAAACCACCCACAGAGTTAAAAATTTGTACCCCTTAAATATGCAATGATGCTGAAATCCAAATAGCTGATCGCAGTGACATCTGAGGTATATTTTCAAATTTCAATGTAAACATCGTATTTTTACAACGTCTAGAAAACGTCCAAATCGTCTTGGAGTTTTAAAAAATATCCCGCAGATGTCACTGCGATCGACTATTTGGATTTCAGTATCGTTGGACATTTAAGGGATCCAATATTTTAGCACATTTTTAAGTATTACTGAGACAGCCGATTTTCACACTGTATATTCTAGACGCTATATCTAACGGGTTAAACTAAAATATTTAAAATAGGTGATCCTCAAAGTGACAGAAGCGAGCGAGAGAGACAGACAAATAATAGCTAAGCAGCTGCCTCAATATACCTGCGTCGCTCACGGCCGATCTTGCCTAATCAGAGGAATTTCCAAAGGCTGTCTCTCCTAGACTTTTACTCCGATTGACTTGAAACTTTAAAAAAAATATTCTAGACATACTCTACTATTAGATAAAAAAATAATTAAAAAAATGGATTTTTTGAAATATTCAAACCCATGTAACCCATCAAAAGAACTTGTTCGTTGTATTTTGATTTTCAAAGGTATTATATTCATTTAAACATAAATATGTAACTTTTTTACAGAATATTTGAGTGAATTCGCACTTCTTCCCCCTCACGGGAACATCTTGTATACTGATTTCGATTACAACTCCATCATGATGCATGGCAACTACGCTTTCTCTAAAGATGGCCGCTCGATGACCATGAAGACTTACGCCGGAATTAAGCTTGTCGACGCCTACGAAAAAGAAACTTTATCAAGAAGTGACATCTACAAGATTAATAAAATGTACAACTGCTATAAGTCATGAAGAAGGTATTCTCATGAATCTTTATCACCTTGAATATGCTTAATCGTTGATGTAATTTTTGTTTAAATAAAATTTTGATTGAATTTCAATAGATTTTTCCTTTGTTTTATTTATTTATTCATGCATACATACATACACAAATGGCACCACAATCCATGTAGGATTTTGACCTCCCTCGGAATACCTTGCCAGACATTCTGATCTCTGAGCTTTAATTTATAATTTACAATATGGTTTTGTGTTAGATCTTCCTCTTCTATCCATCTCTTCCTGGGTCTACCAATGCTTCTTTTCCCTATTAATTACATATCTTCTTTGTGCTTCTCTCATCCCTCATTCTGATTAGATGGCCCAACCATTGCATTCTTCTTAATTTAATAGTATTTATTATATCTTTCTCGTTATATAACTGTTCAATCTCCCTATTTGTCTTGATACGCCATGTATTGCCTTCCTTAATAGGTTCAAAAATTTGTCTTAGGATCTTCCTTTCTCAAGTAATAAGTAACTTTTCATCTTTTTGTGTAGTGGCCCAGGTCTTACTACAATAAATTACTATTGGTTTTATAACAGTTTTATAAATTTTAAGTTTAGTTGTTCGGGATATTAGAGATGATTTTAGAATGTTTCGAAGAGAAAAATAGCATCTATTTCCTGCTATAAATCGAGTTTTAATCTCTGCTTCAACCATATTATCAGATGTGATCATAGTTCCTAAATTTATTTAATCACTGTAAATAAAAATTCCGTTGACTGCCAGTCCAATTTCTTTATTTTTACGAAATTAAATAAAATGCACAACTGCTATGAATATGTAAAGTCGTAAAGAAGGTATTCTCAAGCACCTTTATCACAGTGAATATGCTTAATGGTTGATGTAATTTTTGTTTTAATAAAATTTTGATTGAATTTCAACAGGTTTTTCCTTTGTTTTATTTATTTATTCACTGTAAATAAAAATTCCGTTCACTCACTGTCCAATTTCCTTATTTTTACGAAATTAAATAAAATGTACAACTGCTATAAATATGTAAAGTCGTAAAGAAGGTATTCTCAAGCACCTTTATCACCATGAATATGCTTAATCGTTGACGTAATTTTTGTTACAAGATGTTACAAATTAACAGAAATGCCAGTCAACTCGTGGGTCAGTGGAGGGGGGGGGGTTGCCATAGTAAAATCGCAAAGCCCACTGCAATGTGGAATGAATAGCAATCCGATTACTCATGACTGTGTTTAGACGGAGCAACATCGGCAATCGGGTTGCTATTCATCTCCCATTTCTGCGGGTTGTACCATGAGGCTATGACATCCCCCTCACCGCTAATGCGTCAACTGAGTAGCAGTTTCTTTATCTGTACCATCTAATCTCTATCATATCGCATAATCATCGACGCTGAAATGGCGTGCATAAATGTGGCGTTGCCTCCCGTACTATAACCACCACTGTAAAAACTAAATGGTATACAGAATAGTGAAATTGAAATGACACATACACAATGGCATTTCTACTAATCAAAGAATTTTTGTGTACACCTCATTCTTAATTTCTACTTTTTCTCACTTATTAATTTTGCATACCATTCAATAATACATACATACGGAGGGTTCAGCCGTAACCTTCGAGATACTCAAGGCCGTCGCACTAAATAAAGATGGCCGACGTTTCCGTCCTAAGATGCGCCACAAACAGACATGAATATTTCTCAAAAACGAAACAAAAACAAACTTTTATACAAAATAGCTTTTTATAAGCGTGTAATAACAATAATACATATTTTCAAATATTTTCCCGTGTGCTCTTCAGTGTACCCAAATTAACATGCTCGATTAATTATTTTCATACGGTTATAATTTCTTAAGACTAGGGGGCTCGGCCCCTTAGGAGCTACGCTCGCCAACCCCCGTCCAGACACCGAGGCTCTAAATGCACACTAATTTGATCGGCTTTAAAAATATTTCGAAAGATTGAATTATAATTTAAAAAACAGTGGCGATCTCCCTATAAACGAATTTCTATTCATTTCTCTTTGATTGGGGAATTTTAACGCCAAATCCGCTGCGGTACTACTTGATTATCCCGTCGACCAATTTCGCCAAATTACATAAATCGCCAAACCACTCGCCAAATTATACAAATTGACATAATTTTTATTTTAAATAACGAAAGAACAAATAAATTCGTACAACATTAATAAAAATACAAATAAAACGTCGAAATAAAAATAACTTGATGACGTAGACACGTGTAACAACATTTCAAAATCAGCTAACTTTAGCATTAAATATCTCTTAAAATAATTCTTCGATTTGAAAACTGTCTACATCAACGTGTTTATCAAACATTTCTCTATAATACCACAGATTTTCATATTTTTGTATGCAAAAGTTTTCTTAATATTAACAAAGAAATGTCATGCTTAAGCATCAAATTGGATGCAGATCTACCGGGAATATCTTCGCAGGTTTTCATTGGTCCATTTCCAAATCAAAACTTTTTTTTATAAGTAGAAGGATATATATTTCAAAATTAAAAAAATATATATTCTAGTGATTATTTCTATCATAATAATTTTTATTTACAAATATAACTATATAAAAAAAAATGTTGTGCGCTTTATATCATTCCTTTGAGCGTTAAACAAAGTACAAATTCGGGATTTATTTTTTCAGCTATTAATGAAACAACTAAAATTTTAATAATTAATTAATTTCATGTATGTTTTTAACATTCATTTATATAATTTTTTTTCTCCAAAATTTCAAAGGAATAAAGTCAAAGATTACTTCTATAATGATGACTTTTATTTACAAATATAACTATATTACACTTTTTTAAAGCGTTTTTAGCACCTTATATCATACCTTTGAGTCTTAAGCAAGTCAAAGTAGAAGTGGGAGAATTTTCGGATATTAATAAGCAAGTAAAACGATAATAACAATAAAATAATTCCATCTATGCTTTTTTATATTCATTTATGTAATTTGTTTCCAAAATTTTCATTAACTAAATTCTAGTGATTATTTCTATAATGATGTTTTTTACTTACAAATGTAACTGTACAACAGATTTTTTAGGCATATTTTTAAAGATTTATGTCATTCCTTTGTGTCTTAAGCAATCAAAGTATAAATTAAAGGGTTTTTTTTAAATATTAAAGAATAAAGCTAAACGATAATACTCGTAAAACAATAATTCCGTGTGTGCTTTTTACATTCATTTAAATACAATTTCCCAAAATTTCAAAAAAAAATTAAAAGAAAAAAAAATCTAGCGATTATTTAAATTAAAATAGAACGTCTTCCCTTGATGGACGCTGGACGGAAAAGTTGCATATCCCCTCTGAATTTTGGGGAGTGTCACGGCCTTGAGTATCTCGGAGGTTACGGTTCAGCCTCCTTACAGAAAGAAGTACGAGTCCAATGAGTATGACGACCTCTTAACACAATAATAGTAAAGGACATTTGTGTACAAAATTAAAAGAATTTTCAGATTCGGTCAATTATCTCCAGAACTACAGGACAGATTTGAATGAAATGTGGTATGAACAGAGGTTGATATAATGCAAATAAAATAGCCATTCAATAGTTATAATCTGCACGCATGATCGTGCGTAAGACTCATCAGCGTCAGAAGGTATAAAACAGAGTTTACTATATGGAACCAAAAATTGGTTTAATAGGCGATATGGTCCGCTGTTACAGTTATACAGCAGTGAATTCAGACTGGGAATCAGGCAGTTTCTGAGTCCTTGTGGAAGTTAGTCTCACTCCTCCAGCAACGCTGTTTTCAGACCCTGGGTGGTTATGGGAGGTGGAAAGCGAGTCCCAATTGTCCTCTCCAGCAATCGGTGAAGAACTTTCGGAGGTTAGCGATTTTTAACAAACGAACATTTACATTTTAATTTATATAGCTATTTGAAATAGATAAAAGGAAATCAAAACAGTGTCCAAGTATAATGAAAAACACACCAATAAAATGGATTTTATGTTCTTAAAATACATAATATACTTTTATTTTATTTTAAATCCTGAATGTTTATATGTATAATATATATATATATATATATATATATATATTAAAGCGAGATAAAAGGCAATCAAAATAGTATCCAAACAAACCTTTTCATCTGTTGATGCGTACCTTATCTCCTAAAAGCACAAGAAAAGTTTTGTGAGAAATGTAAATTGTCCTATAAATAAAAAAACAAATCTGACTCAAACAAATTAGCTTCTCGTCTTGAAATAATAGCTCTCTTTATTATGCGAAAAAATATACTCTTACGTACAGCAAAGAGAATTGTATAAAGATGAGATGCCAACTTATCAGAGTCCAACTGTACATAGGTGTAACCTATAGCAAAGTGTGTGGGGGACCTGATTGCCCGGAGTACTAAGTATTTAAGTGATGCCAAAAAATGTTTGAATATAAAGTATCAAACAGGGAACACAATACTTTCAATTTCCTTGGATAATTTAAAACCCATACTTATGCCACTGAATCTAGCATAAGTATAAGAAGGCTTGTTGCATGTATACTAAGCGCATGTAAGGACATTGAAGTTTTATTGGCGCTGGAAAAAAATTCTTTTGCTGTACAGATAAGAGAAAGGAAAACACCCCATACATTTTTCAATCACTATAAACCCTTCCTCCCTCCCACCCACCCATACCCCCCCCCCCAAAAAAAAAACAACAAATCAAACAGAAATAGCCATCTGACAGAAAATTGTTTTCTTTTAATTCAAGGTAAAAAATAATAAGCTCATGCTTGCCAACCTCCGGCTTTTTTAAAATAAAAAAGCATACTTTGAACCAGTAAATATGTTTAGTTAAATGTGTCTTGGCTTAAATATGATAGTCATTTGAAATCTACTTAATTTCATTCCATATATAAATTACTGGTTCTAAGTATAGGCGCAGATTCGCGGTCGCCAGTCACCACGTGCCGACTAAATTTTTTGCTTTGGCGACTAACGTTCGGCGTCTAACTCACCATGCTTCTTATAGGAAAGTCCATTTTTACCGAATGATTTTCGGATTTTTTTTCCCTTATGAGTCTTGGGATTATGTGTCCTCCATAACCGCGTGATATTTACCGCTTTTCTTTTTTTCTTATTGTCTATAATTAAAAAAATACGATTAACCATGGACGCCACATTTCTGCGGAATCGCAAATTTATTGTTTTCTTCTAAAAAACTGCGATATTCGCGGGATCGGGAAAAAAATGACGCTTGATGTGCGCCGCGAATTAATTCATCAGCAGTAGTTTACCACAGTTAGCTTGCGACACAGAAATATTCGAGCCGTTTGGGCTCCGCTCATTGAATTTGTAGCTCTGGGATTATTCAGATATGTTTTTACAGGTAGACACTAGATATTGGCATGCGATTCTTCTACGAATTAGCAGAATTCGTCGAATTATTATTTATTTATTTAGCAGATTTACGCAAAATCAATCCGTTAATCGGTCATGAAAAGAAATCGGGAATTTCTTCGATCGGTCATGAACTTTGTACAAAACCGTCCTGGAAAAATCCGACAAATTTTGTCGATCGCTAGCTACGATGGCCATGATAAAACCACGAATTTCATCAATCGTTCACGAAATAAGACTGCAATATTCGTCAATCTGTCATGAAATCAACCGTGATTTCCGTCATTCAGTCGATAGAAAAAATACGAGTTTCGTCAATCGGTGAAAAATCTATAGAAAAAAAACGCGATTTTTGTCAATCGGTCGATAGAAAAAAAACGCGAATTTTGTCAATCGGTCAAAGGAAAAAAAAAGAAAAGAAAACAGAAGCAAATTCCATCATTTCGTCCCGAAAACCCCTGCAAATATCAACAATTGAAAGAATTGAATTTCGTCAACCGGTCGTAGAAAATACGGGAATATCGCCCATTTTTTTTTCGCGATTATTTGACGAAATTCATGAAAGGTTTTTTACGATTAACAAAATTCACGTTTTTCTGCAATCTTTTGACGAAATTCGAGTTGTTTTTGCGCTTCTTTGACAAATTTAGCGTTTTTTTTGCGCGGTCCATTGATGAAATCAGTATTTTTTTTTTCGTGATCATTTGACGAAATTCGTGTTTTTTTCTCGATTCTTTGCCGAAATTGGCGATTTTTTCTGCGAGCGATTGACGAAATTGATTTTTTCGGTGACCATTTGTCGAAATTCGCGATGTTTTCTTATGTCCGAATTTTCGGTACCGAATGCCTTAAATTTTCGAAAAATTCGGAACAAAATCCCTCCCAAGTCCGTGATAAGATTTTTTAAAAGATAATTTGTGTTATTCGAAAACAATTGTTTGAATTGTATTTTGATTTTTATAGTGCAAGATAAGACTCACATATTCTCGATTTTTTTTTATATGTACTCTTGTAGGACAAAATAAAAATAAGAAATATTGTTTTCCTAATATTCTCCACTACCGTGATTGCTTAGCTGATGCACATTTTTTTTTACCTGTATCTTAGCCAACTTTATATTCTGAACTGTACGTAGTTTAAATTTTATATTGCACTTAATTTCTACCCAAACTAAAAGAATTTCGTGATTAAATTAAATGTACACATTTGATATATTTGTCTGAGCGAAGCGAAGGCTAATACTCAGCGAAATATTACTGTCCGGACACATTACTACTACGATGGATATTAACGCCATGTCCTACTAAAAAAAAAGCCTAATAAAAACTTTTCGTCAAGCATAACTCAAAAAATATTTGTCGGATTTCGTTTCTGATTGCACCAGAAGGTACCTATGAGGGTCGCCTACTGAATGCACCTACTATGAAAAATAAGTTCCAAACTGTTTAAAAATTATATAGAAAAAACTGATAAAAAAGCACAATTTATCTGCATACGTCACAGAAATTTGGTGTGCGTCACTTTCACCGGTTGATGTTTTCGTAGACAACTGGTTTGAACACATGTAGCCAAAAAAAAAAAAAAAAAAAAAAAAAAAAAAATACGCACGCAGTAATATCGAATAGATCAGTATCAACCACGTGATCACAAACCTTGCAACAACCCGTGGCAACCAGTTTTGGTGGGCAAACAAATAATAATACAGTACTCCGTACCACGGTGACCGTTTTTAGCCTGTTATGTGAAATCTGGCCTGTTGTATGACATACAATTGTGGATGATTAAAACAAAAGACATGAGTGTTTATTGCTCCGGGAGGTTAACTTTCTCTGGATATCTGTCTGTCTATCATACAGCATGCAATTTTCTTGTAAAGGATGATATTATTATGCAGTAAAACCTCCATAACGGACACACCCGATTAGTGGACACCTCTATTTAGTGGGCATTTTTTCGATTACCAACCCTTAAATAACTGTACATTTTTTACTCTCAGTAGCGGACACCTCCAAATAGAGGACAAATTCTGCCCTCCCGAGGTGTTAGCTATTCAGAGGTTTTACTGGTAAAACCCCCATAGCGGACACACCCGATTAGCGGATACCTCTATTTAGCGGACATTTTTTCGATTACCAACTCTTACATAACTGTACATGTTTTACTCTCAGTAGCAGTCACCTCTAAATAGAGGACAAATTCTGCATTCTCGGTGTGTCCGCTATTCAGAGGTTTTACTGTATATAATTTTGATAGTTATTTTACAGGGCCACACAGAAGAATAAGAATATATGAAACGAATATAAACTAAATTCGGGATTGGTAGATCGCTGATGGTAATGTAATTTTAGGATGTTGTTACAGTCATCCGCAGCATGTTTTTAGAGTTTCGTTCATCTAACGAAACACTACCTGTCACACTCCTTTGTCTGTCTGTCTGTCCGTCTGTCACAGAGCCCGTTCTCAGAAACTATATATGTCGGAGACTTGAAAATTTGCATACTTATAGCTGAACACCACACATCAAACGGCAAATAATAAAATTTTGAAAAAGTCTAATATTTAACCCTCTGGGCTCTAACTGTGTATTTTAAGCAATTTTTCTAACTCAGCCCCTAATTTAATTAAGTTGGAGACATGAAATTTTGCATACTTATAGCTGAACATCTCACATCAAATGACAAATAATAAAATTTTGAAAAAGGTTTCATATTTAACTCTCTGGGCTCTAACTTGTGTATTTTAAGCAATTTTTCTAACTCAGCCCCTAATTTAATTAAGTTGGAGACATGAAATTTTGCATACTTATAGCTGAACACTTGCGATAACACGATAAATCATAAAATTTTGAAAAAGTCATATTTGACCCTCCGGTCTCTAACTTCTGTACTTTAAGCAATTTTTCTAACTCAGCCCCTAATTAAGTTGGAGACATGACATTTTGCATACTTATACCTGAACACCTCACATCAAACGACAAATAATAAAATTTTGAAAAAGTCTAATATTTAATCCTCTGGGCTCTAACTTATGTATTTTAAACAATTTTTCTAACCCAGCCCCTAATTAAGTTGGAGACATGAAATTTTGCATACTTATAGCTGAAATCCTCACATCAAACGACAAATAATAAAATTTTGAAAAAGGTCGGATATTTAACCCTCTGGGCTCTAACTTATGTATTTTAAGCAATTTTTCTAACTCAGCCCCTAATTAAGTTGGAGACATGAAATTTTGCATACTTATAGCTGAAATCCTCACATCAAACGACAAATAATAAAATTTTGAAAAAGGTCGGATATTTAACCCTCTGGGCTCTAACTTATGTATTTTAAGCAATTTTTCTAACTCATCCCCTAACTAAGTTGGAGACTTGAAAGTTTGCATACTTATAGCTGAACACTTGCGATAACACGATAAATCATAAAATTTTGAAAAAGTCATATTTAACCCTCCAGTCTCTAACTTATGTATTTTAAGCAATTTTTCTAACTCAGCCCCTAATTAAGTTGGAGACATGAAATTTTGCATACTTTTAGCTGAACACCTCACATCAAACGACAAAGAATAAAATTTTGAAAAAGTCTAATATTTAACACTCTGGGGGTCTAACTTGTGTATTTTAAGCAATTTTTCTAACTCAGCCCCTAATTAAGTTGGAGACATGAAATTTTGCATACTTAAAGCTGAACACCTTAGATCAAACGACAAATAATAAAATTTTGAAAAAGATCTAATATTTAACCCTCTGGCCTCTAACTTGTGTATTTTAAGCAATTTTTCTAACTCAGCCACTAATTAAGTTGGAGACATGAACCATTGCATACTTATAGCTGAACACTTGCGATAACACGATAAATCATAAAACTTCGAAAAAGTCATATTTAACCCTCCGGTCTCTAACTTCTGTATTTTAAACAATTTTTCTAACTCAGCCCCTAATTAAGTTGGAGACATGACATTTTGCATACTTATAGCTGAACACCTCACATCAAACGACAAATAATAAAATTTTGAAAAAGTCTATTATTTAAGCCTCTGGGCTCTAACTTGTGTATTTTAAGCAATTTTTCTAACTCAGCCCCTAATTATGTTGGAGACATGGAAATTTGCAAACTTATAGCTGAACACCTCACATCAAACGACAAATAATAAAATTTTGAAAAAATCTAATATTTAAACTCTAATATTTTGTCTCGTGCAATTTTTAAATTTAAACTGCTTTGCAATACTATTTTTTGTTCATTTTGCATAATAAGTGTAATGTGACGTAATTTCTTCTATTTCAGACTTCTAACGCATGTTAATGAATTTATTTTCCAATATCCTTTCTCTTTTAAAATTCACATGTAAATATAGTTTTTATAGCGTAATTTCCAATAAGTGCCTGCTTTTTATACCTAATTATTTAATTCTAATTTGAAGGTTTTTTTCTGTTTATAATAGTAACGTGTAACTATTTTTTTTATTTGAAGCAAACATTATTGTTTGCGCTGTTTATACAGTTGGCAACAGTTGAAATTAATACCATTTTCTAAAATATGTAAAAAATATCTGTCAAGATGCTGAATATTTGAATTTAAAATAGAAATAAAACCTCAAAAAATGAGTCAAATTAAAAAAAAAAAATTAATGAAATCTTCACACCGGGATCTTCTATTGAATAAAATGATCTAAAAATGATTAAATTCCCATGTATAGCTTTTGCTCCTATAATTTTTTTTTTAATGGAACGATTTTGTCCAACTTTAGCATTAAATATCTCTTAAAATAATTCTTCGATTTGAAAACTGTATGCATTAGCGTGTTGATCAAACATTTCGCTATAATACCACCGATTTTCATATTTTTGTATGCAATAGTTTTCTTAATATTAACGAAGAAAGACCTCCGGTCACAAAAAATTCAAAACCGGCGGCGGAGGCGGCGGCGGTGACAGCGTTAGTTACTTTTTTTAGAATAGAGAGATATATAAAAATGAAAACTTGTCTATCTGTCTGTTTGTAATTTTATAAAAATCCACAATTTGGAAGCCAAAATTGTGAAAAGATACAGACATGTGTATTAAAACATGGCCGAGGCAACTAAAGTAATCCGGAATCGAAATAATTTATAGTGAATTTTTAATTAATAAAAAACCACCAATTTAACAGCAATTTCTTATCAAATTTAAACATTTTTCGTTATAGCAGTTGCCAACAATTAAAAAACACAATAAAATTATTACTACAACAATTAATTTTCTACTGCAAGATTTCCACGTGAAAAATGAAAATGAAATAAATAGTTTGATGAATTTAAAAAAAAAAAAGGGGTGAATATTACGTCATAACTTTTCTATTGCAAGATATTCACGTGAAATATGAAAATGAAATAAATGGTTTGACGAATTTAAATGAAAGTGAATATAACTTCATAACTTTTCTATTTCAAGGTTTCCACGTGAAAGAGGAAAATATTACGTCATATTGGAAATATAAAGGACGTGGTGGATATAGTATAACGTCATATGAGTGTGAAAAATGTATTGAAACATGATAAAAACCCGATTAGGGAAATTATTGGCCTATTTTAACATTATTGCTCCAATTATAAATTGAAATAAGTTCATTTATAGCTGTATTCTTTTGCGTCTGTTATATACATTTATACATTTTTATGTAGCGTTTTCATATGATTCATTCATACAACATTTCGACTGCTTTTTTTAATGTTTGTTTTGTGCTGTATGTTAAATTTTGAAATTGATTTTTCAGAACAAACATTCTTCAAATTCTGGGCAACGCCGGCACTTTAGTTTGTAACGGATAAATGGCTTTTGTATCTGTACATCTAATGCTAATATTATAAAGCGTTATAATATTATAAAGTATATAATATTATTAATGCTTGTACGTTTGTGAGGTGTTATCTCTGAAACTACATAGCCAACTTAAAAAAATGTTGGTGGCCATCTCTGCTCCGAAAAAAAGACTATTTTATGACAGTGCAAGAACCTACATCGCTGCAGGAGCGAAAAAGTTCTAAAATTGTGATTTCTGCGATATTGATTGGGTTAGAAACTTTAAATTTGGTGCGGTAGTTACTTTTAAGATATAAATACTCGTAATGAACGCTCTCTAAAAGGTTCAATTTGACGGATAAACGTAAAAATTTCTAGAAGGGTTCTAAACTATTATTTATTTGGAATACTGAAATTTTTGGGATACTGTTGGGGTTAGAAACTAGAACTTTGGCATGGTAGTAATTAATAAGATGTAAATGCTCGTTGTAGAACGAATTCTAAAAAATAGAAAGACTAAACAAAGCGGAAAAAGATCTAAAGATGATCTAAGTAACAAAGTACATGGAATTGTTAGGAATATAAACATGAAAATTGACATGGCTGTATTTATCATGACGTAAATTCTCGCAATAGAACAATTTCTAAAAATGTCGCTATATAAAACAGTGCAAAAACAAAAAACTTTCAAAAAATTTCTATTTCTGTGTTACTGCTGAGCCTAAAATCTTGAAAATTTGCTTCGGGTTAGTTTTAAAATATACAATTGTCTCTATGAATGGTTTCTAAAAAATTTAAAAAGATGAAATTAACGGAAAGCGATCTCAATTACCATTAATTTGGAATTATTAGGTACAGCAACTTTAAATATTTCATAATGCTGCATTTCCTCCGCAAAACATGCGATTTAAATGAAACAAAACTGATAGATACCCACCTAGCATTAAATAAATTGTGTAAATATTGAATAAAGACCTGTATGAAACAGTGAGTAGGTTGCCCGAAAGTACTTGTTAAAGTGTTCCTTCTCTAGGCTTTTCTCTCTCTCGCCAAGGCCACTAACAGAGGGAAGTGCCGTTTTAAATGTGATATGAATTTTTTATCCGATTCATTTTTCTAGACATTTTATCATAAGGTCATATTCTCAATTATCATTAGTAGATTTTTTATATATTAACTTATTCTGGTGAAATTTTATAATCGGGTTCATATTGGCGTATGTTAGCTTGCATGATTTGCTGAATAAATATGCATGGATTTGTAAATTACTTCAAATGACACTTTGACAGCTCAAAAGTTATGCAGACGATATATTCAGATCTTGTGTCATACTTTATGTTGTAATCATTGTCGATTTCTTTTATTTAATACATGCTAAATACAGCTCAACTTGTGCAGAATATGTTTGAAAACAAAACAATACAGCGTATGTAGTGGCCAGCATACACTCATCATTCAAATCCTATCGAGCATATCTAAAACACCTCAAACGAAGCATTGCATGCCTCTGTTGATGTATTCGGTACTTTGATACTACATTAGATTTTGAGGAGAGAATTCCTTAAATGTTATCGACAACCTCATTGCATCTGTGGAAAACAGATATTGTACAATATTAACTATTCCGTGGGAGCACACACCATATAAAGTATAGTCCATTCTTTTTAAACATCATATATTTGTTATTTAAAGTTACTCAAATTGGTCCGGAGCGTCTGATTATGCTCTTGACATCATTTTATGCAGTTAAAATTCCGATATAAGTAATTTAGTATTTCATTTTCTATTTTACTTTTAATATATTGCGTACTTTCAATTTTATATCCATGCATGGCTGTCTTGAATGGTTAGATTTCCCATTTTTTTAAAACAGTGTATACGAATTTATATATAAGATTTTGTAATTCTACGATTCGTTTATTTTCAGCATTTCTATTTATCGCAGCATATGGACAATTAAAGATAACATCTCATTTTCTTTGCTGCCACATGTTATTATTAAATCTATGTTCTCAGTAATATCGCTCAGACTAATCCCTCTGAGGGAAGTCCTAGTTAGTCTATGTTTTGTTGTACATGTGCATACATTAAATAAATTATTTGTCACTTTGAATTCCTGAATTTTGGAAATTTGCACCTATAGTTCTGAGTATGTTTCTCTGATTTAAAAAAAGCCGGAGGTTGTCATGTTTGTAAGCTTAGAGGGTTTCTTCATTCATAAATTGCAACAAACTCCAAATATTTCAAAATCACCTAATTTTGACATCATATTTGGCTTTTATGGTAACTTTTATTTTAGAATATAGGAAGTCACTTGATCAAGTAGTTTAGGAATTATGAAATTTAAAGTTTGAAACTCCTAATGTTAAATTAATCTGTAGTTTATGCAAAACAGATTACAATGCGCGTAATTAAGCGTAAATCATAAAGTACTCGCTGGAATAAGTTTTAATTTTGGATTCACATATTTGAAGTAACTTGAAATCTATTTCTGTTAAAAAAATTATAGGTTATGTTTGATACTTTGTTTAAAATATGTTTTCTTTAAATTAATATTAAAAAAAAAAGTATTCTAACTAATGAATTTTTAATAGAAATAGATTTCTAGAAACTTCAAAATACAAATACAAATCGCAGCTCATTCCGTCAAATAGTTTTTGAGTTATGCTTAAATAACTACCTATAACATTTCGATGGATTTTTTTTTCCCGGAAAAGCAATTCCTTTTTAGTAACGTTAAATAAAAGGAAAAAAAAAATCTTAGAATTTTTGTTTGCGAAATCGCGTAACTATTCAATTTTTTTTTTTTTTAAATTTCTTCCTGAAGGGTCAATTTGTAGTTGACCTATTATCAAAATTATGAAAAAAATATTAAAATCGCTTCAGTAATTTCCGAGAAAAAAGGTACTTCAGTATCAGCTGTTTTCCATAGGATTTCGAAGAGTAATTTGCCCTCTTAAATTGCCTTTTAGGGATCAAAATTTTTTGACCAATCTATCGCCAATAATAATTTCCGAGAAAAAATGTACTTCAGTATCAGCTGTTTTCCATAGGATTTCGAAGAGTAATTTGCCCTCTTAAATTGCCTTTTAGGGATCAAAATTTTTTGACCAATCTATCGCCAATAATAATTTCCAAGTCTAAACAACTACAGTAGAGCGCCGATTATCGGAACTCCAATTAACCGAACTTTCAATTATCCGAACAGCTTATTTCTCTCAAAAAATTTTTTTAAACCGAGCTTCCATTTATCCGAACAACCTATTTCTCTCAAAAATTTTTTTTAAATGATGATGAGATTGTGACTGAGATTTAAGATGAAAAAGAAATTAGAGAAATGAAAAAGAATGCTGTGAAAATGACCGAGGTCCATCACATAACGAAGCCTTTGAATGTTTGGAAACAGCTATGAAATGGCTCGAACGGCAGAAGAACTCTTATCCTATTCAACTAACGTTATTTAAGAAGAATTCGAGATGTGGCAGCATTGGAAAGAACGTCTTCTTTGAAGCAAGCAACAATCGAAAGATGTTTGCTTAAATTATAATCTCTGGAGTTCATAAAATGATAAAAAGAGAAAAAAAAATTAAATGATAAAAAAGTAAAAAAAAAAAAAACAGTTTTTAAACACGCTAGCACTAACTGTCCATTTATCCGAACTTTTGCTTATCCGAATTAGGGTCGGTTCCGACTTGTTCGGATAATCGGCGCTCTACTGTATTTTACATGTTTCGTACAATCAATCGAGTGTATTAAAATTTTTTTATCAAGGATTTGAATTTCTTAACAAAATTATAATAGGAATAGTTTTTAAAATGAAAATATGTAGAGGCAGATCACGGAATACTATTTAAAAATTCATTGGAAAATTGAAAAAATTCATTTTATTTTTGAGTTATTAAATAATTTACATTCATAAAGTTTCTTACAAGCCGGCATAAAGTTTATAACTTTCGAATTAATTTCATAGCAATATTCAATTTGTGGGGCCCGTATCGAAACATTAGAAAATTTGGTACTGTACTTGATTATGCCGTCTGCCTAAAAACTATCGCCAAACTATAAGATTAAATGCCAATAATAGATGATCGTAAATGTCATATTCACTTGACATTAAACACGATACACGTGTTTTTTGCGTCATCAAGTGTTTTCTAATTCGACTTTTCATTTGTATTTTTATTAATATTTTACTAATTTATTTATTCTTTTGTTATTTAAAATAAAAATTGCATGAATTTGTATAATTTGGCAAATGGTTTGGCGATTTGTATAATTTGGCGAAATTGGTCGACGCTCTTTACGATAATCTATTATTGGCATTTAATCTTATAGTTTGGCGATAATCAAGTAATACCGAAAATATCATAACATTATGTGAAGATGTAGCAACTCCTTTTCCAACTAGTCGGATGTGCGAATCCCAAACTTTCTTCTATATCATATATTATAGGTGCAAATTCCCAAAATTTTTAAGGAGCCAGTGGCGCCTAAACCACAAAAATTCAGTAGCCACTTTGTCTCCTAACCAAAATCTAGTGGCCACATTGTGAAACAAACTCATAAAAAAATAATGTTTATATGGAAAAAAACTTAACAAAAAAAAAAAAAAAAAAAAAAAAAAAAAACCCTCAGGAATTCAAAATGAAAATAGTTTAATTAATAAATACACATGTACAACAAAACACACAGTAATTACAACAAATGTGTATATTTAATTTAATCCTAAAATTCTTGAAACTTTGATATTAAAAATGTATAATATAAAACGAAAAAATGCACCGCGAACCCGACCCGATGCAGGACTCTACACTCTAGATCTAGATGGAATAAGGTAGTGATAAATTACAAAGGGGCTAAATTCACAAAACTCGTGATAAAAATTCCTTCTATGAAAATCTTGCACTTGCAGAAAACATTTACAGAGCAAGAATATACCTTGCGTTAAGTATTTTTTCGTGCGAGTTTCTTTTCTTTATGTTATTTTTTCTTCAGAGTTCGGAATCCTTTATCCTCGAGACTCCATGATCCAAAGCCCTTAAATAATTTCCATCGCATCGGAAACTTTGGACTGTCTCGTGAGCCGATCTGCAGTAAAGAAGTATTTATTTCAACTCTGGATTTCGGACGAAACCTTCGAAGAAATGCATGTTTTCGCTGGTGTCCAAAGGAGAAGCTTTATACCATTAGCGCGCTCATGTGCCGAGCTTCACAAACATAATGTTCGGTAAGAAAGCAGTACATCACAGAGGCGGCGTTCACGACGGTAACTGAGATCACAAAAATTCCATGACTTTTTACCCGACAGCCAAGAAGGGTTATGTGTTTCACAATTATCTGGGTAGGTGGATTTCTTTATACCCTCTATCGATTCGTCTAAACCGTCCGATGGTTATAGGCTAGGTTTTGTTTTTATAAATTCAAAATGGCGGTAGAGACGAAATTTTTCTTTTACGCATCTTATTGAGTGTCATATCACTGGATAGGTCTTTCAAAATGAAGACGATGTTTCATTGACTATTTTACAGTCAGAAACTCATTTAAATATTACACAACCTGGAAGTTGTGTAGGTAGGATCTCTAGCCATATTGCAACTCTAATCTTCGTAAACATCTATAGGCCTAATCAAAACAGTGTTTATAGATAGGAACTAACAATTAAACACAACTTAAAGTCATCAATACAAGTAAATAAAAAAATAGGTAAGTAACATAAAAAATAGTTTCACATTGCTGAGAAAAAATTTGCAAAAGAAAAAATTACGCGACGGGGATTGGGAACACTGAAAATTGATTTCTGGTGACTAAGACATTGAAAGTTAGTCGCCACAGCAAAAAATTTAGTCACCACGTGGCGACTGGCGACCGTAAATCTGCACTTATATCATACATGTTATAATACTTCAAAATTCGCTATCACAGAATTCCAAAATTAAATGGCAATCTTTGCCCATCATGAGGATTCTAAATATATGAAATTGGGGGGTGCGGGTTAGGGATTTAGAAAATGACTACTTATTCATTCTAGGTGAAGACGGTAGATTTTTTCTCTCAGCGTGAAATGAAATATCTAAATAAGCAACATAAAAAAAAAAAAAAAAAACATAGCTCAGTAAAAAATCTTTTTTTCAGCAATTGCTGTTCATATCTGGTAATGTGTGTGAATTCTTTCCCGTATGCGATCGCTAGAATTTATACACACCACCTAATACACTCAAAATTGGATAAGTTTAAAAAACCTTTTAGTTTTAACATAGCTGAAAACGCACTTCTAGCCATTATCATGTTAGTCAGTCCTGTAACCGAGTTCTTTTTTGTTTCTCTGTAAATGAACGATATGAATTCTATTGCACTGTGTAATCAACCGAAAACATGTTGTAGGGCACTTCAGTGATTTCATCTTGTTTGAAGTATCAAAAAAATTACAGCAAACGATTTTTCTTCATAGATCATAATGTAATGGAATTATTTTGTGTGCTTCTGTAAAAGAACTGTAAATGGCGCGCACTTCATTTCCAATACCGAATATTCTGTTGTAAAGCTCAATAACATAAGAATTTCTTGATAATCCGGCTATATTTACGAAAGCTATAGCACGAGCTCTAACTTTTAAGAAAGTTAAAGCTTAATTTAAAGAAAACATATTAAAAAAAAACTATAAAACATAACCTATAAATTTTTTAACATAATTATATTTCGAGTTACTTCAAAAATGTGAATCCAAAATTGAAGCTTATTTCAGCGAGTACTTTATGAATTACGCTTAAAAAACCAAGCGCATTAGTCCAAGAGCTGTTAAACATTTTAGGTAAGGTATTTGAGGCACCCTGAAAATTTGTGCAACACTTCTTTTGTAATGGCTGAATACAAAATCGAATGTCTGGCTGAAGGATCGTGGCCCAAAAACTGTGCCAGACACGTGTCAAGTGCCATTTTGCAAAAAATGTGCCATTTTTGGCACACGTGCCGTTTTTGGCAAAATGGCACTTGACACGTGTCTGGCACAGATTTTGTGCCGACTAAAGTGTCTGACATTTTCAAAATATTTTTTTCTAAGTATAAATTTTATTCTGCCTCAATCTCAGCGTGCCTCAAATACCTTTTTTGGGTAGTCAAAAAATGGCACTTGACACATGTCTGGCACAGTTTTTGGGCCACGATCCTTCAGCCAGACATTCGATTTTGTATTCAGGCATTACAAAAGAAGTGTTGCACAAATTTTCAGGGTGCCTCAAATACCTACTCAAAAATGTTCAACAGCTCTCCTACTACATTGCAATCTGTTATGCGCAAATTACAGATTAATTTAACATTAGGAGTTTCAAAATTTAAATTTCATAATTCCTAAACTACTTGATCAAGTCACTTCCTATGTTCTAAAATAAAAGTTACCATAAAAGCCAAATATAATGTCAAAATTAGGTGATATTGAAATGTTTGGAGTTTGTTGCAATTTAGGAGTTATTCTCTGTTGTCCGTACGGACAGACAGACAAACCGAATTTATTTTGAACCATGCTGGAAAAAGTTAAAAAAGTACGATTTGTACGATTCTCAACCCTTTATATCCTGGCGGTACTTTTAAGTACCATTAAAGAAAATTCAATGTAAATTGTATGTAATTCGCCTTTTAATAAAAGTAGATTGCATTTTTCATACAAAACAATTTGCTCAATCCTATTTAGAAAGAAAAGTGAAACAGTCGAAGCTAAATATTTTTTAATGAGGTTATTTTCTCAACCATTTACCTAGGTGTAGATTTTATCTTATTAAAAAATGTTATACAAAAAATTTACAACTACAAAACACTTTTCTCTTACAGATAGGGTCAAAATACATTTATTTACTTTATTCTTGTATGGATGGTGAGGTTCCCATAACAGTGTTTTTGTTAATTAATCTAATTATTCTTGTAAATATTTTGCAAAAAGAGCTCTAACTACCGATTTATCAAATCTGTTTTGATTAAAAAAATTATCTAAAAATCAAATTTTTACTATACAGTAGAACCTTTTTTATCCGAAACTCTCGGTTAACCGAAATCCATTTTTAAAGTTTCTTTTTTTTTACTATCACATTCCTTGTGTGAAAAATCCATTTTGGGAGCTCTTTTTTTAACTAACATAATCCTTGTGTGCAAGCGGTCCTTTGCAAACTACGATTATATATAAATATTTTCGATCCCCTTTCTAAGAATTTTTTGAATTTAATTTGAGCTCCCGTAAGCTGCGAAGTGGAACGAAGAAACAAGAAAACGGATAAATTAGTAATTTTGAAGCTTTTAAATGCTTTGCAAAAGGTTTGGCATGGCTGGAGCAGCAGAAAGACTGTGATACTGGTGAACTAACAATATTAAAAAGCTCAGTGATAGAGCTTCAAAGAAAAGGCAATCGAAACTGTGACAAACAAAACATTTTTTCAAACCCTTGTTATATGTAAAAAGTACTTAAGTTCAAAATTAATATTCAGGTAATTTATTCTTGTTTCTATTTTGCTATTGCTTTTTTTTTATTAAGTAATTGTTACTATAATAAGAAATATTGCATGTATATCTCCTTAATCTTAAAATGGAAGCATTCTCGATTATCCGAAAATTTCGATTTTCCGAAAGAGGGTTGGTCCCAATTATTTCAGATAATCGAGGTTCTACTGTATATGTTGTTCTGGATATCTTTGATATTAAAGTAAATAATTATTCAGGCGAAGCAACATTTGTATTAAAAATTTAGGCTATAAAGGTTTAAGCTGAAATTTTTTTTTTAATTAGATGGCTTAAGAAATGTTAAAATAGAAGCTTTCCAAAATCTCACCTGTTTCTGTATCGAATGTAATGAATAATCTTAACACATCCGGCATTTATTATCTTAAACAAATTTTACGAAATGTACGATTACGTCTTAATCTCAAAGAAAACATTTGTATCACAAATTAGGACACAAATTTTCTTTATGATTATTGTCAAAGAAGATATTAAACAAAAAACTGCATGCCTCACTGATTTATTTAGCTTGCAGATGTTTTAATTCTCACAAACATCTCGTATTAATTAACTGATAAAAATTATCGAGACTCGTTGGATTCCTTTAAATAGTCCTACACGGTCAAAATTACAGTCACATTTCCTTAGTGAATTAACTGTA
The DNA here is from genome assembly GCA_963932465.1 of Maratus speciosus. Lineage (NCBI taxonomy): Eukaryota > Metazoa > Arthropoda > Arachnida > Araneae > Salticidae > Maratus > Maratus speciosus. The sequence continues at coordinate 556,604,333 of OZ010792.1, forward strand.
GCTGTCCACGATGAAGTCTCTTTTAGCCACTGTTCTTCTTGCTACAGCAGTTTTGACATTCGCTGACTTTGGTAAGTTAAACTTTTGAAACGATAGAAATAAAAATCAAATTAGCTAATATAATTGTTACGAAAATTGTTTTGTGCTTAAATATTTTTCTGCAGCACTGAAACTTCAAGCTTTATAGCCATGCGCATGTAATCTAATTAAATTCTGTCCTGTTATACCTGAAAAAACAAATCGGAAATTGTACATCAATCGAGGCAAATGAGGTGCGTTCGTACTATAACTAGTTTTATAAATATTCAGATCTTGGTGCAATAGCTGATGCACTCTTATGAAAAAATGCTTGAATACAAAATTTATTGGGTGTATTCCAATCCAAACTGCTTATTTTCTGATTCATTTTTGTTCTCAAACGCATCAAACTGGGAAATTCTCTTATTTAGAAACTACATAATGTGCCGTGCTTCTCAATTTTTTGATAAGGGCAGAAGATATTTTTTAAAATGCTGTCAAAGTTGGCGTTTTGAACCGAATTTTCCGAAGCGGGAGATCTGAGGATGAAAAAAATGGTCTTACTGAGAAGATAATTGTTTAAAAATCAGATTCTAATTAATTGAGTGAAAAATGAAATCACACGGCCTCTTATACATCTCTTCAAAAATCAAATCTGCAAGTTTCATGTTTTTATTTTTGAAAATGAGTCTGAAAATGTCTCAGAAAATTTCGAGCTGTTGAGGATAGGAAAACATTTTTTCGAATACACCATTAAATTCGGAAATGATAGGACTCCATGATAAATAGGACTTCATCACTATGGCAACCTAGAATCATTAGCTATCATGGGATATCACTGAATTAATTGCGTGTGATAGGATTTAATAGAATGAAAGAAACTTTTATTAATATCTTTTTAAGTTTTGATTTGATTTTCATAAAATTTGAAAGGACTCGACAAAATTCTGCAACAATTCTATAAATTAAATTTCAAACTATTCGGTTGGGTTGTTTTTGCTCTGTTATATGCGGACCGACTGACAGACAAATGGGCGGACCAGACGACGACTATACATGCTACGTTTTATATAATTGAATCGGTCATACAAAATGTCCGATTCAATTATGAACTCACCTAAAAAGCTAATAATATGTTCAAAGTTGTATTTTTCACGTACATCAGGGTGTCCAATCTCTATATGACTGAAAGACGTTTGTCACCACTTTTGTCGAATAAAGTCTTAACGTTATTTAATAGCAATATTTCTGACATTAAATGATCAAATTTTTCCCTGTTCTTTCCTTTTCCCATAAAAATGGAGTAATTTAGTTACCATATTACAAAAATTTCATTAAAATTAGAGAAAAAATTAATATCTCGAAAACTAATTCAAATTTTAAAATTCTAATACCATTTTTGACACCTGTGGATCAATACAGATAATTGTCGTTCATTTCACCGCCAAACCATCCATATTTTACGAAAAATATAGCCGTGAAACATAATCAGTCGTTTCATAAAATCGCTTTATAATTTCGTTTCATTAGAATTTTATATTAGGTAGATTTCATACGGCCGGCGGATTTATCATTTTGCAACACCCAATTATCAAATTATTGCTTTCATTTTTGCAAATATATTTTCTATAACTTTTTGTTCTTGATTTTCTTTTATAGGAGTTTATAGTATGTACAAAATATTACTTAATATTCTAATGTTATAACTCAATAGAAATGTGTTTTAACTCAGTAGAAATCTTATAAGTTTTTGGTGGACCTATCATTTTTCAAGGCACTGTATGATGATAAATCATACTATAATATCGGAAATTGTTTTCTGAATCACTTAAAAATTGAGACTTTTAGAGATTAAATAAAATTTTCATTTTGAATTTTTTTAAAAATAAAAGACTCGTTTAGATTTAAATATCCAAAAATTTTAAAGTTAAGCCTTAAGGCTGTTGCTAAATCCAAAGGAGCTACTTTTTGACACATTTCTAAATACATTTTTGTTCGGAAATGTATGAAATTGGCAAGTGTTGTTATTCAGAAAATATATAATAGAATGGTTTTTTTTCCATTTCTCGGTAAAGGCAGACGGTCTTTCAAAAAACACTGTTAAAGTTGGCATTTTGACCCAAATTTCCTGACATGACACGCGGGAAAGGAGAAAAACCTGTCGTCATGCGACAACAATCGCTTATAAGTCGATAAATAATTAATTTATCAAAAAATGAAAAACGCCAGTTAATTCCAAATAGATTCAATACTCAGGTCCGCAAGTGCCATGCTATTGCGTTTAAAAATCAGTCCGTAGATGTGTCAGAAAGTATCGCTTTGTTGAGCGGGGACATTTTTTTTCTGAGTCGCCTTAATTTTTATGTCTATTCTGGCAATAAAATGCCTATTAATGTCAAGCACGCAAAATGTAATTATATTTTATTATTTTATTTATTTATTTATTTTTATAGATGTGCGAAGAACAGCTCTAGAAAATCCAGACCTTTATCAGGGAGATATCCTAGGTGTCGATCCAGAGGTAAGTAAGCTAACTGTTTTTATTCAAAGCTAATATTCCTTCGTTAAAATACTTCCTTATGATAATTTTCTAATAGTAGAAATATCAGATATAGTTCCCTTGTTTTTATACAGTATTTTATTTTAGAAAGCATGGCACATATTAAGTGTCTTGATACAGTGGCAATTAAAAAACTAGTCGGACGTGCCAATCCCAAAACTTTCTTCTATCTCATACATGCTAATACTGCAAAATTCGATATCACAGTGCCAAAATTAAGGGGGTCCGGGACACATTTTAAAATAATTTTTCTTTATTGAGTTAAAATTTAAAATTTTTTGTGATGGTTAACCATATTATTTGTAAAAATAATCATATGATAAAGCTTCTCCTAATTAAAAAAAAAAAATTAAAAATTAAAATTTATTAAAAAAGTGGGGTACTTTAAAATCGTTATAACTCGAAATATTATTTGTAGAATTTCATTTTTGTTTTCATTTAAATAAACATAGCTATATAAGTTTTAATTTTGATTCAGCATTTTTAAAAATATTAATTTAAATAATTAAAAATATTTAAAGTAAAAAAAAAAAAACAAAAAAAAAAAACATATTTTCAAAAGTAAATATATATATATTTTTAATTTGCTGAATCAAAATTAAAGTAAAACAAGTGAAAAAGACATGTTCCAAGTTTGAACCATTTAACTTTAACAGTTCTTGACTTAAAACAATTTAAATACGAGAAATGGTGAAAAAAAACCCATCATAAAGAAAAACGCATTTTCACAAGAAGTCGTTTCTATGACAACCATTGCCTGAAAGCTAGATTTTGAAAACAAACCAAAACGAAAAAAGTAATATTTCATGTCCCAATTAAGAGAAACACGATTTAAACGTCGCATTTTAAGCAGAAAAAAAACAGATAAAGTTTTAATGCAATAATTTTTTTTAGAAAATTTGAAGACTTGTGTCCAGGACTCCGTTAAATGACAATCTATGCCCATCATGAGGATTCTAAAGCTGTAGGTTCGTTGAATCGTGTGCTTAAAGGCACAGGAGAAAAGGATGCAAAAAGAGGCATAAGTATCGCATTTTTCAAACGAATCATTTAATTTCGGCACCCATACTCTTAGAAGTCTGCAACCAAAATTTCCAACAAAAAGGGCATAAAAGAGACGCCTGCCGGGCAGTATACGCTCAAGAATAATAAGGATCTATTTATGTGAAAGTGTAACAGAATATGAAGTTTGATTAAATTGCGTACATTAGTTTTTGAAATACTGCTATTGCGAAAATCGTAAAAGAATACAGCATAGCAGCGCCACCTGTTATATGATTTACACGAAAACCTAATCAGCACCAACTTATGTTAAGGTTTAAGGGGTCTCAGGACTCTTAAAGCTTTAAAATTTTTGAAATTTTATTTTTTTTAGATCTTAAACTCCTATCTTTTCTGAACATTTTGATATAATTGTTTCCTTGAAATTCCTATTAGAACTGAAGTTATGGCTTTTACATTTATACACGTTCAATAGCTGAAGCGTCGTTTTCGAAACTTTGAAGCCATTTTTCTCCAAATGACGTTTTTGGGCATAACGCGCACGATATCTCAAAAACTTATGAATATTTTTTCATGAAATTTTCAAAACATATGTTTCATGTTAGTCTGTAGAAACTGAACCTAAAATTTTCTTTTTATTGTTCAAAATAATATATTTTTTAGGTGATTATACTGTTGAAATTTTATTAATTTTGCATTAGCTAAATACAGCTTTGTATAAAAAATATAAAAAGCTTTAAATACAAATTTATTTAGGTTCAGGGTAATTATTATAACCTGAAGTATAAGTAAGTACCAAAAATTTCATTCTAGTTGCAACACTTATTTTGTAATCGTGCGCGTAAGTTGTTATGCCGATTTTTTGCTCGAAAAATGTCTAACAGTTTGGAGCCCCCTGTAAATGATAATTCTGCATCTTATAATTTTTTAAATACACGAAATGAAAGAACATACTTATATATTTTATTCCAATTAAAATTGTGTCTTAAAATCAAATACATTTTAAGATATTAAATGTTGAAAATGGTCTTTTTTTTTCCTTTTTTCCAAATTTAAGAGCCCTGAGACCCCTTAACATATTATGAAGTTTAACGAAATTCCGAGCATTAGTTCTTGAGATATGAATATCGCTAAAATCATGGAGATCCTGAAAAATGCAGCCTAGCTGCACCATCTGTTGGTCGATTTGCAACAAAAACTAATCAGCACCAATTTGTATCAAGGTGAAACCAGTGCTGTAGTTGGAAAAAAATATTTGTGGGAACGTACCTTTCCATAGAGTAGATGTTGATACTATCGGATTTTCGCTAAGCCAAAATCCAATTTAAAGCATTTAGCTAAAAGCCGAAATTTTTCATTTAACAGTTATAATTATTATATTCTAGTTTTTATGGTATTGTATTTGTATAGCATCCACCTAAAAGCAATATTTAATCAATCTCATAGTAACATCTTTCATTATGAATCAAAATAAATTGAAATAACATGAATAAATCCATATATTACTTACTGGCACATTTTTCTTAGAAGTTTCTAACAGCATAATGGTGAGAGGTGTTTTCTGTGTTCTCTGATTTACGACAAGCTGCCTCGTCTGCTAACTTTCCTCCTGATCACTAACTACCAAGGTTTCACGTATGGTCCAGGACAAAAAAAATTTAAGGGAGGTCCTAACGGCTTATGAATATAACCATCGCTGCCAACTTTTACGCTTTTTTCCTACCACTATTTTTGATCAGAAAAATTTGCTTTTTTTTAATCCTATGTTTTCGATTATTAAATAAGACAAATTTCTCTGGTAAAAAATAGTGGTAGGAAAAAAGCGTAAAACTTGGCAGCTATGAAATAACTGAAACGGATCCTCTTAAAATTAGCATAAATTATCGTTTCGCTTGAATTTATTTTATTTATTTATTTTTTTTTATTTTTGAGTTCGTACGCGATATATATATATATATATATATATATATATATTTGGTAACAAACGAAATATTTCTGGGAACGGCGTTCCCACGCGTTCCCACCCACAGCACTGGGTGAAACTGAATCTAAAGTGTTATTAAATTCCGTGCATTTGAGCCCCATAAGCACTTCCCTTTCCTAAGCCTCTGTCTTGACACTAGTAGTACAAACTCGACCGTATTGTATTGTTGCCGAGCTGTTGTGATCTGCTTTGAAATTCCTAAACGTACAAGACTAATAGAGTCGTGAGTTCGTGAAGAGAAACTCGTCTTGCGCATTTTTTATAGTCTCGAAATCGATTTAGTCCTTGTAGGGGATCAATATCGGACCAATATTGTTTGCATTTGCTATATCTTCAACAATATTAGGAATATTGGGAATGGAAATAAATGGAATGTTTCCTCAACAGTAGACATTACATTTTGCCAACATTGCACCAATATTAGCAAGGATTATTTCTCCATTGCCAATATTTCCAATGTAAAGCCAATTTTTATATTCAGGATGTTCATAAAAGGATGTCCCAGTTTCAGTGGTATATTATAACAGTTTAGTTTAGACTATTTACAACAAGTCATACATCAAATTTAAGGTAAACTAACTTAGTTTTTCTTACAAATGTTCAGAGGTGCACATTTAGTTATACGGCACACATCCAACCTAAAGTCCAATTCTTCCCACACTTTGGTTAACAAGTCCGGAGTCATGGAAACAATAGCCTCTTCCATTCTGTGTCTCATCTCTCGCAAATCATTAGGTAGCGGCGGAATGTAGAGACGATCTTTTATAAAGGCCAAAGGAAAAAAAATCACATGGCTCTAACCAGGCTCCGATCATGACTAATTGGGCCTTGGGCAAAGATAATTTTTGGGGCCCCATCTAGTCGTTGCAACATTATTCAAATAGAACTGATGGTCATGTGTAATGCATAAACAATATTTTCGCACCTTGGATTTTAAATAGAAGAAAGTTCTTAGCACCGTCAATTCTAAATTAAGTACCTTAATTAATAAAAGTACTCTTATTTTCAGAGTACAGAACAAAACTCTTAAAAAAAAACTTTAGAAACTTGTTATATTACTTTAAGATGAATTTAATAACTTCAACTTATGGAAAAGTGTCAAATACTGTAAAACATAAATATGCGTTAATCAAGATACTTTCTTTTACATCTTTTTAAGTTGTATTACACAAAACATAATATCAAATCAAATACATTCTATTTCACAAGTAGAAAGTGTTTTTTCAATAAATCTAAAAAGATGATAATTTTGAATTTGTTTTTAACTCAATTCATTATTTAACTCAAAGTTAAAAGAAAAAAAAACTTTGATTACGGGAGAAAATTTATCTCATGACAAATAGAACTGATTATTTTCAACCACTAAAATTTAGAATGATTTCAGTTCATTGCTAATGCAGTCTATTAAAATCAAAATATTATTTATTATTTAATAGTGGTTGAGGTTAGGTTTAAGAAAGCATTGAGCTCTGTGCATTGAAAATGAAATTTGTTTTTTAGAAAGTTTAGTAGAATATTTTAAAGATGAAATTTATGTCTTGTATTTGAAAATTTTCAAAGTTGGAATTGGGGAACAAAAAGTAAATAGTTTATAAATTAATATATGGATTTGGGAGCTCCTTGAGGTCTGGGGCCCCTGGGCAAAGTCCCAATTTGCCCATGCTATAAGAAGGGCCTGGCTCTAACAGCTTAAATCTTCAGCCCAGCAATAACGCTTTGCGCTCAGCAGCGCCATTTTGCCTATGTGCACTGTCAATAATAAAGCAGTACTCGCGCATGCGCTTATATCTAAAACTGTTTGATTTACTATTTATTTGCGACCTTGAACCAACACTCTAAAACGCTTACAGTTGAGACTATTACAATCTGTAACTGTGACATTCCCTTATGAACACCCTCCATATTATTTTTGATGTTGACATCACTTTTCTTATGTAATACAAAATGCACATCAACGAATGGCGTATCATAGGGAATTTTTTTAAAAGTCTTTTGACATAGATCACTCGTTAAATTATGTTGTTGGATTAAAATTTGCAGTTAATAAAAAATAATGAAAAATCGTATTAGCAAATAATTTCAAACATTGCAGTGCGAAAGCCTCGCACGTTATTAGTGTCATTTTGTTCCAAATATTTCCATTGCAAACTCAATATTCCTTCAATGCTGGCATTTAATTCCCAAAAATTCCTATGTAAAAATCAATATTTAAACAACAATGGTATTTCAGTTGCCATTTCTGATGAATTCAATATTGGCGCTAATATAATCAATATAACGTATATTGGTTCTTAAAAAATGAGAGTTGAAATGTTGAGCAGTAAAATGCGTGCGAAGTTCACGATATTAAAAAAAAAGGAAAAATTAAGCGAATTTTATAGATATTAGAGTAATATTCTCTGTTTTTTTATGTTTCTTTTACAGGACCGAAATGTCATTCCATTCAGGCAAATGAGGTGGCCAAATGCAGAGGTGTTTATCGAACTGCATTCTTCCCTCTGTAAGTATTTTAACGTACAATTGGTCAATAATCATCTATATATTTAAAAGACAAGTCTGTTTTTTAGGGTTTCGTTCATCTGACGAAACCCTATTCGTCTCACTCCCCTGTCTGTCTGATGTCACAGTGCCCGTTCTCAGAAACTACATATGTTGGAGACTTGAAATTTTAGATACTGATATAGCTGAATACGTCACATCAAACGACAAATCATAAAAATTTGAAAAAAGTCTTATATTTACTCGTCTGGGCTCTAACTCGTGTATTTTAAGCTTTTTTTTTATTCTAACGAGACCCTAATTAAGCTGAAGACTTCAAATTTTGAATACTTGTAGCTGAACACTTGCGAGCACACGAAAAAGCATAAAAATTTCAAAAAGTCTTATATTTACCCCTCCAGTCTCTAACGTGTGTATTTTAAGCAATTTTTCTAACCTCCACCCTTTTCAACCAGGGGGGCACTTTTCTAAATTTTGCCAATAACCCTTTGACCACTCTTTTATATTATGCACAATAGCCTTAAATATTTTAGTTCCGCTTTTTACCGCCAGGGCGCACCTAACAATCTCGGGTGCTATAGGCCCGATTACCTCGACTAATATATCTACAAATAGGTTGTAAAAGGAGTTTCGTTCGGATAGATGTTTGTTTAGAATAGAGTGCGTCCCCTGGTTGCGAAATGTGGAACAGACAGATTTTGCGAAAGGATAAAGTATTTTGAAAGGAATGTTTAACGAAACACTCTGTGCGATCTGTGATCACACTTACCCACTTGTTTTTAGTCATCTGCCCTGAGCTTTTTACGGAACCAATTATAATAATTATTTTATAAATAAAAGTTGTTCCTTTGTAGATGAGCTCGCAGTCGTTATTTTTTAAAATATTCCTATTTTTGTATTTTAATTTTAATTTCAAAAGTTATCTATGAATCTTCAAAATAGTGGCAATCTGATTACTTCTATTGTTACAAAGAAAGCAGAAACAAGCAGGAATTCTGCTCTTACAGGATTTTGTGTTGCCCCCGATGAGGGAAAAAAATATTATTATTATTACGAGGTGGAACTCGCCGAATTTCGACAAAAGAAAATGTTTAAGAAGGAACTGTTTCATAAAGTTGTAATAAACCTGCAAAATTAGTTACAATAGAAAATGCGTCTTAGTGTAGCGCGTTAGTGTAACTCAGAAACAAATATTATTTTAACCAAAAGGTCACTGCTCTTCCATAAAGACACTCTAAATTTTTGTAAAACTTTTTTGTGATTTCAATTACGTTATTTTCAAAAGTGAAGCATTTTCACCTGTGAAGAATTTCAAAGCCGCTGGACTGAAAATGATGCGCTTCTACAAAACATATTTCAGTTTTAAAACTTAAAATACACGCTTTTATTCTATATAAAAGGACGTCATTTGCATCCGTTGAAGAATTCCACATTTACGATCCAGTCTTAACCCTTCGAGGGGCAAGCAGTTGCGTTTGTGTAATGCTGAATTCCCACCGGAAATTTGGAAAAATTTTATTTCAAAATAAGGAAAAGGAATTTTTCATATCTTTTCCCCCGAAGTTATAAAAGTAAAACTTAATAAAAAGTTTCTGGTTTTAATTACGGGGAGGGGGGGGGTGGGGTTAGGTAATTAGTCAGGTAATAACTTTTTTCACTTAAAACAATATAAATTGTTCTGCATTTGTCTCCCGATAATTAAAAACCGAAATTGAAATTTTAATCATCAGGTGTTGCCAACTTCAAAATGACGTCAGCATTACGCACGGACAAGTTTATTCTTTATAATATAGGCATAACTAAAAGAAGATCAGATCATTGCAGTATTAATTTAGTGATATCATAATGCCATTTTAAATATTAACATTAAGGATGAGGTACGTTGGAATTATGAATTTAGATTTTGTAGTACAACAGTCTAAAAGTTTGGGAATCCTTGTTCTAATAAATATGAGTACCCAGCAAAGAAAGAAACAGTGGGCCATCAGATGGAAAAACATGACAGCCAGCACTGCCATCAGCGGTAAAGTGCAATTGTGCCATTACTTAAACCTATCAAAAAGTATCCGAGCGGAATGCAGTTGGCCCATCAGTGATGGCCAACAGCAGGCCGGCATTGGTATGCCATCACATTACTTCAATCCGTTATTTTTCCTGCAGTGCTAGCACCTATCCCACTGCTATTCCTTTGCTGGCCCAGCACTTTCCCTTACAAAAATTTATTATAGAATTCTACAAAGAAACGAAGTATCATGGCTCTTTTTCTATAAGCTAGTTTCACCAAGAGTTATAGAAACATTTGTGGAAGTGTCTGTAATAGAAATGTCTATAGAAATATTTGAACTTGCAGCGGTTTCCATGTGGTCACATTCCCAAGTACTAACCGCGCTCGATGCTGTTTGGTTTTCGTGATCGGACATGAACAAGCCCTTTTTGCGTATGCTACGACTGCTCGTAGTTTTCAAGCTCTCGTTACATTATTTCAAGTTTGTTTCTTTTGTGATTTACGTTCCCAATCATTAAACTGGTATAGAAATTATTGTATTGTATAGAAATCCTATATATTTTATACGCTTTTTTTTATTATTGATTCTGAACTGTGTAAATTATGAAAACGGAAATCCTTTGTAACTTAATAAAACCAGATTTAACGAGAAAAAAAAAGTGCGTTGAAAAAAAGAATTTATTTATTTATTGATTTAATTATTTATTTTGTTTTACTTATTTATGGCAGTGGTGCTATATTATTTATAGTTTAAAAAAAATTAGCTTCACAGCTTAAATTGTGTTAAGATATTCATTTCAGATTTGTGTTCAAATACTCAATGTCTTCGATATTCGCAGCGCCACCTAGCGTAAGGGTTCCCAGCAATAATACTGCAAAAGTTCGTGCACTTCCATGCAGTGGTGGGCCAGCGCATGAGATAAAATGGATGCCCACCAGAATTTTATCTGATGATTTCCAACAGCAAAGTTGACTGAAGCTGTCCAGTAGTGGTCATGCAGTGGTAGACCATCAGCCAGCACTTCTCCATCATTGCCAGCACCTATCTTGCCGCTGGCCGGCAATTCCTTCTTTGCTGGGTAATTTCAGTCATAAATTCTGCGGTACCGGGCAGACAGGAGAAATAATAATAGGGGTCCGTACACTGTAAAAATGACAGATGTTTCTTAATCTACAAAAATGTACTGCAATCAAGAACGAAAATATACAATAACCTTTTCCGAGTCACCGACGATTTCAAAAAGCGTTCCTTTGCCTTTAAAACCCTCAGAAAACTATTTATTTTCGAAATTCAAAGAAGAATTTATAAAAGTAAATTTTTATTAGCTGCCCGACATTTTCGGAAACGTTTCTGAATAGCTTTTATAGTGCAATAATAAATTTTCTCAAATCGGAATATCACTTTGTCGGATGCTATACATTCCATTCTCAGATAAATATTTTGATATTCAGATCTACTGACGGCGTTCAAGGGCGTTTCAAAGGAGTGGACAAAAGTCGCGTATTAACCCTTTATCTACTGACGGTACTTATATGTATCATTAAAATAACTTATTATAAAATTCATTTAATACACCGATTTGTTGTAATACAAGTTTAGAATGAGTTATAGATAAATAAATTTTTCTTGCTTTAAAAGCATTATGGGTTACACAAAGCAAAAATATTTTTAAAAGGATGATTTCTTTTGCTTTTGCATCTTTTCAGCTTTCTTGGCGTTGGGGGGGGGGGGGGGGGTCAATTCGGAAATATTTCTATTGTAAGAACATTGTATTTGTGCATTTCCTAATTCTACAAAATATTAAGAAAAATATATTTAAAATAAAAGATTTGAGTAGGGTTATATAAGTTGCACAAAATCCCTATAAATTCAGATTTAATGAATCCTTTTAAGGCCTTCAGTCCTTCTAAAATCCTTCTAAAATTTATTAAATGATTAAGCAAATCTTCTAATGTAGTTTAAACAATTCACGAAAAATACTTTAGAAGATAAAATTTACGTGAATTCATAATTTAGTACATAAAGGGTTAACAGACAAACATACTAAATTAACAGCATTAACATTAATATGAAAATTAGCATTATTTTGTTACAATTGCATGCACAAATTCAGTTATGCAGCTGAAAATGTTTACTTGAGAATTGATAATATCCGAAATACTGATTTTCCGTGTACAGAGAACTGATGAATGCATTGTAAAAGCTACTAGGAAACGTTTCCGAAAATGACCTGCAGCTAATAAAAATTTATTTTTGTAAATTCTTCTTTAAGTTTCGAAAATAAATTGTTTCCGGAGGTTTTTAAAGATAGAGGAAGACTTTTCGGAATCTTGGTTGACTCGGAGGAGGTTATTATATATTTGAGTTCGTGATTATTGTACATTTTTGTAGATTAAGAAATATCTGTCATTTTTTACAGTGTAATAACTAAGGGGTTAAGGATCGTCTATCAACGCCTGACGAACATCTTAGACAAGAAGCCAGCAGCGCGGACGATCACCTTATCGCGTTCACGGATAAATTTCTGGGATTAGTTGAATCTTGATTCGCATAATAAAACGCAATCGGTCTGCCAATTCATATCTTGGTGGAAAACACCTGAAAACCCGATTTTAGCGGCTGACTCGTAGGTTTATTATTGTGTTTTCCTGCTCCCAGTCCTCCATGTTTTCATACCTTTTGGTGCAGGAAAACACAATGGTAAACCTACGAGTCAACCGCTAAAATCGGGTTTTCAGGTGTTTTCCACCAAGATAGGACTTGGCAAACCGATTGCGTTTTAATATGCGAATCAGGATTTAACTAATCCTAGAATTTCATCCGTGAACTCGATGAGGTGATTATTTGTGCTGCCGGCTCCCGGACTATCTGGAAGTTACAAAGCCATAGCACTGTTCTTTTATCTAAATTATCATTATGTAGTGAAGTACCCGATATATCTATATGAAAGATAATATAATCACACACTCGTTTATTAACCTTTCACTTCAGATCCAATCGCTCACTTGATCTTCTCTGCCATGCGTGAAATACAGAAACATACTTGTGTACGTTTCGGTTTTACGACTGGAGACGAGCCAGAGGTGGCGAATTACATACGGATGTATAAAGGACAAGGGTAAGTGGTCACTAAGTTATTAGTATTTGAAACCATGTTTTCCACTGCATATGTTTTTTTTAATTACTATCCCGGAACCAAAATAAACTTATATCAAGCATGTGTCTGCAACAACGTATGTGCTCGTATACAAAAACAAAACATGTGCGGAACAGACTTGTATGATACACAAATGAAGGCAAAAAACTTCTTAATAATACAATAAAACTAAACGATACACAAGGCCTTTCGAAAAAACTTTATTTTTCTTCTTCAGGTGCAAAGAATACGTGCTATCACTTTATCACTTTGAGTCTTGCTCCTACTTTCGAAGTAGTAGCACGCATTCTTTGCGCCTGTCAAAGAAAGACAAATTCTTTCAAAAGACGCTGCGTATCTCTTGATTTTCTGGCGTGATTAAGAAGTTTTGTTTTTTATCCTTGTATGCTGGTACGCATATACCGGGTGTACTAAAAAGGACTGACTGATTTTAAAATTCAATAACTTGTGAGTGGTGACAGCTATTTAAAACATTCTTGTAGGAGGGTTATGAAAGATGTCAGGAGTTTTTTTTTACTCCTATTCTCGGTTTTAGTTTAAAATAGCAGCGATAGATGGCGCTGCAAGTAATTGGCGCTAAATCGGGACTCGATTTTTGGCTTCTCTCTTCTCTCAGTGTTGAAGAGAAAGCAGGAGGTTAAACCCTTGGGGACGAGCTTCACGTATACGTGACGCATAAAGTGCTCAGTCCTTGGTTATTCTCACGAAACGTATACGTCTAGCTATTTTCACAGTGCTTGATTTATATATTATGTGTTCAAACGTTAGTTTTTTGTGTACAACCTACAATGGTGTAATTGGATCCATTTAATATGGTTCACCACCTTATGGTGGAAGCTTTTTCGGCAACTTGCTTAGTTGAAATTCTAAACAAAATTTTAAACAGTGTAGAGTTAGTTCTGTTGATCACGGTAGGACATTGTAAGATCTCTAGTATAACAAATAAACATTGTGATAAACTACATAATATCAACTTAAAAAAGTTCACCATTTAGCCCCATTTCAAACGAAGTGACGTATTTGAATGAATGGAACGGCAATTAATGAAAATATTCCCTGACGATGGCTGCGGAATTGCAGACCAAAAGTACTCGGAAATTTAAATAAAATGTATATTTTTAAACTTGTAACATCTGCATTATTATTTTTTTTTTCACCTTTTAAGTAAACGGTGAACTTTTCAAAGTTCATATCGCTCACTTGCAAGACAAGTGACCATCTCGCAAAAATTCATTTTGCATTTTATTCTACGGCAATATGTTTGTCTTGCTAACTTAAAAGTTGCATAAGTGTAGTTATCCAGAAAATCGCTTTATTACGTTATATGTCCATTCGTGACCACAGAAGGGGGGTGGGTGAATTGTGTGTGGAGGTACAATACTCAACCCTCTAATCGTCATCTACGTCTTCATTGTTAAGGACTTTATGCTTTTACTAGCCGCCCTTGGCGACCAGTTTGGTCTCCTTTAAATTTATGTTTGGAAAAGGATGCTAAGCATTCCCAACAAAGAAAGAAACAGTGGGCCATCAGCTGGAAAAAAGCTGGCAGCCAGCAGTGCTATCAGCGGTAAAGTGCAAAGGTGCCATTACTTAAACCTGTCGAAAAGTGTCCAAGCCGAATGCAGTTGGCCCATCAGTGATGGCCAGCATTGGTATGCCATCACATTACTTCAATCCGGCACTTTTCCTGCAGTGCTAGCACCTATCCCACTGCTATTCCTTTGCTGGCCCAGCACTTTCCCTTACAAAAATTTCTTATAGAATTCTATAAAAAAACAAAGTATTATATAATAACGGCTCCTTTTTCTATAAGCTATTTTCACCAAGAGCTATAGAAACATATGTAGAAGTATCTGTAATAGAAATATTTGAACTGCATGTGGTCACCCTCCCGAGTACTGACCGCGCTCGATGCTGCTTGGTTTTCGTGATCGGACATGAACAAGTGCTTTCAGCTTACGCTACGATTGTTCGTAGTTTTCAAGCTCTCATTATACTATTTCAAGTTTGTTTCTTTTGTGATTTACGTTCCCAATCATTAAACTGGTATAGAAATTATTCTATTGTATAGAAATCCTATGTATTTTATACGCTTTTTTTATTATTGATTCTGAACTGCGTAAATTATGAAAACCGAAATCCTTTGTAACCTAGTAAAACCAGATTTAAGGAGAAAAAAAAGTCGGTTGAAATAAAGAATTTATTTATTTATTCATTTACTTATTTATTTTGTTGGTGGCAGTGGTGCTATATTTTTTACAGTTTCAAAAAAAATTAGCTTCACAGCTTAAATTGTGTTAAGATATTCATTTCAGATTTGTGTTCCAATACTCAATGTCTTCGATATTCGCAGCGCCACCTAGCGTAAGGGATCCCAGCAATAATACTGCAAAAGTTCGTGCACTTCCATGTAGTGGTGGGCCAGCGCATGAGATAAAATGGATGCACAGCAGAATTTTATCTGATGATTTCCAACAGGAAAGTTGACTGAAGCTGTCCAGCAGTGGTTATGCAGTGGTAGACAATCAGCCAGCACTTCTCCATCATTGCCAGCACCTATCTTGTTGCTGGCCAGCAATTTCCTCTTTGCTGGGTTGTTTCATGTTACTTTTATTCATAATTTAATTTACTTGGGCTCCCTTAAATATAATTAACATAATCCCTCAAGCTAATATTAGTTTCTGTTGCATTAAAATATATCAATTTGTCGATTTTCTGTAAGCAAGTAAACCCTGTTGGTTTACAATGGCAGTCTATGGGAATTTGGCGAAATATTAGAGATATCGCCAATTTGACGTCACTTTTGCGGCTCATTTTGGTCACCAAATTTGGCGATATATCGCCAAGTTGGCGGCACTTGGCGATAGAACAGGTTCCCTCCCCCTATGGTAACCTCCCTTATAGGTATGGACACGCATTAAATGCTGTTCAATAACCAATGAGAAGCGTTTCATTCGGGCGTTGCCATTAAACAATTAACAAATAATCCCGATTTCTGTGCCACGTACGATAGCGTAATATATATAGAGATGCTGGTTTTTAGTGATGCATGCAGAGCTAAGGGCTATAATTTAATGTTACAGTAAAAACATGCAAATCTTCTTTTGCTTTTCCTGCGAAATTATCCTTTGTCGAGATGTGTCACTTTTCTAGCGGAAGAGCAGTATTATGTAGTTTATGACTGGATCAAGATGGAATATTGCATTTTGTCTTATGATTTTATTTAAACATTGTTATAGTCTTGTTCACGTTAAAACCCTGTTCGACTTGTATAGTTATATAATAGTTGTTTCTTTTGCAGGTGTAACTCATTCGTCGGCATGCAAGGTGGACAACAGTTACTCTCTCTGGGCGATGGCTGCGAATACAAGGGGACCATTCTCCACGAACTCGGACATGCGCTGGGTCTTTACCACGAACAAAATCGATCTGACCGTGACAAATACATCAAGATATTCTGGAAAAACATAGACAAAAGTAACGCTTGCATTAATTCTATTCTTTAAATCAAAACATAAACTAAATAGTAACAACAAAAATTCTAGGAAAATGTGCTTTATTTTGGTATGGAACATTTTAATTCGTACACGCATCAAAAATATTTTTGGTACTTATGTATTATCCGGGACAGAAAATAGGTTGCCAAAAATGGTTGCCAATTGCCAATCTTGTTTACGGTTGCCAATCATATTCAAAACGGTAATTTAAATTATTTAATGCATAACATTGTTAAAAATGGTAAATAATATCAAATAAATTAATACATAAAATATAATAAATGTACTACAATAAATAAATAAATAAAACTACGAGGGTAGGCTGAAAAGAAATGCACACATGCTTGTAGAACACGAATAAAAACAAATAGAAAGATCGGACAAAAAGTATGTTAAAGTACAAATCTTGTAATGTAATGTAATGTCTGTTATTTTGAAAAGTTTTTATAAATACAATTCTTAAGTTTCAAAAGCATGTATTTATTTTTAAATACAGACACCGTTTTTATTCCGTCCCTGAAAATTTCTTCCGATTTTTCTCGAATCCGGGACTTCACAGCTGCCTTCACCTCATCGTCCGAGGTGTAATGATTATCCTTGAGGACCCTCTTGAGTAAAGAGAAAAAATAAAAATCGCAGGGCGCAAGATCAGGTAAGTAAGAAGGGTCTGGAATCGGTTTAAACTCCAGGTTTCGCAGAGCCTCTGCAATTGCGGATTTTACGGTTTCCCAATTGCTCCCTAATGAAAACGACACGTTCCTCGGATATTACAGTATGGTTTGCGATACACTTTTGAGTGATTCGCAGGTCATTTTGAATTAAATCATCGACGAGTTTGCGATGTTTATCGTCTGATCAGTGATCGGACGTCCGCTGCGTTTTTCATCAACAATTATGGCTTTTCTAGGCTCGCAATCACAAAGTTTTACTGACGATCGTTTCACAGTAGACTTATCAACAGCATCGTCGTCTTTAAACGACGATGAATCTCAGCATGAGTCAATTTTTCAGCAGTTAAAAATTGAAAAAGTGTCTGTTTAACTCGCGATGACATCGCACTAGAACACGTCTCCATACTCCCGCTTCTCAAAACACACTGGATGAATTTAGCAGCTTCAAATTTCACATGCGTATAGAGGGAGAATGTTACTTCCACATGCCACCAAGCGCGCTTCTGAAGGTCATTTCGTTTGCGCTCTACAAGAATGTGTGCATTACTTATCAGCCTACCCTCGTATAAACAATAATAAAAAAACAAAAAACTTAAATTCCAGAATTAGACAGAACTAGATTGGTATATTAAAACGCAACTGATGTACCAAGTCATATCTTGGTACAAACCACCCACGGAGCTAAAAATTTGTATCCTTTAAATATACAATGATGCTGAAATCCAAAGAGCTGATCGCAGCGACATCTGAGGCATATTTTCAAATTTCAATGTAAACATCGTATTTTTACAACATCTAGACCAAATCATCTTGGAGTTTCAGAAAATATCCCGCAGATGTCGCTGCGATCGACTCTTGGATTTCAGCATCGTTGGACATTTAAGGGATACAATATTTTAGCACATTTATAAATATTACTGGGACAGACGATTGCCACACTATATATTGTAAACGCTATATCCAACGGGTTAAACTAAAATATTTAAAATAGGTGATCTTCAAAGTGAGAGAAGCGAGCGAGAGAGACAGACAAACAATAGCTAAGCAGCTGTCTCAATATACCTGCGTCGCTCCCGGCCGGTCTAGCCTAATCAGAGGAATTTGCAAAGGCTGTCTCTCCTAGACTTTTACTACGATTGACTTGAAACTTTTTCAAAAATATTCTAGACATACTCTACTATTAGTTAAAAAAAATAATTTAAAAATGGATTTTTTGAAATATTCAATTCCATGTAACCCATCAAAAGAACTTGTTCGTTGTATTTTGATTTTCAAAGGTATTATATTTATTTAAATATAAATATGTAACTTCTTTTTCAGAATATTGGAATGAATTCGCACTTCTTCCCCCTCACGGGAACATTTTGTATACTGATTTCGATTACAACTCCATCATGATGTACGGCAACTACGCTTTCTCTAAAGATGGCCGCTCGATGACCATGAAGACTTACGCCGGAATTAAGCTTGTCGATGCGTACGATAAAGAAACTTTATCAAGAAGTGACATCTACAAGATTAATAAAATGTACAACTGCTATAAGTCATGAAGAAGGTATTCTCATGAATCTTTATCACCATGAATATGCTTAATCGTTGATGTGATTTTTGTTTAAATAAAATTTTGATTGAATTTCAATAGATTTTTCCTTTGTTTTATTTATTTATTCAAACATACATACACAATGGCACTACAATCCGTGTAGGATTTTGTCCTCCCTCAGTCAGACCTTCTGATCTCTGGCCTTTACATTATGGTTTTGCGTTAGATCTTTTTCTACCTCTTCTATCCATCTCTTCCTGGGTCTACCAATACTTCTTTTCCCTATTAATTTACCATTACACATCTTCTTTGCGTTTCTCTCATCCCTCATTCTGGTTAGATGGCCCAACATTGCATTCTTCTTATTTTAATAGTATTTATTATATCATCTCGTTATATAACTGTTCAATCTCCATATTTGTCCTGATACACCATGTATTGCTTTCCTAGGTCCAAAAATTTGTCTCAGGATTTTCCTTTCCCAAGTAATAAGTAACTTTTCCTTTTTTTGTGTAGTGGTCCAGGTCTCACTACCATAAATTACTATTGGTTTTATAACAGTTTTATAAATTTTAAGTTTAGTTGTTCGGGATATTAGAGATGATTTTAGAATGTTTCGAAGAGAAAAATAGCATCGATTTCCTGCTATAAATCGAGTTTTAATCTCTGTTTCAAGCTTCAACCATATTATCAGAGGTGATCATAGATCCTAAATTTATTTATTCACAGTAAATAAAAATTCCATTGACTGCCAGTCCAATTTTCTTATTTTTACGAAATTAAATAAAATGTGCAACTGCTATCAATAAGTAAAGTCGTAAAGAAGGTTTTCTCAAGCACCTTTATCACCATGAATATGCTTAATCGTTGATGTAATTTTTGTTTAAATAAAATTTTTATTAAATTTCAATAGGTTTTTCCTTTGTTTTATTTATTTATTCATTGTAAATTAAAATTACGTTGACTGCCTGTCCAATTTCCTTATTTTTCGAAATATGTAAAATGTACAACTGTTATAAATATATAAAGTCATAAAGAAGGTATTCTCAAGCATCTTTTTCACCATGAGTATGCTTAATCGTTGATGTAATTTTTGTTTAAATAAAATCTTCATTGAATTTCAATAGGTTTTTCCTTTGTTTTATTTATTTATTCATTGTAAATTAAAATTCCGCTGACTGCCTGTCCAATTTCCTTATTTTTACGAAATTAAATAAAATGTACAACTGCTATAAATATGTAATGTCGTAAAGAAGGTATTCTCAAGCACCTTTATCACCATGAATATGCTTAATAGTGGATGTAATTTTTGTTTAAAAAAATTTTTCATTTAATTTCAATAGGTTTTTCCTTTGTTTTATTTTTTTATTCATTGTAAATTAAAATTACGTTGACTGGCTGTCTAATTTCCTTATTTTTCGAAATTAAGTAAAATGTACAACTGCTATAAATATGTAAAGTCGTAAAGAAGGTATTTTCAATAACTTTTATCACCATCAATATGCTTAGTCGTTTACGCAATTTTTGTTTAAATAAAATTTTCATTGAATTTCAATAGGTTTTTCATTTGCTTTATTGATTTATTCACTGCAAATGAAATGCCGTTGACTGCCTGTCCAATTTCCTTATTTTTACGAAATTTTTTCCCGATAAAATGATTTTGTAAATGTGTCAGAAATTAGCGCTGCACAAATCAACTCCTCATCGAGCTGACGGAATTCCAGGATTAGTTAAAACTCGATTCGCATTTTAGAGTGCAACTGGTCTTCCAAGTCATATGTTGATGGAAAACAACTACAAACCCGATTTTAATGGTTGACTGGTAGGCTTACATTGTATTTTCCTGCTCATAGTCCTCCATGTTTTTAGGTGCTTTCGTAATTTTATATATACGTAGCACTTATAGTCGTCGTTCAGCCCGTCTGTCTGTCCGCCCGCATATAACAGAGCAAAAACTACCCTTCCGAATGGTCTGAAATTTTAAATATATAATTGTTGCAATATTTTGTCGAGTCAATTCAAATTTTATGAAAATCGGATGTATAGTTTAATGACAGGGACCGTCAAAAGTTTTCCGTTACGTTACGGCCAATGGAAAAAATTATTTCAAGTGCAATTTAATGATGTTACAGCCTTTCGAACAGAATGAAAGTGATATGCACTTATGAAGTGCACTAAAATATGCATTCAGTATCATGTGCAGTGAATTTTTTTTTTTTTTTTTTTTTTTTATAAAACTAGTTATAGTACGAACGCACCTCATTTGCCACGTTTGATATGCAATTTCCAACCGGGCTAGTTTTTACGTTTTTGAAAATATACTCTTACTTTCGGAACCGGTTTGAACTGGTTCTGAAATTAAAACTATCCTAATATATATATATATATAAACAATAATCAAAATTGAAAAGTAAAAACTAGCCCGTTTGTAGATCGTCCTAAGCTATCATATACAACAAAGATCATTCGAAAATATCAAAATTCAAGCGAGATATTTGAAAATAACTTCCCCACAGGATAAACATTATTGCATTATCATCCGGGTCTTTTTGAGTGACTAGTGTAGGCTCTTAATGTATCTGATCTCGCATAAATTTAAAAGATCCACTTAAGGTAGAAGGGGAAGGCAGGTTTGTTCAAAATGGACAGTAAGAAGAAAGAAAAGAGAAATGTAGAGAATAAATTATTCAAAATAAAATGTAAGAATTTTTACAGCTAAGAAAAAAGAAGTCATTCTTGTCTAAAAATGTGTTCGAGTTAGTCTTGTAAAAAAAAAAAAAAAAAAAAAAAAAAAAAAAATGTTTCTTAAGTTAGTTCTGTTAAAAAAAATGGTTCCAGTACAGATCTTTTATTTTTTTGTGTGTCCAGAGACTATTAGAATATGCCTCAATACGATGTGGATTAACTGGTCCTTAACTCTTGTCACTCTGCAAAGCTGATTCTTCTGATTAAAAAGTGTCATTTTCTTATTCCCCTGTGCCTATAGAAACCCAAGATTATGCATTTTATTGGGATCAAACCCTTGCCAGCTATAGGATCGAGTTGATTATTTAATTATGTATATACTAGGAGGCTCTGCCCCCTGCAAGCTACGCTCGACAACCCCCCGTTCAGACACCGCAGAATGTAAAATCACGCTAATTTGATCGGTTTTTAAAGGATTAGAGAAGATTGAATTAAAATGAAAAAACCTATAGCGATCTCCCAGTAAACGGGTTTCCATTCAATTCCCTTTGATTGCGAAAATTTAAGGCCAAATCAGTTGCTGTTAAGACATTCAACGGTTGTTTTCGTGTTTGATTAAAGAAGATCAGTTAAACATTTGAAAAGAAGCTAAAATAAAATAAATTAAGTAAACAGAGCCTTTGACGACCGGTACTTTTTAACAGCGTTATAAAACGGTTGACATAATACAATTTACTACAATAACTACAATTTACTGCTTTAATCCCTTCAAGGGCGATAGTTCATGTTTGGACCACTTAATTTTAATTCTTAAATGCCACATTGGCACCAGAATATTAGAATGAAAATTTTTCTTTTATTAAGTAAGTGAACAAAAGCATTTTCGTATTTCGAAATTTGTTTGTAAATTCCGGTGCCATTCATTGATTTCAACATTTTACGAATAGAAGTACCTTGCCCCTGAAAGGGTTAAACGCATATTAATGTATTTATTATTTTAAAGTTTCCTTTCTATTTTAATATTCATGTGTAAATACAATTTTTTAGACATAATTTTCAATATTTTCCTGCTTTTAACTCGTACTCATTTAGCAGTAATTTTAAAGTTGTTTTTTTTCTGTTTTTAATAGGCATGTGTAAGTAAATTTGTAATCGTTAGAAATATTATTCTTTGCACTGTTTTTAGAATTGAAAACAATCTCTATTATAATAGCCTAAGTCATGCGACTATCATCAACAGTTCCTTCGCTTTTCATAAGAAAGGTTTCCATTTTGATTAAAGAATCAAAGTTATTTTTTCGAAAAACACTACATAAAAGTTGCCATGATCGCAAAGAATTCTTGGTACTTTTATGTTAGCCGGGTTCAAATCTCGCCAATAGCTTTTTTTGGTATTTTCCCGTTATACGGACACCATGCCAAAATGTATGCTAATGCGCCAATTATTTCAACCCTGATCGCGAAAAGGATTTTTATAATATAACATGCGAAACATTGTTATTTGCTATTATTTGCTATACTTTATTGTATAACAGTTATTTGTTCATTTATTTTAAGTATATATTTGTGATTTACTAAAATAGTTCATAAAAGTCTGTAGTTTCCAAATGTTATATTTTTAAAAGACTCACTTTACTATCGACAGTGTTTTTTCTTTTATTTTTCAAATGTTTCAATTCACATGATTTTCATTTTGCGCCAACTATTACGCTTGTCAACAATGGTGTCCGTAAACGGAAAAGTACCTTTTTTTTTTAACTCGTAAGTTAGCATTTTTTTATTTTTTGAGTGGTAAATTAAAACGGTACTACCTGGTTATCCCGTTGACCAAAAATAAATCGCCTGACAATAAGATTAAACGATAATAATGGTTGATCGAAAATGCAACATTCACTTTACTGTAAGGATCGTGTATATGACAAGTGTATACGCCATCAAGTGATTTTTATTTCGACGCTTTATTTGCATTTGAATTTTTATACTAATTTATTTGTTTTTTCGTTATTTAAAAAAAATTACGTCAACTTGTATAATTCGGCAAATGGTTTGGCGATTTATATAATTTGGCGATATTGGTCATTTGCTTTGAATTTGTAATTAAATATTATGATTTGTTGCTTAATATTTAACACAGATGCCATATAAGCACCGGGTTTGGCGTGATTTTTTTTGCGACAATTTGTCGAAAACCTCGTTTTCGAATACCAGTTATATATGTATTTTTAAATTATTTTTCTATTATTTTTAAAATGAAATAGCAATAAATAAAAAAAATTAATTAATAACTATAGAACAAAGCAATTTATAAAATTTTTTTCTTAAATAAAAAGAAAATAAATGTAAATAAACATTTATTGATGAATAAGCAACAATAGCCGGGTTACCATGTCAGGCAAAATAACGCCGTTTTGGCGCCAATTAGGTTCAGCGTTGCGTATGTAACATCTGTGCCTAATATAGTTCCCCCAAGTATAATATATTCCTCCAAATCACCATTACATAATACAAATAATAATATATATAATTAACTGTAATTTTATATATAACCACCATTCCGCCAAACCTTCAAAGTGTCGTATGATACAACACTTGTACCTAAAGCTGTACACTTTTTTCGGTGACATTCTGTAGCTGGCTTTTTGCAACAGAAATGGAAGTAAATGATGGTTTTAATCTGATAGCGTGATAGTCCCATTTCAGACACCTTGTACTTAATGATAACGATATTTTTTTTACAAATTTTACAACACAGTGTTATAAAACAAGTCTCTTTCTTTCAAATGCCAAAATTCGTTTGACAAAATAGCAAACACGTCAACGCGAACTGTTTGCACAGACAGTATTAGCTGTGGCGGGAAACTTTCGTTACAACCTGATATTTTAATAAATGAGAATAATTAGGCCAATTATGTTTATCAAGTTTAAAATAAGATGTCATTCAAAGAAGATTATTGATAAAACCAGTATAATTGTAATTAACATTGTAATTAACCTTAAATTTAATTAACATAAATTGTAATTAACATTAAATTTAAATAGCTTTGAGCTATTTTTTATTGAAGTATGTTAGAGGGATTATTGTATATCTTTGTGTTGTTTTTATGTGTTTTTCTTGTAAATAAATTTCATGTTTGTATTTTAAATTGTGTATCTAATCATTGGCATTATGTGTTATCTTATTTTCAATGTAGCAGAAATGAGCATCAAAAGTTAACTGCTTTATAAGGAATATTGTCGTCAAAATAACACAGCGCAATATAATTAAGATTTGATTCATTAAAAAATATTAATTAAACTATTTTTGAGAAGGACTTATAAAAAGCAAATATATAAGGTTAATTTAGATAAACGTCTAGGAATAATGGAGAATTTATTTCTGTATTCAAGATTCCCAGAAGCCAGATACGGTCCCCATTTATTATACTAGCCGCCTTTGGCGACCAGTTTGGTCTCCCTTAAACGTATGCTAAGCGCTGTATCATGTTACTTTTATACATAATTTAATCTACTTGTACAATCCTTCACCAAATACGAAGAAATCATGGACCCGACATACTTATGTTAGCCGGGCGCAGGTGATAAATCGCTAAACATTGTTCCCGTCGTATTTTTTCGCATTTCATTAATTTCATTTAAAATATAGCACTTTCACCCATTTTATTTAAAATGCATAACTTTAATTTAAAACTGAAATATTTAAAATTTATGACTCTCAATTATTGCTTTAAAAAAAGGAAAAGAAAAGAAAAAGGAAAAGTGATAAATAATACCATAAACCATGACATTTAATTTGAACATCAAAGCTTTGTTTTAATTTACCACGCGAAAAATTGTTTATGACAGTCGCATGAAGTGGACTATTATAATACTAATGACATGAGAGCGATGGAACAATATTTGGCGATTTATCACCTGCGCCCGACTAATATTAAATTACAAAATTGACCGCCTGGCATACAAAAAGGGAAGCGGTCAACCCGGAACTGTTGATGGCAGTCACATGACTGATGCACAAAAGGTATTGGTGAGGTGATATAGACATAGAGATTTATGAGAGCTAGTGAGATAATTACATTATTTTTTTAGGTGTGTAAAATTCTTCCCATCATGTTTGAGATAGAGTAAGCTCATTAAAACGCACTTCAAATAATTTTTACCCATACACCGTAATATAACGGAATACTTTTGAGCGTCTCTGTAGATGAACCATAAATGCTTATTACTCCATTTTCAATACCGAATATGCTATAGTAAACCTCAATAACATACATCAATTGCATAGCAATCCAAGTATATTTATGCAAGTTAGAGCACGGGAGACAGATATACTGAATTCATAAACACTTTGTAACTTTAAAGGTATATATAAATATTATACAGACATACATACAATAAATACAATAAACCCAACTGGAGCGAAAAATTAGTCAGAGCCAGGAATCGAACCCGGGACCACAGTATACAAGACTGCTGCTCTAACCACTGAGCTACTCCGGCCGATACCTGGGAATCTATTCATCGTTGCCCGGTCATCCAAGGCTGTCGTATAGATGGCTGGTGACTTCCCCAACATGGTTTATTAGTGAGAAATTGCAGACCCAGGTATCGGCCGGAGTAGCTCAGTGGTTAGAGCAGCAGTCTTGTATACTGTAGTCCCTGGTTCGATTCCTGGCTCTGGCTAATTTTTCACTCTAGTTTGGTTTATTGTATTTATTGTATGTATGTATGTATGCATGTATAATATTTATATATAAATTTAACTGTTGAATGCAGGTGTTATTTATGTGTGTATGTGTGTTTTAATATATATTGTAGTATGTGTGTTTTATTATACTTTGCAACTTTGTTCGAAAGTCTTAAAAAGCAATAAAGATTTACTTTTCCCGCCTACGAAACAGCATGCGGAGAAGTATTTTCAAGATTACGGGATCCTGCCATTACACTGTGAATTAATGGGCACGATAGGAAGCTTTATCTATACAAACTGATAAACAATGGCGATGGATTGTGAAAAACTGTGACAAGTGCATCTATTAAAAAATAACAGGACTAGTGCGACAGGACTAGTGTGACTAGTAAGACTGGCACCCTGAGGGTTCCGAACCTATGTCATATTACTGTAAATCTTAGTAAGTAACTAGTTTCTTTACTAACATGTAATAAGTATAGAAGTAAAAATAGTTTTGTTAAAAACCACTTTTTTAGCCCCCGGTATGCTATTTCTTTCTCCCAAGTATTAAAGTGCGTCTCTAAAAAATAACGTTCCATTATATAAGCCAGCCGTAAAACAAAGCAGATGTATCATTGTACGGTTAAATACTCTACTGCATTTTTTAAAACTCCTAAGCATCGCACATTTTCAATTTTTATACCGTCGTATTGGGAAAAAAAAGTACTTCTAAATGCAATATGTTTGAAAACTGCATCTCAATTCATTTTTTTTGTAGTTTTTAGCGCCATTTGTTTCATTTTGGCAACTCAAGTACTCCGTTTCTATAGGAAGTAAAGAAAAATAGTTGGAAAATAGCAATTATATTTTTTTGTTGTCATTTTTACATAACAACTTTTAAAAAAATGTAATTAAAATACGTGCTATTAAAAACAATATATAAATGAATGATTTCTGATAAAACACGGAGCTATTATAAACCAAATTTAATTTTAAGTATCTATATTAATATTACAAACAAATGAAGGCATATGAATCATTAGATAGCCGATATTTTTTTTTTTTTTTTTCGAGTTTCTTGAAAGTCGACGTCTCTTTTTTTGGACTTAACTCTTCTCGAAATGGTCGTATACACAGGATATTAAGATATGTAACTACAGTCAACCCAAGTAAGCTTCCTATTGTAAAACAGAATTGTAGCATTTATGATTCGTTTACAGGGTTCTTCAAAAGATCTTTTGATAGGGCAAAGAGCTGCGTGATTATACGATTTTTACGCGGTTTGCTGCATTTTATTTGTTTTTATAAGCAGTTCAAATCTTTAAAATTTCATGTAAAAACATCAATTTGTTTTTTACTTATATCAGTTTGAAATAATTGATTAACATAAAGCAAAAATATATTAAATGACATAACTCTTGTTAAAATGGTCGCATACATATGATATTAAAACATGTTACTGCAGTCCATCCAAGTAAGATTCCTATTGTAAAACAGAATTGTAGCATTTACGTTTCGTTTACAGGGTGGCTGAAAAGATCTTTTGATAGGGCTACAGACATGTGTAATTAGCGGATTTTTAAGCGGTTTGGTGTATTTTATTTGTTATAGAAGCAGTTCAAACCTTTAACATTTCACTTAAAAATATCGATTAGATTTTGATTTACATCAATTTAAAGTACTGGATTCCTATAATTAACATACTTAACAAAAAAGGAGTTACAAATATTAATTTACCGAGGAGATATTTTAAATATTTGAACGTATCAAACACCCATAGATTTTACATTAGTGAGGGGAATTCGGAAGCTAACAGCTTTAACCCTTAACTGGTGTTAGCGGTCTCACAGACTGCAGCTTTATTCAGTTTTCATAGTTTTACTTGTAACTTTCAATTTATCTCTAGATACTAGTGAAACTTAGTTTCGTTTAGAGTTCTAGTACTATCGATAGAGACTTTTGGATAGGTGACTTTTAATCTTAATAACTCTTACATCAAGTTTAGTACAGAAACAGTATCCTATGAGGGAATCGAACCTTGTATTCATGCTTCGATCAAGCGGTTTCAGAGACCCCTCACAGTCAGGGATGTAGTGGAGGGTATACAGTGGTATACGTCATATACCTTCTGGATTTTTTAAGGAACACCGTATACCCTTTGTTTCTCAAAAAAGCTATAGTATATACACTGTAGGGTATACCCTCGGCTTGAGCGTATACCCTCTGCTTGCGTATGCCCTATGCTTTTTTTACGACTACACCACTGCGTCACAGTAGTTATGCAGCAATTTTTGTCACACCAGTTAAGAGTTAAAAGGAATTTAGACATCCGTATAGTGCGATGTTTTCTAAAGATTCGATAATTAAAAATATGCATAAAAGTATTTTTACTGCATACGACTCTTTTTAATGCTTTTCAACAGTGCTGAGTCCAACATAGTAGAAAATCAAGTCACCAATAATCGTGCAACAGTATAATGATTAAAAGATGGAAGAAACGTTACAGGCCCTGTCCGTGTTTTATAATTATAAGACCCGGAGCGTTTGACCTTAATCTCTAATTTCTTTTTCTATATTTTTTTTTTCTACAGTGGCGTTTAAACTTTAAAAAATTATGTATTATTTTCTGAAAAAGTTTTTTTTTTTCATCTTCTATACCTAATGGCCCGGATTCGAGGCTAACGAGAAAGACAGGCTACCGCGGTGGGTCCGATTCTTCTTTCTTTGGAGACCGCTGGAGTCACGTGATGCTCTTTTCGCACACCTTCATTGGTGCATTCGAGCATCACGTGATTCCAGCGGTCTGTAAAAAGAAGAATCGGACCTACCGCGGTAGCCTGTCGTTTTCGTTAGCCTCGGCCCGGATTATAATGACTCAGACAATCTTAATGTCCCTACGTTTAATTAATATTAATTCAACAACTTCGCGAAAACAATTTCTTTTAATCGAGTATAAAAGCACGTTTTACATCGAAGCAATTGAGGTCCAAAACAAGGTGAAATTTCATAGGAGTATACCAGTAATCTAATCATAATATCTGAAAAATTAAAAAAAAAAATTTATATTTACAAATATTTTTATAAATCTTTATTTCGTCTTTTCTAATTTTGCGTCTTTTAAATTCGTTCGGCTGGAGCAGTTTGCTCCAACTGCTTCACGGTACCTCGGTAACAACGTCCCTGAAACGGTAATAATAATGGTAGATTTCTACAACATTTGCAATAGAAATATGCCAGGAAGATTGTTGTTTGGAAATAGTGGTAGCCAATAAAGGGAATGCGGGGAACCCTGTAAATAAGTGTTAATAACTTTAATATTCGAAAAAAGTTCAACCGTCGCGTCGCCACAAAACTTAACTTTCAACTACATACAAATTCGAAATCAGCGCTTCAAAATTCGCAGCCATAAAAGTCCACCAAGAAAAATTTTAAATTTGTTTGTTAGTTGTTATTTATTATTAAAAACATACATTTATGCAATTCTTCGCAATAAAATTTTCGTCATATTATCTGCTTGAAGTGGCGACATCTATGAAAGCAAATTCCTATTAAAAGAAATCTCTCAAAGTAATTTTTCTCTATAATCATTTTGTTTTAAAATCAAAATACGCTATCAAAATTACTCTATCAAAATTACGAAATAATTATCAATTACACATGTGTAAAAGTTACAGACATTTTATCTATTGCTTTCCAATTTGTTAAATTTATCTTTATTTATGTAACAGTCAGTTTTGTGTAAAAAAGCTGTTCGCCAAATTATTTATATTTAGAAAATATTCCTATCAATATAACAATGTTAGATAGACCGATTAAAAACTGAAGCATAGGCAATATTAAAGATAAAAAAATTAATAACCATTGACTTTACTGGGAATTGTAAAATGTTTCGTTGTATTGAGTATTTGATGAAATCGGATTACGCTTTAATGAAACTCTTCTCAATTAAAAAATAACTCATAAATAAACTTATGATGAAAGGGACATATCTATAGCTGTATTCCGCTGTATTCCTGACATGTGGAATATATGAATTTTGTCACCATTATTTCAGAATAGCAGTCTTCAAGCTACTTAATTTCAGAATTCTAAATTTAAATAAGGTGAAGATTGCTATTCTAAAATACTGGTAAAAACATAGGTTTTACGTGTTCTATATACGGCCTTGCCATATCTGCCTAGTAATATGCATTACATACAGTGACTCCCACTACAGTGACTTTCCTAAAGTGTTCGTACACTTTAGAAATTTATAGTAAAAGGGCATTTCCCTAGAAATGAATCCGAATATTAAGTCCAATATTTTCCCACATCAACTCTACGTTATTCTAAATAATGCTCAATATTTCTTTTTATTATTGGCTTATTTTCTTTTTATATAAAAATGAAAACGGAAGGAGGCAGGGAAAGAATACGCCACAAAAGTCTTCGTACATTGAAACATTTTTGGATAAATTCATAATTAAAATCATTTGAAAAGACTTTTCCCCATAGGCAGTAATGTTGCGGAAAACTTTTGATTGTTCCTGTAAATGAACTAAACATACTACAAACTTCATTTGAAATAGGGAACGTGCTATGGTAAACATCAATAACATCCAAAAATTTCAGGGCAATCCGAGTATATTTACGGGAGTTAGAGCGCGGCCAGGCGGCCAGAGGGACAGACAAACTGAAGTCATAAACACTTTTCAACTTTGTTGGAAAGTGTTAAAAACAGGAAAGAGGGAAGCTGCATTTTACCTCCCGCTACTGGTCGAAAGCACTTTTTAATTACACTATTAAACTTAACAAGCATTTTAGTTTAATTTTCTTTCTAAAAAATTAATGGTACTTCTTAGTTATCCCGTCGACCAAATTACTGTCGCCAAATTGTAAGATTAAATGCCAATAATGGTTGCCATTAATTAATTAATTGTAAGTTTAAATGCCAATAATGGCCAATAAAACCATTAATTCGACGTTTTATTTGTATTTTTATTAATGTTTTACTAATTTTACTTGTTCTTTCGTTACTTAAAATAAAAATTATGTCAATGTGTATAATTTGGCGAGTGGTTTGGCGATTTATATAATTTCGCGAAATTGGTCGACGGGATAGCTAAGAAATACCAAATTAATTAATTTTTTAAAATAACAACAAAATAAAAAGTATAAAAACTTGAACATTTAAATGTCATGCTTTGATTCAAGTTGAGGTGTAAATCAGGTAGTGAGGACCTTCCACAAATAGATTAAAAGATGCTGTGTTATGCAGCGAATTGGTACTGTTTATTGAGATATTATCAAACCAGTGGTGTAACTACATATTCAGCGCCCTGAAGCAAGTGATCAAACAATTCAAGAATCAGTATATTTCGCGCAATTGAAGCAAAATTAATGAGAGAGATATGTTGTAAAAATATCAATATTTTTTGGAAGTAGAGAAAAAATGAAGGATGATAAAAATCATTATCATAACGGTTCTTGCAGTACACTCCTCAAAATTATCAGTACAACCTCGTAGGTGTTCAGAACCGTGAACGAGAACCCCGAACCCGAAATGAAAGGAAAGTAAATCATGTTTAATGCAATTATAAAAAGTAATCTAACACCAAAGCATCTCTAACACCAATTCTATCTTTTACATAGAAAAATGGGCTAATTCATATTCTTCAATATTAAAATATAGTAAAACTTTTGAATAGCGGACACCTCGAGATCGTTGAATAGTTCTTTCATCGTGCCGGGTTGTCCCTAATTTTCTTTTTTCGGGTCAGAATGACTCTAAGATTTTGACTCTACGGGTTGGATTCATCCTAGATTAATTCTTAAGGGTCACATTTAGGCTTTTTGAAAGTGGGATTGTTGGGATTTTCACAAAAAGTTTGTGCAGAACTATGTTTCAGATGAAAAAAAAATACATTTGTGCATACGAGTATATATACAATTTACTGCATGAGAAATAAAATGTGCAGTGAAACCTCCTTAAAGCGACCACGTTCCGTTCCGGTAAAAAGTGGTCGCTCCGAGAGGTGGTCTTTTAATGGCGGTCATGTTTAAATTTAGATTTTCAGTGTTTAAAAAGGTAACAATTAATGTTACTAAAATTTATTTTTCACATTAGGAAAAAATTTAAAAATTTAAGTTTCAAAACAAAAGTTAATTATATAAGTTAATTACTGCAGAGTTTAAAAAATGAATACCTTGCATGCACGTTTGCTTTGATTTTACGGTTTTATCTTTTATCACTTTTATTTCCAAGTCTTTTCGAAAATCAGTAAATAAATGCAATTTTTTTTTCTGGGGGGGGGGGGGGGAGCGGGGACAAATAGTGACGATTTCATTAATTTATCTTTTTCTTTGATAGTTTCCTGACAGAATAGGGCAGAAGAGTTTATTAATCGCCATTCTTAATTTGTCATCAGAGTTAAATTCATTGTCTAAAAAGGCACAAAGGGATTTAAACACTTAAAAGTTACCGGAATTAAAAAAAAAAAAAAATCTAAACTTAGTTTAGAATTTTGATGCATAATGCGCATTCCGGAATTATTTTTCTAATAAAACCTTCTTCAAGCTATCAGGAAACAAGTAATATAAAAATTTTGTTTTTAAAGTCAATTCCTACATAGGTCATCAAAAAAAAAAATTAATATAATCCCTTAAGCTAATATTAGTTTTTGTTGCATTAAAATATCTCAATTTGTTCATTTTCTATAAGCAAGTAGGTTTACAATGGAACTCTATGGGAATTGGGCGAAATATTATAGATATCATCAAGTTGGCGTCACTTTTGGCGACTCATTTTGGCCGCCAAATTTGGCGATATACCGCCAAGTTGGTGACAAACTTGGTGGTATTTGGCGACAGAACAGGGTCCCCCCTATGGTAACCCCTTATTGAAAATACTTTCATTGATTTTCAATAACCAATGGCCGCCATTTTGTTTCCCATACAAAACTAAAATTAATTAATTAAAATTTAATTAATGAATTAATATTTGAAAACTGTATTAACATCAATTGTCATCCAGTACAAGTTTAAAAAAAATATTTTAACTTGATAGGATGAATAATGAGTATTTTATTAACGATTGAAAATTTGAACAAGATAAATAAATATATAAATAAATAGAGGGAGAGTATGAACTAATAGTAGGAATTCAATAAATACAGGCAGAGTGTGAACTAATAGTAGAAATTAAAAAAAAAGGAATTTGTTTAATTTTCATCAAAGAAAGGGGTCGCTCATGGAGGGAGTTCAACTGGGATGGTCTATGAATGGAGGTAAAATAAATATTGAGCCTATGGGAATTAATTTCGTTCCATGAAAAAATGATCTTTCTGGGAGGTGGTCGCACAGGGAGGTTTCACTGTATAAAAGAAATGTGATCATAGATTATTCTTCCTGCCGGCGAAGACACTCACGAGCTAATGCTAATCCTATGGGGAGGGATTTTTCTAATATCTCGTTTGCATTTCGACATTTTTAAATAATTTTTTTTGCATTGGATAGCCGAGGTCCTTCTCTACAGCGCACCTTGGTTACTTTTTCGATTTTGGTTGCAGATATTTTTTAGAATGACACTTTCATTTTCAGAACCGGTTTTGAAAATGAAAGTAACTTTATTTAAAATATCTGTGACCAAAATCAAAAAAGTAACCAAGGTGCGCTGTAGAGACGGACCTCGGCTATCCAATGCAAAAAAAAAAAAAAAAAAAAAAAAAAAAAAAAAAAAAAAAAAATTATTTAAAAATGTCGAAATGCAAACGAGATATTAGAAAAATCCCTCCCCATAGGATTAGCATTAGCTCGTGAGTGTCTTCGCCGGCAGGGACAGGACCCTTAAGAAACATTTTTTCTTCCCTTGGAATATGAAAAATATTACCAACATTTCGTTTTTGAATTCGAAAAAAAAAAAAAAATTACATGTCTTGTATTCGTGATATTATACGCACACATACACATGTTACGTGTGTGTAAGATTGGATGGTTCCCATTATTCAGAGGTATAAACTTATAAAAATAAAAGAATTGAAAAAATTTTCGCTAAATACACGTGTCCGCTTTTCCGGAGTGTTCATTGAGGAAGGTCTTATTCTATATAGATGATACCTGAAACAATATTTTGGATATTCTTTTGAAAAATCTGGTCAAAACAATGAAACCCAAAACAAATGCAAGTATAAATAAGAGTAATAAGTTTTAATTACGTCTACTAATAACAATATCACAATAATATATATTCCAAACGGAAAAGCCAAAACATACATTAAAATATTTATTTGCTTAAAAGACGTTACTAAAAACACATTAAAAATATATTAAAAACCTATATCGACATGTTTCAACTCCTTCATTGAGTCGTAATCAGAATGTATAACAGAAATTACAAATACAATGCATATGAAAACCGGAAAAAACCGGAATTTTTTTTCCGATTCTCAATAAAGGAGTTGAAACAATGAAAGTCAACCTGACCCGAAGGACTCTAAACGCAAACGACAAAACACAGCAGCTTCACCTACTGGACTATGTATACCGGAACCTAATCAAAACCAATTTATGCCAAAGTCTAGCAGCATATAAAGTTAAAATCATGTGCATTATTTGAGGATTAAAAATGAAAAATGCTGAAAGTACCGAAAAATCGAAAACCTTTTTTTTTTTTTTTTTTTTTCGGAGAAATGTCTTAAATGCCAAGCTTAACAAACAGGAGAACCCTTGCAGTGCCAACCCTACTAGAAATAGTTAAAAAAAGAGTAGACAAATGTCACAGGTTGAACGCGAAGTGAAATGGAGGACGCTGAAAGTGCCAGTGATAAGATGCGCGGCGACTGGTGGCCATTGCACAATTTGATAATGTTGTTATTGTTTACATCAATGCGATATTTTTAAGCAAGGTGAAAAATATTAAATACTATCTAAAGCACCCAGCGTTGCCCGGAATTTTTGTTTTGAAGAATGTTTGTTTTGAAAACTTAATTTCAAAATTAAACATACAATATAAAATAAACAATAAAAGAAAGCAACAAAGCCATCTTTATTTCAGTTCTTCACTAAGAATGAGCTCCAGGGACCTAAAACTTCGTGTAAATTCTAATATATATGCATACACACACATATATATATGGAATAGATTTAAAAATGGCGAAAAGAAATTCAAAGAACCTCAAAATGTTAAAATATAACACTGTTTCCATAATTGGGTTTTTATTATGTTTCAATACGTTTTTTCAAACTCATATGATGTTATATGTTTACCAGCTGACGTCAATTATATTTCCAACATGACGTAATATTCACTTTTTTTTAAATTCGTCAAACTGTTTATTTCATTTTCATTTTTCACGGAAATCTTGCAATAAAAAAGTTATGACGTATAAATATTCACTTTTTATTTAAATTCTTCAAACTGTTTATTTCATTTTGATTTTTCCCGTGAAAATCTTGCAATAGAAAAGTATTTGTTGTGGTAAGAATTTTATTGTAAATTTTTAATTCTTGGCAACTATTATAACGAAAAATGTTTCAATTTGATAGGAAATTGCTATTAAATGGGTGTTTTTTTATTAATTAAAAATTAACAATAAATTATTTCGATTCCGGATTACTTTAGTTGCCTCGGCCCTGTTTTAATACACATGTACGTAACATTTCACAATTCTGTCTTCCAAACTGTGGATTTGTATAGAATTACAGACAGACAAATTTTCATTTTTATATATTAGATATAAATAAAAGAAATGTTTACAAATGATAATATTAGGTATTTAAACGCTGTGCGAAAGGAAGCTAGGCACCTATATTTTAAAGTGTTGAACTAAGAACCCAAAAGGAGTGAAGTGGAAAACGCTGTAAGTACCAGAAGTAGCAGTTTTTTTTTTTTTAACCATTTGGAAAAATGGTTAATGTTTTCGTTAGGGTAGGAAATCAAAAGCATATCTGAAGGTTTTTATTGGTTTAATCCGCATTTTATTCGTGTTCTGATTGGTCTATACAGTAATCTGTATTTCCCTTTACTTTCAACAGAGATGGATTACTTCTGTTGCCACTATGACAAAAAAGCAATAAAAACTACAAAAAAAAAATTAATAACTCAATAACAAATTGAGATACAGCTTTCAAACAAATTGCATTTAAAAGTACATTTTTTTCTCTATACGACGGTGTAAAAAGTAATATTGTGGGATATTTAGAAGTTTAAGAAATAAATTTCATTTAAAATTGGCCGTCAGATTTCTTGGACGATAGAAAAGCCTTTTCCCGAACAACCAATGAAATGCTTGGATAATACATAAGTTTCAGGTGGATAATACGTGCGAGTCGCAGGCGATTTTTGTCTCTTGCAATTTTTACGTGTAATAACACTATTATTGTTTAATTCATGGCGTACGTAATGTATGATCAACTCCGTGCTATTTTTTATGTCTTAAATTTTAGTCTTTGAAAAAATCATTTTCCAAATGGTCGTTGTAATTTGTTAAATTGCATTTTTTTTTCTTTTTTCTTTTTTTCGCTCTTTTGAAAAATTTCTTCTTTTGGACTTTCAGGGTTTTCCATTTTTATGTCTCGTTTCTTGAGATACAGAGCCCACAAAATTTGTGCCACATGTAAACAAATAAAAATTTTCCAAAAATAGTTAAACAGTATACCTGGACATTCCAAAACGAGCAAATTCATCAAAATATGGAAGGTGGAATTATTAACATTCCAATGCTGTCGTCTTATGCATAAATACAAGAAAGTAAAAATGAAATGGAATTATAAATTAACTAAAAATATTTTCTAAACAACAACAAACCAATCAATATTGTATTGGTAATACAAAACAAGATTGACCTTGATTAAAATTTTCTTGTAATGGAGCTTTAAGCGAATGAAATTGCTGAATAGCAGCTTTTATGAACTGTCCCTTATTGTAGGGATGTGCCAAGCCACGTCTTCATATTCCTTTCTCTTAAGTTTGCTGACTAACAGTTTTGTGAAATATCCTTTATTAAGGTCTTTAGCCGCGTCTTCGCATTGTTTTCCTCTGTGCGAAGTGTTTCTCAACTGTTTTTTTTCTTTACCTCACGGCACACTAAAATTATGCTGTTGAAAAAACACATGAAAGTCCCAATTTTAATTTATTCATTAACAAGTCATAAAGGAATATATGTCAGCTTTAATAAATTTATTAAACAAAAACCTAATTTGCAGAACAAATTTAAAAAACAAAATTTATTTCCTAAATTGTTTAAGCCCGAGAAGGGGCATATATTAAGATATTTCATTCAATTCGTTCTACATTTAATGTTAAATTTTCGTAACAAATAAGTTAAACCAATTGAACATTAAAAAATAAAAATGAAATTCATACAATATAATACTTTAAACACCTATATACTTAGATTCCGTTCAAATGAAATCGAAATAAATCTTGGACCTTTTTTAAAGTTTTGTATTTTGCATGTATATATTATGTACAATCGTCATAAACATAATGCAAAATCTGCAGTACAAATATTTACAACTTAAAAATGGAAAAATTCTAAGATTTATTTCGATTTCATTTGAACGGAATCTAAGTATATAGGGGTTTAAAGTATTATATTGTATGAATTTATTTTTTATTTTTTAATGTTCAATTGGTTTAACTTATTTGTTACAAAAATTTAACATTAAATGTAGAACGAATTGAATGAAATATCTTAATATATGCCCCTTCTCGGGCTTAAACAATTTAGGAATTAAATTTTGTTTTTTTAATTTGTTCTGCAAATTAGGTTTTTGTTTAATATGTCAAGTTTTTTAATAACTACTGAATTCAGACCAAGGCATACTTAGATACAACTACAGGCAGAGCGATTTGCGTTTAATGTATGAAGTCGCTCGCCAGAGGACTCTGATACGCTGCCCAAAACAGAAATTTGACTCTAACCGTAACTTCAACGACGAGAACCAATCAAACCGCTCTGGGTAGGGTTCAGAGAATTCCAATGTGTTTACGTTTTTTTTTTTTTTTTTTTTTCGTATAGATATGATTCAAAAAGAGTTTAATAAAAATATTAACTCTAATCATCAAATTAAAAAGACATATATATATTATTTTAACAATTATCGGAATAATAAATGGTGCGACCGGAGAATACTCTACTTCTTTGGTGCGATTTCAAAAAATCGCCAAATCGGCGCGTTTTTATAACATACAAGGTTGCCACTTAATACCAAGTTAATACTAAATACCAAGGTTGCCACTTTGGCGCATTTATCGCCAGGTTGAGGAGTAGAGTATTCTACGATTCACCCCAATAAATAAAAACATGCATAGTCTAAAAACATCAATGTCATAAATTTATTTACTATCTTCACTGCTGAAACAATAAAACTAATGGAATTTCTTTTAAATATATTAAAGTACTCATAAAATTCCCTGTAATAATTAATAAATGTAATTTATTAAATAACAAATACCCTTACATAATTTAATCAAAATTGCTTGGATAACATAAGATATTGCAACGATATTTAAATCTGCGATCACCATTTCTTTCTCTGATTAAAAATAAGAATATTTAATGTTTAAGGAAGATCGTGTTTTTCTTTTTTTAACCATTTGGAAAAATGGTTATTGTTCTCGTCAGGATGAGAAATCAAAAGCATATCTGAAGGTTTTTATTGGTTTAATCCGCATTTTATTCGTTTTCTGATTGGTCTATACAGTAATCTACATTTCCCTTTACTTTCAACAGAGATAGACAATAGAGTGTTGCCACTATGACAAAAAAGTAATAAAAACTACAAAAAAAAAATTAATAAATCAGAAACAAATTGAGATACAGCTTTCAAACAAATTACATTTAAATGTACATTTTTTTCTCTATACGACGGTGTAAAAAGTAATATTGTGGGATGTTTAGAAGTTTAAGAATGAAATTTCATTTAAAATGGCTCGTCATATTTCTTGGAAATCTGACGATGGAAAAGCCTTTTCACGAACAGCCAATTAAATGCTTGGATAATACATAGGTTTCAGGTGGATAATACGTACGAGTGGCAGGCGATTTTTGTCGCTTGGAATTTTTACGTGTAATAACACTATTAATGTTTAATTCATGGCGTACGTAATGTATGATCAACTCTGTGCGATTTTTTATGTCTTAAATTTTAGTCTTCGAAAACATAATTTTCCAAATGGTCGTTGTAATTTGATAAGTTGCTTTTTTTTTTAGTTCGGACAATATAAAAAACAAACATTTTACGGGTAACAATAAATTTGTCAAAAATAACTGCTTCAAGCCACTTATGAGAACTGTAGTTTGATAAAAACCAAATTTTAATTTTAAAACGTGTATATGAAACACAAGCCATTTTTATGTAAATACGGGACATTCAAAAATGAATAACAGAATGAACCAAACGATCAAGTAAACAATAAGTAATTTAGCTAATCTTAAAAGTATGTGAACACTAAAATATTACAATCTGTGTAAAATATCCTTTTAAATCGAAGGAAATTGAAGATCATAAGTATTTAATTTATTATTCTGAAAATGCGATCAATGATTCCGAAACTTCGACGATGAGAAACAAGCCGCTATCTGAGCAGGGTATAAATGTAAACAAAAAAGAGCACGTTGTGATGTTTTGGTTCAGGGTTTGAAGCTGAATCCGACTTCACTTTTTCGACGGTTTTCTGCGAAATACGTGGACCGTATATATTATAGTAGGCTATGATTCAGACGAACACATTTCAAAGTTAATGGAGGGTATATCATCATCAGGCTTTGATTTGTGCGATATCGCATCACAATTTGTGATGCAATTTATCTATGTATAATTCAAAATGTTTCACCAGTGCAGTGATGCAGGTTGCTGTAGTTTGGTCAAAAAATTACAATCTGAACTTAAAAAAATCTGCTTGAAAATGTCATTTTTATTTCCACTATGACGCCATATTCATCTTCTTTTTAATTCTTAAAAGAAAAAACTATTTCAGTTTCATGTTTCACGTGAAAATCATTCAACTAAATATAGGCAAATTATTATTACGGCTTTTGAATTATTTAGAACAATGAAGGAAAAAAAGTTAAATTTTATTAGAAAATGTCCATTGATTCTCAATAAAAAAAGCGAAATTTGGAATTATTAAGAAAAATATTTGAATAATGTAAATAAAAATTAGCCCATGTTACTCATTAGATTATAATCCACTTATATGCAAAGGCATTTTATGATCCGTTTTGACCCTGACGTCAGGCACATGTTTTCACACTTTGAATTTATAATATTATTAGAATTAGCAAAGAATTAAAAATGAGTGGCATCAGGGACAAAAAGGTGGGAAGAAAAAATGAAAAAGTTATCATCTCCATGGGCTTTTCTATGTTAAATTACCATTGAGAAGTGACACTGGAAATAAATAAGTATTGCGCTGCCGCGCAATACTTAAATTATTAGGAACAAAATGCACTACCAGAGCCCGAAAAAATGCAAATCGATTTATTATAACTTCTAATGAAAATTAATATTACATAAAAATAATACTTTTACTTTAATATACATTAACATTTAATGCGAAATCTAAGCTTGGTATTTTTTACAAATAAAAATTTTCTTTGCAAGATAAAGATTTCGGAGTGCCTTAAATCTTTTACCAAAGATCAAGCCGAGCTTTATTTTGGTTTTAGTTTTAATATTACTTTTTATTTTTCGAAAATTAAATGATTTTGAAAACCCATAACATAATTGAAAACTTACTTACAGCAATTACTGCCTATAGACGATAAAGTATTCGAACTTTTTTTGTGTTCATATTTTACCAAAACTAGGGAATCCAGTTCGGGCTTCCCAGGTTTCAGCTACAGAATATAAGTGAAAACCATTTTTTTTTTATTTGAAAATAATAGATATTTTACATTTAATATTTTTTTGAGATTGTCCACTAACCACGTTTGTTTGTAAGTTTGTTTGCATGTGCGTTTTTTGTTTGTACGTTTTTGCTTGTATGTTTGTTTGTATGTTGGCACGTTTGCACATTTGTACGTTTGTTTGTTTGTTTGTACGTTAGTTTATTTCTACATTTGTTTGTACGATTGTTTGTTTGATTGTTTGTTTCTTTGTACTTTTTCTTCTTTGCTAGTTTGTATGTTTGTTTGTTTTCTTGTTTGTACGTTGGATTGTTTGTTTCTTTGTACTTTTTCTTCTTTGCTAGTTTGTATGTTTGTTTGTTTTCTTGTTTGTACGTTGGGTTGTTTGTTTGTTTGTACGTTTTCTTTGCTTGTTTCTTTGTACGTTTGTTTGTTGGAACGTTTGCTTGTATGTGTGTTTGTTTGTGCGTTTGCTTATAAGTTTGTTTGTTGGTTTGTTTGCACGTTCATGGTTGTATGTAAACATGTTTGTTTCTTTATAAGTTATAACCTTTTTTGTTTGTTAGTTTGTTTGAACTTTTGTTTGCACGTTTGTTTGTTTCTATGTTTGTTTGCTTGTACTTTCATTCGTTTGTACGTTTATTTGTGCATTTGTTTGTACATCTGTTTGTAGGTTTGTTTATTTGTTTGTTTGTATGTTAAGTATGTTTGTACGTATTTGCCTTTTTTGTTAGTTTGTTTGTACTTCTGTTTGCAGGTTTGTTTATTTCTACGTTTGTTTGTACGTATGTTTGTACGTATGTTAGTTTGTACATTTGTTTGTTTGTGCATCTGTTTGTACGTTTGTTTGTTTGTATGTTTTTATTTTTTTGTATGTTTGTTAATTTGTGTGTTTGCTTGTACGTAAGTTTGAGTCATGTTTATTTGTATGTTGTATGTTTGCACGTTTTCTGTTTGTATGCTTGTTTGTTTGTTTGTATGTTTTTATTTGTTTGTATGTATGTTAATTTGTGAGTTTGCTTGTACGTAAGTTTGAGTCATGTTTATTTGTATGTTGTATGTTTGCACGTTTTCTGTTTGTATGCTTGTTTGTTTGCTTGTACGTTTGTTTGTACTTTTTTCTTTGTGTGTTTGTTTGTACGTATGTTTGCTTGTACTTTTTTGTTTGTTATACGTCTGTTTGTACTTTTATTTTTGCACTGCTGTTTATATGCCTGTTTGTATGTTTGTTTGTGAGTTTGAACATTTGTTTCTTTGTACGTTTTTGTGTTTATACGTTTGCTCGATGATACGTTTGTATGTTGGTATATTTTTTTGTAAGGTTTTTTTTTTCGTTGTTTA
The DNA here is from genome assembly GCA_963932465.1 of Maratus speciosus. Classification (NCBI taxonomy): domain Eukaryota; kingdom Metazoa; phylum Arthropoda; class Arachnida; order Araneae; family Salticidae; genus Maratus; species Maratus speciosus. The sequence goes on from OZ010792.1 coordinate 556,646,796, forward strand.
TACGCTTGTTTCTTTTCGACGGGGCAGTTTTTAATCACTTACAAAAACAGCTATAAGCTGTAACGACAGCGGCTTATGCGGTCTCAAAGGCAGCAGCATCTCTAATCAAAGGGGAATTAATGGTAGCCAGCTTATGGAAGACCGCCACTGTTTGCGATAATAGACATCAATCTTCCATAATTGGGTTGTCATTAATTTCTCTTTTACTGTGAGCTGTATCCCCAACCATTCTGCGTACATTGCTGTCGCGACAGCTGATGGCTGTTTTCGTGCTTGATTAAGTAAGATAAATTACATATTTCAAGATCACCTGGTATAAAATGGATAAGTAAAAAATGTCGTTGCCACCTGGACTATAACTTTCGTCCTTATATTGAGTTTCAGGTCTGTGTTCTTTCTTTTTTTTTTTTTTTTAATTTCGGTAGATACGGAAGAAAATATAATTTTGATAACACCGTAGAAAAAGCTTTTCGCAGGCTCTTGCATTGAAGTTGTGTAGAAATCTTGTACAAAATACAGTACATGCGCGATAGAAGAAATGCTTGCCGTACAAAAATACATTTTAAAAATCTTCAGTTATTTTGGAATCTTAATCACGTCTAAATGGGTATTCAATGAAAATACGTCCTTTTAACATTAAAATGTTATCAACATATTCAAAACTATATTCATGAAGTTTCGTTAAAAGTACTTCGATCTTCTGAGATTAACTTCCTTGTTGGTTTTCTAACAAAGATTTTCGCCGAATATTCGCAATAACATCCTGTAGATATAGAATAGTGTTGATATGAGCGAGTAGTTTAGTAAAGTTTTGCCGGCGATAGTGACGTCATTTTCATTCATAAAATGTAAAAGTCTTATTAAGATTAAAAATTGTGTAATTTTTACTAAGTTCCATTTTTTACTTAACAAAATTAAATCTACAATCTTTCACTTTCAGATTGTGTGTATGAAATGGAGACGAAGCGAAAAAAATATGTAGAAATAATAAATTTTCCTGAACAAATGTTATTTTCTCACAGTTATTTAAAAATGGCATCACATTTGCCTTATATATATATTTTTTAGTTTCAATTTTTTTTCTGGCAATCGTAATGCTATTAACAAGAACTTTTTATTGTACTTTTTCAAGGATATAAATTAATGGATTATAGATTTTTATTCTTGTGCAATCGTCTGGTTAATTTAGTTTGAACAATTTAGTGTTTATGAGAGTGCATTTTTAAAGAGTCTTGATTTAAAGGTAAGAATTATGAAATTAGTTATTGTTATGAAAAAATAAAGCGAAACAACCATTGAGCTATTTCGTGTTTTAAAAATGCAATTTTAAAAACAAGGATTCATTTGGACACAATCATTTCTCGCCATGATTGATTTTACTACTTGTTTTTCGACGACACAGTTAAAAAAAAAAAAGGAGTTGATATATTTTATTTATTTATTTATTTTTGTCAAAGCGTAATCAGTTTGTGTTATAGTCCTTTTAGTCTTCGCTTTTTTTTCTTCAACTTATAGTCTCATTCTAAAGTTTTCAAGAAAAAAAAAAAAGTCTAATCTTATATGGCTTATTTATGATATTTATTTTGTATCACATTATTATATAGCTTATTTATGTATAAATTAAAGAAATTATTGATTCTCAATTCATGTATATATAAAAATGTGGTACTTTTCGGTTAACCGGGCGCCAGTGTTATATATACATGTATGCTTATACATATATATTTACATATATATATATGTGTGTGTATATATGCAATATATGTATATATATATATGCATATATACATATATGTATGTATATATATTTGTATATATAACACTGGCGCCCGGCTAACCGAAAAGTACCAAAAATGTTTGTGCATTTAATACATTGGTCATAAACTTATTACAATCTGATGACGATTTTAAATGTAAATAAAGGTTGACAGAAAGCGATTTTGAAAACTTTGCTATTCTCGCCAAATTCAACCTCTCAGTTTTCTTTCTCGCTCCAAGGACCTAATTAAAAAAAAAAAAAATTCGTAGACGATTATTAAATTAGTGATTTCAATATTTAATATTTTTGTGGTTACTACTTAGTTATCCCGTCGACCAATTTCGCCAAATTATATAAATCGCCAAATTAACAAATTGACATAATTTTTATTTTAAATAACGAAAGATCAAATAAATTAGTATAACATTAATAAAAATACAAATAAAACGTCGAAATAAAAATCACTTGATGACGTAAACACGTGCAACTTGTTTAAAGTTAAGTAAATTTACGATCAACCATTATTCGCATTTAATCTTATAGTTTGGCGATATATTTTTTGTCGACGGGATAACTAAGTAGTACCTTTTCGTGTTATATTTGTACCTTCGAATTATCCTATGTCCCAGAAAAGTAGGCATTTATCTTGGCGTTTTTACTCCAAATAATCCACGGGATTATCAGACAAATTGTCGGATATAAGATTAACCTTTATGTATTAATGTTCATGTTAAGTAGCGTTTATGATAAATCTTTTTTTAAGTTGTACATCGCAAATGAATAAAGTTTCATACAAAATTATCTTTTAATGGAAAGAAAAGGCGGTGGATTTCTGAGCTACATGGAATGTTTCTTTCTTCAGTCATATAAAATGTTATCTTCATTAAAAAAAAAAAAAAAAAAAAAAAAAACATATCTTGAAAGAAGCAATAAGTTTATCAGTAAAAGTGACATTTCATAATCAGATTACTTCATTTGGCGACGTAAAAGAATCAGTTTTTCCCATTTAGCATCTTGGCGAAAAATTGTGACTATGGTGCTCCACCCCGCCAAACGAAAAGCATTGAAAATTGTGTATGTAAGCTTTAATTTTTTTAAATAAATAAAATTTGGCGATAATCTTGGCTAAGTTTAATCATGGTAGAGATAATGTAATCCAACCTCACTTAATGCGACCATATCTGCGCATGTGCCGTGTAAAATAGGGATTATAGGATAGATGGAACTTGAGGAATAAGAGGGAACTTTTATGTAGTGCGAAGTTTCGATTTTCCAAAATCAATTGTTACCTAAATGGTTATGATACACTCTGTTGCATGAAAACAGCGTACCAAGAAAAAAAGATCCCTGCCGGGTCGGGCCTACAGGCAGAGGTAGATTTCGAAGTTAAGTACTAAATTCACCAACAAAACTTAAATCAAGGTTAGAGATAAACCCAGTTCCTTCACTAAGAATAAGCTCTAAGAGAGCTAAACATTTTGTGAAAATTCTAATATACCCGAATATACACACGCATGTATATGGAATAGGTTTAAAAATGGCTAAAGCAAATTCAGAGAACCTCAAAGTGTTAAAATATGTTAATATTTCCATAGTCGGGTTTTTATCATGTTTTAATAAGTTTTTTCAAACTCACATGACGTTACCTATTCACCTGCTGAGGCCCATTACATTTCTAATATGACGCAATATATATAGATTTTTTAATTCGTCAAACTATTTATTTCATTTTGAGTTTTCATGCGGAAATCTTGCTCTAGAAAACGTATGACGTAATATTCAATTTATTTTCAATTCGTCAAACTGTTAATTTAATTTAATTTTGCACGTGAAATCTTGCAATAGAAAAGCAATTGTTGTGGTGAGAATTTTATTGCTTTTTTTTTATTGTTGGCAACTGCTATGACGAAAAATATGTCATTTTTGTGTAAGAGCTGGTTTTATCAGAACCATGTTAAGACGGTATTCAAAATTTTGAGCCCTCCCCATTTTCATTCCCTTGGGCCGATTTTGCTCATTTTCAATCCCCGCCGAGATATTAACAATCTCAAAGTAGTTGGCGAGTTTGGAGACGATCCGTGCATAATTGCGACTTTTATCGTGCGGACAAAATTTAGTACATACATACATATATATTTAAGTATTGCGCGGCAGCGCAATACTTATTTATTTCCAGTGTCACTTCTCAATGTTAATTTAACATAGAAAAGCCTATGGAGATGGTAACTTTTTCATTTTTTCTTCCCACCTTTTTGTCCCTGATGCCACTCATATTTAATACTTTGCTAATTCTAATAATATTATAAATTCAAAGTGTAAAAACATTTGCCAGACGTCAGGGTCAAAACGGATCATAAAATGCCTTTGCATATAGATGGATTATAATCTAGAGAGTAACATGTGCTAATTTTTATATACATTATTCAAATATTTTTCTTAATAATTCCAAATTTCGCTTTTTTCATTGAGATTCAACGGACATTTTGTAATAAAATTAAAAATATTTTTTTCATTGTTGTAAATAATTCAAAAGCCGTAATAATAATTTGCCTATTTTTAGTTGAATGATTTTCACGTGAAACATGAAACTGAAAGAGTTTTTTTAAGAATTAAAAAGAAGATGAATATGACGTCATAGTGGAAATAAAAATGACATTTTCAAGCAGATTTTTTTTTCAATTCCTACTATTAGCTCACACTCTCCCTATATTTATTTATTTATTTATATATTTATCTTGTTCAAATTTTCAATCGTTAATAAAATACTCATTATTCATCCTATCAAGTTGAAATAAATTTTTTAAAACTTGTACTGGATGACAATAGATGTTAATACAGTTTTTTCAAATATTAATTAATTAATTAAATTTTAATTAATTAATTTTAGTTTTGCATGGGAAACAAAATGGCTTCCATTGGTTATTGAAGTTCAGTGAAAGTATTTTCAATAAGGGGTTACCATAGGGGGGACCCTGTTCTGTCGCCAAATACCGCCAGGTTTGTCGCCAACTTGGCGATATATCGCCAAATTTGGCGGCCAAAATGAGTCGCCAAAAGTGACGCCAACTTGGCGATATCTCTAATATTTCGCCAAATTCTCATAGAGTTCCATTGTAAACCTACTTGCTTATAGAAAATCAACAAATTAAGATATTTTAATGCAACAAAAACTAATATTAGCTTAAGGGATTGTATTAAATTTTTCTTTGATGGCCTAAGTAGGAATTGACTTTAAAAACAAAATTTTTATATTAGTTGTTTATGTTCAGATTGGAATTTTTCGTGCAAACTACAGCAATATTCATTACTGCACTGGTGATAAATTTTGAATCATACACAGGTAAATTACATCACAAATTGTGATGCGATATCGCACAAATCAAAGCCTGATGATGATACCCTCCATTAATTTTGAAATGTGTTCATTTAAATGCAGTAGTTATTAAAAAACTCGACATATTAAACAAAAACCTAATTTGCAGAACAAATTTAAAAAACAAAATTTATTTCCTACATTGTTTAAGCCCGAGAAGGGACAGATATTAAGATATTTCATTCAATTCGTTCTACATTTAATGTTAAATTTTTGTAACCAATAAGTTAAACCAATTGAACATTAAAAAATAAAAATGAAATTCCTACAATATAATACTTAAAGCACCTATATACTTAGATTCCGTTCAAATGAAATCGAAATAAATCTTAGAATTTTTCCATTTTTAAGTTGTAAATATTTGTATTGCAAATTTTGCATTATATTTATGACGATTGTACATAATATGATAAGATACATGCAAAATACAAAACTTAAAAAAAAGTCTAAGATTTATTTCGATTTCATTTGAACGGAATCTAAGTATATAGGTGCTTTAAGTATTATATTGTATGAATTTAATTTTCATTTTTTAATGTTCAATTGGTTTAACTTATTGGTTACAAAAGTTTAACATTAAATGTAGAACGAATTGAATGAAATATCTTAATATCTGTCCCTTCTCGGGCTTAAACAATGTAGGAAATAAATTTTGTTTCTTTAATTTGTTCTGCAAATTAGGTTTTTGTTTAATATATATATATATATATATATATATATATATATATATAAACTTTTTAGGTGGGGGGGGGGGGTCCTGGAGTCCTATAATGAAAAGTTATGAAGGAATTTTTCAAAAGTCGCACCATGGTAACGACTGCAATAAGTAGTATTTCTTACGAAATCTACCTAATTGTGCCACGACCGTGAAACTTGGCATGTACATAGTGTTTGCGTAGATGAACAAATGATTACAGATTCAGAAAAAAAATATTGACTAGTAGCAGCAAAAAGAATGTTAATTTCAGTAGGTTGTAAAACCACGCCTGGAAGCTATACAAGCTGATACTCGGTGGGGCATGGAGCCTATTAACCCTCTCATGCATACGGACCTCATATGAGGTCGTACAATTATTGCATTATTAAGCAAAAAAATTTTTGAGCATTCATTTATGGAGATTTGGTTTGTGCACAGATAATACCTACCATGCAGTACAATAATAAAATTATTTTACAATGGTTTCTCATTTATCACAAAAAAGATTTTTTGTGAATAATGAAAAATAATTTATGCACGAGAGGGTTAACTCATTAATGTCCCTCTGCATTAGATTCTGCCAAAAGTGTAGCAACTGATCAACTAATTCGGTGGTTCCCAACATATCCAAACATGCTCTATTGGAGCAAGATCTGGTGAGCTTACAGACCATTGAACGATATTATATTCTTGTAGACATTGTTGCGAGAGTTGTGTAGTATGTTGCTGAGCGTTATCTTGTGATAATAATAAATATCACCCTATACTGCCTTTGCTTAATAGCACAGGCAGTGCCACCGGTTGCAAAATTTTGTCAACGTACTTGCGAGTCGTCAGAGTAACTTGGAACACGACTAAAGATGATCAGCTGTCCCAACAGATCGCTCAACAGACTGTCACACCGTGTGTTATGGCATTGTGCTGCTCAGCAACAAATGCAGGATTGGACCACTCATCTCTGTGCCTCCACACACGTGTGCGGTGGTCATTAGCACTGAGATAAAAGCAAGAATCGTCGCTGAAGATCACGTTTCCCCAATCAAATACTGTCTAGTTTGCCCGAAATCGGCACCAATCCAGACGACTCTGCCTATGTTGAAGGGTTAGTGACATCTGTCTCAATGGACGTCGACACTGAACGCAGAGTCGGCAAGTCGTCTACGGATAGTAAGCGTTTGTATCACTGGATCTATGTCAACTGGCAAATGGCGTCCAATAGATGATAGCGACACTCTTGGTGTAGACGTGACTGCTCTCCTGATTGCTCGATCCTCTCGTGCATTTGTGGCCTTGGAGCATCCCGAGCCTCTGTGGCGGCTGACTATGCCTTCTTTTATCCATTACTGCGAGCACCGCTCAACTACCATATCGCTTCGACCAACATGATGGCTATTTACGTATGTTCGACCAACCCGTTTCCATGAGGCCTATGATGTGACCCCTTTTGTAGTCGGATAACTGTACGTAACGCCGTCCAATATGTCTTAAAGGCATCTTTCTTTTAAATCCCGTGAATCAACAATAGTAGCCCATTTCTCATTACTCATAAATTCGAGTACCTGCTCTTTTAAATGCTATCTGCTGCACAATTTAAATGCGCAATGCAAAAATCACCATTGCTCATTGGTGCTAAAATGTCAATCATTTTCGTTTCATTTCTATATACTACTAATAATAACAAAATATGAAAGTGGTATAAAGCATTCTCCAGTCGAATCTACAACAGCAAAAATCTCTAATGCAATATTAAGTATATTTTACGCAATTTGGATTAACATAAGCTACAGTTGCATAAATGATAAGTAAAAAATTACTAAAATAAAAATTCATAAATTTTATTGCCTTGTTTCAATATGTACCGCTTAAATGAATCGCATTTTTGAGCGGTCTCTTCAGAACACCGCCCACACACTCATACACTCACACACAAACTTCTTTCCTTATTATTATAAGAAGATAGATACACGGAAAAATGCATTAATCAATTTTCAAATAAATTTGGCTGAATATTCAGGTGCCAATGTGATATTTGGAGATTAAAATTAAGTGGGAAGAAATTCTTGTTAAGTCTGATTCCCATACATAGAAAAACCACATTTTGACTTTTGTTCTACGTTATTTAATGCATGAAGACTGATTCTTTTGTTCAGTGCTCCATATTAGCAGCACACGGTGCACATATTATGATTTGGCACATATTACAAAATTTGGTACATATTACGATTTGTATATGATGTAAAAGACCAGCGCGTTACAATGTTGTTTGTGAATTTTTAGCACGCACAAGTCAAAAGGTTCGCCCACTCTACGCTAGATTCTTAAGATTTTGCACTTTGTGATGTGCTAATTCCGTTGTTATGTTTTCTTCCTACAGCTTAGAAAAATTCAGAATCGGCACGGAGAAAAAAGAAACACCAGAAGAAATCCTCGTAACCGATTTGAATCCTACAGATGAGCACGAACGAGCAGACTTCAGATTCTCCCGCTGAAAGTGGTGTTGATGTGGAGGAAGGCGGAGAAGAAGGTAAAATAACACATTACACTCCCAATTATGCGACTTACAAACATGCAAGAGAGAAGAATTCCCCCTCCCTGGATTTTCAAATTTAATTAACTGTGTCTTCCTTTTATCTCAATATTTTGAAAAAAGTAATGTAATTTATTTTTCTCAAATGATCTATATAATAAAAACCTAAATCATGTGACTGTCATCAACAGTTCCGGGCTGACCACTTCGCTTTTTCTATGCCAGGCGGCCAATTTGGTAATTTAATGTTAGCCGGGCGCAGGTCATAAATCGCCAAATATTGTTCCATCGCCATCATGTCATCCGTATTATAATAGTGCATTTCATGCGACTGTCATAAGCAATTTTTGGCGTGGTAAATTAAAACAAAGCTTTGATGTTGAAATTAAATGTCATGGCTCATGGTATTATTTATTACTTTTCTTTTTTTTTTTTTTTTAAGCAATAATTGAGAGTCATGAATTTTAAATATTTCAGTTTTAAATTAAAGTTATGAATTAACACATACTGGACAGTTGCACCATAAAATATAATAAATAAAGACACATAACCTTTCTTAATGGTACACAAAACACGATCTTTAATAAGCTAAAAGTTAAATTCTACGTTTCGAGCTGTTCCTACAGCCGTCTCTAAGAAAAATATGATGGTTAAATGGTTAAAAGTTCAGAGATGTAGGCTTCCTGTGCGAGAGATAGTTTGTCGAATTGTTCGACAAACTATCTCTTGCACAAGAAGCCTACATCTCTGAACTTTTACCCATTTAACCTACATATTTTCCCTGAAGACGGCTGTAGAAACAGCTCGAAACGTAGAATTTAACTTTTAGCTTATTAAAGTTCGTGCTTTGTGTACCATTAAGCAAGGTTATGTGTCTTTATTTATTAAAGTTATGTATTTTAAATAAAATGAGTGAAAGTACTATATTTTAAATGAAATTAATGGAATACGAAAAAATACGATGGGAACAATTTTTGGCGATTTATCACCTGCGCCCGGCTAACATAAAAATTCATGATTTCTGTTTCAGAATCTTCGGATTTGGCGAAGGACTGAGCAAGTAAATTAAATTATGTATAAAAGTAACATGATACAATGCTTAGCATAGATTTAAGGGCGATCAAACTGGTCGCCAAGGGCGACTAGTTTTAAAATAATTAAATATTAGGAGTAAAATGATCTGAGGATTTTGGTCAGAGAAAGGGATGGCTCTGTTCCCGGGAATTCTTCATTCGAGGCAATTATTAGCTTTTCTTTTCTTTTAACGTTCCTGTGTTAAAAAATTATTCAAAAAGTAAGGGGAGAAGGTAATGAACTATTTAAATTTTTCATTCGCAAAAGAGAATCCGGTAGAAGTTATTTTCGGATTTTCAATATATTTTATTTGTTACATAAAGAATTTGCAATCAGCTAATCAAGCATTTTTAGTGACCGCTAGTACGTCACGTGAACCTCTCAGCCGCCATTGACGTCCTTTGTTCTTGACCTCCATGATGAGACGTCAGTTACAACTGCGTTGTTTCTTCATTTTGTTATGCTTAAAAATTGTCTTGCACACGGAGTTTTGACAGAAAAAAAGTATAGTTTATTTTTTCCACTAAAATTATCAAAAACAAAAATAAAACAAAACAAGTATTAAAAAAATAGTTTTTAACACACTTTTATAAGCACTAGCCGCCTTTGGCGACCAATTTGGCCTCCCTTAAATGTATGCTAAGCATTGTATCATGTTACTTTTATTCATAATTTAATTTACTTGCTCAATCCTTGCCAAATCGGAAGATTCTGATACAGAAATCATGAACTCGGTATTTTTATGTTAGCGGGCGCTGGTGATAAATCGCCAAACATTGTTTCCGTCGTATTTTTTCGTATTTCATTAATTTCATTTAAACTATAATACTTTCACTCATTTTATTTAAAATACAGAACTTTAATTTTAAATTTTATTTAAAATACACAACTTTAATTTAAAACTGAAATATTTAAAAATTATGACTCTTAATTATTTCTTTAAAAAAAAGAAAAGAAAAGAAAAAGGAAAAGTAGTAAATAATTCCATAAACCATGACATTTAATTTCAACATCAAAGTTTTGCAACAAAGCATACATATATCAAAGCTTTGTTTTAATTTACCACGCGAAAAATTATTTATGACTGTCGCATAAAATGAACAATTATAATACTGATGACATGATGCCGTTAGAACAATATCTGGCGATTTATCACCTGCGCCGGGCTAACATTAAATTACCAAATTAGCCGCATCTAAAAAGCGAAGCGGTCATCCCGGAACTGTTGGTGACAGCCACATGACTTAGGCTTTTATTATAGAGATTCAATGTTTATCTTAAAAATCCTAAACTCATGAGTAATTCACGTAGTTCCAAAACAGTTCCATTACAAATGTTAATAAGCCGCGGACCCGATTATTTAAAATTGACCGCTTTGATTTACACTTGATAGAAAGCGCAAGCCAGTGAATTTATTTAACAAATTATAATTTTTGTTCCGTTTAATTGTGAAAATATGGCAATAGTAAAAAATAAAATCCTTATTTAAGCTATCTATTCAGGATTTATAAATAATTTTCTCAACTATAATCATACCTAATTAATTAATCTGAAACTAGCTATATTATAATAGCGCATGTCATGTGAAGTCCTAAATTGATACATGGCTAACCGCTTCGCGTTTCACAGACGGCCATTTTTACTCATGTTTTTTTTTTTAGATGAAACTGCATAAAAGTTACATTTTTCGAAAAAGCATTACAAAAAAATAATTTTTAAGAGATGAGTTACATTCAAATATGTATATATTCCGAGATAACTTCAGACAGCTAGTATCTCATTCCATCAAAATAAACACAAGAAGTGAATCCTTCTTCTGTCAGCCAAATTAATAATAATTATCTATGTATTTAAAAGACAAGGCTGTTTTTTTAGTCATCAGTTCTGAACTTACTACTAAACAGATTTTGATAATTATTTTTTTTAATGAAAGGTGTTCATTTGTAGATGGGCCCGAAATATGAGTAAAATATAAGTGAAATAAATATAAATGTAAAAATATTTTTTTGAAAAATATGCTTTCATTAAAATTCACAAAAATGTAGAAAGTGTATGTTTTTTTAAATGCACTAAAAAGTAGAAAAGTATGGGAAAAAAACCCTTAAATGCATTTAAATTGCCGTGAGCACGATTATGGAAGATTAATGGATTTAAATGGGAATTTTGCCAAATTAGCTAGCTATCGTCAAGTTGGCTTCATATGCGGCAACTAATTTTTGTCACCAAAATTTGGCGCTTTTTGGGGTAACCCTGTCATTAGTTCTTTTCAAGAAATACTCATTGTTGAAGCTGATGCTGTTTTCTCCATAGGGAATCAAACGTAACCATTAATTAAATTTGCCCCCGTTTCCACCTTTAGGGATCGAATTTAAAAAAATAGATGTCCAATTCATGTATTGCCCTCAGCAGTCCATGTATATTCCAAATTTTGAAGCTCAATGTCAACAGGAAGTGGGCGAAAAATGAGTCACAAGATTTGACAGCCACATACAAACAGAATTGTAAGTTAAAAGGAAGCATCTAATAATACATGTGAAATATGTGAGGAAATGTCATATTTAAAAGACAACAAACATTTTCTTTCCTAAAACTAAATATTTTACCACAAATGCATCTAAAAAGGAATTTCTGGAATTTTTACTTGCCGGTATCGAGATTAGGACCTCAAGTTAAGAGTGCGAATGTTCATATGCAAAGTTGTATCTGACAAACCTGACTTCAAGTTTAGAAAAATATTTAGTTATAAACTATTGCGCGTCAAAATCTATATACAGTGGAACCCGGTTAAGACGCGTTTCAAGGGAGTGGTCAAAGGTCGCGTATTAAGCGGGATCGCGTATTAAACGTGATTTCTATAATGTTGCATAATTTGGGCTTATTTACGCATTTAATCCCCTAAATGAACTTCAGAGCTTTTATTTATACGTTTACAGTTGAAAATTGTATCTTTGACATGTATTCAGATTGAAATTTAATTGTATTTCACTTTGTTGAATCCACATTGTTTCTTTTTATAGGACAAACTGGAATAACAACGGAAAATAAATATAGATTACAACATTACTTTATTGTCGATTAATGCGTTACAACTAAAAATAATTTTCCTACTAGAGTCATTTTTTTTAACAGAAAGGAAAATAATATTAAATCTTTGAAGCACAACCCAGTTTTTAAAATCATATTTAGTACTTGTAATAACGTACATTTTAAACATCTCTAACAACACGTATGAACAACTCTAATATAATCATTTTTATGACGTATCTGAGTAACCTAAATTCGTCTATCTCTTTCTACTACAGTAAAAACATACACGAAGCGAAAGACAAAGAATGTTAGGAGTGGGATCAAAGAAGAATTGCAGTTTTGCTAATTTAGCGGGTTTTTTTTTTTAATTCAAACATCTACAACTATTTCCGATTAGTAATTTTCGCCTTAATTAATCTGTTGTTAAATATATTAAATACTATTCGGAAACATTGTTTTTTATTTGAATAATAAAAATCCTCTAAATCGGTAACACTCGAGAAGAGAGAAGTAATTCGCATCTTGATCAATGAATTCGCGTCTTAAACGTGATTTTTCCCCTCAAAGAACCGAAAATTTATCGCGTATTAAGCGGGATCGCGTTATAACCGTTCGCGTATTAAACGTGATTTTTTTACATTATTCTTATGGGCGAAGTTCAAGGAATCGGAAAAAATCCGCGTATTAAGCGGAATCGCGTATTAACCGGGATCGTCTTAACCGGGTTCCACTGTATATATATTACGCTATTGTACGTGGCACAGAAATCGCGATTATTTGTTAATTAAGAAGAAAAAATCTTCTTAAAATACCATCAAAAATTTTTAAATGCTGCTGCTTTCATAGTAGAAGCACGTCTTCTTTGCGCCTGACGAAGAAAGACTCAGATCTTTCGAAAGGCCTAGCGCATTTAAAAATTTTTGATGGTGCTTTAAGAAGAATTTTTGTTCTTATTCATTCACACCAGTTTTAACTTATTTTCTTTTATTTGTTAATTGTTTAATGACAACGCCCGAATGCCTTGATGAAACGCACCTCATTGGTTATTGAACAGCATTTAATGCATCTCCATAGCTATAAGGGCGATTACCATAAGGAGACCCTGTTCTGTCGCCTAATACCGCCAAGTTTGTCACCAACTTGGCGATATATCGTCAAATGAATCCCCAAAAGTGACGGCTGCTTGGCGATATCTCTAACATTTCGCCAAATTCCCACAGACTTCCATTATAAACCAATACTCGTTTACAGAAAATCAACAAATTGAGATATTTTAATGCAACAAAAACTAATATTAGCTTAAGGGATTATATTAATTATATTTAAGGGGGTCCAAGTAAATTAAATTAAGAATAAAAGTAACATGATACAATGCTAGCATGCTTTCCCAAACATAAATTTTATGGGAGACCAAACTGGTCACCAAGGGCGGCTAGTATTATTAAAATGGTGATTACGGGTATGAGAGGTGCGGTGCGTATGTAAATTCTGAGATGGTAAAAATGACATAAGCTTTAGATTTCATGCAGAAAAAAAATTCTATGATTATGTCAGAGTAAAATAACTTTTGCTGATTTTTCATTCCGTAATACCAATCATAAGAGCCTCAATTGATAATTTCATCATAATTACTGATCCTCATAATCTTGATATATTTTACTGATTACGTATACGAATAAAGTTTAACTTTTCAATAACTTGGAACAGTTGAAGTTTAAGGAAATAGTACTTTGGAAACTTTTGATTAAAGTAATATTTGTTTTAAGAGTCGAACTAACAAATGTTAGGTGGATTTTTTATTGCAATTAATTTTATAGGTTTATTATTAATCAATCTAACTGTTCTCCTTTAAACATTTTCTTTCGTCGAAATTCGACGGATTCCATCTCGGAATAATAATAATAGACTGAGAGCCGGCAGCGATGACAGCGATGGCCACCTCGGGAACTCAGCTTTCGCTTTAGAGTGTTAGCACAGCAAATCACCTCATCGAGTTCACGGCTGAAATTCCAGAATTAGTTTGAACTCGATTCGCATATTAAAACGCAATCGGTCTGCCAAGTCATATCTTGGTGGAAAACACCTAAAAACCCGATTTTAGCGGTCGATTCGTAGGTTTACCGTTGTGTTTTCCTGCACCAAAAGGTATGAAAACATGGAGGACTGGGAGCAGGAAAACACAATAGTAAACCTACGAGTCAGCCGCTAAAATCGGGTTTTCAGGTGTTTTCCACCAAGATAGTACTTGGCAGACCGATTGCGTTTTAATATACGAATCAAGTTTTAACTAATTGTGGAATTTCAGCCTTGAACTCGATGACGGGATTGTCTGTGCTGTTATGTGCTGCTGTTTTCTATAATCATCATTCGCAAAGCAAGTTCTCCAGCGATGAATTTTGCCGCTCTCCCTGGCTAAAAATAATTCGCGCCTGTAAGCCAAAAAAATAAATAAATAAATTAGCTTAATTCTATTAGGTGAAATGCTATACAATTCAATTTCCTTCACGATCTTTTCTTGCCGTTTGTTAAATGTAAACTTACATCAAGGAATACTATGTAATGAATAAAATTTCAAAACAAATCGTCAGTTAATTTTTAGGGATTCTAAAAAAAGAACTTTAAGCGTTGGGAAAACTACTGAACAATATCAAGAAAGAAGGGTAAAGAGAAAACACTGGGATAGAGATGTGTGGCTACGAAAAACTTGGTGAATTTCACATCAAGGGAGGAAAAGGGTCAAAGAGAAAGACATCGGCTGTAAATGTGGTTTAAAATGAATGAGGCTATACTTAAATGGCTTCTAAGAGTTTTTTATTTTATCAAACCGCATTCTCTAAAATATATCGATAAGTGTAGAGCTCGATTATGAACGATTAACCAGAAAGCTTAAGTGAAGGGAGATTTAATTATAATGTTCCTTAATGAAGTGCACAAGCAAAATTTACGTCGAGCATTAACGATATTAGCAACAGTATAGTTAAATGTGAATGTAGATACAGTTGTGACAGAATGTAGATACCCCTTGGGAACGAGGACCGGTATACGTGCCACGTAAGGTGCTCAGAATCCGTGATTATTCTCATCAGTAAATTTTTATTGTAAATTTTGCCTGATTTAATCCGAGCATTTTCTCGATTCAATTAGGCAAAAGTTTCTGTTTTGAAAAACCAGTGACAAAAGATAAAAATTCTGTAAAAGACGCTCGTCCCGAAGGGGTTAAAGTGTTATAAAAGAACACCCTCTGCACGATATAATATTCGATAAAATATACTAATTTAGCACAATTACAGAAAATTAATTATTAGGATTAAAGTTTCTGCATGAACGAACTTATATTAACTTAAAAGCTAGTAGACATTAAACATAAATGCCAAAATCCGTGAGTTACGCAATTATGAAAAAGTCTAATCTGTATCAGAAAAGGAGAGCAAACAGATAGGAAACGAAATCTGACAGAGATCGGCATCTAGAAGAAAGCCAATGTAATTTAATACGATTGCAAGCCAAGGGAAAAAAAGGGTCAAAAGTGAACAGTACAGACACGGTTTAAAGATATGGCGAATTATCATTAAATGGCTTCCAAAAGTTGTATGCTTCACAAAACCATACTCTGTAAAATATGTCAATTGGTATGCAATACGGTTATGGCATATTATCTAAAAAAATAAGATCAGAATAATTATAGATTTTCTGATCTTCCTTAATCGAGTCTACAGTATGGTTAGTGTGAAACAAAATTTATAATCCAAGAGCCGACAGCACAAAAACCTATGTTATCAAGCACAAGAAAATAACCTTTATTTTATGGAAGAGTAGAAGTAGGGGAATCTAATGATCCATGTCTGCCGGAAGTGAAGTGGTGCATAAGCCAAGAATTAATACCACTAGTGGCTGACTCGTAGGTTTGTCATTATGTTTGTCCTACAAACAAAGATATGCAAACGTGGATTGCTGGGAGCAGGAAAACACAATGATAAACCTACGAGTCAACCACTGGTGGTATTAATGTTTGGCTTATGCACCACTTCACTTCCGGAAGACATGGATTCCCCTACTTCTACTCTTCCATAAAATAATGGTTTTTCTTTGTGCTTGATAACATAGGTTTTTGTGCTGCCAGCTCTTGGACTATTAGTTAGCAACAATAATGTTTTAATGTGAATGTGGATACCATTAAAGGATTTTCACGCGCACTCACACACACACACAAAAAAACCCACTTTATTGCGCAAAATCATATTAGCTAAAATATGCTAATTGGCAATAGATCCGATTACGGAAGATTACTTGATGGGCTTTAAAATTTCAGCATTAACGAACGTATTGCAACTGATAAGCAAACAAAACTGAAGTAAAAATACCTAAGTAAGTGAGCTATGCGGTTTTTGTCAAGCTTCCTGCCAGAAAGATGAAATAGACAACAACAAAAATATATGAAATGCTATTGTAATCGCAAAGTTCTTGATTTCTCTATCGTAATTTTTTGATTTGGCGAAGGATTGTGCAAGTAAATTGAATTGTGAATAAAAGTAATAGGTTTCAATATTTATCTTGCATTTAAAGGAGACCAAACTGATCGCCCGAGGCGGCTAGTTGAAAAATGATTGACAAATAACATGGTAGGCTCAAAAACATAACAGATTTTGTATATTATGAAAAATCAGGCGCTTTGGTACTCCACACATTTATTGCACGAGGTTTCTGAGGATACGAATGCTTTCCTTATTTCGGTATATTTACAACTCTGGGTTGCATTTTATGTCGGCCAATTATCTGCACGTGGGATATAGGCCCTAAGGGGGGGGGGGAGTGCCTTCCGTGGAGGTCTTTCTAAGGGAACCTAACCCGTATTAACGCTTGGAGAACCAAGGTTCGAAGAAAACCTCGAAAACTCCGAACGATTAGGCCGACGGGCGCGATTATTTACAACTCTGGAGGAATATACACTGTGGAAAAAAAAGAGAGAAAATCACGACAAAGGTTTTTTTTTGCAAAATTGATTGCGATCATTTCTATTATAAAATTTTGCATGAATACAGCAATCTTTGTTCTAACTATGTAAAGAAAAAATATTAAAAAACATTTTACGGTTAACTTGCAGCCAAAAGTGCTGGCAATAAAACTGCCAACAGATTTTGCTGGGATTTTCTGTTTTACATTACTACTTCCCTTACGTCTAATTTGGATATAGAAAAGTATTACAAGGTCACTAAATACACTCGTTGCCATTAAAAATTAGTGCACTGAGAAAAGGCAGACAGTCTGATATTGATTAGAGCAATGTAAGTTCAGGAGATCCATTAGCGTACGCCTCAATTGCTCCAACAATTTGGAGCGGCGATATTCGATGGCATGATGCTATGGAACCGAACTATATGATATTCAGTCGCCTCTAAACCTTTCATACTGATTCCTTCGCCCTAACAGGCCATGGCACATTGACGACATCCTTCAGTTCATGTTTTGCTTTTCATTATAGAGCTCCCAGGAAACATTCTCCAACAAGGCAGCACTTGGCTACATACAACGAAGAATGTCATAAATCTGCTTCCGGCACATTACAACACTTCTCTAGCCTGTCCAATGCTTACTCTTTTCACTGATTGAACTCCCAAGATTATCTGGTCCGCATCTTTAACAATCGAATAATTTGGTTCACCCCGATATTCAGTTACTGCAACTTCTGAATGAAATACAGCAGGAAGTCATAAAGGACCTGTAGGCTTTAATGACTGATCGCATCTAATCGTCCATCCACGCTAGCGGTGCTCCAGCAGGTTAATAGTGTTTGCATTCATTTGTGGATTTTCCTGCTGCAAACGATCTTCTTGATTTAATTGTGTAACTGCTGACCAATATAAATGTTGTGAATGTAAAATTCAGTTTGGTCCGAAATCCCTTTTTAGATGCGTTCGTAATTATATAAATACGTAGCACTATAATCGTCGTTCGGTACGTCTGTCTGTCCATCCGCATATAACAGAGCAAAAACTACCCAACCGAATGGTCTGAAATTTTGAATATATAATTGATGCAAAATTTTGTCGAGTCATTTCAAGTTTTATGAAAATCGGATGTATAGTTTAATTACAGGGACCGTCAAAAGTTTTCCATTACATTACGGCCAATGGGAAAAAATTATTGCAAGTGCATTTTAATGATGGTACAGCCTTTCGAACAGAATGAAATTGGTATGCACTTATGAAGTGGACTAAAATATGCATTCAGAACAATATGCGGTGGAAAAAATATTTATAAAACTAGTTATAGTTCGAACGCACCTCATTTGGCCCGTTTGACGAGCAAATTCCAACTTCTTGATATACTAAATTTTATTGCCATGAGTATAATCCAGCAAAATGGGCAGCAAGCGCCCAAATACCGAACGAAAAAGAAGCATCTTTTTTAATTCCCGTCTATATTTGTTTAAATTAAACACTTTGTAGAGATTATCACGAAAATATGTAATTTACATACTTTTAGAAAAATTCAATAGAAAGAAGATGGTCTGCAGTTTCGCAATTATGTGTTGCCCATCTCATGTTGAGCCCCCGTGTCATACGATATTTAACAGTTTTGAATTTTAATAATTAAGTTAATGTTCCTGATGAATAGCTGAATTGATTTGCATTTGTAACTTCGTTACCATTTGACATTTAAATACAGTTCAGAGTAAAACCCGTTATGAAATAAATACGTATTTCTTTGCAGGAACTTACACCATCGATGATGCAGTCAATTTGGCAGGTTACGGAAAATTTCAAAAATTTCTGACATTTTTGGCAGGTCTAGGTTGGGTAAGTATTCTTTACTACTTTGTTGTTTTTTGACCGAAAATAGTATGTTGTGTGGCGTCACAAATAAATGACATGCAGTCTTTATCAGTTAGTAATAACTAATTACAGTAAATAGGACCGAAGGTAGATGAACTGATCAATTTACTAACGTATCTATATCGGTCGAGTGTACGTATCTGTGTGAATATAATACAATGGAAAGCAATATATTCAATTTGATGCAAAGTTTTCCGCAGAATATAGCTAATGTGTCATATTAAATGTGTATTGCATGCTTGATACGCGGGATGCGGAAGGAACTTGTCCTTGATAGTACAGAGTCGAGCATATGGGACAGCATGTAAAATGCTTATTCCACTTGATATTATAAATATACATTCTATGAAAGTTAATAAGATTCGGTCTTTTGGAAAACGGTAAAAATTTGGGCTCTAGTGCTCGATGTTCTCTTGAAATTGACAAGGAACGAGTTAAACAAAAAATAAAACTCCTGCTTTAAATTTTAACCCTTTCAGTTTTCTTGGATGATATTGTATATGACTTATAACATTTTCAAATAACTGTCATTCATATGTATGTCCCGCACCCATGACCTATGATTCAAAAAGTCATTTGGGCCATAGTTGTCCCATGCTAAATTTTTAATATCTACTGAGTTTAAAATTTTTTTCAGCTGGCAACTTTTTAAAGGCATACTTTGACAGGAGAAATAACATAAAAAATGATTTTTTATATATCTTAGCTGTTGAAACATTGTATGACATTTTAAAATGATTATTTCACATGGGAACATCCACGGCAATAGAATTTTTTTGCTGAAAAATTATTTTAAACGGAAATATAAGTGTAATACATCAAATTAAGGCTAAAGAGTTGGTGTATATGAATTTGTATGTTTTAATTTCATAAGAATAAATCTATATACCGAAAATGGGCTGAAAACTGACAGTATTAAAATTCATTTACATTTGAGCAAAGAAGTCCACTTACTGAATTGTAGGTTTTTTTACTTCTGTTCATTAAATGAAATTATTATGCATTCAAAATAACGAGTTAATATTATATCCGCCAGATCTACATAGTTAAAAGGTTTTAGCTAAGATATTAATTGCAATTTTTACTTTAATTGATAGTTGATAATTAAATGCCACAAAAATAACAGAAAACATGTGGAAGTTTTAATTTTATAAAAACTATTTAAAATTTTTACCCCAAACTTCCAATTCTCTGTTTTGGTGGTAAAAGACAAATTTTACATTAAATATTTTTTTTTCTTTTTTTTTAATGTGATGCATGGAATAGGATGTGGGGTGTTGTCACAAGAGTAACAAATGTCTTTGCCACAAGAGTAATACACAACACTTTTGTCCATAGTGTGACATAAAAGTGTTTTACAACTAAAACAAATACAATGCCGGAAGTTTAGTTATTTTCTTCGTTATTAGAACAGCTCTTCGAATAGTTTTAGCCACAATTAAGTGTAACTAACACAAATTACATAACTACAGACATACACATATAAAATTTATTAAAAACAATTAAAATATAATTAAATGTAAACGTTTCGGCTATTTTCATAGCCCTCATCAGTAAACGAACAGAGTCACAAAACAGCAAGAGCCACAGCAATCAAAAACCAGTTAAAATCACGGTTTAACCAGGATAACATAATCAGCATGAACCTGGATAGCTTCGTTAATTGGCGATTCAGTCAAAACAGTCATCCAACTCTCAAGGAAGACACGACTAATATATACGGAGCAACTAAGTGTAATTTGTAAATTATAAACAAGTTAAATTATCTTTATTCATGTTTTTTTTTTTTTTTTTTTTTTTTTTAATGAATGGCTTTACTTTTTATTCATTTTTATTATTAATTTTATTATTAATTGCAATATTATAAAATAATCATGACAAGTGATTAAAGATACGATAAATATACTAAGTTAGTAGATGATGATTATCAAATAAAGTATTTAGAGCCACGAAAAGCAAAAGGAATTCTCAAGTTTGAATCTAGTGACGTACAAAATTCAAATTGTATCTGACATTAATGCTGCCAGACTGATAACCTCTAGAGGACTTTACAAACTGTTATTCCATAATTTTTTACATTCATTATGTTATTTTAAACTTTAACTAGCATTAAATTTGTTTTCTATAAAAAAAGAAAAAAAAAAGAAATGTTTTAAATAAAAAAGTAGATGACGACTTTATTCAATGCTTTTTATATTTTAATATCATGACGTCACCATTTAATGAAGTAATTGTTATTTTAATTAACGTAAAAACTAATAAATCATTAAAATTCACTAAAAATACAGATAAAACGTTGATTTATGAATCAGTTTGACGTAACAAAGCGAAATCACAAAAATATCATCCCTCAAATTTTCCAACAATAAAAGAGCAACATCTGGCTGACTCTCGACAGTTTCGCCAAATGGTGGGTTGAAATATGATCCAACCTGCTAAAACATATATTTTAATGGATTTTTTTTATTATTTAAAATGAATGTTTGCTAAAATTCCATTATGGACAAAATGTCACAAGAGTAACACTTAGCATTTTGTCAAATCAAATGTAACTAATTCATGCCTTATCAGAGGAGTTCAATGACTAATCCTTTTTTAAAAAGATATAATTACTTTGCTTTATTCTGTAAATGTTATTCCTATATTCTTATATAATTCACAGAATTTCTACGTCAAACACAATTTTAGGATATTGCACTTTTTTGTGGTCACAAGAGTAACAAAATTTTCATTTATTACCTAAACAAGTAAAATACTTTTTGTTACAAACTTCATATGGTTTATGTGAGTAGAAAACATGTATATTTAAGTGGTTGCATCATTTTTATCTTAACACGTTCACGCCGGCTCCTATATTCATGTTTTTTGCTGTGAGGCGGCACTAGAATTCATGTTTTGCTTCATCTGGCGGCGAGGTATTTTCGCTTATTCAGACACTGTATGTAAAGACACGCCCCTCTTATATTTATTAAATTGAACTCGAATATAACAAGCAGAGCTGATTGTAAATGTCTGAATTTCGTAAGGAGTAAGCAAAGTACTTAGAGACATGATTTATAGACTACATATGTACGAATTCAATATAAAATGTCTTAAAATCTAAAGAAATATGGACAACATGATGTAAATGCATTTTCTGTAAGGTAGAAGCCACGCCCTTAGTCAATGATATCTTTTGAATGAAAACGAGAATTCTCGTTTCCCGTCGTGAATGTATAAGGTTTATAATACTGAATTATTTTTACTACTGAATTTTTGTATAGTTAAGTATGACCCACCTGTAGTGCACGACATCTATAGCATAATGGAGTGTGACCCACCTGTAGTGCACGCCTTCTATTTAACAGTGGAGTGTGACCCACCGGTGATGCACGCCGCCCGATGCGACAGTCGAGCGTGACCCACCGGTGATGCACGCCGCCCGATGGGGCAGTCAAGTGTGACCCACCGGTGGTGCACGCCGGCATGAACGTGTTAAATATATTTTGTAATAAAATAATTGGAATTATTTATGAAAATTTTCTCTGATGATCACAAGAATAACAATGGACCTTCCGCATTTAAAAAACATTTCACATATTAATTTTTTTTTCGAAACTGGCGCACAGTTAGTTATATTCAGTTAACTGGAATACTAAATTTACAGTTTTCATAGTTATTAGATGCAGGTTGAAATTATTGTATAGGCTGTTTACTCTTTTCGTTGTGCAATAGCTAATTGCTAAACAGTGGGTGTTGCTAGTTGCAAAAATCTTTCGAATAATGTCAGCTGTTTACGTCAAAAGAGTTATTTTTTGCAAAAGTTACGAAATGGATTTTTTTATATGGTTCCCGAATCTTATAAATTTTGCTTAGAAAAAATTCCCCAATGCTCTAACAAATAAAACAGCAAAATATTAGATTTATACGATTAAAATTTACAGAGTTATAACACTTTAAATTTTATGAATTTTGAGCATTTTTTGCCATTAAAAACGCTTTTTCTGTGTAATTCTAGTTGCATTATTGCAGAGAGAAAGAAGATGATTTTAACTGTTTCTTTTTTTATTACAGTTTGCCGATGCTTTCGAAGTAATCATTCTGTCAATTATCGGTGATTTGATCGCATGTAAATTTACAGACATGGAAAGATGGCAGAACGCTCTTATGACTTCGGTAAGCGTTTTTAAATTAATAACGTTTCAT
Organism: Maratus speciosus; assembly: GCA_963932465.1. Lineage (NCBI taxonomy): Eukaryota > Metazoa > Arthropoda > Arachnida > Araneae > Salticidae > Maratus > Maratus speciosus. The sequence goes on from OZ010792.1 coordinate 556,670,271, forward strand.
TATTTTTTCAGATATGTTAAATAAAAATATTTATTTTACATATCTGATACATATCTATCTGATACATATAAGCATGATAGTTATACAGGGTGTTTCTAAACTCATGGTACATACGCTAGGGGTGATAGAACACATCAAGACGAGTAATAGTGAATAGGAAACCAAGAGTCCCAAACGTCTTCCGAAGGAGATAGGCGCCTTTAAAGTTTAGGCACCAAAATTTCAAATGATTATAAAAAACGGAAAAATTGGTCGATTCGTTTGCGGTTTTCACTAAAACTATTCTTTATGTCAGTATTTTCTTGAAAATAAATTTTAAAGATACAGTTCAAAAAATACCGATAGAGGACGCTTTAGACTTTGGAGTAACCAACAACTATTTTTTACCGTTATTTTTTGTATCTCATAACATGCTTTCAAAAGCTTAGACTTAAACTTAAATTTTGAGCTCAAAATCTGAATCGTTGGGAGTGGTTAAGTAGCGCAAACTGAACTGTTTTCAGTAGTTAAAATTTCAAATGATTATAAAAAAATGGAAAAACTGGTCGATTCGTTTGCGGTTTTCACTAAAACTATTCTTTATGTCAGTATTTTCTTGAAAATCAATTTTAAAGATACAATTCAAAAAATGCCGATAGAGGGCGCTTTAGACTTTGGAGTAACCAACAACTATTTTTTATCGTTATTTTTTGTATCATATTACATGCTTTCAAAAGCTTAGACTTAAACTTAAATTTTGAGCTCAAAATTTAAATCGTTGGGAGTGGTTAAGTAGCACAAACTGAACTGTGTTCAGTTGTTATAATTTCTAATGATTATAAAAAAAAAACGGAAAAATTGGTCGATTCGTTTGCGGTTTTCACTAAAACTATTCTTTATGTCAGTATTTTCTTGAAAATTTATTTTAAAGATAAAGTTTTAAAAATACCGATAGAGGGCGCTTTAGACTTTGGAGTAACGCACAACTATTTTTTACCGTTATTTTTTGTATCTCATTACATGCTTTCAAAAGCTTAGACTTAAATTTTGAGCTCAAAATCTGAATCGGTGGGAGTGGTTAAGTAGCGCAAACTGAACTGTATTCATGAGTGGAAATTTGAACCCCCCTCCTGAACACAGTTCGGTTTGCGCTACTTAACCACTCCCAGCGATTCAGATTTTGAGCTCAAAATTTAAGTTTAATTCTAAGCTTTTGAAAGTATGTAATGAGATACAAAAAATAACGGCAAAAGATAGTTTTTCGTTACTCCAAAGTCTAAAGCGCACTCTATCGGAATTTTTTGAACTGTATCTTTAAAATTTATTTTCAAGAAAATACTGACATACAGAATAGTTTTAGCGAAAACCGCAAACGAATCGACCAATTTTTCCGTTTTTTATAATCATTTGAAATTTTGGTGCCTAAACTTTAAAGGCGCCTATCTCCTTCGGAAGACGTTTGGGACCCTTGGTTTCCTATTCACTATTACTCGTCTTGATGTGTTCTATCACCCCCTAGCGTATGTACCAAGAGTTTAGAAACACAATGTATATTTAAAACGGAAAACAGTACTTTTTGATTATAAGGATACAAGTCGCAATTTTGCGACAGAGTACCAAATATGATAAGCTGTATTGCATGTCGCCAAGCCTGGTAACCAGCTTATTTTCCTTCACAATTTATTATGCAATGACTTAGTTTATACTTAACTAAAAAAGCAAAAGTGCTTATTTATTATCAGCGTCAGAAAGATACACCGAAAACTATGTTAACTAAAAGTAAATTTGTATTAATAACTTAATACATTATCTTTATACTTGTACATACATAAATATTTACATTCTTACATACATACATTTTCTATGTTTGCATATATTTTGCTAGATACATATTACACTGTAATTTTTTTTCATTAATAATAAGTTAACACATTAACTTAACACTTACATATACATGCATATTATATTTATCCAATTTACATGCTTATAATATATTAAAACGTTTACGTTACAATGCGCATTACGTTACAATGTACATACATATTTTGATGTAGGAATTTACAATAGACACACCATAAAGCACACTTACAGCAAATACAACTTACAAATATGTATAATACATGTTACATTATATACAATACATATAATAATAGTAAGTAATCATTTCTTGCTGAGGTTACTGTAATTAGTATAACAAGGACCATTATTGGTGGCGTATCTCTCTGTGCTGAATAATAATCCAAATAATTTCAATTTTTACTCTGTCGAATAAAAAAAAGTAAATTTTCAAATAAATTTTATCCGAAAACTAACTTACAGATTTTTCATGATTTTTCAAAACAATATGTATTTTTTTGATTTATCAGCATGTTTCATAAAAATAAAAAATTGTTTTTGCTATTGTACTGTAAATTACCATAAAATAAATACACAAAACAAAAGACTAACTGACATAGTTTATCTTGCGATTTATGGCACAAGCGCGACAAAAGGGCATATTCTTAGATATAAAAAAAAAAAGAACTTGGGGACTCTGCTACCTATGAGCTGCGCTATGATCCCACAAGCTCTAAAAATGGACTAATTTAGTCTGTTTTAAAACGATTACCCAATTACGGAAAATTGAATGATATTATCAGGACCAGAGTCTGTCTCCTGTAATCGGGTTGCCATTCATTTTCCTTTGACTGTGAGATTATTCAGCTTCCAAAGCTGTCGTGGCAATTCATGGCTGCTTTCGCGATTGTCTAAGTAAGATCAATAACACAATTAAAGATAAGCTTGTATAAAGTAAAAAAGAGTTAAAAAAAATGTCGCTGCTGTCTGGACTTTTATACCGCCTCAAAGAAAAGTTTTCATTTAGGCACTGAAGAATATCGTTTTAAATATGTTTTAAACATATCGATTTAAATATGACGTAATTTTCACCATTAAGGTATGTGCCTACCTTCGGGGCACTTTTTTTTGAAAAATATGAAATTTTTATTAAACACATGTTTTTTTAGTTAAAACAGGGAATAAAACTATGAATTCCAATAAATTTTTAATGGGATTTTAATTAACTTTTCAAATCTACGCACTATTTTGTTGGCAATATTTAGTCGAATAAATGCGATCGCAATCGCATTACCATTATGCTTTATGGAGGTATCCCATCTTGTATGGTAATCTATGTGTAGGATAAACTGAGAAAGTGAAACGGCCTCAATAAATTCAATTATGGCAGTAGAAGCGTTAATTGCATTTTTTACAATAGAGAAATTGTTCAATTTCATCATATCACGGGATGGATTTAAAATCACTTATAGACCGAGAGACGGCAGCACAGGCAATCATCTCATCTAGTTCACGGCTGAAATTCCAGAATTAGTATTCGTATATTAAAACGCATTCGGTTTGCCAAGTATATCTTGGTGGAAACCACTTGAAAACCCGATTTAGCGGTTGACTCGTACGTTTAAAATTGTGTTTTCCTGCACCCAAAGGTATGAAAACATAGGGGACTGGGAGCAGGAAAACACAATGGTAAACCTACGTGTCAACCGCTAAAATCGGGTTTTCAAGGGGTTTTCCACCAAGATAGGACTTGGCAGACGGACTGCGTTTTAATATGCGAATCGGGTTTTAGCTAATTCTAGAATTTCAACCGTGAACTCGATGAGGTGATGGTCTGTGCTGCCACCTTCTGGTCTATTAGGATTAATTCAAGTTTAACACGATATCAGGTTTATAATAAAACTAGTGATGTAATGAACTCAGTAATTAAACTCATTCTTCAATTCCTACTATTAGTTCACACTCTCACTATATTTATTTTTACATATATTTATATATTTATATATCTTGTTCAAATTTTCAATCGTTAATAAAATACTCATTATTCATCCTATAAAGTTGAAATAATTTTTTTTAAACTTGTACTGGATGACAGTTGATGGTAATACAGTTTTTCAAATATTAATTAATTAATTAAAATTTAATTAATTAATTTTAGTTTTGCATGGGAAACAAAATGGCGGCCATTGGTTATTGAAGATCAATGAAAGTATTTTCAATAAGGGTTTACCATAGGGGGGGACCCTGTTCTGTCGTCAAATACCGCCAAGTTTGTCGCCAACTTGGCGATATATCGCCAAATTTGGCGGCCAAAATGAGCCGCCAAAAGTGACGCCAACTTGGCGTTGTCTCTAATATTTCGCCAAATTCCCACAGAGTTCCATTGTAAACCTACTTGCTTATAGAAAATCAACAAATTGAGATATTTTAATGCAACAAAAACTAATATTAGCTTAAGGGATTATATTAAATTTTTCTTTGATGACCTAAGTAGGAATTGACTTTAAAAACAAAATTTTTATATTACTTTTCTTACCTACTTTAAATGCATTTTAGTGTCTTTTTAGTCAATTATTTGGAACTCTTTTTATTATTTAGGTACTTTTCGGTTAGCCGGGCGCCAGTGTTATATATGCATACATATATACATATATATACACATATATTTACATATATATATGTACATACATACACATACATAGATACATACATATGTATATATATATGTAAATATATGTGCATATATATGTATGCATATATAACACTGGCGTCCGGCTAACCGAAAAGTACCATTATTTATTATTATTATTATTGTTGTTATATTTATTTAATTATACTTTACACTTTTATATTTTCAGGTTGTGTTTCTGGGAATGTCTGTAGGTGCGCCAGTATTTGGTATTTTCGCCGATCGACTTGGTCGTAAAACGGTGAGTCATATTTTCAATTATCTTTTAGCAAAGTAAAAACATTTTGGAGAACTTTTTAAGAAAATAGACAGATTAAGAATAGTCAAGTCTCGAATGTAAGAATTATGCAAACACGAACAAATAATTTTTCATCTACAGTCAGTCACAAAAGTCTACATCCATCCATCAGAATAGAGCTTTAACCAAAACTACTCGAATTGAACTACTCGAAAAATGATTCCAAATGCTTTGTAAAAGCTTAAAAATGATAATAACTTGTAAAATTTGCATATCTACTGCAATTAACGTGTCAAAATATCTACATACACTTGACTAGCTGTTAACAAAATTGCATATGCAACTCTTCCGTTTTCAATTTTCAATTTTACCAGGCACGTGAAGTTTAGTTACGTTGATCTTCATCTCCCAAGATAGTCGGAGTATTTAATTGTATGTAAACTGTTACATATAATGTGAAAGATGAGTCAGGGTAAAGAAACGTCCTTAGAACTGCGTAATCTGGTCCTAAAATTAAGAAACGAAAATAAATCTTATGGAAAGATTGCCAAAATTAGGAAAAAGCCGTGCACCTGTGCAAACTATACTTAGAAATTATAATTTACGTGGAAATGTGCTAAACAAATCTCGGTGTGGTCTCCCAAGGAAACTTAAGGACCATGATCCAAGAATTATAGTCAGAAAAGTAAAACAAAAATCTGAAAATTAGTGCCCCACAATTAACCAGGCACATTGCGATGGCAAGTGGCAAGAAAGCGCATCCAGAAACTCTTCATAGATAGCAAGTGGCAAGAAAGTTCATCCAGAAACTGCTCGTCTTTTGCTTAACCTGCCTACTGCAAGTTTAAACAAATGCAATCGAGGTAAACTTCATGGCATTTAGGAACTGAAGAGTTTATGTTCTCCACCGAACTTATCTTAAATTTACCTTATTATCTCTAAACCTATACCCTAAACTTACCTTATTATCTCTGCACGGAGTGCTACTTCCATTGAAAGTTATGAACACGCAATTGGCTTGATTGAAACCTAACTGCCGTCTATTGGTTAATTGGTAAGTTGCGTTCATGTCATTATAGCTACCAGTGCGTGTTTTTGCCCCGTGCGGGTCTTTAACCCCACCCATCCTATACTTACTTTCTCGAACACAATTTCAATTAAAATCACAGCGGCATTTTGGGGGGGTTTAGAAACACATCTGTATGGGTTTCCTTTTCAGGAAAATTCGAAAATTCCGCCTCTTCGCAAAGGCGAAAACATTTGAAATATATATATTTTAGAGTATGTCATTTACTTGTTTAGTTGTCTTATAAAGTTTACTTGTTTAGTTGTCTTGATAAATGTATCTTATGATGGTAATGTTTATCTCTCAGGTTGTGTGTTTACATTTTTTGGCGAACTTTTCAGTGTTTATAACTTAATATTACTTCATATATATAACTCTCTTTTCACAGGCTTTGGCCGTGTCCATGCTTTTTCTCTTCGCATTTGGAGCGGGAAGTGCGTTTGCACCCAATTACGAGTCGATGACTACTCTTAGAGGATTAATGGGATTCGCACTTGGAGGAATTGCACAGGGGTAAGATAATTTTTTCTTTTTTTTTTTATCGTCATTCCACAGTAAAAGCTATTGATTTTGTGCAGCGATGCCAATTTCCGTTGTAGCTCAAATGGGAACTTTTAACACTGATATTTTATTTTCATTTCAGTGTCACATTATGCTGCGAGTATTATCCTGCCAATATGCGAGGACGAGCTGGATTTTATCTGAGTGTGAGTATGAATCTCATTTATCACGTTTATAATAACATACACTGTTAAAATTTTTGGTTCAAAATTGAACTATTCGGCCGCGTAAAGCAATTATATGAATAACAACCTTGCTCCTCTTAACCCTTAATTGGTGAGGTAGGGTGTCTTGCACCCCAGAAAAATTTAAAATTTTCTGAAATAGTGTCATTTTACACTACGAGATAGACTGTACACTTGCAGTACTTTTTTAGTTGTTTTTATGCAAGTAAATAAGGCAAAATTCTCATGAAAATTTCTTATTTTAATTCGCTAAATTTTGTGGAGTGAAAAAGAAATTAAATTTTGGGGTTACTTACACCCCACCTCACGTCTTACGCTATAAAAAAATCACCTCACCATTTAAGGGTTAACTTTCAAACTCTTCGCAGTTCAACATCGAAAATCCTTAGATACCAATTTTCACCAAAAAATTGAGTTATTTAACAGCCAATCAGAACAAATCGTTTCATGCATTCTGGATATGCTACTTTAGAACATGACAATATCCACCTGTATAATTAATTTTTCAATTAATTTTCTGTAGTGATTGAAACCCTTGAAAATATTGAATATTTAATACGTGAATTATCACTTTGCTAACAAAGCGTAGAAACAACAGAGAATGCTTTGTTAGCAATGTGATAATTCACGTATCAAATATTCAGTAATATCAAGCGTAATTTCACTGCTGAAAATTAATTGAAAAATTAATTGTAATTATATATGCGTTCACCAATGCTAGGTTTATTTGTGTCTCATGTTTCGCCGCAGGATTGTGGGCTCATGAAGACTGTTCCATCTTGTGCTACAGTTGCAGCCTTACCAACATATATGAGTGAGAGATGCTAAGCTGGGTATCGTCCTTGTAGCTTAAATAATAGAGCACTTGGAGGGCAATTCCAAGGGTTCTGGGTTCGATTCCCGGCTTGGACATTTTTCACACTGTTGGTTCTACGCTTTGTTAGCAGTGTGATAATTCACTTTTTAAATATTCAATATCCGCCAGTTTAGTTGCAACGATAGTTACAGATCACGATGTGTGATGATCGAGTGAGAATTGGGTGTTCGTAGTATATCAGACTCCTCTTTAAATAGAGGTCTCGTTCTGATTAGCCATTGTATGCAAACGGTACTTTATGGTCAGGACCCGGTCAAGACAAAAAATGTCCGGGACCTGGTATAGGCGTTTCAATCGTGACGTCAGTCAGGACGTTTGGGTTGAAAAAGAAAACGAACTGACTCTAAAAAAATCGGTTTCTATGTTTCATTACTTATTTAATATAAATCGTAGACGATGTTTAACATTGCATATAAAAAAATAAGACAATTAACTATCGTCAACAGGGACAACTTTGCCACTTTTTAAAAAATATGTTGTTTGGCGCTCTGGGAAGTTCCAGATCCAATTAAAAAAGGCTTTGTGTTTTCGTTTCACAAAGACGGTAGTATGACACTATTCTCGAGACTGTTTTGTCTTATTAGTTGTTTTATGGCTGTTATCAGTGAAAATATTTTGTAACTGAGTAACAGGCAATTTCGGACTTCTAAAAAAGTGTTCCGTTTCACCTTTTTATCCAAACGTAAGTAAAAACTGCCTATTTTGTCTGACAGAGAATATAATAAGCCTTTTGAACTTGATCTAATGTCATTTTTAAGGTTGATAATATTAGTTGGCAAAGTTGTAGAAGGAATCTTGAGGAGAATGGGACAACGTTGCCAACCTAGAATTTTGTCATTTCCCTAGATTCTTTCATACATTTTTTTTTAAATCGGAGATTTTTCAATTATTATTTTGCTTTTTTTTTTGCGCATTTCCCTTACATGGCACATTTAAATTAGAATCCGAGCAAAGTGTAGTACCAGTGGAAGAAGCAGAACCCGAACAAGATGCAGAACACGAGCAGCCTGAAGAAACCAGTGAAGAGTTAGTGCAGGACATTGTTCCTCAAGATGATGATCAATCATCAATGACTGAAGATATCAAATTAGCCCAAGAGGGTAAGAACTTCATACAACTGAAGACTGGGGATGTTTGTGATCGTTAAGTTCTCGGCGAAAAAAAGTGTGAAACATTATGCAGCATAAATCACCCATTATCTAATGGAGAGTTTGAGGTGTCATACCAAACAAAAGACAATGGGTGGGGTTTCCATTTTCCTAGTGATCCGGATGAAGTGTCTGTCAATGTAACCGATGACTTTGAACTTTGGTGTACTTTGTTGAACCTCCCCACATAGAAAATAGCGGAAAAATTTTGTTTTCTGACAAGAATGTTTGAATTCTTTTCTAACTGCTTTTCTAAATATTTTCTTTTTTATTGAAATGTATATGTCATGATTTAAATACATTATTTGAATTATAAAATGAAATTTACTTGTGCTTTTCACTGATTTTTAAACAATTCGCAAAGTTGCCCTGTTTCCCAGGTAACTCTGTCAACACGGTTTTACACGCAAAGAAAAAAAAATGCTTAAGTTAACAAGTTACCGCATATTCTTAAACTAGAGTTCAAGACTAATGGTTTAAAACGATTTTGAAGCATTAATGAACATTATGAGTAAGCAAAAGATGGGTAGGGAAAAAAGAAGGTGGCAAAGTTGTCCCGGTTTACGGTATAAGGTTTAGCTATATAAGCTAGTTGTAGTATACAAACAAAATAAAAAATAAAAATAGCAACCGTTTGTTTAGAGTCTGTTTGATGTTGCATTGAAAGCGTCTATTCATCTGAATTACTATATGATGATATAAAAGGCAATTTGGATAAATATATACTTTGTATTTAACCTCTACCACTTCTAAAAAGCCAAAATATCAATTAATAAATACCAGGTCAAAACAAATTTAAAATATCATCTATAAGAAAATTGCATGCCTAATTTGGGGACCTCTCAGGAATACGTCCCAATTGGACTATGATTTAATCAGGCCTTGTTTATGGCTTTATGTTTTACTAGTTTACTTTTAACCCTTTTACCAGTTAGCGATTCAACATTTTACAACCTAAACCTTTTAGGGGCGAAGTACTTCTGTTACTAAAATATTGATGTGATTGAATGACACCAGGATTAAAGAAAAAATTTATTTGGAAAAAAAAAATTCCTTCACGTACATTACAAAAGCAAACTTTTATTCCAAAATTCTGGTGCCGTTGCGGCATGTGGGGATTAAAATTAAATGGGATAGTGTGGTATACATGATGTCATATCAACATCACCCAAACTCTGCACGGCCAGATTCCTCGCTTGAAGTACACAAAAACGTCCAAAGAACGCCTTCGACGATCCATAGTTTTCGAGAAAAATGCGAAAGAAAAACATGACGTCATATTCGGTGCAAGAGAAAAAAAAACTATATTGGAAACTTGAAAATCGGTATTTTTATATGTTTACTTATGTAGAGGTTCAAAATGTCCCCTGCGCATATTGAAGCATGCATTTGCGCACCGTAGAATGTCTGACTGCACACGTTGCAGCAGCGTGGTGTTTACAAAATAATATAGCTACTAGATGCAACCTTTTAAATACGGTTCAAACGACGGCTTGTCATAATTCAACAGCGCATGCACGCATGCCTGCCTCGATATGTGCGGTGGATATTTTGCCTATCTTCGTTTGCAAACACCAGGCTCTGTTGAAAGAGTGAAATTTCCTTTGATTTTAGAGCCTGTGGTGTCTGGACGGGGGTTCACCATCGTAGCTCGTAGTAGACAGAACCCCTAATTTTTTTTTAAAACTATTATTTACAGACATTTTACATTAAATTAGCATTTTATTTTTGATGCATTCATAAATGTGATTTACTAAGCAGTTTATAGTAATTTATTGAGCATTAACAAATAAAAATGTTTAGCAACTACAAAAATATCGCGAAGACACTTCTAAAAGAACACAAAATAATGTATTAAGATAGGTGACAAGAATGACATTTTATCTGTATAAAATAGATTTGCAACTGATATACTTATTTTAAATAATTATATTTAATTAAACAGCAGGTCTAGATCATAGACCAAGAATGGTCCAAGATATAATGAACAAATATAATACGGTATAAGATATACATCTAAGGATGGTCCATATTTGGTTTAAAGATTGATTAAAAATTCATTGAAAGAACATTGCGTCTATATTTGAACAAATTTCTTTTCATATTACTCTATAACAAATTCGGGAAAAAGGTTCATATATAAAAGCTATGAAAAATGATAAAGTATTTTAAGTTACATATATAATTAACTCTTAATACTATTAAAAAAATCTTTTGTTATATGACTTTATGGCTTTAAATATTTATTAAAGACCGCAGTAGGTGTAAGATTTTTACATATAAGTACAATCGTTTATTAAAGGTGTTCGGACGCTTGTATCTTGTCTGTTAAATGTGTCATATTGATGACCCTTTGTCTCAGAAACTGTTCTAAGGAATCAGCTGAAAATTTCAAAGATTATTCCCTATACATTTTTACATACTTAACACAGGGATTTCTTGAAATTGACTATAATTATAATTTTAGGATTTTTATTGCAAACTACTAAAAAAAAAAAAAATGCCTAAATGACCACTTTATCTCATAAACTACACAAGGTACACCTTTTATATTTTTAACACACGTTTTTCTCTCATATGTACAAAGTTTAAAACAAGCTTTTTGTAATTTGAAGTTTTGTTATTTTTTAACGAATTTTTGAATTTGAATTTTTAATTTGTTTTAATATTTTGCAGTAAAAATCGTAAAATTATAATTACAGCCAATTTCAAGAAATCGCTGTCTTAAAGTATGTAAAAATATATAGTGAATAAGCTTTGAAAATTTCAGCTGATTCCTTGGAACAGTTCCTGTGATAAGGGTCATCCATATGACAAATTTAACATTGACAAGATGCAAGTTTCCGAGCCCCTTTAAATATGGGGTATTAAAAAGCTTTTTGATTGTAATAAAATATATAACCGAGGAATTTTGATTCAAAACTGAAATGCAGCTGAATTCCCATCTTACTAACCTCACGGTTCCTCCGACAAGATTCGTAATACAGAAATTTCGTTAAACAGAAATCCGATCTTTTTCAAAGTAAAAAAAAAAAAAAAAAAGCACATTCTTAGTTTTGTTTTAGCTGCTATATTTTAAAATAGTTTATATATTTTTGACGTGTAATTTTTTTTTCACAAAATAAAAAAGGTAGCTTACCCATTAAATTTTACATTTTCGACGTTAATATCTGCAGTATTAAAGTAACTTGTAATTTGGCCTTGAAGACAGTTTTGGAAAAAAGAATTTCATTCATAAAATATTTCAAATTTTTGAAGTGCTTGAAATATATTTTAGCGAATACATTTTCAGAATTGCAAACCGTATCGAATTTTGAAACCTTTAATTAGTTCTCGCTTAGATAAATAGTTCTAGCATTTCATTTTTTTTTAATAAGTTATTTTCCTTTGAGTGAGTTTAAAAGCGAAGTAGAATATTCTTAAGAAGAGGGTGAATAGATGCTGATTAGGGATTGAAAAATAAAATACTGTATAATAAAGTACTATAGGAATTGAAAAATAAAGTGAAATAATTTTTCGAAAAGGATTTATTTTGTTAGCTAATAGAAATTAGAATTTTGAAGTTTTAACCTGAAAAATATTCATTAAATAGAAATTTGTATTTGTTATTTAGATATTTTTTCATGAGTTATTTTTGTTCAAAAGCAAGGTTCCAGAGAAAAGTTCCTTAATTAAAGAATTACGTAAAATAGAATTTCGTTAAATAGTAGAAGCTCAACTCTATTTCATTATTTAAAGCTAACATACAAAAACAAACTAACTTAAGGGGTCTCAGAACTCTTAAAACTTCAAAATTTTCGAAATTTTAAATTTTTTTAGATGTTAAACTCCTATCTTTTCTGAACATTTTGATATAATTGTTTCCTTGAAATTCCCATTAGAACAGAAGTTATGGCTTTTAAAATTGTATCTACTCAATTGCTGAAGCAACGTTTCCTAAACTCTGAAGTCATTTTTTTCCAAATGACGTTTTTGGGCATAACGCGCAGGATATCTCAAAAACTTCTAAATATTTGATAATGAAATTTTCAAAAGATGTGTTTTATGTTAGTCTGTATAAATTGATCCTAAAATTTCCTTTTTATTGTTCAAAAAAGTATTTTTTGGGTGATTATACTATTGAAATTTTCAAAATTTTGCATTAACCAAATACAACTTTGTATTAAAAATATAAAGATGCTCTAAATACAAATTTATTTAGGTTCAGGGTAATTATTACAATCTGAAGTATAAGTAGGCACTAAAATTTCTATTATAATTTCAAAATGTATTTTGTAATCCTGCGCATAAGCTGTTATACCAATTTTTTGCTCGACAAATGTCTGACAGTTTGGAGCCCCCTGTAAATGCTAATTCTGCATCTGGCAATTTTTTAAATGCATGAAATGAAAGAACATACTTATATCTTTCATCACCCCAAAAAAGTTTTGTTTTAAAATCATATACATTTTAAGATCTTAAATGTTGAAAATAGTAATTCCCCCCCCCCCAATTTTAAGAGTCCGTAGACCCCTTAATATTTGCTAAAAGTGATAAAAATACATTTACGAGGCAAATAATTACCTTTATTTATTCAGATCGACATGTTTCATCGCTCCGACGGCGACACTCTCAAGATCTATAACGACACAAATATTTTTGCAAAATTTTTTTAATTGAAAACTGGTAAACAAAAATCACGCGATCACGTGCATAATGAAATAAACTGCAATATTAAAAATGGATGTTTGTGAACGTGAATTATTTTATACTATTGTTTCATTATTCTGCAGAGCATCTCTTTCCAAATTTTAGGGAGCTCCATGGAATCTGAATTATTGCATATATTTTCGTTGCGTAAAAAGATTTCTATTTATCCTTGGATAATGGATGGCAAATAAAATCTGGATGGGTTAATTATTCTACTATTTTAAAATTTAATCTGTAAAGTTTTTTGTTGTATTTTATGTCCGCTATATGTTCTTTTATCCTAGTTTTAAGCTTTCTGTTTGTCATTCTTATATAAAATTGTTCCATCTGCTTTGGTGAAAGGTACTTCATATACCCCTGATAATTGATTTGGTTCTATTGGATCTATTTTCTTACATATTATGTTTTTAAATTTTACGGAAGGTTTTGCAATAATGGAGATATTGTATTTATTGAGTTTATATTTCAACCTTTCGAAGAAACCAGGAAAATATTGTAAAGAGGATAACATGGAATTTTGTACATTGAAATTACTTTTCTTCTCATTCTTCATGCTCTTAATTAATTTATTTATTGTGCTTTCTTTATAGCCATTGTTTCTTGCTATGTCATATATTTTATTTATTTCGTTGTTTAACTGTGAAGGCTGTACAGACTGTGAACCTTTACAGATTAATTAAAGGAATAGTAGAATAATTTATCCATCAAGATTTTATTTATCATCCGTTCTCAGAGAATCAATAGAAATATTTTTACGCAGTGAGAATATATGCAATGATTCAGACTCCATGGAGCTCCCTAAAATTTGGAAAGAGATGCTCTGCAGAATAATGAAACAATAGTACAAAATAATTCACGTCACAAATATCCATTTTTAATATTGCAGTTAATTTCATTATGCATGTGATCGCGAGATTTTTGTTTACCAGTTTTCAATTAAAATTTTTTTTACGAAAATATTTGTATTATTATAGACCTTGAGAATGTCGCCGCTAGGGCAATGAAACATGTCGGTCTGAATAAATATAAATATATATTTGTCTTGTAAATGAATTTTTATCACTTTTAGCAAATATTAAGATAGTTTGATGTTTCAAGTGATTTTCATGCATAGTTTTATACAAAAACAATTGTAAAAATTATCTAACTGATCTCTGGTAAAGCCAAATAAAGTAACCGGTATGTTTTAAATTTTTCTTTCTTTCTAACTTTGATCAGAAGTCATTATTATGGATGTGTTATTCAAATTTCAATACTAATGTTCTCAATAATGAAAAATATGAGTATTTATTGAATTTTAGCTCAGTAAAATTGTTTTAATATTACTTGCGTTATGAAATTTATCATTCAAAAATTTATCAGTCTGTCAAGTGTAAAATGTATCCCTCTTTTTCAGTATTACTGGGCAGTAGGTGCTGTTGGCGTCGTCGGAATAGCCTGGATAATAATGACGCAGTGGGGCGACTGGAGGTGGTTTGTGTTTATCGCATCTCTTCCGGCTCTCGTAGTCTTTCTGTCAATGAAGGTGAGTATCCTTGCTCTGATAATCAACATGTACGAAATAATTTCAGAAAAATCTTCTTTAAAACTCTTTATACAAATACACCTATGTAAAAGTAAGTATTAGGATGAATCAACAGCGGTCGATAATGTGTTAATATTCGGTATTTAGAGAATTAAAAGAAAAAAAAAAGATTTTAGACTTTTTCCGCTCATTTTTAAGCTTTAAATGCATTTTCTATTAATTTTTCATCAAAATGAAGGATTCCTTATATTGGTTTATCAAAAATTAAATAGTACAAGAAAAATATACAGTGCTCAGCAAAAGTTTAGACAATGACCTATTATGCTTCTGTGCTGAGAAGTATGTAATGAATTGTTGTAATTCAACTGTCATATATTACTGGGGATTTATCCTTCATACACAAACAATAAATTTTAATTTATACACTTTACATAATATATAATGAGAAAAAACGAATTTAACATTGTTGCAAAAGTATAGACAATCTGTCTGTTAACAGAAAAATATCCATAAATTAAAATCGAACTGCACCTACATTGTCTGCTATTAATGCAAAAATGTGACTTTCCATCGAAGAAACTAAATCATGCATCTCTTGAGGGTCTATTTCGTGCCAAACACGTTCAACATCTGATCGAAGTTCATTTACAGAGGAGTATTGTCAAAAAATTGCATAAACCGTATGAGATATGATGCCACAAAAGTTTTCGATTGGGTTCAGATCAGGGCTACACGCGGGTCAGTCTAAAACAGTAATATTTTGAGAGTTAAACCAATTTTTTTATTTCTATGCAACATGAATAGACGCATTATCTTGCTCAAATACATACTTTGGAAGAGATAAAATTTCACCAAATGGCTGTATATTGTTTTCCAATGTATGTATGTAGTCTTACGCAGCTTGGCGACCATTGAGAAACTCCAGAGATACTTGAGAATTAAAACAAAGTGAGGCCCAAGTCATCAACCCTTTCGAGGGCAAAGGACACATAATTTTAATTCCCAATATGGCAAGAATATTTAATTAAAATTTTCCTTTTATAATATACGTAAAAATAAGCAATTTCATATTTTCTAATAACTTCGTTTATAAATTCTGGTATCAGTCCATTATTTCATCCGTTTATAAAAAGAATTATTCCGCGATAGGAAAGGGGTCAATTTGTTGTGAGATTTCAAGGCTGGTGGTTTTATCATTTTCATGTAAACTAATGTACATCTTTCTTTAATGCATCTACGAAATTATATGTTGACACAGAAAGCTCTGACTCACTTTTAATGCAATTAGCAGTCATCATTTGTCTGGATGCCAGTTTATGGATCCTTCTATAATCTCGTTTTCTGACCACAGGAGTCCTTCCAGATCTATGTTTTGCTTTGAAAGAGTCACCCTTAGACAGTACTTAATAGACAGACTTCTTTGGCCGATTGAAAGTAGCTGAAATTTCCGCAACAGTCTTCCGTTTCGATTTCAGCTTCCATGCTTTAATTACTTCAACTGACTGAAAATTTCTTGCTCGCGCATCTTCACTAACCGATGCTATCGCGAGGTGCACTTAAATACTTCATGCATGTGACGTCATAAGTTTGAAATATGCGGTTTTCGGTGAACAATATCCAAAAAATCACAAAAGTGTCTAAACTTTTAAAATATGCAAATTTCACTTTTTTTTCAGTTAAATGAAATAATATCCTACATTAAAACCATTATTTCTGTCCTAAAACGTTAAAAATATATTTAAAAATAAGTACAGTCATTTGTATAACCCAAGTGTTCGTATTTTTTATTTAAAGGTTAAAAATCACCAGTGTCTAAACTTTTGCTGAGGAGTGTATGTCAGCAACTCGTGTTAATGAATTAAAAGTGTGATCAATGAACTGAAATGTCAATTGTTTTTCCTACGATTTGGCTCACAAATATTACTATTAAGATAGCCAATATAAGAAATCCTTCCTCTCAAAATTATAGGATTAACATTGCCGGTACCTTTGAAACTCGGTCAGTAGAAGCATAGTTATGTCCCTTTTCCACGCTGGGATAATCCAATTTTTCATAATCCTAATCAACGGCACAAAAATCGCTGTAACAATGCTTCTTTTCATGATCGGGAATCTAATATTCTGTCCTTGCCATCTAAACACGCTTGTCAGATTTTTTTATATATTTTTTATTCATGTTCATATTTTCTTCTGTTTTGAATCGTCCATTTATGCATCTTAGCTTAAAACTTTAACAACATTTTCCTTCTTCGCCTTCGATAAGCAGAATATTTTCTTCTGCAATGCAGGGGTTAAGTCGAGGCCACCATATCCAGATTTTAGTTTTAGCTTTAATTATTAAGTCTGACAAAAAACGTTTCGTGCTAATATAGAATTCGATGACTCATTAAACTTTTTAGGTACAGTTCGATGTAGCTAAAAGTTAATAAACATCAAATTAAATCTTATGCATTTCAAATGTGCTTATTTCGAATTTCCTTGATTTCATCTGTGTAAAACAATCTGGTGCGTGGCTGAAAATTTTCACAATTTCCTTTCTTGCAGTGGTATCCCGAAAGTGCTCGATACTACGTCGTGAGTGGACAGCCAAAAAAAGCAGTGAAGGTTCTGGAGAGGATGGCCAAGATGAATAACTCGGAAATGCCCAAAGGGAAACTCGCCCAACTAAAAGCTGGTTCAGAACAGAGAGGAAAGATAATTGATCTGCTCAAACCCAAAATGCGGAGAACTACTCTGCTTTTCTGGTATATTTGGTGAGGAAAATTTAATAGTTTTTAAGCTCTTTTTGTTTATTAATAGATTTTCGATAAAGCGGATTGTAGGATTCATTACATATATATATATACTAACAGGTTACGGCCGCAGCACTGGTCCATTTTCGAAATAAACCTTGCATCAAACGAAATAGTGAATTCGACCTTCTATTTTAACGTAATATGAACCTTCACCTGGAAAGTCTTTACGCATTTGCTGAATACGATGCGAACGCCATTGCGCTATTATATTATCGTATGCGTTAGACAAAATTCGGGCTATTCAGAAGCAATTCTTTTATAGTAGATTATTATAGGGAGGGAAATTTAGCCGTAATGATCATCAGAAATTAAAATGTTCTCTAGTGACCACACTACTAAAAAAAGAGAGAATTACAATGGTTGCAGAGATTGACCGTTGAATTTAAATAATGTTCGGGTTATTCACTTTCGTTTGTCAGTTCTTGAACTCCGGGCTTCTCAGCTTGGTGCTATGTGTGTTTCTGGTAGCTTAAACACAATCTCTCCCTACGTTACATTATATTTTGTAATATACGTCGCCTTCTGGCAGGCCTACTACAGTTTTCTATCTTTGGATTCTAGCATAGTAAATACAGTTGAAAATGTTATAAATTATTTGCACACAAAGAACAGTGTTTAACTTTCATATTTAAAAGAAATGTGAATTATAAAAAAGTGGATTTTTAAAGCTGAATTGTTTGAATAAAAATAAAGAATGTCATTTTCACTGCCGTTTCTTTTTGTATACCAGTTGCAATAATGCAACTATTAACCTGGAGAAAACTTCGATAACTGAATCTGATAGAAAAATAAACCTCTAGTTTTCATCCAATAAAACCTTCACAATCTTCAGTAATCAGCTCCTTAGCCAAGATTTGACGTCAAACATTAGAAATGTTTGCAACTATATGGTTACAATTGTACTACAATTAGCTACAAAACAAAGTTAATTAAACGCCAGACTCCATTAAATAATGTCAAATTGGTGATGGCTGAATTATAGTTCTTTCACGAACAGAACTCCTTGAGAATGATAACGTTAGTTATATAAAATTTTTAGTAATAATCTTTTTGGTGAACCGAAGACTTTATTGCATTTCTTTGAAGAGTATAATAACACAGATAAATAAATAGGCTTGTTATTTTGAAGATATCATTATTCTTCAGTTTGTTGCCCAAATAGGGGAGACTGGTGAGGGTTGACCATAGGGGAGACTTGAACCACCTTCAATTTTCATATTTAAAAAATTTTCAGTTTTACCAATAGGTGTCAAACAAAGCTATTGAAATGCTCAAACAATAGTCTTTGTTTCATCCAGATAATTTAAACAGGTGTCGAAAAATCAATTGTGAAGAGTTTTCAGCTTCAAAAGTGTATTTTTTAGAAACTTTTGTAAGATTTTCTCAGATAAAATATATCATAGAAATTTAAGTAAGTAGGCTTTAAATAAGGCAGAAATATCGAGCTTTCAATCCAGGCATAAAGATTGTACAATAGATTAGGCTAAACATAACCATGTGCTATACTTTAAAAAGTGGCTATGTGGGGAGGCTTGACCAATCAATGTGAGGGAGGATTGACTAGATGGTCAAAGCTTCAAAATGCTTTAGTCTGGCTGCTCTGACTCCTCTTTGGAGATGCATTGTTTAACACCATATCCTTTTAACAAAACCGCAGTAATGGTTGACTATAGATGGTGTTATGGCACCAAGTGATACAATATGCGCCTGAAAAGCCTGATAAAGTATAAGATTAAAGAACGATTTTAGAATCAGTGTTTCATGACGAATCCATTTTTCTAAAAAAATTTCTCATTTAGCTACAATTTTCTTTGCTGTTTAGCAAAATTACTAAAGTTGGTCAAAAATCAGCTAGAGCCTTTAACCCTAGCATGCCGCAATATTCGTGAAGTATGGGAGGAAGATAAAGTTGACGTTGTTACATGTTATTGCTGATTTCGGAAAAATCAAGGGTGAAGACAGAAATTATAACGACAAATCACTTTCCGGATGTCTATTAGTGGTTTCTGAAAGATTCTGGACCGATCCATAGGCAGGGTCTTTTTTTATTTCTGAACTCTTTTGGAGGAGCTGTGGGGCAAAGTTTGCTTTGTAGAAGGCAAAAATTTATTTTGCTCTTTTTAAACACATCTGAGAAGCTATTGGCACAGTTTCATTCTTGCATATATATTTTTTAAATTAGCAAAAGTGCTAATTAATGATAAATACATGTCTCAATTCGAGAAGTTGCGATAACAAAAAATCTGACATGCCATGACTGCTATACTTTGAAATATTAAATTCCTTGAGGGGCTGGGCTATTTCCTCTCTAGCCCCACTTTTTCCTCCCCAAATGCCGTCACTGACCATATGGAATTCATTACTTCTAACTATCGAGACATTAACAGAAACCTTATTTGTATACAGAACAGTTGAAAGACGAATGCACGCACTCGAGTTCATCAGATATGTAGACCAGTGAGTTTCATAACAGCTTTGTCAAAAGTTCATTGACAAGTGAGGATCCGTACCTGTGTTTCTTTACTTTCTTGTTTTGGAAATGAATCGGTTTTTGAACAAATTTTAATAATTGATGCAAAATGAGTACTCTGCCGTGATACCAAACATCGCGTCGTGTGTGTTGCGTAGCAAAGCCTGCTCCATCCGTTTCAAAAGGACTGCATTTGATAATATTTTGCTAGGTTATGATGAAATATGAAGAGAATATTATACTGGGAGTTGCTTCTACGTAACAAAATCATTAATGCTGACAACTGTTAGGCAGATTGAAGCAAAAGTTGACGCGTTAAGCTGCCACAATTTCTTAACCTTATCTTCCGCTATGTTGATGCTAAACTCCATGCTGCTTTAATCACTTGGACAAATCTGTTCAACTTTGAATGAAAATTTTTATCTTCTTCTGCTTGTTCCTCAGATTTTTCTCCTTCGGAATGCCATCTTTTTTTCGATTTTTAAATAATTTTTTAGCACCTTAAAATTTTGCTTGTATAAGATGTGAAAAAAATCGCAACAAGATTTTTTGTTTAACTCCAAATATTTTCATCGACAAAGGCTTAATCTTCTGCGAATCAGGTACAAAGAGGTCATACTAAATTATGACAATTACATGGATACATTGGTACAGTACTTTTTTATTTGTTCTTTTTTTTTTCTTCCTAAAAAAGGGAAAAAAATTTTCCACACATCAATTTACTGTATTTGGAGTTTTCCCAGTTAAGGGTGTATTCGAAAAAATGTTTTTCCACCCTCAACAGCTCGAAATTTTCTGAGACATTTTCAGACTCATTTTTAAAAGTAAAAAGATGAAACTTGCTGGGGGTGATTTTTGAAGACATGTTTAACATGCCGTGTGATTTCATTTTCAGCTCAATTAATTAGAATTTGATTTTTAAACAATTATTTTCTCAGTATGACCATTTTTTTCATTCCCAGATCATCCGCTTCGGAAAATTCGGTTCAAAACGCCGACATTGACACCGTTTAATACAGTATTTTCTGCATTTATAAAAAAATCGAGAAACACGGCACATTATGTAGTTTCTAAATAAGAGAATTTCCCAGTTTGATGCGTTTGAGAGCAAAAATGAACTTTAAAATGAATCAGAAAATAAGCAGTTTGGATCGGAATACACCCTTAAAAGGTAATTTTTAGACTACTTTCAAATATATTAAATTAGAACTCAGAATTAATTTGGAGAAAACTGAAAATTGTTTTAATCCCTTCAGTTTAGGCCAAAAATGAACGTACTATGTTTATTTCCTCGTACTTGGGTGAATGTTAGAAAATATGTCCATATCGCTCACCCACAAGAAAAGTGACACATCTCGCAAATATTCATTTTGCGTTTAATTCCAGTAATAGGTCTGTCATAGGTGCATCTTGCTACACAAACAGTTTCATAAGTGTAGCTATGTGGAAAATCGCTTTATTGCGTTATATGTCCATTTGTGACCACAGAAGAGAGGTGGATTGTGTGGGGAGGTAAAATTACCTGAACCTCCAAACCTCATCGTACGTCTTCACTTTTAAGGGTTTTACGCTTTTATGCACGTCTTCATTCCTGCATGTAAAGCTAAGTGCTACAATTCCATGTTACAGTAAAATCATGCCAATTTTCTTTTGCCTCTACTGTGAAATTTACTTTTGCCGAGATGTGTCACTTTTCTTGGGGGTGAGCGATATTTATTTTCGAAAAACACTTTTTTTTTTTTAATTACCTTAACAATATCTCAAAGCAGCTAACTCTATAAAAAATATTGTGAATACAAATGTTGTAGAGCTTAAAATTCTGAATAAAATGAGTACCATCATTAATATTTTTGTTCAACATCAAGGTCGCAATTCTATTTTAAAATTTTTCAAATCAAGAGCTTGTAGCCAGGAGAGACCAAGTTAACTTAACAATATCTCAAAATTACGGCCTTAATATTGGACAAAAATATTAAGTGTAGGTACTCATATTATTCAGAATTTTAGGCTCTACAACTTTTGTACTGAGAATGTTATTGATGGAGATAGCTATTTTGAGATAAAGTTAACTTGGTCTCTTCTGGCTTCTAGCTCTTGATTAGCGATTAAGGCAAAAGTTTGAAATAGAATTGCGACCTTAATGTTGAACAAAAATATTAATGATGGTTCTCATTTTATTCAGAATTTTAAGCTCTACAACATTTGTAATGACAATGTCTTTTATAGAGTTAGCGGTTTTGAGATATTGTTAAGGTAATTAAAAAAAACTGATTTTTCGAAAATAAATATATATACATATTTTCTAACATTCACCGAAGTACGAGGAAGAAAACATAGTACGTTCATTTTAAACCTAAACTGAAGGGATTAAAACAATTTCCAGTTTTCTCCAAATTAATTCTGAGTTCAATGCCCTGAGCACGTGTGTCTCTAAAACTTTAAAGTAGAATTGTGAGCTTAATGTTCAGCAAAAATATTAAGTGTAGGTACTCATTTTATTCAGAATTTTTAGCTCTACAACATTTGTATTGAGAGTGTTTTTGACAGAGTTAGCTGTTTGCATGTAAAAAAAAAAAAAAAACGTGTTTTTTTACTATAAATCTATACATATTTCCTAACACTCACCTAATACGAGGGGGAAAACATAGCATATTCATTCTAGACCTAAACAGAAGGGAGGGAAACAATTTCCAGCTTTCCCCTAATTAATTCCGAATTCAATTCTCTAACCACTGGGCTATTTGGCATTTTTACGAACTTTAAAAAGACCAGTTAATTCATTTGCATTTATACACGAAATGTTATATAGAAACAATCCTAACACCATTAATAATTTAAAAAACATTCCGATTATATACTATGAAGAACAGTGCATTAATAATACACGAAAAAAAATTAACACATAAATGCGAAAAGTTTTATCTATTTAACTGCTATTTCTGAAATATTCTTAATTTTAATAATTTTTAGGCTATCCATAGCATGTGCCTATTACGGGATAGCGTTGATCACTCCTTATGTCGTCTCGAACTCAAGCCTAATAGATGGTAAGTTTTATTTTCCTTTGTTAAATATTGTGCATCGTTTAGTGAAATTTCATTTCTCAAGCATGTATTTTCATAACATTTTTATTTAAATTTCAAACAATGCAAATGTGAAGAAATTCAATTTAGTATTGCGTTGTTAGAAATACAGGAAAAATAATTATTAATTTAATATTTTCTATTGTAATTGTCATAAGAAATTGTAACATTAAAACTAGTCGAGATTTGTTTCTCGACTGCAGCAATACCAGAACATAGAGTTGTGAAGATAGTCGTATTTATGCTTTATGTTTGTTCGTATATAGGGGAAAGTAGGGTGATGCCGCTCAGTGGGTAATCCCGCTCACACCAATATCTCTAAACAGAATAGAATTGAAAACGTGCGATCGGTACCGGCATCTAACGAACGTCATCGTAAGTTCCCAGTAAGGATATAGTAACCGTCGGAAGGACAGCATTTTTGTGTCCTAACGTTATTAGTTTGGAGTTGTTTTATTATAAAATTCTACAACATCTATCTTTGAGGTAAGTGTATATTCTTAATTTCAAATGTGAATTCACTCATTATGTCTACAAAATATATACATTTAGCTATACTTTCGTGCTTTTATTTATTTTTGTAGTGCGTTGTTACTCCAACTGTAATGCATTAAAATCCAACATGGCTATGAAGGGCAATGGCGCTCACGTGGAATTCGAAGCAATTTTGCCAGTGGGCTACTTTTTTGAAATTCAAATTTCTTGACTGCCACCACTTTTTTTGCCATGGTAAAATTACCCTTGTTTTAGCCTTAATAATTATGTCATTAAACAAGGTCGATTTTACGATTTCAAAAAAGTGGTGACAAAAAAAGAAAGCCTGAAATTAAAAATAGTATGGAGACAGAAATCTGCTGTTTTTGCGGGGAATTCGGGAGAGATAACTAAACGTGGTTTCGCAGCACAATATGTGAAAAGTGGTCGCATAAAGTCTGCTGTGGTGTGAATAGCTCACACAAATACAGATGTGACTTTTCTTGTACTTAAATGTTCTATTCAAATTTTGAGCGCCATTACCCTACCATGTCGGGCAATACCGCTCAATGCATGGTTAATTATATAAAACGATAAAAAAAATTTCCTAAAACTTTTATGCAAATTAATTGATTGCAAATTGTTTCTTATGCTTTGGACTCATACTGCGTTATTAAAATATTGATTATTTGTATAAATTTGACTAGCTATTCATGTTTTCCCTTAAGTGAGCGGCTTTATCCTACTTTCCCCTACATTAGATAGCTATGTTCCAAAATTGCTTTTAAATTATCAAACTGACTTAACCCTTTGAGCTCCGGGTTATTAAAATTTTTAAAATATGCTAAAAAAACACTTAAAATGTGATTAGGGGACTGTCTGAAATTGAACTATGTGATTAAAAAAATTTTTAAATACCCCCTTTAGGCTGGGGGACGTGGGAAGTTTTTCCACCATCAGAGCTCTAGGGCATTCATTTCAACACGCAAATACAAGAAATGACACAGCAAAGTTATTCTAAAATTACTATAATTGCTAAAATTTCAACATATTTTAAGCAGTTTCATTGTTAGACAAATTCTAAGACTACTAAATATTTATAAAAATTATTAAATGTAAAAATTCAAAATTTTAAAATCATAATTTAAAAATACAAACTAATCAAAAATATATCAAATTTATAGATGAAACAGATGTTAAAAATATTTAATTTTTGTTTAGAAATATTTAAAACATAATAAACTCGTCAATCTGTTGAATTAAACACAAATTTAGATTCCTAGGAATTAAATTATAAGCATCCAAATTTTGGTTCTGAAACACTATCAAGTATGTAATTTGTAGTGCTGCCATCTAGTGATAAATCACATTTTTCTAGTCCTTAGAGCTCTGATGGTAGAAAATTCTACCATTACTTATTTCTGTCCCCTGTAATTATTTAAATTTTCAGTTTAGTAATTTGCATGTAATTATTATTAAGTGATTGAAGTGTCCAAGAGAAAAAAAAGTTGCATCCTTTGAAAAATATTTCTTTATAATGCTTGAAAAATACAAAATTTCTAAACCTTAAAAATTGGAGTGTTTTTAAAATCACATTAAAAACCAACTAGGTATTGGCCGGGAGTAGTGCTGCCATCTAGATTGGAAGAAGACAAATAAAATCTGCAAAACTCAGTTTTTGCTTTTCAGATTGTGTCGTTTTGAAGGAAATTAAAAGATCTTGAATTTATGTGGGTGAAAATTCACCCGGTAGAGCTCAAAGGGTTAATATTATGAGTGACATAAACTATAAAATGTTGCAAAAAGTACAAAATGATGATTGTGGATTACAAAAATTTTGCTCATAGAACGCCTGAATTTTACATATTATTACATAATTGTTTTTAAAGAATTGAATTGTTTTGCACATATAAGGTATATATTTTTAATTCCTCTAAGCGGTTTTCCCGTATTTTTAATTTCCCGAAAAACAACTTAAATCGGTTGTAGACAAAAATATTTTTAGCAGAACTGTATTTTAAGATGTATGTCACTGAAAGTGGCAAAGGAGTGTATTTAAGAAACAAACAGGGAAAGAAAATTTAAATTAACATTAGTTTTATAAGCATTTTTATGAAAATATAGTAAAGCCCTCAGACGCTCAGAGGGTAGCACTGCGATTAACATCGGGCCATAAAAAAGTTTCTGGAAATCTAAAATGGTAACCATGGAAAATTTAGGTTTATGGTTCATTATGACTATCAAACTATGAAAAACGATCCACTGAACTATCGAACTGTTTTTTCATAAACGAGTTTATTTCTCTTAACAACGTAAATTGTAAAAAAGTTTTAAAAAATCCAAAATTGTTTCTGTGCTTGGATCATCATACTTTCGGGCTTAGAGAAAGTAAAAATTTATGAGATACAATTTTATATCATAAGCTTTTTTGGATGAGAAATGTGATATGATCAAATATTTGATTTTTGATAAAGCAGTGAAAAATACACACAGCTGAGCAATTAAGTTGAACTTGAGATGCGCCTAAAGTTGCTATCACATTCAACATCTTTTTGAGCAGTTTTTAAGCCAACCCTTTATTTGAATAGATTTCGTTTTTCAGGAGAAATTGTCTCAACGCCGAATGATGGCGATCAAGAATACAAGTAATTTTTTACCCACAGTTCACAAAAAGTTGTTCGTACGGTCATTTCTCCTCCGATAACCCAGTCAGAGATAGACGTTTAGCAATGTTATTAGCCAAGATTGCCATAATGACGAAATCTAGCAGGAAAATGATAAAGTGGAACCACAACCAAGAACGATGCATATTAACGCTTTAATTAGGTTTAACTCCTTGGGGACGAGCGTCACGTATATGTGACGCATAATGTGCTCAGACCTTCTCAGCTCCTTCCTTATTCCCACTAGTTATTTTTTATTGTAAATTTTGCCTTAATTAATTAATAAGGGCATTTTCTCGAGTTAATTAACGCTTAAATGCGCGATTTTTTATTTTGTTTCGAAAAAATTATATATGTTTCTCTGAAAGGTTTATTACACAGGAAAAATAATGAAAAAAAATCAGAGATACATTATTCATATAATACGTCAATCTTTTAGTCTGTTGCACACCTACAATACCAGTAAAAACTATTGTCGTGTGGCTGTTTTACGCTAAAATATTGCAAACTAGTAACTATTTAAGAAGTATGTCTGCAAATACCTTATTTTGTATAATTATTTATTTTATAAAACTTAACGTTTAACCCTTTAATTCCCATGATAGAATACGTTCTAGAAATTACGTAGTTCAGAGAATCAGACTTTACACCAGAAAGTTTCAATGGTTAATTTCGCTTTATATAAATACGGAATGTCTGTTATTAATTAAAGCACATATTGCTATTTTAATTTTTTGGTGTGAATTAGGTATATACGAATAAAAAAATCTATCAAATTCAAAACAGTGTTGTTTGCATATATGCAAAGCTGCGAACTAAAGGGTTAAACAAAAATTTCTGTTTTGAAAAAAACGTGACAAAAGGTTAGAAATTCTGTAAAAGACGTTCGTCCCCGAGTTGTTAAACCGTACGTCTCATTTTGAAACCCCGCGGACTAATGTTAGGGTTAAGCAATAATATATTTACTAGAAACAAAAATATACTAAAGTACATCTTGATTAATTTCCATTGAGACTAATCACTATAAGGAAAAAAGATTATTTACTTTCGTATATATTAGGGTTTAGTTTTAAAATGCATACAGTTACTTTTCACAAATGGGTTTTCTGGTTTTCAATTGCACATTTTTAAAATTAAACTCAGATTTTACCTTTTTTTTGTACTAATTATTATTATAAGTTACAAGAGAAAAACAATCTTTTTTTCAATTTCAACTGCTTTTAGCCGCCCGAGAAAACGAAAATCAAACTGTCACGGAATATTTTAGATCGAAGATGCCATGCAAGGAGTACAGTCATGCCGAATTCCGTGATCTGATGTGGACCAGTGCGGCTGAAATTCCAGGTAAAGACTTGTGTGGATTATTACATTTTATAAAATTATCCATATAGTTAAATTCTTCTACAACGAATTTTCAACGGGCACAACTGTTGGTTCTCTATATCAAATACGAAAAAAAAAATCTTATTGGCAATTTTTTTTTTCACATCAGGGTGACTAACAAGGAAGTCTCCATACGGGCATATTCCGAAAAATCTCAAAAAATTACAAAATGTTCCATCCTCGAGGTTAGATATGTTTGTCAAAAAAATTACGGCGGATACTCGATAGAGTGTCCGTAAAAAAATAATGAAAATTCGATTTATTACAAGTTGGCGATGGAATAAAATTTCAAAAATATCTTTTTATGTCAAATACTCTTTAAAGGGGGTGTATTCCAGTCCAAACTGCTTATTTTCTGATTTATTTTTAAACTCATTTTTGCTCTCAAACGCATCAAACTGGGAAATTCTCTTATTTAGAAATTACATAATGTGCCGTGCTTGTCGATTTTTTGATAAATGCAGAAAATATTGCAAAAAATGCTGTCAAAGTGGGCGTTTTGAACCGAATTTTCCGAAGCGGGAGATCTGAGGATGAAAAAAATGGTCATACTGAGAAAATAATTGTTTAAAAATCAAATTCTAATTAACTGAGCGAAAAATGAAATCACACGGCCTCTTAAACATCTCTTCGAAAATCACCTCAGCAAGTTTCATGTTTTTACTTTTAAAATGAGTCTGAAAATGTCTCAGAAAATTTCGAGCTGTTGAGGGTGGAAAAATATTTTTCGAATACAACCTTAAGATAAAAATGTTTCATATTGAACTTGTTTAAATAAATTCAATGTAAAGTTTAGTTTTATCAGTTTTTGTTTGATTTAACTATAGTTTTGTCATATATATATATATTTATAATGACAGTTAAATATCAAATTTTATGAATTAAAACAACATTTTAATTAATTAAAATTGTTTCAATCTCAAAGTCAACTCCAATTGAGCATTGTCGATTCAATTTTGCTGCTATGAAAACACCGACTTCTTTGATATTGAAATGAATAACTGCTAAATGAATCTAGCCTTTATTTTAGAATGCGCACAAATATATGAAAATATTTTTTTTATGTATGAACTTGTTTAAAAATTAATAAAATTAAATAACAAGCAACATAAATATGTATTACAAAAAAATATATTTATTAAACTCTCTCACTGTTTAAGATTAAATTCATTAAATACTATTTACACGTGTTCTAAAAATCAATTAACAAGCAATTTTCAGGTGCATTAAAAATCGGTTGCTTTTGGTGAGGAAAAATACAGCTCGCCAAATATCGCGTGACGCTTTCGTCTTTTCGCGCCAAATACTAGAAAGTATTTTATTTTGTTACAGACTTTCTACTGTAATTCTGCCGCTAAATTTGACTGATCCTTTATTGCATACTTAAGTAGTTTAATTAGTATTTTTTTTTCAAAATATTCTGAGTATGCCCAGTAAGGAGACCTTCCTTGTAAGGTAAATACTTTTAAAATGTTAAATTAAATTTATGTTTGGAAAAGATATCTGTCATGTAAATATCGTTATTTTAGACCCAGTCTGTGACTGTTATAGTCAGTTGTCAATATATCAGCCTTATGATTTTACCATGATTTTTCTCGGAAATATCTTCGAAATACTATAACCACATTTCTTATAGAGATTTCCAAGATACTAAAAATTTCTCGCAAAATTACCTAGTAATGTTAAGTACCTTTGAAACACGTTTAGTAAGTTAACATAACTTATAAATGGCTCATTTATCTGAGTTCAATACATGCAATAGATTCAACATCCTTTTTTTAAATGTATGAGATTAATAGTGTCTAATGAGGAATCGTTAATTAATCTAACTCGAACACAATCACTACAGCAATGGTTTCTTTCCATGATCGAGTACTTTTATAATAAATGGCATGACACTTTTTCAACGATTCAAAGTATAAACTGTATCTGCCAGATAAAGCAACATTTTAAGCACCAGAATTTTTCTAATTATTACAGACTAGTTTCATCAGCATTCAGTGTACCGTAATCAGCACAAAGGGTGATGGAATTCTGAAACATATGGATGGGAAGCAGATTCGAGAGATTTATTGACTAATAGAATTCAAGGAAATTGTAGCGAACAGGCAATAGGAAATTACACAGGGAAAGGAACTGTTACATGAAAACATTGTAGAGAAAAAAATAAAGAAAAGAGGTTTTAATAAAATATTTCCGACAATCTGACAATGGTTGAATAGTGAAGTCAACAGCATTTATATGATTTTCATAAATATGGAATGCTTCAAAAAAGTTAAATTCAAATATAGAAGTGAGTTTAGAGATAATTTAAGCTGAGTTAAAGTCAAAGGAGTGTTTCATCTTCCATCGATGTTTTGCAATGGCTGATTTGTTAGTTTCTTGTTTGTGTTCTTTTATTCGGCATTTTAAGCCACGTTTGGTTTGTCAAGCTATATAATAAAAGCCTAAGTCATGTGACTGTCATCAATAATTCCGGGTTGACCGCTACACTTTTGTATGCCAAGCGGCCAATTCGATAATTTAATGTTAGCCGGGAGCAGGTGATTAAACCGTCAAAAAGGGTTCCATCGCCTCATTTCATTTAAAATATAAACCTATGACTTATTTCATTTAAAATACATAAATTTAGATACATATAAAATAAACATCTTTCATTCACCTCATTAAAATACAATAAATGAATAAATAAATAAATGAATAAATAAAGGTATTTTTCCTTGGCGAGAGAAAAAAATAGGCATCGTATTTTCCGGCAACCTATATCCTATTTCATACACATAAGCAATATTTTCCATATGTATACAATTTATTTAATCTAAAGAAGGCAATAATCTATTTTTACGTAGAAACAAGAGTAATTTGTATGTAAACAAATATTGGTACTACTTAATAATAAACACACATACATTAAAACACACATTCACACATAAATAACGCCTGCATTCAACAGTTAAAGGTATATATGTCTGTAAAATATTTATATACTAGCCGCCTTCGCCCGCTACGCTGGTCGGTTTTTCTAAAGAAATCTTGAATGAAACAAGATATATCTGTGAATTTGATCATGCGTTTTAAAGCAATATGGACATTTACCTGGTGTATCCAACCGAATTGCTGAAAGCAATATGAATGTCATTACGCTATTATATCTTTTATTGAGTCATACAAAATTTAGACTGTTAAGGACCAATTTCTTTAGTTGATCTGTTAGTGTAGGATTCGGTAAAGAACAATAGAACAATATGTAGTATACTAAAAACGTTCATGAAAAATTATCAATGCAAGTCTCATCAGAATCTGTTAATTGGACTTATTGAAAAGGCTGATCGTTCATAATAATTGGGTTCGCCTGGTTCTAGAACTTTCATTTATAATTCTACAATCAAGCAACCTAACAACCAAGCAACAGCTAATTATATGTGCTTTATACTAAAACATCCACTGAAAAATTAACTAACCGATCAAGTTGCATCGAAATCCACTTAGCAGAATCTTTTAAACTGGAAAATATACCGAAATCTTCCCTAAAAATGATCTAATTAACAGTTTAAATCCCATAAAAATTCATTCAGTGGAACCTTTAAAAAAAGCAAATCTTTCAAAATTGGGTTCATCTGATTTAGAACTTTCCCCATAATTATTTAACTAAGCAACGTAGAACGTTATGTTTTATACTAACATCTTTTCTGAAAAATCATCTAACTAACAATGCAAATCCCGTCAAAATCTATACAGAAGAACTCAAGATATATAAGCGACCGGAATGAAATTTCTCTTTGCATTATATATATATATATATATATTGAGATAGTTAAATATAACTTTCAAAATCGTGATAACCTGATTATAGAACTCTCTGGGATATAGGGGTAGGTATATACTGCATCACTTCTGAATTTTTTAAGGAACTCAGCTCAACTTCCATAACTATAGCATATATACTCTCTAGTATACCCTATCTCTGTAGCGTATATCTTCCAATTTTCTTTACTGTACCACTGAGAACTTTTTCCGCATAGCTCGGTAACTAAACAACAGAGAATGATATGATAAATATTGAGAAAATCCCTGAAATATTATATAACTTACTGTGCATTTAATTAGTTGACTTGAAATCTTTCATAATCGAGTTCACCTAATTTTAGAGCTCCCGTAGCAACTTAGAATGATGGTTTTTACATTAAACCATTTATAAACCAAATTTACTATTTAACAGTGTAAGTTCTACAAAATTCTGTTCAGTAGAATCTGAGTTATAGTCATATTTACAATATTTATTGCTCATTAAACATTTTTCTTTACATTTGAAATAAAATCAGTAACTGTTTTGGTATTTCCCTGTTATGCCAACACCATTGTCACCAAGCGTAATAGTTGGCACAAAAATGAAATGATACATTTAAAAAAAATAATTTTGTTGATAAAAAAAAAATGAGCATTTAAAAAATATAACTTTTGAAAATTACAGACTTTGACCTACCATTTTTTTAAATCAATAAAAATAATGGTACTACTTGGTTATCCCGTCGACCAAAAATCTATTGCCAAACTATAAGATTAAATGTTAATAATGATTGATCGTAAATGTCACATTTACTTGACTTTAGGCAAGTTACACGTATTTACGTCATCAAGTGATTTTTATTTGGACGTTTTTCAATAAATGTATTTTTATTAATGTTATACTAATTTACTTGTTCTTTCGTTATTTAAAATTAAAAAAAATGTCAATTTGTATAATTTGGCGAGTGGTTTGGCGATTTATATAATTTGGTGAAATTGGTCGACGGGTACCAAAATAAATACTTAAAAAATAAGAATAAATAAATGTTTTGCAAGTAATAAAATATAGTCAATTTAAACTGCAGTCTTGAAATTGTAAATGTCTTTTACTACTGAAGCATGGCGTACGTAATACGTATGTCTCACATTGCAGTAAACATTTCATTCTTTCAATGAATACATTCATGGTTTTTTGAACAAAACATTTTTATATGTATAATTCCTAACTTCTGAAATAATTTTATTGTAGCTTCCTCATCATCAGATAACTGCGAAATGGTAAAATCTATATCAGTATCAGTAATAAATATTTTCTATTAAAAAAAATAACAAATTAAAAAGTTTTGCGAGATTATGATGGGATAAAATAAATTCCATCATTAAAAATTCCTGCATAAAAATATTCACGTTCAATAATTAGTAAATGTTAATGTGTGGCACGGTTTGCAATAAAAATCGTTTGCACGATTAGTGTTGAAATAAATGGCGCGATACCATACATTTTGGCATGGTATCGCGACGAAAATTAGGACGAAAATGTACCAGAGTTTTTTTATTTAGTTAGTTTTAGTTTTTGAGGCATTTGAATATTTTTTTCTAATTGACGAAGTTGTTTTTATTTAACCAAAAGGATTGGTTAAAAAAATTATTCAATTTGAACTTTTTCCCTTGCTATAGTAGCAGAATGAAAAGAATGAGTTTTTAGAAATTAGCACTTGAAAAATTCAGGTTTTGGCGCCAAAGATAGTGCCAAATTAGAAAAATAAGAAATATCTCTCGAACTATTGGACTTAAAAGAATTTAATTAGTACCATTCGATTCAGCATACAGAAATACACCAAAATATGTTATCAGTTGAAAAATAACTATAAAATCAGATTTTTAATGAATTTGTTTAAAGTTCGTTCTCTTTTTTACCCCCCCTTAGGGGTGGAATTTTGGAAAATCCTTTCTTAGCGGCACTCTATATCATAAGAAGTATTTTTACCCCGATTTTCAAGATTTTAGGTTCAGTAGTTTTGGCTGCGCGTTGATTAATACAAAATCCAGACTTTCTTTTATATATATAGATACCTTTAGTTGGTACTACTTAGTTATCCCGTCGACCAAAAATCTATCGCCAGACTATAAGATTAAATGCCAATAATGGTTGCTTTTAAATGTCACATTCGCTTGACTTTAAGCAAGTTACACTTTTTTATGATATCAAGTGATTTTTATTTGAACGTTTTATTTGAATTTTTATTGACATTATACTAATTTATTTGTTCTTTCGTTATTTATAATAAAAATTATGTCAATTTGTATAATTTGGCGAAATTGGTCGACGGGATAACTAAGTAGTACCCAAATATATTGCATATATATGTGTAAATAAAATGTTTATATGCAAATAAATACATAGAAACAAAAATAAAAATTCGCCAGGTTTGTTTTCATAGCTATTTATATATTTTGTCAGCGTATTTCATTTTCTGAAGCCCGAATTATGCCAAGCTTTAAAAAAAATGCCAAGGCCCCTGTAGTGAAAAAGTACCTAAATAAATAATTAATCGCAATAATAATAACATAAACTAAAATATTTCATTTCAACATCAATCTATTGTTTTTAATTTACTTTCAAATAAATATATATTCTAAGATAACATCAATTTAAATTAAGTTTACTGTTTACTGTCTCACTTCATAAAGTAAACAAACACAAGAGATTCATTCATCATGAACGGTAAAAATAATAAACCGTGAAGGTAACCATTCGCAAAGCAGGATCTCGAACAATGAATGGACAATATTCTTATGACGTCATAGTAGGTAAATTGGCGGCGCTAACGTTTATTTGCGGTTTGCATTCACGAGGGTTTTATTTTGCTATTTATCTTAGTTACGTTACTTTATTGGCATATTTATGAACTCAGAAATCAAATTTATAAAAACAAAAGTATATGTATTCATTATTTAATTATTAAGTAGTGAAAAAAATTATAAATGTATGATTTGCAAAATTTAAATAAATTTATTAATGCTAAAAAATAACATTGAAGTATCAGCATGTTTAATTAAAACAAGTTTAATTTACATAATTTATGAACAAATCTCTGTTTAAACACTTGAAATTTCCCTCATTTTTACCGCTACGGAAATTAAGTGGTATTTGTCAAAAACGACGAAATACGCATAAGAACAAAAAATGTATGAAATGTTATCAAGATCGCAACGAATTCTTGGATTTCTCTATCAGAATCTTTGGATTTGGGGAAGGATTGAGCAAGTAAATTAGTTTGAGAATGAAAGTAACATGATGTAATGCTTAGCATACATTTAAGGGAGACCAAACTGGTCGCCAGAGGCGGCTAGTATAGAAGAAAGACCAAAACTGGTAAGTAACACTACAATTACACCAGGAATTAAAAATCTCAATAGGGTGTTTTTGTTTGGAGAGGGTAAGATCAGATTTTTTAAAAAGTTTTACTGGACGGATTTTGATGAAACTTACATAGTTACCTAGATAATTTTTCAGGGATGGTTTTAGTATATCTTTCTACACTTCATTGCTAAATTCTACTGTAAATGATCAGCTAAAAGAGTTGGTACTTAACAGCTTAAATTTTGTTTGACACATTTTTAAAAAATGGCGCTCGTATCGTTTTTAACAACGCGGAAGGACATTTCCAGTAAAGGTTCATACTGCTTTAAAACACAAGGTCAAATTCAAGGATATATTTCGTTTAATGAAACCGATCAGCTGAGCGAGCGAAGCTTGCTAATAATATAATATAAGCCGAATGAACAAAAAATTAGTTACGGTGCAGAGGTGTCATGTGGTGAACGGAGCCTGGACATAAATAAAGCTCTGTAATCATATAGGCCGAAAGCCGGCAGCACAGACAATCACCTCATCGAGTTCACGGCTGAAATTCCAGAATGAGTTAAAACTCGATTCGCATATTAAAATACAGTCGGTCTGCCAAGTCATATCTTGGTGGAAAAAACCTGAAAACCCGATTTTAGCGGTTGACTCATGGGTTTACCATTGCGTTTTCCTGCACCCAAAGGTATAAAAACATGGAGGACTAGAAGCAGGAAAACACAATGGTAAACCTACGAGTCAACCGCTAAAATCGGGTTTTCAGGTATTTCCCACCAAGATATGACTTGGCAGACCGATTGCGTTTTAATATGCGAATCGAGTTTTAACTAATTCTGGAATTTCAGCTTGAACTCGATGAGGTGAATGTCTGTGCTGTCGGCTACCGGTCTAATAGTAGTAACGTAAAGTGGGTAACTTAATGTGAAATCAAGAAATATTGCGTTATGATGAGGTAAATAAAAGGATGTGACAGACTTTTAAAAAGAGTTATCGAGTTTTGGCTTTCTCGCGACCATTGAATAAGTGAAATCATGTTGCCCAAATTTTATTGTATTGAAGCGGATTGCCCAACGTACCTACAAAGAACGCTATACCCACAGGTGGTCATGAAAAAAGACATCTGAATTTAGTTCCAAAAAGCAGAAAGTTGTTTTGAAAAAGGTCTTAACCTGAAGCGACTGGAAGCGAGTGTTGCGTTTTGACAACGAAAATGTATTTCAAACCCGAAAGAGGTTGGTGAAGTCAGTAAACAAAGTCCTTCGCATTCTGTTTCCAAGTTAATATTACAATGCGAATGAATGCAATGGACACACAAAAAGGGGGGAGGATTGTACTTTGTGCCAATATAGTAAGAAATAAAAACAACGTTAGAAAAAGCACAAATTGAATGAGTATAAATCGCAAACAGCTGTTTCGAAATTTCTAAGGCCTCATCATCAGTGCTTAAAAATTCAAATGAAAATAAAATTAAATGAAATGTACATTAAAAAGGGGGGATGTGTACGGAGAGCCGGACGGCGTCTTACCTCGCAGCTCGACTGTAAACAGCGAAATGCGACTTACGTTTGAGTTAACAACCACAGAGTCGATCTGTCGTGCAGACGAGGAGACCAATCAGAAATGCCCAATTACTCCGGGAGAGTCCAAACAGACGTTTTGCCAACCTTCGTTTGGCCAACAAGAGACACTTTAAGGCCCCTTATCACTCAGATTTCAGATTTCCCTCTCCAATGTTAAAACAATGGCCATTTAATGCCTCTTTATTTGTCTAATATCTCATCAGTAAATTAATATTTTTAACTCATTTTTTCTGTGTGCACTTCTTAAAAGATGTCGCTTTCTGTTTTAGTTGACAAAATAATTTTAAAATGTATACTTATTTTTTAATTTAATGCCAAAGTCTTAAGAAGTATGCGAAATGTAAATAACATTAAATAACTTCAATTCTATTTGGAGTTTTAAAATTTTGAAAACAACACAAGAAAGCCTGTATTTTCATCCATTCATACAAATTAAAATTTTTCGTTTAAGTTTATTTAAATTTCAGATATTCGACAAATATTGGAAAATTTCCTCTCCCCCCTCAGAACATCCATCAAACGAGGAGAGAGGGTGGGAGTTGACCTTTGACATCAAAGAGGTCGAATGTCGCGGCGGGGTATTTTCTAGCTTTATCGTATAAGTGGAAAAAGTCCGAACTTGTATAGAGTTGTAAAATTTTTTGCTTTGCAAATTATTTTTAAGAGAATACTAGCATTTTGAAAACTGATAAAACGAAATCTGTTATAAAATAAATAAATAAAAAACATAAATATCATTTGCAAGGACAACTGCATATTTAAAAAAAGGGATGCCTGTGCTTTTGTCTTTTGGACACCAAAATGAAGTTTGAATAAATACTCGCTTTCCGTGAGACAGAAATAAAAAAGAAGTTAAAAGATTTTTATTTTGACTGTCTTCTACCGAAAATAATTGATCCATTCCGTACAATTTCCAAGCCCATAAGAGATAAACCCTATATTTTAAAAGCACCTGAAGTTCACAGTTTAAAAAAAAAAGGGGGGGGGGTGAACGGCAAAATGAATAAATTAAAAGAAGAAAGGCAATTAAAATATTTGTGATTAACTTTTATTTATTTAAAATAAATTTTAGTCACCCCTCATTTGTAGCATAATGTAGAATTTAATTTCGCGTATTTTGTAATTTATAGTTTTCTTTTCTCATAAATGTAAATTAAAATGTTCGTAAAAAATAATAGAGCTAACTTAAATACTATAAATTGTGTTATTTATCCAACACATCCCC
This sequence comes from Maratus speciosus, assembly GCA_963932465.1. Lineage (NCBI taxonomy): Eukaryota > Metazoa > Arthropoda > Arachnida > Araneae > Salticidae > Maratus > Maratus speciosus. The sequence goes on from OZ010792.1 coordinate 556,707,890, forward strand.
AATCTCTTTCAAATTCTAAGTGTAGAAGATAATAGCTGTTTCCTTATTATTGTTCTGCCAATCACAAATGCAGAATTTGTCCTTATTTTTTGCTATTTTTGTGTTTGATGTCAGAGAAAAAATTGAAAAGTTTGGAAAACTTCGACTAATATATTGTACAAAATTAAGTATACAGAGTGTCCCAATACAAAGATAGAAATACACTTTAATCATTAACATGTTAGAGATACATATGTAAATTGCAACAGTGTTCAAAATAAGGTACAAATTAAAGTTATGTTGACGAAATAGTCCTGCCATTAATTTTCAAAATATTATTAAAATTTTTCAAATTCAAAGTCTCTTAATTCGGTACTGTTGTACTTGCTAGAGTTTGATTTTATATATATATATATTATTTATAGGTTCTAGGTACCGTATAAAAGTTTAAAATATGTACCCTTTTGAAAATGAATGGCAGGGCTATTTCATCAATACAATCTTAATCCCTGCCTTATTTGGCACACTTTTTCTAACAGTGTTTATATATCTCCAGCAGTTGAAAAATTAAAATGCGTTTCAATCATTTTGAGACACTATTTATTACTTATAGGTTTTACTTCTTACATGTATATCGACTAGTACGTCAGCAAAATTTTATAAAAGTGCTAAAATAATAAAATTTAGCACATGCGAAAAGTAAATATGTGAATAATTTTTAGGAAAAAAAATTCCTTATTGATGAAAATACTTAAAATTTAATCATATGTTTAACCTCTTCTTTATTTCTTTTATATAATTATATGGTATTACATAGCTGCCAACTCTTCCAATTTTTTCAGAATTCTTCCGAAAAATCGGCATGTTTTCCGATTTTACGCGCGTAATGGGTTTTCTTCCGCTTTTCGTCATTTTCTTCCGATTTTCGGCCTTTTCTTACGCTTTTTACGCGAGTTTCGTCAAAGGATCGCGGGAAAACACGAAACTTCTCCAAATGTTCGCGGGAAAGACGCAAATTTTGTCGGAAGATCGCGTAAAAAACGAGAATACTCCCAAAAGAGCGCGTAAAAACACGAATTCCGTGAACAGATCGTGTAAAAAAGCGCCGTCAAAAGATCGCGTAAAAACACTATTTCCGTAAAAAGATCACGTAAAAACGCGAATTCCGTTAAAGGATCGCGGAAAAAACCCAAATTTCGCCGAACGATCGCGGGAAAGACGCTGATTTCGTCAAAAGATCGCGAAAAAAACGACAAATTTCGTCAAAAGATCGCGAAAAAACGGCAAATTTCGTCAAAAGATCGCGAACGAACGGCAAACTTCGTCAAAAAATCGCAAAAAAATAAATTCCGTCAAAAAATTGCGAAAAACCTCCACAAATTTTGTCAAAAGATCGCGAAAAAAACAAAAATTTCGTCTAAAGATCGCGAATTTCGTCAAAGGGCCGCTGAAAAAAACGCATAGCTAGTGTCGGAAGTGGATTCCCCCCCCCCCCCCTTCCTGCTGTAACTTTTCAGAAAATTTGCTGTGAATTTCAGAATTTTTTTTCTTTTTTTAGTCAGAATCACCCTAAAAAAAAATTAGGAATCAGAAGTTTTAAGTGTCTTTTAAAGTGAAAGGTGGGATATCTATGAATATTAAAAGAGAAAAAAATATATATAGTATTTTTTAATATATTCAAGTTATTCTTTTTTGTCATAATATATATTGTGTAATTGCAAATTAGTGAATATTTTATTCGAGTTTCTCTTTGAAATTTGTTTATTTATAAGGATTCAGCTGTTTTTAATCCTCGCTGAAAGTGTTATAAAACTTAAAAAATCTTCTGATTTTTCGCCAAAATTTTCTGATTTCTTCTGATTTTTTGCCCAAAATCTTTTGAGTTTTGCCGAAATTTAGTTGGCAAGTATGGTATTATTATTATTGTTATTGTTATTATTGAAGATACATATAAAGAGCTTTAGATTTCAAATAATATACAGAAGTCTCTTACTGTGCATTAGATTATAATTGCCTTTTATATAAATGTTACATGATTAATTTATAATTCTCTGCTTTGTCGATGTGAAAGGCTAAATTATACTTCTATATTTCGTTTCAGTTGCTTCGTTTACTAAAACGTAGCAAAACATTTTTCCCCCTCTAAATACTGCTTTTTTCCCCCGAACGTCTTTTCTCTGAATAACATATTATAATTTCTAGAAAATAAAACTACGTAAAACACTATACGCATATATTTTTAAATATATACGCTTTTCTTCAATTTTCAACAAGTAGTTTTGATACACCTACGAAAACATTTCCATCCTTGCATGCATCGGAATTTCAGATCTTATTAGGTTTCAAGGAAACAAGTAGTTTTTACCCCCCCCCCCCTCCCCGACGCACACATACCCTTTAAATATGTGACACCCTTTTAAAATAAAAATAACTATATCTATCTATATATATTTTTTTTGGTCCCCTAAAATAAATTTTAGATGGTTCTCAAATTTATGGTTCAACAAACGAGATACTTTTTGATACATTTTCTGACTCATTTTTCAATTCCTACTATTAGCTCACACTCTCCCTATATTTATTTATATATTTATATATTTATCTTGTACAAATTTTCAATCGTTAATAAAATACTCATTATTCATCCTATCAGGTTGAAATAAATTTTTTTAAACTTGTACTGGAATGACAATTGATGTTAATAAAGTTTTTTCAAATATTAATTAATTAATTAAATTTTAATTAATTAATTTTAGTTTTGCATGGGAAACAAAATGGCCGCCACTGGTTATTGAATTTCAATGAAAGAATTTTCAATAAGCGTTACCATAGGGGGGGGGGGACCCTGTTCTGTCGCCAAATACCTCCAAGTTTGTCGCCAACTTGGCGATATATCGCCAAATTTGGCGGCCAAAAAGGGACGCCAACTTGGCGATATCTCTCATATTTCGCCAAATTCCCATAGAGTTCCATTGTAAACCTACGTGCTTATAGAAAATCAACAAATTGAGATATTTTAATGCAACAAAAACTAATATTAGCTTAAGGGATTATATTCAATTTTTCTTTGATGACCTAAGTAGGAATTGACTTTAAAAACAAAATTTTTATATTACTTGTTAAATGTAAAGACACAAAATTGGCAAGCCTGGCTGTTCATTGCTTATTAATAGTAATCATTTTCAAAATACTATACACGTATTTTAAGTTATTTAAGCTTACTTTTGGTGTAGGATCCATTTAAATATTTCAATTCAAAATTTGAAAGATTATAAACCTTCCTGAATAATAAAAGGAAAATTCATAATGAAACTGGTGTGAATGAGTATCAATTCAATATGCAATGTAATAGTATCTAGGATAATTTTTAGAGAGAAAGGGGTAAATAAGAGATTAAAAATTTAAAAAGACCAATGTAATCCAAACAATTGTGAGCTATGAAGTAATAAAACCTTGTGTAAATCACCATAAAATTTAAAGGACGCGTTTCGATATCGAAATTATAACGTCAGCCAATATAAACACACGTCCGTAAGAGGACAAGGTCACTTTTTTTTGTGTTTTCTTTCTCTAAAATAAATTTAAAATATCCGTTTTCAGAAAAATACATTATTTGCATTTGCAAGAAGAAAAGAAACGAAAACTGTTATGCTATTTATAACTTATTTAGAATGTCTGAAAAAAAAAAAAAAAAAAAAAAAAAAAAAAACATTTAACAGCAAAAGAAATTAAAATATCGTCCATGTTAATTTGCAATTTAAGTGAAGGTTTGATTGCTTATTTATAGTAATCATTTTCATTATTTCATTAATTCATCATGTTATTTAAAATTGTTATTAAATTATGTTATTATTAATTTATTATTAAATTTATAATTAAATTTATTACTAAATTATTAAAAATATTTAAAAACCTACTTTCGGTCTAGAATCCATTTAAATATTTCAATACCATATTTAGAAGATTATAAATCTTACTGAATAATAAAATAAGAAAATTCAAACTTGTTTGAATGAGTATCAATTCAATATGCTATTTAATTGTAACTAGGATAATTTTTAACCCTTTATGTACTGAATTATGAATATTTCATCTTCTAAAGCATTTTTCGTGAATTGTTTAAACTACATTAAAAGATTTAAATAATCATTTAATAAATTTTAGAAGGATTGTAAGATTTAGAAGGATTAATTAAATTTGAATTTATAGGGATTTTGTGCAATATTTATAACATTACTCACACTTTTATTAGTATTTTGTAGAATTAGGAAATGTACAAACATAACATTCTTACAATAGAAATATAAAAAGTATTTCCGAATTGAAAAATTCCCCCTCTCGACTCCCTATGCCAAGAAATCTGAAAAGATGCAAAGGAAAAATAAATCATCCTTTTAAAAATATTTTTGTTTTGTGTAACCCATAATTAAGATAAAGTAATGTATCTATAACTCATTCTAAACTGTATCACAACTAATCGATGTATTAAATAAATTTTATAACAAGTTATTTTAATGGTACTTATAAGTACTGTCGGTAGACAAAGGGTTAACAAGAAAAGAAAAAAAAATACGTAAAAGATTTAAAATTTACAAGACCAGCGAAATTAGAACAAATATGGATCACAGGCTAGAATCTAACGCACGCCAGGTTATGCCCGACTCGAATCCAATAATTCTTTTTAAAATTAATCCGAACTCAACATTCATAGTTATGTGCAGTTTTCTTGTTCTTTATATTGCTTCAATTTTCTCATTTTATAGTCATAGTAAAAAAGTATTAATAAATAGAGAAATAAATAAAAGAGACCTTTCGAATGTACAAATCCAATGCTCCAACAAAATCTATCCAAAGTATTAGCAGTTAAATTAGTTTTCGGATAATCTTCCATGAGTAACTAACATCCAGTGAGGGGGAAAAAAAAATACTGTAATTCAGGATATTTTCTAATATGAAACTAGTATGTTGTGGCCATCACAAAACTTTCTTCTATATAAATCACGTCAATTAAATCATTTAAATAGTACAAGAAATTACATCAATTAAGCACCAACTCATATCAAAGTAAATCTGAATTTGAAGTTTAATGAAAATTCGTGCATTAGTTATTGAGATAGAGCTATAGGGGAAATTTTGAAAAATGCAGCATAGCAGCACCACCTGTTGAACGATTTGCACCAAAACATAAACACCACTAATTATGTTCTGGTATACCTGCATCTAAAGTTTGTGGAAAATCCAAGCAATAGTTCTTGAGATAGAGCTATTGCGGAAATCACACAAAATACAGCATAGCAGCGCCACCTGTTGAGCGATTTACACCAAACTGTATAAAATGTCAATTCATGTCAAGGACTAACTGATTCTAAAGTTTGAGGAAAAATCGTGCATTAGTTCTTGAGATACACCTATAGTAGAAGTACTGAAAAATACAGCATAGCAGCGCCACCTATTGAGCGATTTACACCAAAATGTACAAAATGTCAATTCCAGTCAAGGATTAACTGATTCTGAAGTTTGGTGAAAATTATTGCATTAGTTCTTGAGATACAGCTATAATGGAAATTCTGAAAAGTGCAGCATAGCAGCGCTACCTGTTGAGCGATTTGCACCAAAACACAAACAGCCCTAATTCATGTCAAAGTATACTCGAATCTGCAGTTTAATGAAAATCCAAGCATTAGTTGTTGAGAGAGAGCTATTGCGGAAATCGTAAAAATGCAGTATAGCAGCGCCACCTGTTGAACGATTTACACCAAAATTTACAAAACTTCAATTCATGTCAAGGACTAACTGAATCTGAAGTTTGATGAAAATCCGTGCATTAGTTCTGAAGATTGAGCCATTGCGGAAATCGTGAAAAAGGTTGCATAGCAGCGCCACCTGTTGAGCGATTTACACCAAAAACTAATCAACAGCGAGTTATATCAGAGACTAACTGAATATAAATTTTTATTAAATTCCGTGCATTAGTTCTTGAGATAGAGCGCCCACAAAATTTTTGTCACATACAGACAGACAGACATTTTGTAAAATCATGTTTTTCGGAATATCTGACCCCTAAAATGTGTAAATCCGTCGAAAACCGAAAGTTGAAATTTTTCACGAATCCAGTACTTTCTTCTTGTAAAGATAGAAGAAAGTAAAAAAAAAAAAAAAAAAAAAAAAAACAAAGATCTAAATTACTTACAGTGGCATTAATTTTGGGATAAAAATTCAGGCTCACCTATGGATTGATTAAACAATAGGCAAATTGGGTACTGACACTCCTGATTTTAGTGGCTGCCGAATTTTGGTTTAGGAAATTTTTATATAGCTGAAATTTCAAGATTAGGATTTCTAGATAGTGCCCGCCAAGATTTGACGGTAAATAACATGAATGTTTCATCAGAATAATTCTTGAATTTTTAATTAGTTTCTTTTAAATTAATTATTGAATGACGAATTTCTATATTGCATAAGTGATTCCTATTTCTTTAAGGTGATAGAGGATGCTGTCAATCTAACCTATTCACTGAAGTGAAAGAATTTTAAGTTTATAATTTACAACCAATTATGCTTGCTTTTTATCAGAAATTTACCTAAAAATGCCGGTTAGAGAATTTATTTTTACTTACTACGGCCTCTTTTTTTTTTTTTTTTTTTTTTTTTTTTTTTTTTAAATAACAATATTTATTTCCATTTATTTATTTATTTATTTAAACACGACGATTAAAAGCTGCCATGAATTTTATTTTTATCTGTCTCTAAAAACCTAAATTTGAAACTTGATGCAGTTAACTATTTATAATATACATTTTTTATTACTTGAATTTTATTATACATTTTTTAAATATTAAACCTGGATATCAAGGTAATTTCTTTTATAGCTCTTATACGAATATTTTTCTTTCTTTCCATTTTATTTTTTAAAGAATGACAAGCTTTTCTTTCTAACACACACACATATATATTCTTGATAATGGTAAAAAAATATAACGAAAATTGTAGATCAGCTCAATTTATTTAATTGATAATTACATGCAAAATATCTTAGCTTATATATTTTAAATATAAAATCATTAATGTTTCAAAATGTTTTATAAGGCATCGAAAATGTTTAGTTTTTTTAAATAACGGTACATGAAGAGGCGGGGAGAGTGGGGGCAATACCAAGCCCCTGGACGCTCTTTGTCCGATCTGTGGAATTATCTGAATATTGGAAAGCTCGCTCCTATTTTTTTTTTCCGTAGAACTCTTGTCCATTTCTTTCTGTGTACAAGACTGCCCTAAAGGAGTTTTCTTCCCTTACTTGGCCCCCAACCGCTTCCCCTCTGACCCCCTGCTTGACCCCAACTCGTTGACAGCTTCATAAAGGCATAGGCGTGTTTAGAAAGGGGGGGAAGAAAGGACACAAGCAGAACTCAGATCCGGAAAAAGAAATGAGTGATACAAGGCCTTAAGATCCGCTTGGGGGAGCATAAAACGTGTTAAAAATTGTGACATCAAACATTCCGCTATTGTTAATCACTGCTGGTCAAATAATCATAATTTTAAATTTTCAGAAGCCTCAATAATACAGAAATGCTCAACAATTTACGATCTTGATTTTTGGAAGCGTATCACATATGGAAAAATTCAGACAGTTTAGTTAACGATTTGTCCACCACACCCAATTTTTCAAAGATATGGTTTCAATTCCTATAATTCGTTTTTCTTCCCTCCACCTCCCCCCTTTTTCTTTTTCTTTTCTCTGTTTGGACTCTCTCGGAGTTATTGGGCATTTCTGATTGGTCTCCTCGTCTGCGCGAGAGATCGACTCTGCGGCTGTTAACTCAAACTTCAAACGTGAGTCGCATTTCACTGTTGACAGTCCAGCTGCGAGGTACGCCGTACGGCTCTCGGCACCCCCCCCCCCCATCCCCTTTTTAATGTACATTTCATTTAATTTTATCTTCATTTTAATTTTTAAGCACTGATGATGAGGCCTTAGAGGCTTCGAAATAGCTGTTTGCGATTTATACTCACTCCTGTTTGTGCTTTTTCTAACGTTGTTTTTATTTCTTAATGCAATGAACATTTGGAGCTGGTTTACCTCACAAGAGGCCATTGGCCACAACGTAAAAATTTCTCTTCTGCAATGTGCCAAAGAACACCGAATGGTGAAGGTAGTTGACGGAAGGTGTCTAGCGAGTAACTGGGCGAAACACGTTGTTTTGATGTAAGGAATCGCGCGCTTCAAAGGTGAAATAAAGCATTCAACACGCAATGTATGAAGGGGTAGTGCAAAAAAGACGTGGTTCTTTGATAGCTTGGAAGTGTTTTTCGTCCTATGACTCTTTCTCATTGATTGAGGTGAGAATGAGCATGAACATGAACCAAGATCTTTCAACATTCTCAATAGTCAGATGCTCTCTTTCATTGAACATCTTCATAATAAATATGCTATAGGGATATCCCATTTTACAACATGACAGTAATCAGGATCACTAGCATTATATGTACACGTGACTGTTTTATGAACACACAGACATCCTACTGCGCTTCAATTTGTCCCCTTAACCATATGATCTACACTTCATACAGTATATATTGGACTATTTGAAACAGTGGGTAAAACATGGATAAAAACATGTCCGCAACTTTGTGGATTTACGTGATCTACTCATGAGCGAATGGCTCATGTTTGGGAAAAAATATGCGCCTCCTACCCTTTAGTAAAAAAACGTTAAACGTTGTTAAGCTAACAACTGCAAAGTATTACGAAATAATTTTTATTTATTTTACTAAATAATTTTCTTAAACATTCTATGGCCTTTTTGTTTTGTTTAAAATGTATTTTTAACTATGTCAATAATAGCGAGATATAAAAGCAATAATTTAACTAAAAGTACTAATAAGTGTATGTTTTTCCAAATTTAAGCAAACCGAAAGCGATAGAATGGAAAATGTTAATAAGGCTTGTTTTTTTTTTGTTTTGTTTTTTTTTTTTTTTTGTCCCAGTTTCATGATGGATTTTAATTTAAAAATTGTGAGCAAGATTTAGGTACTGTTATAACAGATGTCTGTGATTTTGGATGTTATTACAGCTATTTTCTTTTTCCCCTGTCGCAGGTATATTTATCTTCACCTTTACTGTCGAGCATTGCAGCCGGAAGACCTACCTGGGTACATCATGTATCATACTTGGATTTCTCATTCTCCTCATTATGCTCAAGATCGAACCGTAAGTAGACCTTCTCCTACACCATGGATCATTAATCACGCTTTCGGGAGCATTGTGCCCAGTGACAATTTTTCCAACCCCCGCTAAGTCTGCAAATTTATAGCTAAAAGTACAGTCGTGGGAAAAAAAGTAAACACCCCCTACTAACTCCTCAACAAATTATCGTAGAAAAAAGTTACTGGTCCCGAACAATTGGAAATAAAGTCTACTTTTAAATGATGTACATAAAATTTGCTTAGGGGGTCATCTACATATTAAAACGATCCATAACTTTGTTTTTTTCAATAGCAGTAGCAATGGCGGATCTAAGGGGGGGGGGGGGGGGGGGGGGGGCGAGGGGGCGATCGCCCCCCCCTTGAGAGAACAAAAGGTTTGCAAAACGGCATTATGCATTCTCACGGGAAATGACTTGGGGCGAAGCTCGAGCCCGGCGCGACCCGGGTCGGGTCGCGCCATTTTAAAACCACGAGGCGGCCTGAGTAAGGTCTTTTCTCTTTTAGAGCCGGGTCGTGCCCTGATCTTAAAATTTTTCTGCCAATTCGGGTCGGGCCAGACTTCTTTTTCTTCCAGGTCGAGCCTGGCCTGGACTTTATTCTTCCTAGAGGTCTGCACTGGCCAAAATTTCCAGGTCGGGGTTCGGCACGGAATAAAAGCTAAACGTTCAGTCCGTTTCAGCCCGTATGATAAGCAGTATTGGTCAGACGCGAACCGTGCACTTCTCTAAATTCTTCTCTCCGAGCCCAAGTTGGTTTGACATTTTACAAATTTGTTTTTCGTAAAAATTATATTTATGTTGTACATTTGTTTAGCGAAATCTTTAAAAATTTAATTTGAATTAATAAGTTACAGAGATGCATTTTTAAAAATCTACTTTTTTTTTGTAGAGCTTTAAAATTGTGATTTTCTTTTATTATCCATTTCTTTCATTCTAAACTGATTTTCTTACTGGATTTTCATTTGAATGTATTTGTCTAAGTAATGATTTTTATGTAGCGTTTATGTACATAATTGCCTAAATAGTCACTAATATTAATGTTTTTCTGTATTCATGAATTTCGAACAAAATCTGGAATAAAATATGAGCATAAGTAAGCGCACTTTATGAATAATTTTAATTGCAAAATGCAGGCTGGGCTGGAGTCGATTTTTTAGCTTTTATACCGGGCCGGACCAATAATTTTTTTTATGCGGGTTGGACCTAGAAATTTCAGCCCAGGTAAATCTCTAACTGACATATCGAAGCCAGCTTTAATTATTTTTTTTTTTTAATGCTTCTTTCAGCCACCATCCCATAGCTACTGAATATACCGGGTGTCCTAATATGGACTGACGGATTTTAAATACAATTCAATAACTTGTAAATGGCGACAGCTATTTAAAAAAAAAAAAATACTTGAAGGAGGGTTATGTAAGATGTCAGGAGCAGGGGTGATTCTGTTCCTAATTTTCCGAAATTTTAACCCTCTCGCTGCGCATCCCCCAATTTCCATGGGCAACGTAAAAGTGGCAAAATTTGCGAACCCGCAATTTCCGAAGAAAATCTTTTTTTTTTTTTTATATGATATAATTCTATTTAAAAGAGAAACTCTTTCAAAAAGATTTTGGACATATTCGAACTCTAAAATATATGCAGATTTGAAATAGGTAATAAACTAAATGCGCAATATATTCATATAAATATATATATGTATACATATACGCAGCAAGAGGGTTAAGGCATTCGGTTCCAAAAGTTTAAAAAAAATCATCAATCCGAAAATTCGGACATAAAATTAAACGCGAATTTTGACAAATGGCCGCCTTAAAAAATCTATTTCGTCAATCGTCTGGAGAAAATAACTTCAATTTCGCCAAAGAATCGCAGGAAAAATGTTAATTTGGTAAAAGGGCCACAGAAAAAACGCGAATTTTTCTTCAAATGATCACGGAAAATGCGAATTTCTTGAAAAGATCGCGGAGCGAACGCAAATTTTGTAAAAAAAAAAAAAAAAAAAAAAACCCTCAAATTTCGTTAAAGGATCGCGAAAAAATTCAAATTTTATCAAAGAATCGCGAATTACATCAAAGGGTTGCAAAAGAAACGCGAATTTCGTCAAAGGGTTGCGAAAAAAACTCCCATTTCGTCAAAAGATCGCGGAGAAGACGGAATTTCTTCAAAGAATCGCGGAAAAAAGCGAATTTCGCCAAAGAATCACTTTAAATACGCGATTTTCGTCAAAGGATCGCGGAAAAACGAGAATTTTATCAAAGGGTCGTGGGGAAAAATGCGAATTTTATCAAAGGTCTACAGAATTACACTAATTTCGTCAAAGGGTTGCGGAACAAACGTAAATCTCGTCAAAGGGCAATGGAAGAAATGCGAATTTCATCAAACAGCTACGGAAAAACGCGAATTTTATCAAAGGGCTCCGAAAACATGCAAATTTCGCCAAAGAGCCGCGGAAGAAATGCGGCGAATTTTATCAAAGAGTCGTGTAAAAAATACAGTGGTCTCTTTAGAAAACAGCACACATACACATACCTATGTTTCTTATTATAGGTATAGTTTTTAATCTGAAATAATATACTGAAGTAACTTTTGAAGAAAATGGGTTAACCGAAACCCAGTTTGCAGGAATCTACAATCAGGCTGAAATCGACCCAAAACGAAAACAGCTAAAACGACCTGCAACAAATATAATTAGTGCCCGGAGGGAATTCCCTCCCTTCCCTCTCTGCTGTAACATTTCAGAAAATTTGCTTTAAATTTCAGAATTTTTTTTTTACTGAGGAGCTGCGATTCTTAATTTTAGTTTAAAATAGCAACGACAGATGGCGCGGCAAACAATAGACGTTAAATCGGGCACCGATTTAGTATGTGCTATTGTAAAGCAAAATCAAGAATCACAGTGAAAAATCTCCTGACATCTTACATAGTCCTCCAGCAAGATTTTTTTAAATTGCTGTTACCATTTGCAAGTTACAGAATTTTAAAATCAGTCCATTTTAGGACACCCGGTATATTTTTTAATAAGTTTCAAAGCATTCTCTACTGAATTACAACTGATCTTAGATATAAAGAGACAAGCAGTTTTATACAAATTAGTATTTTTTGCATAATCCTGGAGATTAAAAAGAATTATTAAATAATTGTTTGGGCGTGCCCGTTATGGAGCTTTTACTGTATGTAGTTTCTATCTTAAAATATATTTAGACTTTCTTTTCAAAATTAGGGTCGGCCCGAACCCTTCTCTCTCAAGAGTAAAAACTGAACCCGAAACTGACCCAAACCCGAAATAATATATGTCAATCTGCCCCAAACCCAACGCGCTAGGCGTAAAAAGTAGAAGTGAACCTGACCCGCTGCAGAAAAGTAGAAGTAAACCGGACCCAAACCCGACCCGCAGCAAAAAAGTAGATGTTAACCCGACCCGCATCAAAAAGTAGAAGTCAACCGGACCCAAACGCGACACACAGCAAAAACATATGTTAACCCGACCAGCAGCAAAAGATAGAAGTCAACCGGACCCAAACACGACCCGCAGCAAAAAAGTATAAGTTAACCCGACCAGCAGAACAAAATAGAAGTCAACCGGACCCAAACCCGACCCACAGGAAAAAGTAGAAGTAACACGACCCGCAATGAAAAAAATTAGGCTCGACCCACGCATCAGATTGGAATCTCCAAATTTCCAAAATCGCCCCCCCCCCTTGAGGACTCTCCAGATCCGCCCTTGAGCAGTACTCAATTCTGACAGCATAAATGAACTCTACACAGTTCAATTAGTCTAAAAACAAAATTTTATGCAACTCGTACCATAAGTTTCCGAGAAATTAATTATTTTAAAACGAGCGTATTTTAAGGGCTGTATCCAGATTGATGTTCGGTACTCGATTGTTAAACGAGAGAGCTCCCTTCTTGATCAAGGCACCTTAAGCAATAAATTAAGCCTGTTAGATTACAGGATAGCATAAGAAATTTCAAAATATTTAGTCACTTCTATCATAGATTGCCCATTAAACCATCCTTTTGCCGTTGTTTAAGCATAATTTGAAAACTACTTGGAAGAAAAATGTGAAATTTTGGATTTCCATAAAGCAGGACTTAATAAATCTGAATCCATCAAAAAAATTGTAGGTTAAAATTCATAATTTTTTGTAATATTAATTTTATAATTCAGATCAGAAAATTATTAAAATTGTAAATTCTACGTATTTATGTTTGTATATATTAGTATTATTGCTACACAAAAAATTAAAACATTAGGATCATAATTTCAGAAGTTATAATTAAAAATATGAAAATGTAATTTAACATTAGAAGCACTCAATTTTGAATGTTTATAATTCAAAAACTTATCATTCGAATCACTTGAAATTTGGTGTCTAGGCATAGTTTGAACCAAAGATTTGAAATATCTCGTTAAAATTGGGTATTGCTATTGAAAAAAATGAAGTTTGGATTCGTTTTAACATGTAGATGGCTCCCTAAGCAAATTTTATATGCGGCATTTAAAAGTAGATTTTATTTCCAATCGTTCGGTGCCAGTAACTTTCGTCTACGATAATTTGTTGAGGAGTTAATAGGGGGTGTTTCCTTTTTTTTCCACGACTGTACATATTTCGCGTCCGTGGATTGTAAATCGTTAATTTGGAATGACAAAATTCTAACAGTTTCAACCTTCTCTTCAGAAAAAAGGGATGGTTTCAGCCTTCAATAACGAAAGGGCTTGCCCCGAAGGTATGTGCCTACCTTCGGGGAACTTAAAAAAAAAAAAAAAAAAAAAAAAATGAAATTTTTATCAAACACATGTATTTTTAGTTAAAACAGGGAATAAAACTATAAATTCATATGAATTTTTAAAGGAATTTTTATTAACTTTTAAAATTTAGTCAATATTTAGTCAAATTTTAGTAAAAAAAAAAAGCATTTATGCCAAACCTTCTATAACGAAATCTATTCAATATATTTCACTTTTCTTTTCAACAATATATTAGCAAACCACTTATCTGTGTTATGAAGCAAAATATTTGCAAAACCTCTTAAATTTACTAACTTGTGCCAAATTTTGTATACAAAAAATGATTTTTTTTTTCTAAAAATGTGTATTGTTCAATAAAAATGGCTCTTAAATTAATATATACAAACTTACAAGATATATTTTGCTTCATAACATACCTATAGATGAGCAGAACCTTGTTACAAAATTTTATTTCAATATCTTAAAAACTTTTTAAGAAATGATGTTTCCCAGAAACATATACAGGGTGATTCATAAAAGATGGGCAGAACTTTAAGTGGTTATAGTACACTTAAAGACAAATAATATTAAATAGGAGACTAAGGGTCCCAGACGTATTCCCAAGGAGATAGGGGGTATTAAAGTTTAGGGTCCGAAATTTCAAATGATTATAAAACATGGAAAAATTGGTCGATTCGTTTGCGGTTTTTGCAAAAAATTTTCTTTATGCCAGTATTTTCTTGAAATAAAATTTTAAAGTTCAATTTCAAAAAATGCCGATAGGGGGCGCTTTAGACTTTGGAGTAACAAACAACTATTTTTTAACGTTATTTTTTGTATTTCTTTAAATGATTTCGAAAGCTTAGACTTAAACTTAAATTTTGATCTAAAAATCTGAGTCCTAACGAGTAGTTAAGTAGCGTAAACTGAAATTTGAAACCCTTCTCCCCCAGAACAAAAATCAGTTATTCCCGATCTTTGTGTCGTAGATTAGGCTCTAACTACTGCCGCGTTTTGCTAAAATTATTCTTTATGTCAGTATTTTCGTGAAAATAAATTTTAAAGAAAATTTTCAAAAAATTCCGATAGAGGGCGCTTTAGACTTTGGAGTAACGAACAACTATTTTATACCGTTATTTTTTGTGTCTCATTAAATGCTTTCTAAAGCTTAGACTTAAATTTTCAGCCCAAAATCTGAATCGTTAGACGTGGTTAAGTTTCTGGGGAGAGGGGTTTGAAATTTCTACTCCTGAGCACAGTTCAGTTTACCATGTCCACACATTGTGTGCTGTGATACGAGGTAAAAAGACACAAATTAGGATTATGTTACCAAAGCATATTTATTAACATGTAATTACAATAAATGTTCAAAATTGTGACCACCAGAGGTTATGCACGCAGAACAACGGCGAAGAATGGAACGGCGAACATTCGCGAAAACATCAGGCTTTTCGAGCACTTCCCCTACAGCGGCGGAAAGTCTGGCGACCAGTTCCTCGGGGGATTCAATGGGTGTCTCATACATAAGAGCCTTCAATCGTCCCCAAAAAAAGAAATCGAGGGGTGAAAGATCTGGCGAGCGAGCAGGCCAAGCAACAGGACCACCTCGACCAATCCATCTGTTCGGAAATGTGATGTCCATATAGTTGCGGACGTCTCGTACGTAATGGCTGGCGCTCCATCGTGCTGGAACCACATGACCCGCCGGATGCGTGGAGGAACAACGTTTAACAGGTCTGGCAGCACATGTTGCAGAAATGTGAGGTATGTTTTACCGTTGAGGCGTTCAGGAAGAAGGTACGGTCCGATTAGGTGGTCTCCGAGGATTCCTGCCCAAACATTGATGGAAAAGCGTCTCTGATGAGCATGTGGATACGTAGCATGTGGATTGACATCCGCCCATACATGTGCATTGTGTGTGTTAAATGTAACTTCACGTGTGAAGGTACATTCATCGGTGAAAAGCACAGTTCGTCCAAAATGTGGATTTAGCGCGTTCTGCTGCAGAAACCAGCGGGCGAATTCAATACGATTTGGATAATCCCCTGGAGACAGTTTCTGGACTCGTTGCACATGAAACGGGAGCAAATGTTCATCCTTCAGTACGCTCCAAGTCATGGACTGTGAGGTATCCACCTGCCTAGCCACTGTTCGTGTACTTGTACTTGGCTGCGCCGCTACTACATCCAGAATGGCTTCTGCAACAACTACTGATTCGTCCTTTTTTGCACGACCTGCATTCGACCGGGAAGCGAGAAATGATCCCGTCTCACACAACTGTCTGTGCAAGCGCTCGAAAGTTTTGCGGTTAGGCAACCGCCTGTTGGGAAATCGCTCTCCGTACATTCGTTGTGCCTCTGCACCGTTTCCATCTGCCGCTCCGTAAATTAAATGCATCTCAGCCTTTTCCTTATTCGTGAAGGGCACCATCTTCCGATTCATTACTACAGCGACTTACACTTGACTCACCGTTCAGTGGTTTTTATGCCTAAATCGTGTCGAAATTTTGCATACGTGTTCTTCTTCTTCCCCATTTGACATTTGCATACTTTCTGTTTCCTTCTTCACCCGGTGACTAGCGTCAGGAATGGAGCTTTAACGTTTGCATGAGCGACGTTTCCAACTGTGCCAGTGCCTTTATGAGTGAATTCCGACTATGCAGTCCTTGACGAAAGTTGTATTTTTGCCTCGTATCACAGCACAGAATCGTTGGGCACGGTTAAGTAGTGCAAACTGAACCATGTTCAGAAGTTGAAATTTGAACCCCCTCCCCTCGCTACTGAACCACGCTCAGCGATTCAGATTTTGAGCTGAAAATTTAAGTTTAAGTTTAAGCTTTAGAAAGCATTTAATGAGACACAAAAAATAACGGTATAAAATAGTTGTTCGTTACTCCAAAGTCTAAAGCGCCCTCTATCGGAATTTTTTGAAAATTTTCTTTAAAATTTATTTTCAAGAAAATACTAACATAAAGAATAATTTTAGCAAAACGCGGCAGTAGTTAGAGCCTAATCTACGACACAAAGATCGGGAATAACTGATTTTTGTTCTGGGGGGAGAAGGGTTTCAAATTTCAAATTTCAGTTTATGCTACTTAACTACTCGTTAGGACTCAGATTTTTAGATCAAAATTTAAGTTTAAGTCTAAGCTTTCGAAATCATTTAAAGAAATACAAAAAATAACGTTAAAAAATAGTTGTTTGTTACTCCAAAGTCTAAAGCGCCCCCTATCGGCATTTTTTGAAATTGAACTTTAAAATTTTATTTCAAGAAAATACTGGCATAAAGAAAATTTTTTGCAAAAACCGCAAACGAATCGACCAATTTTTCCATGTTTTATAATCATTTGAAATTTCGGACCCTAAACTTTAATGCCCCCTATCTCCTTGGGAATACGTCTGGGACCCTTAGTCTCCTATTTAATATTATTTGTCTTTAAGTGTACTATAACCCCTTAAAGTTCTGCCCATCTTTTATGAATCACCCTGTACACAATGAAAAACGCAGTTTTCCAGAAAATGCAAATTAAGATTCTGATAGAGCACAGAAAATTATGCACGAAGTTTACAATTTTGAAATCCACCCTATTTGTAGGGGTTTATATATTTGGGTATATGTTATATGTTATATATTTGTGTATTAAAATGTATTCTTTACCTTTCTGTGGATCTTTAAGAGGACAAGGGACCTTTAAAACCTTAAAAATCAATTTTTTATTTTTTGTAAATTTCGCTTTAAATATTATTCAAGGATACATTATAAGCATTATGGCAAGCATTTATCACAAAAAAAAAATGAAAAAAAAAATTTTTTTTGAGAAAAAAATTGAATTTTACGCGTTGTCTTAGAAATCTTCGAAATGCCCCCTTCGCGTTCCATATCAATGAAAATCCCCAATATTTTTTATAAAAGTTTGGTTTATATATATAAATAAAACTGTGCATCGAATTTTATATATTTGAATATAAAGGTTTAATTTTTTTTTAATTTTTCAAAATTTTTTAAATTTTTTAAAATTTTTCAATTTTTCAAATTTTATTTTGTAAATTTCACTTTAAATATTACTCAAGGGCTCATTATATGCATTATGGAATCTATTTATCACAAACAAATAAAAAATAAATTATTTTTGAGAAAAAAAATGGAATTTTACGCGTCATCTTAGAAATCTTCGAAATGCGGCTTGCGCGTTCCATATCAATGAAACTCCCCAATATTTTTTTATAAAAGTTCTGTTTATATATATAAATAAAACTGTGCATCGAATTTTATATTATTTGAATATAAAAATTTTAAAAAAAAATTTGAAAATTTTTGAAATTTTTTCGAAAAGTTTTCTAAAAAAATTTTTTTTTTTTTTTTTTTTTTTTACTTTTATATTCAAATGTATAAAATTCGATGCACAGTTTTATTTATATATATAAACCAGACTTTTATAAAAAATATTGGGGATTTTCATTGATATGGAACGCGCAAGCCGCATTTTGAAGATTTCTAAGATGACGCGTAAAATTCCACTTTTTTCTCAAAAATTAAATTTTTTTTTCATTTTTTTTGTGATAAATGCTTACAATAATGTATATAATGTACCCTTGAATAATATTTAAAGTGAAATTTACAGAAAATAAAAAATTGATTTTTAAGGTTTGAAAGGTCCCTTGTCCCCATCTTTAAGCGGTTACTTCTGTTTTCAGAAAGTTCATTTCCGATTTATATTTTGGGCTGTTATAATTTTGCTTCTTATTATCGCTGAGCCAAAAGTAAACCATTTTTGGAATCCTAAATGTTTCAACTTTAATTTAAAATAATAAAAAAAGAAATAAATAAATTTCGCAAAAACAGCGATTTTAGGGTAGGCACATATCTTAAAAGAAAGTACTCACGTCAGCATATCGGCAAATTTGACGCAAAATGACATACTGAAGAGTGCTACATAAATATGTATGCGCTATTCCTTCAAAAAATATTTTAATGTGGTTAAAAAAATTCAATTTTTTAAAATAGAAACTGAGCTAAATCGGGCGTTATTTCATTAATTTTGTGCGGGGAGGCTTTGCCTAAAGAACTCATCTTTACTAAAATCTGACAGATGTTTCATCCACAGTTACAAACACTCTCCCACGGGCCAACGGAACTCCAACAATCTTTTTTGATTAATGTTATTATTTTCTTGATTCTCCCACGTATTTTTACTCCAGCTTATCACATCTTCTAATAACTCAAACGAAGCGTTACGGATATTAAATATTTGATTACTGGTTGTGCCATATATACGCCCCAGTGGACTATATTTTTTATTCTATTTGTACAACTTTTTGGAAAATAATCTCTTCCATACATTTATACTAGTATAATTTCAAGAAAAATCTACCAGAAACATATTTTAATTTTTGTAAATTGTGGTACTATCGAACCTAAAATCAGTCACCCGTCCTAGCCCGTAATCTAATGGCTAAGGGCGAGCTCGCACAAAACAAGTTTCGAGATACAGCAGTTTAAAACCCTCCGAGCGTCTTGCAAAAGGGTAAAATTGTAATGTTGTTTTCTTTGCATTTTGTTTTAAATGCTAAGAAAATATGATTCTTTCAACATTATAAAAAAAACTCAATTACAAATATGAATGTAATCCTTGAAAGTATTAATCATTCTTCAATGCATTTAAAATTCATTAAATCTATAAAATTATATTATTTTAAATATTGCTTGTATTGCTGTGAAACCTGGAGCTTAGTGAACGGAATATTACGCCCCAAACACTTAGAGGGTTAAAATGCACATCTATGATTATCGATAGCCTGTCAGTTTATTTTATAAAGCAAATTTGAGAGTATTAGAGGGGAGCTAGATTTTATGAGAAATTGTACTAATTACCACAGTCTTCCATTTTATGTAAAAAAATTAATAAATAAATCAGTCTTTCTCGAGTTCACCGTTAATTTACCAATTCCTAAACCAATAAAGTAAGATTTTTTAAAATTCACCCGCATGTGTAATTTTTCTATTTGAAAGGATTGCACTCAAATCTATATATATATTACGCTATCGTACGTGGCACAGAAATCGCGATTATTTGTAATTGTTTAATGGCAACGCCCGAATGAAACGCATCTCACTGGTTATTGAACAGCATTTAATGCATCTTCATACCTATTAGGGGGTTATCATAGGGGGACCCTATTGTGTCGCTAAATGCCGCCAATATCGGCAAATTTGGCGATCAAAATAAGTCGCCAAAAGTTACGCCAACTTGGCAATATCTCTAATATTTCGCCAAATTCCCATAGATTTCTAATTGTAAACTAATAGGCTTTGTTGGTTACAGAAAATCAACAAATTGAGATATTTTCATGCAAAATAAGTAATATTAGCATAAGGGATTATATTAATTATATTTAAGGGAGTCCAAGTAAATTATGAATAAAAGTAACATGATACAATGCTTAGCATGCTTTCCCAAACATACATTTTAAGGGAGATCAAACTGGTCACCAAGGGCGGCTAGTTTGTATAAAAATAGTTCTTGTTTATACACAAAATATTTATTTAACCCTTTGTATCACCGTGTTGCAGATCTGCAACAAACGCAAAAGTCAATGTACCTTACACAGTAAGCTTTAAAACACACTTTTATTTATTGTGCCTATTTCCAAACACAGCAGTTAATATAAATTGATCAGAGAATTCTCAGCAGATGGCGATACTGAGTTAATTTTCAATGCAATTTTTTGATGTATTCTAACATCTGAGTAAACATTTTTCAAATCAGAATTGCTGAGTCATAAAGGGATAAAAGGTGTATTTAACTCGGGAATACTTTCGCTTACCCAAGTTGTGAACAGTTTTCAATGTTTGTCCAATGATTATAAATAACTAGCTAAAGTACTCGGCCTTGCACGAAATTTTAAGAATGTTTGTTTTGAAAAACCAATTTCAAAATTTAACATACAACATGAAAAAACAAACAGAAAAAAAAAACAAAAACAGTCGAAGTGTTGTACACATGAATCAAATGAAAATCCAATATATAACAGACGCAATATAACAGATGCGAATGATGTATAACAGACGCAAAATAATACAGCTATGAATGAACTTATTTCCATTCATCATTGGAGCAATAATGTTAAAATGCGTCAATACTTCCATAATCGAGTTTTTATCATGCTTCAATACATTTTTTCAGACTTATATGACGTTATATATTCACCACGTCCTTTATATTTCCAATATGACGTAATATTCCATTTTTTTAATTCGTCAAATTAATAAAATAATTATAATTTTTCCCCATGGAAATCATAAAACAGAAAAATTATGATGCAACATTAACTTTTGTTTATAATTCGTCAAATTATTTATTTTATTTTAATTTTTCACGTGGAAATCTTGCAGTAGAAAAGTTATGTAATATTCCCTTTTTTTTAAAAAATTCGTCAAACCATTTATTTCATTTTTTTGCGTGGAAATCTTACAATAGAAAAGTAACTGTAGCGGTAAGAATTTTATTGTGGATTTTTAATTGTTGGCAACAGCTATAACGAAAAATGTTTAAATTTTATTGGAAATTGCTGTTAAATTTGAGGTTTTTTATTAATTGAAAAATAATTATAAGTTATTCCGATTCCGGATTGCTTTACTTTCCTCGGCCGTGTACATAGTTACGTAACATTTTATAACTCTGGCTTCCAAATTTTGGGTTTGTATACAATTACAGACAGACAAATTTTCATTTTTATTTATTATCCTCGACTTATTTATGTTCAGACAATTGTTTCAAATTTGGTGATAAAGTTGACAAATATTACAATTTAAAAATAGTGGTGATAAATGTTAAAATCGTGCGCATTTAAGGGATGTCACACCCTGTCCGAGTGTTTCCGGTTAAAAATAATTTTGCATAATTCGTTCTATCTTATATGCATCAATATGTTTAATGTTATACACAAGATTAACATTCAAATGATTAAATGTTCTTTTTTTTTTCTTTTAAGGCAAATTGCTATTTTAATAGTACTGTTTACCGCTCGTGGACTCGTCGCAGCCGTGTTTCAGCTACTCTTCATAATGACAACAGAAGTAAGTTCATTTTAACATCAAATCTTATTTAACTGAGAATAACCAGCTTTTCAAATTGGAGAGTCGAAAAATCAAGCCAAAAAAAAAAAAAAAAAAAAAAAAAAAAAAAATGTTAATAGTTTATGCAGTTATTGAAATCAACTTCATTGCCAAGCTGGTATACATGTTAATATATTTTCAGGCTTTTCCTACAACACTTCGAGCTAGTGCAATGGGTACTGGAAGTGGATGTGCGAGAGTTGGTGGACTTATTATCCCTTATCTAGCACAAGTAAGATATTATTTTATTTGTGAATACATTATGTTTATATTTCGCTGAAAGCTTGCAACATTTTATGCGCTCTTTTTTTCTTTTGTTGAACCCTCGACCTTTAAACATGTTTTAAATTTCACATTTATATTTTGAAAGCAAATTTTAATAGGTTCCGTACTAAATATTACTCAACCCAAGTTAGAAAACATACCGGCGTCTTCTCTCGTAGCAAAAGGCGCGCTACACACCAGGGAGACAACAAAAAAGCGTGAGGCATGCGACAACAGGGCCGAAACTAGTGGGGGGGGGGGGGCAGAGGGGGCATGTGCCCCGGGCGCCAGAACGAAGGGGCGCCAAATGAAGGATTATACCTTTGGATTGGATCATTTTCTTCTGATGGACTGATGTCTTCTATTATTATGAAACAGCCATTATAAATGAAGTGTTAGGTGAAGATGAAAGAGAAGCCGTAAAAAGTTAGAAGTCTGATTTTCTGGTCAGAATGGGAAGAAAAAAAATGGCCATAATTTTTTTTTTTGTCAAAAAAAATTATGGCCATTTTTTTTTTCCTTGCAATTGAATGGTATTGCAATTGAAAAAAAAAACAAAACAAAGTTTGGGTTCGTTTTGATATGTAGATGGCCCCCTAAGCAAATTTTATATACATCACTTAAAAGTAGATTTTATTTCGAATCGTTAGGTACCAGTAATTTTTCTACTACAATAATTTGTTGCAGAGTTAGCAGGGAGTGTTTACATTTTTTTTTTTTTTTTTTTTTTTTTGCACGACTGTACATGGTGCTACTTAAAAATATTAATCGTACAGTCGTGGAAAAAAAAAGCTAAACAACTACTACTAACTCTGAAACAAATTATTAAAAATATCGATAGATTAAAGATCGATATCAGCTATCCAATGAAAAAAAATATTTAAAAATATCGAAATGCAAACGAGATATTTTACACTCCCCCCCCCCCATAAGTTTAACATTAGCTTGCGAGTGTCTTCTCGTAACTGAAGTAGTAGTCTCTTAAGAGATATTTTATTAACCCATATTGGACCGACAGCTAATAAAACATTTTTTAAAATAAAATTGGTAAGGATTTTTTGGATGCATTTTGTTATGACGTCTTTAAAATACATAAAAGTATAACATATAAACAAAAAAAAAAAAAAAAAAAAAAAAGAAAACAAGTAACCAATTAAAATTTAATTGAAAAAATCTATTTAAAAAATTCTTTAAGAATTGTGATCTTATAATCTAGAATTTTACCATTATTATTATCTTTTTATTGGAGAAATCATAGAGTATTTTTGTACAACATAAACAGTATTTTTAAAGTAAAATGAAATATTTGCTCATAAAATTAGTTTATGTATGCATTTTATATGTCCTTACTATGTGTCCTACTAATATGTCCTGCTTATAGGACAACTAGTTACTTAAAAAATTAAAAACTTTTTTTCAAAATTTTGCTAGTACGTACTTAATTACACCATATTAATGATATAATTGAAGTTTTAAAATTTTTCAAAAATATTTAATCGGTGTGGTCCAATATGGGTTAAGGTTATGTCATATCTTCAAGAAAGATTCCTGAATTCTCCATTTTTGTGTAAGAATCTTCAAAGAGCGACAAAACTATACTCATATCCTTAGAGTAATACTTTTGATTAAAGAAAAATCTAAATAAGGCTGTTTTGTTTGTTTATTAACATTAGCGTTTTCTTATGTTTTATTTTCCACTTAGACTTTAAATGCCAAACAATATTACATAAAACAAATTTTAGGAAACATGTTCTGGAATATGTGAGGTAAACACATCCTTTACAACAATTAGAAAGCGCTCTTAATACCTTAATGATTCATGTTCAACAACAGGTTCTATGAGAAAATAAAAAAAAAGAGTCAGGAATCACATTGTATTATCAGTGTTAAAATTCGATCATGTATAAAATAAATCGCAGAATTCTATCCCACACGACTGATAGCATGGCAAAACTTTTCTGACAACGCTTAAATTTACAGTAGAACTTCTTTTATCCGAAACTCTCGGTTAACCGAAATCCATTTTAAAGCTTTTCTACTATCACATTCCTTCCACATTTTCGATCCCCTTTCTAAGAGTTCCTTCGAATTTAACTTGAGCTTCCGTAAGCTGCGGAGTGGAACGTAGAAAACAAACAAATTAGCAATTCTGAAGATTATGAATGTTTTGCAAAAGGTTCGGCGTGGTCGGAGCGGCAGAAAGACTGTGATACTGGTGTACTAATAATATAAAAAAACTCCATGATAGAGCTTCAAAGCAAAGGCAATCGAAAATGCGATAAACAAAACATTTTTTCAAACCCTTGTGATATATGTAAAAGGCACTTAATTTCAAAATTAAAATTCAAGTAATTTATTCTTGTTTCTATTTTTCTATTGCTTTATTTTTATTAAGCACTTGTTACCATAATAAGAAATATTGCATATATTTCTCCTTAATCTTAAAATTGAAGCATCCTCGATTATCCGAAAATTTCGATTTTCCGAAAGATGTTCGGTCCCAATTACTTCGGATAATCGAGGTTCTACTGTACTTCAAATTGTGGCCATTGAAAAAACAGGATAAGCGGTTTTATGACAATTTAAAAGTATCGATATATCAAACAGTATGACTATAATGTGAATGTGAGTAGTTTTCTTTTGTTTTAAATTCAAATAATTTTACACGGGTTTCTTTCTTTGTTTCTTTTTTTTTTCTTTAGGTTGCCGTACTTTCAAGACCTATTCCTTCCATATTTGTCCTCTCGTTGGTTACTATATTGGCTGGAGTTGCAGCATTTTGCTTACCGACGGACACCAGAGGAAAATTCATGATAGTAAGAAACATTTGTACTGTTAATAGGAAATAATCCGGCCTATACTGTAGATTTATACTGTTTTAGATTTGTGATAAGTACAATTTGCGTTCAACATCAGTTAGAAAAGATTTGATGAGCTGTGCATAAAAAGTTCAGGTTCACTCGCAAATATATTTATTACGAAAATATCGAGGTGAGGGAGCGCAGTTTACATGACATTGATAGCTAGAAAGCAAGAGGGCGAGTGATGCATACATCTCTTGTTTCTGCATACTTACAGTCTCGCCAAATAATTTGCCAAAAAGTTTACATTTCTTGACAGTATTTTATGAGAGAGAGATTTACATATAATAAATTGGCAGGTCCCTTACCTTATTGTACCTTATCCTTGAATTGACTTTTAAAATCATATAGGAATTTTCGACGTTTTCTTTCTTTCTAACCGATGACCAGGCGTTGTACTCTGACAATATGAGGGAGGCTCTTGAAGTCACCCTTGGATTTTTTGATCGCGGTTTTGCGAGCCAAATAAGTATACGATTATATGTTTTTTTTTTGACTAGCCAGCTAAACAGCCCAGAGAAAGCGGCTTATACCGATAACGATATATGGTCATAGAGGGATGCAGAAAAATTAATCGAAACTAAACTAAAGCAGATGGTTTTTCTAACGGCTAACGTAGCAGAGGATTTTATATATAATGAAAATAGAAATAGGGAAAGTATTTAAATAAATGCGGTTATGGTATCGGCTTATTAAGATACGTATATATGACTTTGAATGGCGTTGCAAGTTAAATTAAATGAACAAGAGGAAATTTAGGATATAACAAAGAAAAAGGGAGATTGTATTAACATATGATTTTTGATATCATACGGCCCAATTAATTATTCGGCGTTCCCAGTTGCCAAGCTTCTCAATACAGTGGCGCAGCAATTCAAAAATGATTGAATAGTTTTCACAGAAAATAAGTACTCTTAGAGTATCGGAATATGTAATTGATTTCCCCATTAAGAATTAAATATCCCAAAACCATTTGAAATTCTAGAATACTAAATACGGAAAAAATAAACTGCGGATTGAGAGTTAAAGGAGATTAACCCTTTGTGCTCCAAATTATGCAGTCATGAAAATTTAATCTTCTAAAGCATTTTTCGTAAAGTTTCGAAACTACATTAGAAGATTTACACAATCATTTAATAAATTTTAGAAATATTTTGCCAATTAAAATGAATTAATTAAATATGTACTTATAGGGATTTTGTGCAATATTTATAACTTCACTCAAACCTTTTACTTAAAATATTTTTTTTTAGTATTTTATAGAATTAGGAAATGTACAAATAATTCTAATTTAATTTATATTGTAATTTGTAAATATTCTTTCATACTTGAAAGACATTTAATAAAATTAATATTACAATTAAATTTAACAGGTTTTTTTAATTTTAGATATTTTTTCTGCAATGACAAAGGAACACAGGTTGCTACTCAATTAGTGTTTAAAAAATTTGAGTATTTTATGTTTAAAGTTCAGTTTATTTATACGTTGTTTTGAGATAAAAACATCATATGATTAAAGAATCCAATCCCGAGATTTCGGGATTGTATAAATACAATTCCGGGATCCTAAGATTTTCCAACATTTCCAATATAAGTACCTTTTCTTCAATGAATAAATGATGTAATCTTTTAGAAATGGTCATTTACATAGAAAATGTAATTTACGTTTTCGAATAAATATATCATTCTCTTTTAATAACGTTACATAAAATAAAGGGTGATTTATGAAGTTCATAGTAAATTGAAATTCTTTTGAATTATACTATTGATTTTTTCTAATGTGATGATAGAAAAAAAATGCAGTTTTTTTTCCCTTATTAAATTCAAATTGTATTTCCAATTAACAAAACCAGCGGCTTTGCACGGGTGAATGTTAAAATATGCAAGTTGTATTTATGTATTTACATAAGAGGAAATTATACTGCTACGAATAATTTAAATATTACTAATTAAGTTACATTTTCAGGAAACTTCATTCTTGTATATTGCATTAGGTGAAAAGGGACTTGAATTAATAGGAAAATCTTATTCCAACACATTTGCAGCCACGCCATCCCAAAAGAAAAAAAAAAAACCCCAGATAACATGCAGTCTACTTGGGAACTCTCTTTATTAGCCACCGTATGGTGAAAGATTTTTAAAAATCGGTTCAGTTGTTTCAGTGTCAATTTCCTACAAACAAACAATTATTTCTTTTTTACAGTGTTACATTTATTCACCACAAAAATCATAATGCCGTTAAATAATAATTTCGAATATATTGGTTTAGTGTATTTATCAGTCAATTTTGTTCAACTAAAGGATAAATAGGAACTGCTTTTTTCCCTATTTGGCAATCATGTTTCTTTAATACTATCATTTTAATTATAGCAGTTACTGATATTTGCCTTTTGTACCATTGCTCAGAAAAGTTGTATATAAAACAGTCATGGCAAATAATTAGTCTTCTCTTTTCAACTTTTTTAAGAGTTTAAATTTAAAAAACACATTTTTCGCGAGCATTTGAATCTTAGAAAAAATCCCCATGCCAAATTGCAAATGTCTGGGCTAACAGTTTCAGAGAAATCATAGTGAAAATTAGAGCCGCAACAGGTACTATGCCAAGTAGAGGCGCTTGACTGGCGACGTCATTTAATACTACTGATGTGAAAAATTAAATTTAAAAAATCAAAAAACCCGACTGCGTAAAAAGCGAACTAATTAATTATTTCTCATCCATGTGAAACTATTTTTTTTATATTACTTACCTATTTTTTTTATTTACTTGTATTGATGACTTTTAAGTTGTGTTTAATTGTTAGTTCCTATCTGTAAACACTGTTTTGATGAGGCCTATAGATGTCCATAGTGTATAGATTCTACCTACACAACTTCCAGGTTGTGTAATATTTAAATGGAGCTTCTGACTGTAAAATAGTCAATGAAACATAGTCTTCGTTTTGAAAGACCTATCCAATGCCAGTCAATATGGTGCGTAATTTTTTTTCGTGTCTACCGCCATTTTGAATTTATAAATTCAAAACCTATCCTATAACCATCGGACGGTTAAGACGAATTGATAGAGACCTCATTCATTAAAATCCATTCAGCTGTTGGGATGTTTCGGAGGTATAAAGAAATCACATACCCAGATACGCGTGAAACACATAACCCTTCTTGGCAGTCGGGTAAAAAAATACTGCACTAGGCACCAAATAGAATCTCTGTGGCTCTGAGGAAAATACCATCGTAGAACGTCCCTCCCACTAGATTCCACCCATATTTGAATATAAAAAAAAACTTTTCTGTCGGGAAATAATATCTTAATAGAAACAGAATTGTTATATTTAACACTGCCATGACAAATAACTAATTTTACTTCACTTTTCAATTTTTTAAAATTGAAATTTAAAGCACACTGTGTGTGCACATCTACATGTTAGTTATATCTGTATGCCAAATTTAAAGTTTCTAGGCTGGCAATTTTAGAGAAATTATAGTGAAAATATAGCTGTAGAACACTTTCCTCACGCTTCACCTATTTTAAATTATATTTTTTTATTAAACTTTTCTTTTAGTCTAAAAAAATTTCCATTACGTTCTTATAGAAACCTACATATCAAATTTAAAATCTCTATCCCGATAGTTTCTGAGTAATCAGGATTGCTAATCAATCTCTTTGAAGGCAGCTGCCAGGGATAAAAGTGGTGTAGTTTTAAGCAGAGACAGTCAGCAGTATTATCCTGAAAGAGGTTTTGAAATCGATTCAATGGTTCATAAGTAATCGTGATTTTAGAGCGTTTTCCGCTCAATTCACTCTATTAAATTTCTATTTTTATAGAAAACGTTCTGTGCGAACATTTACGTCTCAAAAGTAACAGCCATCTCAAATTTCAAGTTTCTAACCATACAAATTATAAGTAACTCGTAGTTTAGAATATTTTAAGAATGTTTTCTGCCTATTTCAGCTTTTTAAATTTCGAATTTTTTAGAAACCATTCTTAGCTAGCATTTATATTTTAAAAGTTTCCACCATATCAGATTTCCCCGCGGTATCACAGAGATCGTAATTTCAGAACGTTTTTTGTATCTGAAACTGTTTTAATTTCAAACATTTTAAAAACTGATCCGTGCAAGCATTTACTTCTTTAAAGTAACAGCCGTCAAATTTAAAGTTTCTATCTCTAATAAATCCAAATAAATCGTAATTTAGAATGTTTTTAGAACGTTTTACACTTATTTCAACCTTTTTAAATTTCGATTTTTTTTAAAACTGATCAGTGCAAGTATTTATTTCTTGAAAGTAACAGCCATTTCAATTTTCAAGTTTCTATCCTTAAAGAATTCAAATAATCGGAGCTTCGAATATTTTTAGAACGTTTTCAGCTCACTATGTTTTTTAGATGCAATTCGTAGAGAACATTTACATCTAAAACCTAATAATCATGCCAAATTTAAAGCTTCTGGCCCCAACAATATCACAGAAATCGCAATTTTAGAACTTTTTTGTTCTTATACTTTTATAAATTTTGAGTTCTTTAGAGACTGATCTGTGCAAGAATTTAGATCTTAAAAATAATAATCTTCTTCCCCCAGCAATTTCTAATAAATCGTAATCTAGAATATTTTTCGCTCATTTCACACTTTAAAATTTCAAAAATTTTAGAAACCATTCTTAGCGAGCATTTACATCTTTAAAAGTATCCACCATCCAAATTTCAAGTTTCTAGACCCAACAGTAAAAAGAGTAATCGAAATTTCAAAACATGTTTTGTTCCTAGACACCTTTGGGGGTTAGTAGTATTGACGTAAAATATAGACTATTTTGGAACAGAGACTGCCCCTTCATTTTGCCATAATTTTTTAAAAATCTATTCCGTAGTTCGAGAGATTACAAACTGCAAAGACACATTTATTCTTTATAATATAAATATGCATATAAAGCAAAACGTAGAAAATGTTTGTTCCGATCCACCAATCATAGACGATATTATTAAGAAATATTGTTAGTTTAGTTCCCTATGCTAGCTTGTTTAATCTCGCTTTTAGCGTACTTATAACCAAAACGAATCAATTCAATCGATTCTACATACCGGGTTTCCCAAAAATGATTGATGGATTTAAAAATTCAATAACTTGAAAAGGGTGACAGATACAGTATACTCTCCATATCTCGAAGTCGAAGGGACGCTAAAAATTTTTCGAGATAGCGAGTTTTCGAGATTACAAGGTCATAACTAAAACATAAAAGTTCACGGGAAAACACAAGATACGGAATAATATTATAAAAATTAGAGTCTTGATAAACGAGAATAAGTATAAATACGTAATGATTGTTGACAATAAGTCTAAATACAAGATGATAACTTTAATTTTTTAAATAATAGAAAATAATTACATTACGTTGAAAAGAATTGGTAAATACATAAATGAATTTACGTTGCTAGAATTTTTTAAAGTCCAGTATCGTGGCCTGGTGACTTCTCTTTTGATATTATTCTTCAACCAATTTTCTGTTCGAAAAATAGCGGTAAATTCATCGTTTTCAACGTTTTCCGAGCATTACATACAAAAATGCCATCCATATGACAAGGAAATACTTGTCAACCTTTGTTTGCTGTGTAAGTGACCAGATGGAAATATCGGAATCGCCCCTGACCCCTTACAGAGATAACGAGGAGATTCTTGGAAACACCTCTATTTTCTTCGACACAAATGGACGGTGATTTTTCCGCAAAACTTCATTTTTTACTTCGAAAACTATTCAACATAACAAGGTTTTGAGAGAAAACTTTTCGAATAAGAATTAATATTAACATTAGAGGAGTATGTAATATCAAGGGGAAAAATAATTTTTCGACATATCAAGGTTTTCGAGGCATCGAAGTTCGAGATATCGAGAGTACACTGTATTAAATAAAATCTTGCAGGAGTGTTATGTAAGATGTCAGGAGTTTTTATGCTACGATTCTCAGTATTAGTTACAAATAGCATCAATAGATGGCACTGCAAGCAATAACCGCTAAATACAGGCTCGATTTTTCGGCCTCTCTGTTCTTCCATGCGAAAAAAAGGAGATTAAAATGTACTGAATGGATCCCGAAGTACCAAAAAATCGGGTCTGGACTGAGCACCTACAGAGATCCTACATTAGAGACAGATTGGACATTGAAGAAATGTCCGCCATTTCCGTTACAAAGTAGATGGAACGCCGTACAACGCAATGCATTTTTATCAGTGTGTAACACTTTTTATTCTATTAAAATTACGAAAATTTCATTTTATATGCATTCAAAGAGTCTTTCGGAGCATAAATATAAGCACATTTTCATTTTAATGAGTAAGAATTCTCAGAAAATTCATTTTTTTTACTCAGCTGTTTTACGCTACGCAGCAGTGCGATTTTTCTTAGTTATTGGATTTTGATTTATTTACAGAATTTGTTTTTCATATTTCTTATTTGTTTCTTTTAACAGCAGTGCCCCTATTTAATTATTTTTTCTAAACTTTCATTTAATGTTTTAGTAACAATACTCATTCTAATATTAACTTATTTAACAGACTGTTTAAAAAGAATATCAAAGAGAAATAGCAGTACGTAGAAAATTATCATAAAATATTTTCAGCGCACGTATTAAACTAATTTTGAATCACGTACATAGTTAAATAGAGGTGTTATATGATATGTTCAAATTTTATTGTTTCTGAAATTATCAATGAATTATCAGTGGTGAAAATTATAATAATTACTCTTGTTTTAAACTGTGTAATAAATTATTGAGAGTTTTAAACAATTGAATTCTATATTTCATTTTCTATCTGATAATCTTTAAAAATTATTTTCTCAAATATTGTGAAATTAAAATAAAGTTCTTTACATGCCCATCTTCCTCTGCCCACTATTTTAATTAGCAAAAAAAAAAAAAAAAATAGAGTAAAAAAGGAATTTTCCGAGAATTCTTACTCATTAAAATGGAAATGTGCTTATATTTATGTTTCGAAAGACTCTTTGAAGGCATATAAAATGAAATTTTCATAATTTTAATAGAATAAAACGTGTTAGACGATAATGAAAATGCATTGCGTTCCATCTTTTTTGTAACGAAAATGGTGGACATTTCGTCAATGTCCAGTCTCTATCTAATGTAGGATCTCTAAGCACGTATTGCTCTCAGCACCATCTATTGTTTGAAATTCGAACTAAAATCAAGAAATCTTAAGGCCCTTCATCTATTAAAATGAAAGTTTGAGTTCCTTCTCTTCAGAAAGTCCTCTTGAAAAGGAGCTTCTGGCAATTTGGTTATAGCCTAAACACATCTACATATACATAGTATTACAGGATGACAATTATTTAACTATATGAAATAAAACGTAAATTATTCAAAAACTACTGAGTGCAGAAACTTTATTCAACATGTAAACGTCACTACAGATATTCGGATTTAGGTTATGGCATGTTCGATATGGCTGCCATCATTGGCTATGATGTGGCGCAGACGAATAGCAAAATTCTGCATGACCCGCTGAAGTGTTGGAGCATCGATGCTGTCGATGACCTCCCGAATGGTAGTTTTCAGCTCAGCAATGTCTTTGGGGTTATTTCTGTACACATTGTCTTTAATGTAGCCCCACAAAAATGAGTCACATGCGTTAAGATCCGGAGAATATGGCGGCCAAGCGAGTCCCATTCCAGTGGCCTCTGGGTAGCCCAGAGCCAGAATGCGGTCCCCAAAGTGCTCCTCCAGGACATCAAAAACTTTCCTTGTCCGATGGGGTCGAGCTCCATCTTGCATGAACCACATCTTGTCGAAATCAGGGTCACTTTGGAGAAGGGGGATGAAACCATTTTCCAAAACATCCACGTATCGTTCAGTAGTCACCGTGCCGTCAACGAATATCGGACCAATTATTCCGTGACTGGACATTGCACACCACACTGTCACCCGTAGAGGGTGGAGAGACTTCTCGATTGTGAAATGCGGATTCTCAGTGCCCCAAATGCGCCAAAACGGCCGACAACAATAAGTTGCGTGCACATGCGCACTAATTCCCATCATGCC
This sequence comes from Maratus speciosus, assembly GCA_963932465.1. Lineage (NCBI taxonomy): Eukaryota > Metazoa > Arthropoda > Arachnida > Araneae > Salticidae > Maratus > Maratus speciosus. The sequence goes on from OZ010792.1 coordinate 556,741,074, forward strand.
CTGCGGCCAACCACGAAGTTTGAACTTCATCGTGCAAACCGTTGAGAAGTTATGACGGTTTAATTTCATATAGTTAAATAATTGTCACCCTGTATATGTATCCATACTATAAATGATGGTCGCAGACTCCTGCATTCTTAGAAAACACCATCTCTCTCCTTAGTGGACATCTAAGTTATAAAATGGTTTTCGTAACGGGTTATAAAATTGTCAGTATTTTCCCTTTTCCTTGTTTTTCTTTAAATGATATTCAATTGAAATGTATTATAGCATTAGCTTTTCTTTCTGTTTGTCAATGCATTCTTCTTATAAGTGCCATTTAACCATCCATTCAGAAATGTTACTTGCCTCGAAAAGCTCTTCCATAAACAATTTAAAAAATAGATTGCCAGCAGACTCAATTTTATATTCTGGCAAGCTTTTTTAACACTCTATGGCGAATTTAAACTATGTAACTCTTACTGTAATTCTCAACATCGTCTTCTGTGATACTAAAACTAAATCTGCGACGGTACGATCGATTAAAGATCATGACCTACGGTGCCCAACGCTGTTTTATAGACCATGAGCCCTGAGGTGTTGTACAGCATGTGTCTCAGTCAGGTAGCCAACCTAACGCGGGACCCTCAGTGTTTAGTTTCAAAGCAAGCTTGGTACTCGATTTATCGACCCCGAAGGATTGAAAGATTGGATGAACCTTTCTTAGCTCGGAGTCGAACTCTGGACCTGCAGCGTAGTAGACAGGCGCACTGACTACTGCGCTAGTAGGCTTATATCTGTGATATAATGGTTCTGGTTATATTTGTTACTACCAGGCTTCGACTGCTGTGCTGGCCGGTTTCTACAAACGAAATGTCTGGGTGAATTTGACTACGCGTTTTAAAGCAATGTATAGTACCTTTACCTGGAATGTCTTTCCGCATTGTTCCAAACAATTCGAGCGTCGTTGCACTATTAAATTTTCTAGTTTGTGAGGGAAAATTTGAGCTATTAAGGACCAAGTCTTTTAGATGATCATTTATAGTAGGATTCGATAAAGAGTGTTAGAATGATATGTATTATACTAAAACCATCCCTGGAAAAAATCACCCATCTAACAACCCAAGTCTCGTCAAAATCCATCGAGTAGAACTTTTTAAAAAGGCCACTCTTTCATAACCGGGTTCACCTGATTATAGAATCCCCCCCCCCCTCCCCCATAATTCTATAAGTAAGCAACGTAGAACTATGTATTATGTACTAAAACCTATTTTAACGAATATTTTTTTTTACAGTGTGTTTACTTTGCATAATACGCAGAAATGTGTGTAAGAAAAGAATATTACACAGAAATATATGCGTAGGCACACATGTGAAATTTATGTGTTACACACATATGTGCAATTGTACGACTGTGTATTTCAGAATTATCAGATAAGGTTTTATACATTTAGACAAGTAAAAGCGTTACCATCCAAATACACCAGTCAATGTGTATTTTGAAATTCACGCACAAGCCATTTACACACTACCTTACACATATAGAAAACCGTTCTTGTATATCATCAGGATATTCGTTTTAACATTAAATATTTATAACAGTGGGTTTAATTGTTTTTTTCCTTCTTTTATAACTTATTAACTGATTCATTCGGTTATTGTTTTATAGGATGTTGTCGAAGAAGCGGAATCTCTTAAGGAAGCAGAACCTGTGCAAATGGCGGCCCTATTTTCACACGAGAGAAATGTAGGACAAGATAAAAAGTGAAAGAATAAATAAAAAAGACAAAAAAGGAGTGCTGATTTTCAGCTAATTCCAAAAAATATATATATTCTTTATCAGAACAAAATTTATGAGTGATATAAAAAAACAGTGTGGGAGGAAGAACGATAAAGATTCTAATGACTGTTGGTTTTTCAGCTATTTTAATAAGAATGAAGAAAGAAAAAAAAACTTGTTTGCAAGTATAAAGTTTGTGTGATATAAAAAACAACAACAATGTATAAAATTTTAAAGATTACAAATGACAGCTATGAACTTATTTCTAAATATATAAATATTTTTCCCACCAGAACAGAAACTTATGCGTGGTGCAAAAGAATAGCAATGTGTAAAATTGTAAGACTTTCTAAAGAGATATGGTATTTCATTTATTCTGAAAAAAAAAAACGAAAACAGAAAGCATTTATCAGAGCAATATTTTATTTGTGATACTAAATAATATAGTGTATAAAACTGTAAAGGTTTCCAAAATAAATCTGTATTTCAGCTATTCTGAATAACATGTATTTATCAGAACAAAATTTTATATGTGATAACAATAACAGCAGTGTACAGAAATGCAAATATTCGAAGCATTACTTACTTCAAAAGTTACTGAATCCAGTTTTACTTTACAAATATTACCAATTCAATTTAAAATTTAAAAAGTATATGTGACCTTTTTTTCACATTTCTCATCCATTTATGTAAATATTTGAATATAATAAAATTTCTTAATAATACGTTTCAAGAAACAAATATTTTTGTCTTCATTTCTTTGTTATGACACAGTCGATATGCATATATTGTCAACTTAAGGTTGCTAGTCACCCAGCTTCTGGATCCCCCTCGCTAATGCTAAGTCTATGGGCGTGTGATGCATTCGTGCATTTAAAATATCTCTTTAGGAAATCAATATTTTTAACTTATTTTTTCTATGTACGCATCTTAAAGGATATCTCTCTTTTCTTTAGTTGTCAAAAAATTTCTAAAATATATACTTAATTTTATGTGAAGTGTTAAAATCTTAATCACAGTTCGTCAGCTTTTAACACATAAAGTATTAAATTAAGCATAAGGTAAGCTGGGGTAACTGGACCCACGAGGTAACTGGGCCATAGGGCTATTTTATAAAAAATCGTTGATGTTTTTTAAGTTTTAGCTTTTGTCAACATTGAACTACCATTTCTACTTCTTAAAACAACGTGTGTCAACTCAATCATAACTCTGCCTTTGCTGTGATAGGTTGCCGAAAATTTAGGTTTCGTTTTTTAAAAACAACGTCCATTTGGTTGAATTTCCTCGGCTTTTTATTAAAATAGGGTAAGTACTTTTATTAAACAATCTTAGACACATAAATACATTAATATTATTAGCTATCTATACATATTTACTTCATGTTTCAAATGTAAGGCCGGTGTTCCAGTTACCCTATAAATATTTCAAGAATGGGGTAACTGGGACATGTATCAGGGGTAACTGGACCATATGGGATCCAGTTTTTCTAATTACGGGAAATTAATTTCTCTTTTATTTTTTTGCTTGTAATAAAGAAAGTTACAGAATACCTTATTAAAATTACATAATAAAATTAAAAAAAGCATGTTGGGGGTATCAAACCAAATTTCTTAAGTGTGATAGCTATAGCTCGAAATTTTACGATACAGATGAAGAGGCGTACATAAGGCAAAGTGAGATTATTAGAAAATTGTCGAAACGAATAAAAAATGGTTCTGTTCGATATAAAAATATGGTTACACTCTCCACAGGTTTATTGGACATATCGAACTTCTATTATGGTAAATAAAAATGAGAATGAAATATTTAAGTACTTACGTAGCCGTTTATTCATAGATTTATCTTCTTATTTTTTACTTAAAATACTCATGTAACTTTTACACTTATTACCTAAAGTACATAAGTACTTACTTAATTATTATTATTATTTTTTTTTTGTATAAATAACTAATATTTTCACTGTTAGTGCTTTTTTTAGACACATTGACAGTAAAGGTTTCCCTTACAACGTCCTTTAGTTGATATATAATATACATGATTTGCCTCGTTTAAATTTTTTTAGTTGTTTACACTTTTTAAAACAGGACCTGATACCCAATATTAAAAAAAAATCCCTGCCGGCTCGGGCCTACAGGCGGAGGTAGATTTCAAAGTTAAGTACTCAATTCACCAACAAAACTTAAATCAAGATTAGAGATAAACCCAGTTCCTTCACTAAGAATGAGCTCTAGGGAGCTAAACATTTTGTGAAAATTCTAATATATACGAATACACACATGCATGTATATGGAATAGGTTTAAAAATAGCTAAAACAAATTCAGAGAACCTCAAAGTGTTAATAAATATGTTAATATTTCCATAGTCGGGTTTTTATCATGTTTTAATACGTTTCCTCAAACTCGCATGACGTTACATATTCACCTGCTGAGGTCCATTATATTTCTAATATGACGCAATATTTTGATGTTTTTTTAATTCGTCAAACTATTTATTTCATTTTGAGTTTTCATGCGGAAATCTTGCTCTAGAAAACTTATGACATAATATTCAATTTGTTTTCAAACTGTTTATTTAATTTAATTTTCACGTGAAAATCTTGCAACAGAAAAGCAATTGTTGTAGTGAGAATTTTATTGCTTTTTTTTTAATTGTTGTCAACTGCTATAACGAAAAATATTTATTAGGTAGATTTCGTAAGAAATACTACCTATTGCAGTCGTTACCATGGTGCGACTTTTGAAAAATTCCTTCATAACTTTTCATTATACGACCCCAGGAACCCAAAACCACTCCCACCTAAAAAGTTATATATATATATATATATATATATATATATATATATATATATATGTATGTATGTATGTACTAAATTTTGTCCGCACGATAAAAGTCGCAGTTATGCACGAATCGTCTTCAAACTCCCCAACAACTTTGAGATGGCTAATATCTCGGCGGGGATTGAAAATGGTCAAAATCGGCCCAAGGGAATAGAAATGGGGAGGGTTCAAAATTTTGAATACCGTCTTAACATGATTCTGATAAAACCAGCTCTTTCACAACAATGACAGGAAAAAATAAATATTTTTCGTTATAGCAGTTGCCAACAATGAAAAAAAGCAATAAAATTCTCACCACAACAATTGATTTCCTATTGCAAAATTTTCACGCGAAAATTAATTAAATAAAAAGTTTGACGAATTGAAAACAAATTGAATATTACGTCATAAGTTTTCTAGAGCAAGATTTCCGCCTGAAAACTCAAAATGAAATAAATAGTTTGACGAATTAAAAAAAATCAAAATATTGCATCATATTAGAAATATAATGGGCCTCAGCAGGTGAATATGTAACTTCATGTGAGTTTGAAGAAACGTATTAAAACATGATAAAAACCAGACTATGGAAATATTAACATATTTTAACACTTTGAGGTTCTCTGAATTTGCTTTAGCCATTTTTAAACCTATTCCATATACATGCTTGTGTGTATTCCTGTATATTAGAATTTTCACAAAATGTTTAGCTCCCTAGAGCTCATTCTTGGTGAAGGAACTGGGTTTATCTCTAATCTTGATTTAAGTTTTGTTGGTGAATTTAGTACTTAACTTCGAAATCTACCTCCGCCTGTAGGCCCGAGCCGGCAGGGATTTTTTTTCCTGTCATTGTTGTGAAAGAGCTGGTTTTATCAGAATCATGTTAAGACGGTATTCAAAAATTTGAACCCTCCCCATTTCCATTCCCTTGGGCCGATTTTGCCCATTTTCAATCCCCACCGAGATATTAGCCATCTCAAAGTTGTTAGCGAGTTTGAAGACAATCCGTGCATCATTGCGACTTTTATCGTGCGGACAAAATTTAGTACATACATACATGCATATATATATATGTAATAATAAAAATTTTCGCCATTTTATCTTAGTAAAACTATTCCAAATTCTTAACATTTTTCCTTTTCTACCTATCTTTAATAATATCTTAATATCTTTTGTCTTTTATTTCATGCATTTAAAACTGCGTATTCTTTTATTAGTCTAAAAATCTTAATCCATTCACCTCATCTCATAAAACCCATTAAATTACTTTTTCATTTTATTCTAAAAAAAATTATTTTTCTTTCGAATGTTTTTTAACATCATTTGTTCTTTGGTGTTCTATTCCCATCATTCCTTGCAAATCCCGCCAGCCATTGTTTGCGCAATAATTCTGACGCCGAAACTATATAGTTCGTATCGTCGTCACCAGCGCTTCCCCCCTCCCCCGGAGCTAGGTCCTATCGTATTCTGCTCTCATCGTGACCTTCCGGCTACTTTTTACGTGATTTGTCATTTATGGTGTATTGTATTCATACGCATGCAGTTTTCGCAAGTATATAACCCATTGCATGGGCTAGGAGAGGGAGAATTTGACGATTATTGAGTTGCTTAATTAAACTACACCACCTAGAGTCTTTGTTTTTCCTGAATCTTCATCATTTGTTCTAATAAGTAACATCTAGTGGTACATTTTACTACGTAGCGACTGCCCGCTGGATCCTACCTAGTGGACACATACCTAGTGGAATTTGGTGCATTATATGGTCGATTAATAAACGTTTTGATCATCTATCGGCTTCGATTATTTATGCGGGAAGTATTCCAATGGACGACAGCCTGACCTTCCACTCTTCCATCACGATTGTTCGACTGCAAAAAACCATGATTTCTTCATTGAGTACTTAATGTGGGTATGCTGGTGCTTAAGATCTACATGTTTATATGATATAAGTGAAATCATTTCATATACATATATATATATATATATAAACTCCTTAGGTGAGGGTGGTTTTGGGTTCCTGGGGTCATATAATGAAAAGTTATGAAGGAATTTTTCAAAAGTCGCACCATGGTAACGACTGCAATAGGTAGTATTTCTTACGAAATCTACCTAAAACCAAACGCGTGTGGGATATAGACCCTCCTGGTCTACTTGTCCCATTTTAATGGGGCAACTGGACCCATGAGGAAAGAAAAATGAAATATACATATATATTTATTTTTAGATATTAAAATTTAATTTTGAACTTTTCTGTCTGACAGAGGGAACCTAACTGAACACATTTACAAAAGTTCAGACTCCAATTCAAATGAATATTAGCCTTTTGAAGCTGAATTGCAAGAATCTCCAGAGTCACATTGTAAAATCATGGCCCAGTTGCCCCACGTAACCTTATATTTTAGAAATAGTTTGACAACTAAGGAAAAGAGAAACATCCTTAAAAAAGAGTACACAGAAAAAATAAGTTAAAAATATTGATTTCCTGAGGCTATATTTTAAATAGACTAATGCATCACACACCCATAGACTTAGCATTAGCGAGGGGAATTCGGAGGCTGGGTGACTAACAGCCGTAATATTGCAAACAAAAGCTTTGGAAAGGCAAAGTATGATAACCTCTTCAATATAAAGTTAAATAATATGAAGGATTATAATTATGGTGTTACCTAGAGCATAAAAAAAAAACCCAGCAAAGACTAATGATCGTATTCGTCATCTATCTCAACTGCTGGTTAAACGCAAAAACCTCGACTAAAACTGAAATATTATTTACGATTATCATCTGATTTGACTTTAGCCGCGATCATGGCTAAACAGATTAATTGCGAATACCACTTGAGCGTTAGACGAGGTTTTCATGCTAACCTTCAGTTGTGGTGTATAGGCAGTACGAGTGTAAGTATAACTTACTAGCAATTTATGTATAAATAACTCTTCAGTAAACATAAAATACAACTAGAAAACAGGAATCCTGCTTTTTCAGAATTTAATATTGCCCCCGATGAAAAAAAAATGTATATATAAATACTACAATTTTATTTTATGATAGAAGTGACTAGATATTTTGAAATTTTTTATGCTATCCTGTAATCTAGCAGTCTTCAATGACTGCTTGAGTGACGCTTAAGATACCTTGATCAAGAAGGGGGCTCTCTTGGTCAACAATCGAGTACCTAACAATTTCGATATAGCCCCTAAAATACGCTCGTTTTAAAATAATTAATTTCTCGGAAACTTATCGTACAAATTTCATAAAAATTTGTTTTTAGGCTAATTATAGTATGTAGAGTTCATTTATGCAATCAGAATTGTGTACTGCTATTGAAGAAAAACAAAGTTATGATTCGTTTTAATATGTAGATGGCCCTCTAAGCAAATTTTATGTAAAACATTTAAAAGTAAACTTTATTACCAATCGTGTGGTACCAGTAACTTTCTTCTACGAAACTTTCCGCAGAGTTAGTAAGGGGTGTTTACTTTTTTTTTCCCCACGACTATACCATTTCGATTGCATACAATGGGTGTTTTTTAATTGGGAATAGAAAACTGTGGTATTTTAAAGTACTGTCGGAGCATAAAGGGTTAAACTAATTCAATTTTTTTTAATTTGGTGAATTATGAAACTAAATGCTCAAAATGAACTGATGCAAAAATATTTTTTTAATTCTGATGTTTCTTCGCAGAGATATAAGCTTTTATATTTGTAAACAAACTTTACATTTAAATAGTTTATTTTTAAAATGCTGTTTTCTCAAAATTGAAAATTTCACACATTGCTAAATTTTAAATTAAGCTCTATTATATTAGAGCCCGTCAGTTTGTCTTTACAAATTTTTTGATTTTGACTTCATATGCGTAAAGGGCGAGCTTGCCAAGATTTTTCTTTCACAGTATCTACACAATTTTCATACTTTGGTCTAGGTTTGAGAGTCAAAAACAGTTAGTAGCTTTTAGATTTAAAAAAAATTGTGGAAGCATGATTACTCAAAATATCTTATATCCAATAAAGAAATTAATCTTTAACAAAAATAGTTTCAAATACTGAACCCGCTACATTTTGAACTTAATTTGTATACCTTTTGGCAAAAGTTTTATTTTTAAAGTAAAGCTGAATGTATCGCAAATTGGAAAACGCATAATATATTTGAAACCCAAATTTCAATAATTAGCACCCAAAGTCCAAAAAAAAAACTATGTCCATTTTTTGTACAGCCCAGTATATATCTATAAATATGGTATACATACTATATAGTATGAAAAAATTTAGTTCACTTTGGAAACGCATAATACAGTTCAAAACCCCCCTTCAACAATTTCCATCAGTAAGCGAAAATGTACTCGAATGTTTTTGTGCAGCCCTGCATATGACCTATAAAATTTATACACACCAAGTAATAAGCAAATAACTAGTTAAATTTAAAAACACATGCCATAGCTCAAAACGCACTTCCAGCAATTAACGTTCTTAGACTTAGACAGTACTGTAACCAAATTCTTTTGTGTGTCCCTGTAAATGAGCGATAAATCCTATATTATTATATGCTATATATATATGCACGCCATATTCTGCAGTAAGCACCTTGTAGTGAACCTCGGCGTTGTTCATCAATTTAATTATGCATGCAATAGTGTAACATCTTTAAAATACACCACAAACGAATTTTCTCCATAGGCCATGATGTAACAGAATTCTTTTGAGTACACCTGTAAATGAATTATAAGTGCTATACACTTCATTTCTCATACTGAACATGCCAAGGTAAACCTCAACAATATATACACGGTAATTCTAAATTCATGGTACAGGCTTTAACGGTTGGTACAGGGCACTGTAGCAATCACTTATTGTAATAGGAATGTATGGGCGCAAATGACGCGTTGAAGTGCATACACCAGGGGGCAATTTTGGTCCTTATTTTTTTTCGAAAGTTCTCATTCATACCAGAAAATTCCTATACTATTCTTTTCTTTATTTAAGACAGACATTTCATGAATTACATAAAGAAAAAATTCTTATCTGAAAATAATTTCCAGTATGAAATCGAAATGTTTGAATTAAAAAAAAAAAAAAAAAACCCATTTCTATTTCTTTTCATGTATTTCCTGTGTTTGACAGATTTGCCAGTTTTGCTTTTTTTTTTTTTTATTCAAAAACTTCGATTTCATTCCAGAAATTTTCAAAGGAGAATTTTTTCTTCATGCAATCATGAAATGTCTATCTTCAATAAAGAAAATAATAGTATAGGATTTTAATGGTATGAATGAAAAATTTTGAAATAAACAAGTAAAAATTAAATTTAAAAAATCAAAAAATCCGACTGCGTAAAAAGCGGACTAATTAATTATTTCTCATCAATGTTAAACTATTTTTTTATATTACTAGGGGCTCTGCCCCCTACGAACTTACGCTCATTAACCCCCGTTCAGACACCGCAGACTCTAACAGCACGCTAATTTGATCGGATTTAAAAAGATTTCGGAAGATTGAATTATAATTTGAATCTGACAATTATAATCTGACGTAATTTTCACCAAACTTTTCTTTCTCTTTTTAATATTCACGTAAAAATACTTTTGTTAGAAATGAAATATTATGATCATCTTAAAATATCAAATAAATGTCACGCGCAATTTTTAAATTTAAACTGTTTTGCAATATTATTTTTTGTTCATTTTACGTAATAAGTGTAATGTGACGTAAATTCTCCTATTTAAGACTTCTAACGCATGTTAATGAATTTATTATTTTACAATATTCTTTCTCTTTTAAAATTCACGTGTAATTATAGTTTTTATGACGTAATTTTCAATGAGTTCCTGTTTTTTATATTTTCTGTTTATAATAGTCACGTGTAAAATAAATTTTTAATTTGAAGAAAACATTATTGTTTGCGCTGTTTATACAGTTGACAACAGTTTAAATTAATACAATCTCTCTCTTCTAAATAAAAGTAACTACCGCTGTCACCGCCGCCGCCGCCGGTTTTGATTTTTTTTGTGACAGGAGGTCTTTCTTCGTTAATATTAAGAAAAATATTGCGTACAAAAATATGAAAATCGGTGGTATCATAGAGAAATGTTTGATAAACACGCTGATGTAGACAGTTTTCAAATCGAAGATTTGTTTTAAGAGATATTTAATGCTAAAGTTGGACAAAATCGTTCCACTAAAAAAGTTTTATAGCAGCAAAAACTATACATGGAAATGTAATCATTTTTAGATCATTTTATGCGTTAGAATTTGCCGGTGTGCAGATTGCATTAATTTTTTTAATTTGACTTATTTTTGGAGGTTTTATTTCTATTTTAAATTCAAATTTTCAGCATTTTGAGGGATATTTTTTACATTATTTTAGAAAACTAGGGGGCTCGGCCCCCTACGAGCTACGCTCGCCAACCCCCGTCCAGACACCGCAGACTCTAAATTCACGCTAATTTGATCGGCTTTAAAAAGATTTCGAAAGATTGAATTATAATTTAAAAAACAGTGGCGATCTCCCTATAAACGAATTTCTATTCATTTCTCCTTGATTGGGGAATTTTAACGCCAAATCCGCTGCGGTACTACTTGATTATCCTGTCGACCCATTTTGCCAAATTATATAAATCGCCAAACCACTCGCCAAATTGTACAAATTGATATAATTTTTATTTTAAATAACGAAAGAACAAATAAATTCGTACAACTTTAATAAAAACACAAATAAAACGTCGAAATAAAAATAACTTGATGACGTATACACGTGTAACAACATTTCAAAATAAGCTAATATAAAAGGAATTAAGTAAAGAGAGTCTTTGTCTCCTGGTATTTTTTAACAAAGCGAAAAGAAAGTTCTTTTAAATGAGCATTTTAAATTAATTCTCAAAATATCAAATAAATGTCTAGCGCAATTTCTAAATTTAAACTTTTTTGCAATATTATTGTGTTCATTTTATGTAATAACTATAATCTGACGTAAATATGACGTAATTTCTCCTAAGACTTCTAACGCATGTTAATGAATTTATTATTTTACAATATCCTTTCTCTTTTAAAATACACGTGTATACTTTTTATGACGTAATTTTTAATAAGTTCCTGCTTTTTAAACGTAATTACTTAATTCTAATTTGAAAGTTTTTTTCCTGTTTATAATAGTCACGTGTAAATAAATTTTTAATTTGAAGCAAACATTATTGCTTGTGATTTTTATACAGTTGGCAACAGTTTAAATTAGTACAATTTCTGAAATCTGTAAAAAATATCTCTAGAAATGCTGAAAATTTGAATTTAAAATAGAAATAAAACCTCCAAAAATAAGTCAAATTAAAAAAATTAATGCAATCTGCACTCCGGCAAATTCTAACGCATAAAATGATCTAAAAATGATTACACTGCCATGTATAGTTTTTGCTGCTATAAAACTTTTTTAGTGGAACGATTTTGTCCAACTTTAGCATTAAATAACTCTTAAAATAATTCTTCGATTTGAAAACTGTCTGCATCAGCGTGTTTATCAAACATTTCTGTATAAAACCACCGATTTTCATATTTTTGTATGCATTATTTTTGTTAATATTAACGAAGAAAGGCCTCCGGTCACAAAAAAATCAAAACCGGCGGCGACGGCGGCGGCGGCGGCGGCGGCGGTGACAGCGGTAGTTACTTTTTTTTAGAATAGAGAGATGGTATTAATTTATGCTGTTGCCAAATGTATAAACAGCGCAAACAATAATGTTTGCTTCAAATTAAAAATTTATTTACACGTGACTATTATAAACAGAAAAAATCATTTGGAATTAGAATTAAATAATTATGTACAAAAAGCAGGAACTTATTAAAAATTACGTCATAAAAAGTATACACGTGAATTTTAATAGAGAAAGGATATTGTAAAATAATAATTTCATTAACATGCGTTAGAAGTCTTAAATAGGAGAAATTACGTCATATTTACATCACATTACAGTTATTACATAAAATGAACACAAAATATTGCAAAACGGTTTAAATTTAGAAATAGCGCTAGACATTTATTTGATATTTTGAGAGGATCTTTTCAACTACTTTTGTTAGGAAAGGCAAATAATATTTCATTTCTAACAAAAGTATTTTCACGTGAATATTTAAAAGAGAAAGAATAGCTTGGTCAAAATTACGTCAGATTAAAAACGATTAATTTAAAATGTCTCATTTAAAAGAACTTTCTTTTCGCTTTGTTAAAAAATATCAGGAGACAAAGACTGTTTACTTAATTCCTTTTATATTAGCTTATTTTGAAATGTTGTTACACGTGTCTACGTCATCAAGTTATTTTTATTTCGACGTTTTATTTGCATTTTTATTAATGTTGTACTAATTTATTTGTTCTTTCGTTATTTAAAATAAAAATTATGTCAATTTGTATAATTTGGCGAGTGGTTGGGCGATTTATATAATTTGGCGAAATTGGTCGACGGGATAATCAAGTAGTACCGCAGCGGATTTGGCGTTATAATTCCCCAATCAAAGAGAAATGAATAGAAATCCGTTTATAGGGAGATCGCCACTGTTTTTTAAATTATAATTCAATCTTTCGAAATCTTTTTAAAGCCGATCAAATTAGCGTCCATTTAGAGTCTGCGGAATCTGGACGGGGGTTGGCGAGCGTAGCTCGTAGGGGGCCGAGGCCCCTAGTTATCTAAAATATCTAAAAAATATCTCTCGAAATGCTGAAAATTTGAATTTAAGATTGAAATAAAACCTCAAAAAATGAGTCAAATTAAAAAAACTAAATGCAATCTGCACACCGGGAAATTCTGACGCATAAAATCATCTAAAAATGATTAAATTCCTATGTACAGTTTTTGCTCCTATAAAACTTTTTTAATGGAACGATTTTGTACAACTTGACATTAAATATCTCTTAAAATAATTCTTCAATTTGAAAACTGTCTGCATCAGCGTATTTATCAAACATTTCTCTATAATACCATCGATTTTCATATTTTTGTATGCAACAGTTTTTTTAATATTAACGAAGAAAGGCCATGCTTAAGCATTTAAATTGGATGCCGATGATCCGGGAATATCTACGCAGATTTTCATTGGTCCATTTCCAAATCAAAACTTTTTTTTATATATAGAAGGACTTACCTATTTTTTTTTTAGTTTATTTGTAATGATGACATTTAAGTTGTGTTTAATTGTTAGTTCCTATCTATAAACACTGTTTTGATGAGCATAGAGATGTCTATGATGGTTAGAGTTGCCGTAAAGCTAGAGATCCTACCTACACAACTTCCAGGTTGTGTAATATTTAAACGGAGCTTCTAACTGTAAAATAGTCAATGAAACATCGTCTTCATTTTGAAAGACCTATCCAATGATATGCCGCTCATAGGGTGCGCGTAGGGTGCGTAAATTTTTTTTTTCGTCTCTACCACCATTTTGTTTTTTACGACCGCCATTTTGAATTTATAAAAACAAAACTGGCCTATAACTCTCAGACGTTAAGACGATTCAATAGAGACCAGCCGTTGGGATGTTTAGAGGTTATAGTGAAATCCACATACCCAGATACGCGTGAAACACATAACCCTTCTTGGCAGTCGGGTAAAAAAGGGCCAAATTGGCCCCCTGGTGTTTGTACCTCAGTGCGTCACTTGCGCCCATACATTCCTATACAATAAGTGATTGTTAGCGTGTCCTGTACCAATCCTTAAAGTTTGTACCATGAATTTAGAATCACCCTGTATATCAATTACATGGCAATACGAGTGCACTTACTAGAGTTAGAGCAGAGGCATACAGACAGACGGTTACAAAAACCGAATTCATACACAATTTTCACCTATTTTGGAAAGGTGTTAAAGAACATTGGAGTTTTTGAATAAAATGTTTCAAATACTGCATGTAAATACCATAGCTATATCAAAAGATAAAATTCTTTTTAAGTTTTAGTATCTGTAGTAGTCTAAGGAGCATTTAAAAATTTTAAATCCAATGATGTCAATGTATATTTTTAAGATTCGTCATATTTAAATTGATATATCTAAATTTCTATGAAAAATAAAATTATAAGACATTGTACAATTATTTTGAGTTATTAATTGATTATAATGTCTTCGGGAGTTTGTGTTTTAAGGGAGTAGTTTACCTTAAAAATGGTCAAAAAATCGGTTTTTCTTTTTCAATTCCTACTATTAGTTCACACTCTCCCTATATTTATTTATATATATATATTTATTTATTTATATATTTATATATCTTGTTCAAATTTTCAATCTTTAATAAAATACTCATTATTCATCCCATTGTATTCCGATCCAAACTGCTTATTTTCTGATTCATTTTAAAATTCGTTTTTGCTCTCAAACGCATCAAACTGGGAAATTCTCTTATTTAGAAACTACATAATGTGCCGTGTTTCTCGACTTTTTGATAAATGCAGAAAATACTGTATTAAACGCTGTCAAAGTTGGCGTTTTGAACCGAATTTTCCGAAGCGGGCGATCTGGGAATGAAAAAAATGGTCATACTGAGAAAATAATTGTTTGAAAATCAAATTCTAATTAATTGAGCTGAAAATGAAATCACACGGCATCTTAAACATGTCTTCAAAAATCACCCCCAGCAAGTTTCATCTTTTTACTTTTAAAAATGAGTCTGAAAATGTCTCAGAAAATTTCGAGCTGTTGAGGGTGGAAAAACATTTTTTCGAATACACCCTTAAGTTGAAATAAATCTTTTTAAACTTGTACTGGATGACAATTGATGTTAATACAGATTTTTCAAATATTAATTCATTAATTACATTTTAATTAATTAATTTTAGTTTTGCATGGGAGACAAAATGGCGGCCATTGGTTATTGAAGATCCATGAAAGTATTTTCAATAAGGGATTACCATAGAGGGGACCCTGTTCTGTCGCCAAATACCGCCAAGTTTGTCGCCAACTTGGCGATATATCAGCAAATTTGGCAACCAAAATGAGTCGCCAAATGTGACGCCAACTTGGCGATATCTCTAATATTTCGCCAAATTCCCATAGAGTTCCATTGTAAACCTACTTGCTTATAGAAAATCAACAAATTGAGATATTTTAATGCAACAAAAACTAATATTAGCTTAAGGTATATTAAATTTTTCTTTGATGACCTAAGTAGGAATTGACTTTAAAGACAAAATTTTTATATTGCTTGTTCAATATTAAATAAAAGCCTGTTTCTTTGTGAATATTTTGACGATTATTCATACGGTAATTATATCGCGAGATATTGTAAATTTTATTAATACGACCAGCGCAATTACCCATACAAATTAGAACTTTAAATAGCTT
This sequence comes from Maratus speciosus, assembly GCA_963932465.1. Lineage (NCBI taxonomy): Eukaryota > Metazoa > Arthropoda > Arachnida > Araneae > Salticidae > Maratus > Maratus speciosus. The sequence continues at coordinate 556,756,952 of OZ010792.1, forward strand.
TTCTCCATGTTCATACTTTCT